>CALZFC010000026.1:1937500-2557500 GCA_945643635.1 Allodiplogaster sudhausi | reverse complement strand
TATATGTATATATGTATATATGTATATATGTATGTATGTATGTATGTATATATGTATGTATGTATGTATGTATGTATGTATGTATGTATGTATGTATGTATGTATGTATGTATGTATGTATGTATGTATGTATATATGTATATATGTATGTATATATGTATGTATGTATGTATGTATGTATGTATGTATGTATGTATGTATGTATGTATGTATGTATGTATGTATGTATGTATGTATGTATGTATGTATGTATATATGTATATATGTATGTATATATGTATATATGTATGTATGTATGTATGTATATATGTATATATGTATGTATGTATGTATGTATGTATGTATGTATGTATGTATGTATGTATGTATGTATGTATGTATGTATGTATGTATGTATGTATGTATGTATGTATGTATGTATGTATGTATGTATGTATGTATGTATGTATGTATGTATGTATGTATGTATGTATGTATGTATGTATGTATGTATGTATGTATGTATGTATGTATGTATGTATGTATGTATGTATGTATGTATGTATGTATGTATGTATGTATGTATGTATGTATGTATGTATGTATGTATGTATGTATGTATGTATGTATGTATGTACGAAAGCTGACCGCGGTGTCCAAAATGTGCTCTTATAGTTAGCATGGAATTTCCACTGCTCAAATAACTATCTGAATAGCTTAAACGATTATCTATGAATACATTAAAATCATTATTACAATAAGCATTGAAGTAAATGATTGATTTTATCCTGCTGAGCCTTCTGCATCAAAGGCTGATTGAATGAATCTCGAACTGAGGGCAGCCAGCATGTAACAACATGAGATTAAATAAGAACTAGATCTAAAAGTAATCTCTGAGATATTCTTCAATGCAAAGAAAATAAAATACCGATAAAAACTTCCCTAAGAACGAAGAAATAATCATTTTGTAAAGCACGGCTAAATATGCAAACCGGGTGATTTGAGTTATTGATTTTTTTCTCGATCAATAGTGGATCAATGAAAACAATATTCTACCACTTTAAGTGTGTTACTATACAGAAGCAATCCTGAAAATTTTATGAACTTTCCTCCACATTGAAGAAAAATATGCATGAAAAACCAAAATATGTACTTTTATTGCACGCTACTGTATGTACAGCCTACGTGAGGCAAGGGTGAATTTGCTTATCATGCCGCCGATAACGGGGAGGACTATGACTTTGTCAGATTGAAAGGGATAGGCACATTCGCAGTGTCAGCTTTTTCGAGTGCGACGCAGACATCTCTTGATTTCTTTTCGCGAAGAAGCTGAAATAAAAACAAAACTTGCATTGGACGGAAATGAAGGAATTAAACAGGGAGAGAAAGGGCGTCTGCCTTGTTGTGTGAAACGGGTTGCTCGACCTTCTGCTTCCACTGAAGCGCCTTCTCGGTTTCCACGGCATCCGAAACGGCCGGACGAGCTTGCATGGCCTTGTTCAGCTCGCTTCGTAGTTGTAAAGATTGTCATTTCGGTATTTAAGAGATAACGGAAGGATGAATCAGAACTCGTAGATCGTTGATGGGAATTAAGAGGCATGAGAACCTCGATGATTTTAGCAAATCCCGCGGCGCCAATCAAAAAAAGGAAGTATAATTCAATGCAACGACGACTCGTTAATTCTGGAATTCATGGTTTGCAGGAAAGAAAGATTCAACTGTGCTCTTCGGCTTTAGTTTTCTCCAGCACGTTGCCAGGGAAGGCATCTGTAGACATTTTAAAGAAAGTCTGAAAGAGAAACAATAATTCAATTTTACAGGAAGCAACCAGGCTCGCGGAAATGGCTTCTCTGGACAGCCTCTCTTGGCGCCACAAAATTCTATATCAAATTCGGCTATAGACCGCAATATTGTCCTTCAGCCTACTTTCATTATCTCAATACATTCACTTCGGCTTCCGTATCTGCCTTTGTCCGTTTAAAAAGCCACAGTGCAATATATTTTCTACATAAGCCTCGCTGTGATTCTCATGTGATCAAACCTCCTTCACAATGGTACCTGAATATAGATAAATTTTAAAATATTTTAAATAGCGTGTGAAAGAAAGATGCAGTGATTACCGAGCCACAGATCACCTCCCGTCATAAAGTTTTGCATTAAGTTCGTTATCACCGATTAATAGGCAGTCCGACAAGTGTTATGTCGCGGAATCTTATGCAGATTTCGCTACTCTTTTCGATTAACTGTTTTGCAAGTAGATTTGCTCCAATCAATTCAAAAGATGCATTAAAACGTACATCTTTCTCATGCTCCTATCTGTTGTCTCCATCTAGCATTTTCCCGACGTGCCAGCCATCGGATGGTCATCCGGCATTTGCACTTTGTGCTAAAGGAAATAGTATGTAAGAGACGACTAGACTGTTCAGCTTCAGGATGAATAGTGTATGACAGATAGCGAAACAGTAACTTGCTCCTCCCCTTAAGTTGGTTTAAGAGAGCCTCTCAGTAAGGGTCAAAGAGCGCCTGCCCTAGAAATTCATAATTTTTCTACAACCTTGAAAACATTATGAGGGATGTATCTAGTGTTCATAACAAAGTCTAGGCGGTCAGAAAGTTTAGAAAAAAAATTTTTCACTTAGATATAAGTCGTAATGTTCATAAATTTAGGATGACCATAACTACCGTTATACTCAATATTTCTGAATAATCTTTTCACTGTTAGATTCCTTGTTCAAAACTGCACAAAAAAGTTCGGGGAGACCATTTTCGAAAAATAAAATTTATATGACTTTTCTCCAATTTAAGTTTTTAAAAAGTCGTTTTCAGGCAATAACTTTTTGTTTTACTATTACGTCCAAAAAACTGAATGGTCCATGAGAAAGAGCAGGAAAAATTACACCGAATATGTTTTTGCGAGGAAAAATCTCGGATACCTTTTTTGGGTATCTGCATTTGAATATGGGTTTCTGAGCAAATTTTGGCTTGGCTGCAAACCATAATTTCTTTCAAACTTCATCAATTTTAAAACGGATTAGTCCATTCGATGTAATTTTATATCCTCTTTAAAATGGTATATACTTTGTATGCAAAAGAAATTAGTCTAAAGGCCTAAAATTGACTTTTTGTGTTTTTGGCCAAATTCTGGTGTTAAAATACTCATTCTTTGGATCATTAATGGGTCATATAGACCGAATTACCACATAATATTTATTATACAAAAAAGAGCAGTTAAAACTGTCGGGTACAGCTTTTTAATCAAAATCTGAGGATACTTTTTTTGGGAATATGTATTTGAATGCTGACCGTTGAAGGCGATATTGCTGCATATTTTTTGGCAATTATTTCAAATTAGTTCTTTTGAAACATCTAGCACCTAATAATATGTATTCCAGGATTCTTTGAAGTTCTTTCATGATATACCACTCAAAAGTCCTCTAAAAGTCAAGAAATTTCATGTTTACGAGTCTAGAACGCGAAATAAATGTATGAAAACTCCTTCGAAGCCAACTATCAGGTCATTTGTGAATCGGATTATCAAAAAGGTCATAACCATTCGAAAGAGTAGAGACTTTTACATAATATATCCTTCGATGAAAATGCAAAACCTGTACATTTTTAAGAAATCTTGAAATTTCGAAAAAAAATCCACGAGATGTTTCGACTATTTTGAGTTGTTCTGCGAATGCTGGTACCAATGGAACTTATGTTCTGAAAACTGTGCCATTAGGTTGTTTGAGACGACAAACATAAATTTGACGTTGATTTTCTACTTTTGACTACCATCCATGGTACTTTTGCCAAAGGAATGAAATATAATATGCAGAAAAATTTCATTTCGATCAAGTGAACCATGGATGGTAGTCAAAAGTAGAAAATCAACGTCAAATTTATGTTTCTCAAAAAAAATCAAATTTAAGTATCCGAGATTTTTCCTCGCAAAAACATATTCGGTGTAGTTTTTCCTGCTCTTTCTCATGGACCATTCAGTTTTTTGGACGTAATTTATTGCCTGAAAACGACTTTTTAAAAACTTAAATTGGAGAAAAGTCATATAAATTTTATTTTTCGAAAATGGTCTCCACTGACTTTTTTGTGTAGTTGTGAACAAGGAATCTAAAAGTGAAAAGATTATTCAGAAATATTGAGTATAACGGTAGTTATGGTCATCCAAATTTTATGAACATTACGACTTATATATAAGTGAAAAAAAATTTTCTAAACTTTCTGACCGCCTAGACTTCGTTATGAACACTAGAGGTTGTAGAAAAATTATGAATTTCTAGGGCAGGCGTCCATAGCGGCCTCCTTGAGTCTTACAGAGAGGCTCTCTTAAAAGGATTACGAATCTGACTTAAGATGTCTCTTGTATAACTCGTCGATCCACGTGCTCCAGCTCTTTTCCGGACTTCTGCTTTTAACTTTGTTACCGATTACTACTTACTGCTTTCTCATCAATAAATCGCTTTGTAGTAAACTTTGACTCTCTCTCTCTCTCTCACCAGATCAGAATATATAGGCGAGCAAAAAGCATTCTAACGCTCATCCGATTCGCTATATGCTTGGCATTTTCCTTGAAATAAGAACAAGAAAAGGGTAGTTGTCAAATTGTAAGAACAATGTTGGAGTGATATTGCTTTCTATTAGTTTATTCTGATCTGATACCTGAGCACAAGAGATATCACAGTTTGCAGAGAAACATGCTTCTCATTCTGTTCTTCCTACTCGCCATGCCGCATTTGATTTTGTACGTCCTGCTTTTAAAACTTTTATTTCTTGCATAATTTACATAAAATTGGTTATCTCCGATATTTTAAGCAGTTATCCAACATGTGACGAGTGCGACAGACATCTCAACAACATTGGCTCGATGATTATTTTTTTGGGGGCAATTGGTAGCGTGATCGTTTCAGCATAATATCTGCATTACCTTTGAGCACATTCAGGCGATTCATGGGATTTGGAGCGCGTTTGACATTGCCGGAAACACGCTCTGCCAGATGTACCCAGACACAGAAGAGAAGTGTTTCGCCATCAAACGGCTCGTGAAGAACGCAATCATGGACGTGAAGGAGAGCCTCTTCCCTGAACAGTTTACGAATTCCAGCCGAATCCTCTCTTGCAGCCATTTGCTGCAAGCCTGCCCTGATAAGTATGCTCATATTTCACAACTAGAGGAGCCTTTTACCGCTGTCCTTCCTATCATTCTTATCGCAATAGGGCATGACACGTTTCAGCGGCATCGATGGAATGCCACTCCAATTTAAATAATGGAGTTGAGAAACCTGCGTGAAATTCCTCGAAGCTACCTTCAGTCTGAGCATAGCCTTTCTGCCAATTTATGACTCAATACCTATAAAGGACAAATAATTTCGAGAACAGAATGCCGGCCATTGATGAGTAATGGGCAGTTTTTATATGAATTATTTCGGTTTGGATTTGACTATCGTGTAATTTCAGATTATTGCGGTCCCCATCAAGAAACTTAACGCAAATGCTCCGTCGTTCTTCTGCCCAACTGCGAACGCAGTTAGTGCGAAGAACTTCGAGGCTATCGTGGAGTTGGCAGGACCATACTGAGCGGAACGTTATTTCCAACTTTTATCAAAAAATCTTGGTTTATTCATAATATATACAAATTATAGCTTGATTTTTGTATAATATTATGGGTTAACTTTTTTAAAGCAATCACCCAGGTATGTTCCAATAATATTTCCTTTTGAAACAGCAATAAAGTTCAAACACTTGCAGAAGAAGGCCCACTTCATCTGCAGCTCAGTTATGCAAGACATTGTAGGCTTTAGCACCAGACGACTAATGAATAAGAGAACTATTCTTTCGACAGTAGCGAAATGAAACCGTTATATCTCGTTGTGTTGCCCAGTCAGCTGTGCCGACTATAGTGTTCGGAAAAAGTTCGATTAGAAGCTGTTCCTTACTTTGTTCTAACTGAATCCGAATCACTGAACTGACTTTCACTTCAATTTATTTAGATTATCGATATGAGAGATGGCAAATAATTACTCTCCAGCTCCCTCTCAAACTCGCAGTGGCACATAGGAAAATCGATGAATCGACAAAATCACAATCTCAATGAGGCAATAGCAATCGAACTAGACGTAAAAGATGACTAGTCACGCTTTAAGTTCTGGTTTTCACAAGCAATCGACAATTATGAACGTCTCAAAAAAAGCACAAATATGAGCCCGATTTCGGCCCGGAAGTATGGGTCAGCAGCAGATGTAAATAACGGAAATTGCTCGAAAACGGTACCTGAGAATCAGACACCATACAGGGAACATCTGTAACCGTAAGTAAAAAATTTGGACAAAATAAAAGGGACAACAATGGCAATGCTCTAAAAAGCAAATATCCAAATGGTATCCAATAATCTACGACTCTATTCAACGTACTTGTTAACAAAGAGACCAAATACAAAGGAAACAAACACAATAATAGTCAACGAGAAATTGAAAACAACATTGAAGTGGCTGTCAGTTAGAAGAGGAAAAGATCTTCGTTCTCGAAAGCATTTAACTACACGATTAGTGTCGAAAGAAGTTGTCGGAAAATGGAACTTCGGGTGCAAGGAATCATATTTGAATGAGGAAACGATGTTGCTGAATTGAGGGGAAAGAGACGGCAATGAAAGCGTTGGATGAAGAGGAGAGGCTTCTATCTGGCTGTGGATGAGCCACTGGTGCCGAGAGTGGAGATGGTTGAAGTGGTCGAGGAAGAGAGGCTCGAGATGTCGCCCCCGATTGAAGAGGGCGGAATGAGTAGAGGAGCCGGAGCCACTCCGTTGTTGCTCACGCTTTCCCCTCCTCCTCCGCGACCTCCTCCGGACGAGTAGAAGTCGAGCTGCTTCTTGTACTGCTCCACGATGTTCTTGATCATCATCTGCGACTCCGTGAGACGAGACTCCAGAATCACCTAAGGAGGGTCATTATCTAAGTTAAGATCAAGGGTGAGGGCAAAGACAATACTTTCTTTCCTAATTACATTACAGTGACGGAGAGAGAAAAGCGCAACAAGAAAGCGAGTGCTGGGGGAGATGGAGAGGGAGTGAGAATGCTCAAGACTTCATGTACAAACCTTCTCACTCTCGAGTCGTTCTATCGTCCTCGTCATCTCCGACCATTTGAGAGGTGGTCTGCAATCCACGTCACACCTCGCTCACTGCATTCATTCTCACTCAGCATGTACTATTCAACACCAAGAACATAATATACGACACCTTGACTTACGTCTTCTATAAGCTCACTAAAGCAGGAGAGAAGAGATAAGAGAGAGACAAAGACAGAGAAATAACAAAGAGAGAATGAGAGAAAGAGAGGGAGACAAATGCGGAGACAAGAAGTTGCAAAAGGGGAAGAGGGCGCATGCAAGCTGCACCAACTACACTACCTTTTCCATTCAGTCGAACCTTCGCTCCCACCAAGGGAGCACTTGTAGCGAGCCGTCGCAGAGGTAGCAGAGGGGAGCGGCGTGGAAGAGGACATCAGAACACGCAACTCTGACACACGCTCTTTCGCCGCTTCTAGGCGGCCCTTTAACTTGCGCATCTCCTTCTTTAGCAGCAGCTTGTCCTGCATAAAGGGATTTCAGATTTGCAAGGAGTTGAAGAGAGAGTGAGAGAGAAAAGAGAGAGAGCGAGAGCGAGCGAGAAAAGAGAGAGAGAGAGAGAGAGAGAGCGAGAGAGAGAAAAAAGAGAGAAGACAATGCTGACGTCGATGTTGCTGCCGGCACTGCTGCCGAGGTCTTCGATGCCACTCTCGGCCGCCGTCTGGTCGCCGCAGAGAATGTGGAAGAGCTCTCGGAGACGACTCTCGCCCTGCTCACATCGCTCGCATCGGCCACACATTGAAGAGAGTGACTGGAAGAGGGGAGGTTATGAGACAGTCAAATAACACTCTGAAGGATGTCATGAGGCAAGAGGAAGAGAGGCTGACTCTTTGCATCGGCAGATGGCGCTTCTCAATGTTGAGCGAGGAGCGCGGCGACACTTGCATGAACTCGGCTGCTGTTGATGGAACGGCCTCTGCATTCCTTCAACACAAACATCATTAGTTTAGTGCACAATTCCTATGTAGCATTTCCAGCATCACGATTGTCACCTTTCTGTCATGACGAACCTGTACTTTTCAATGAGTGAGAGGAAGTTTGGAGTGTTGCGAGGATCAAGCACGAGACCGGACGAGTTGTGGTGGCTCTGAAAAGTTCTTTTTTTATTTTTTTAAAAACCCTGTTTGTTCGTGCGATGAAGAAACAACGTTAAGTGGCAAACCTTGAGAAGTGTGTTGTACTTGTCGCGTAGGTCAGCGAGCCGCTTCTCGTAACCATTCCTCTGTCCCTCAATAGAAGACTCAAGCATCTTGATCTGTCTCTTGTAGTGATCGGCAGTCGCTGTCTTCTCCGCGGGCACTGCCCTCGCCTCGGATGCCAGTCTCTTCAGCTCTTGATCAAAGTCCTCCTTCAACAGACGATCCAAGAATTATCCACTACCTATTTATACTTTTGTTTATACACATTTTTATCTGCGGCCACTTCGACAGATTCCGGCACGCGAGGAATCGTCGAAATCCCTCCCATCTTGGATCCCTCGACCATTCATTAATGCCTTGATCAACCAGTTAAAGTTTTATTTTTCATTTTACGTATAATTTTGGCGGCAAATTTGACATTTGTCGATATTGATAGCTGACAAAATCAAACATGCCTGCAGCCGATTCATCATCTGCATCTTCTCCTCCGCAAAGTCTCGCTCCATCGAATTCCTCTCACTGACGAGTTGGGATTCAAATTGGCGTCTCTCCTTCTCGAATCTCAAATAAAAATTTTTATTGTACTTAAAAATTCGGCAAGTTAAAAAATGATCAAAATAATCAAAATAATCAGAATGATGAAAAGAGAACAAACTGGGAGTTGAGCTGCCGCTGCTGGTCGTTGAGTGCTTCGGCTAGCTTCTGCTGAGAAGCCACGTTGGCCGCGGCCAGCTCCCTCTTCATTTCCTCTCTCATGCGGAGTCTCTCCTGAACAGCAGCTCATTAACTTCGTTCATTATCTCTTCCACTTTATTAAGCCGACCTCTTGCGTGGCGCGATTGATGAGCGCCGCGAGATTCGTCGTGTTAACAGCGGCGGCGGCTGCAGAGAGACCCTTCGACGCTGTGACATGCGGCGAAGCGACTTCAGAATCACCTCAAACAGGCACAGTTACAGAGAGAGAAAGAGAGGGGGGGAGAGAGAGAAAGAGAGAGCGAGACAGAGAGAGAGAAAGAGAGAGAGAGAAAGAGAGATAGTGAGAAACAGTGAGAGAGAAAGAGAGAGAGAAAGAGTGAGAGAGAGTGAGAAACAGAAAGAGAGAGTGAGAAACAGTGAGAGTGAAAGAGAGAAAGAGGGAGAGAGGGACTCACATCAGAGTTAGAGAAAATGCTGACTAGAAAGATGAGTGGCATCGAGTCTGCCGGCGACTGGATCGTGTCGAATGCGTCGCTCCTTCTTCTTGAGCAGCCGTCTCCTCCTGACTCGGAAGAAGATGCCTTCTGGTTCGCTCTCCATCTCGGACAGCGTGTCCTTGCCAAGGCGGCGTTTCCGGATCATCGACACCTGAGCAGCCGCACAACAATGAATGGCCACTCATTGGCCATGCCACTCGTGCACCAATTCTCTCTCTCTCTTTTCTTTTCTCTAACTCACTCTCTCTCTCTCTCCCTCTCTCTCTCTCTTCTCTCTCCCGTCGTAAGTCTCGTGGCTTTCATAGCATCTGCACTTATTACCAGCAAAGAGCTGGGCAAAGCCCTCGCGTGACAAAGAATGGAATCAGCTGCACGCGCGCGCTCTCTCTTCCACGCACCACTGACTCGCGGAGAGTTCACCGGCCTATTCAGCTGTCGCGTCTCATGAATCGGCACCCCATAAATAGAGACGCTCTTGGAATAGTAAAGAAGCGTTCGGCAAGGGGGAGCAAAATGCAGACAAGCCGAAAGAGCTCTTTGCAATCTGGCCAGAAGATCTGGCACGAGCCGGCCGTGTAAGCGGCGGCCGAAGGACAGGGTTCATTTGGGAGAAAGAGAAGAGAGAAGAAAAAACGGCGAAAGATTAGCTCGCCTGCCCGTCTTTTTTTGCCGGGTGTGGAAACAGGTTCCATGTGCAACTATGAATGAATGAAGGCTACGTGGCGCCAGGGTGAATTTGCGTATCGCTCGCTGTTAACGGGGGCAATACGACTTGTTCACATTGAAAGGGATAGGGACCATTGATGCACTCGCATGGGAATAATGGCATCCCGGCAGACGGTGGCACTCAGACAGCACATTCCATACAAGAGAAATATGCAATCATGGCATACAGATTGTCGTGCCAGCTGCATGCATGCCAATAGTTCCTTTCTACATATGACGTCATAACCCCGCTCACTTGATGTTTGAAGGCCGGTGACCACATCGCGGACAGCGGTTGGAGATCTCGCGAAGGCTTCAGCTTCTTCGAGTGCGACGCAGACATCTCTTGGATCTTTTCGCGAAGTCGCTGAAATATTATCACAAATTAGACAGAGATGAAAATATTATTAAATAAGGAGAAAAAGGAAGGAAGAAGGCAATACCTTGTTGTGTGAGACGAGCAGCTCGACCTTCTGCTTCCACAGAAGCGCCGTCCCGGTCTCGACGGCATCTGAGACGGCCGGCCGTGCTTGCATCGCCTTGTTCAGCTCGCTTCGTAGTTGTCTAAAGAGCATTTCTGGATTGAAGAGATGGCACAAATATCATCGACTAGCCTGTTGAGCTGCTCGAGCTGTCCAATGTTGTCAACGTAGTCTCGCGCCTCTTCGTTCAGCCTCGCGCACTGCCTCTCCAACAATGCGTTCTTATTCCTGGCCGACGTCTCCGTCTGCCGCACCCGGGACAACTCCTCGTCAGCCTTAAGTATTCATTACACTAATTACTATTTATTACACTAATTAAAATAATGAAAGTAACAATTCAATAAAAAGATAGCGTAAATATATTCTTTGATAGTGAAGCAAACCTGCTCGAGATCATGCTGCAATTCGCGCTTCTCAACCCGAAATTTGTCCTCAATCTGGACAATCTTGGCACGAAACTTCTCTTCTGTCTCCCTGAAAAGAGCAAACAGTTAGTAAGACGCTCACGAAAGCGAAGCGAAGAAGCCGAGCATTGCCTCATCCGCTGCTCGTAGCTCTGCTCGATGGAGAGTTGGTTGTGCTCGAGTTCCTCGATGAGCAGCGTCCTCCTCTGGTTGGCCAGCTGCAGCTGCTTGTGCGAGTGTTCTGCACGCTCTTCCAACTCCTTCAGAGAGCATCTGCAAGACAATCACACACTCGTAAATGCTGCAAATACTTTGAAAAGTATTATGAGTAACAATAGAATGAACAGTAAAGAGAGAGAGAGGTTGCAGCCAAGAGAGAGAGAGAGAGAGATAAAGAGAGAGAATGAACAACTGCAGCTTCTGTTCAATGAAAACAGAGGGGTAAACCCGTGATAGCCCATCGTTCCCTTCACTCTCTGCTTTTTCTTCCTGTTTCTCACTTCATTCAAGATGTTGTGAAGTCAACAAAAAAAGCGGTACTAAATAACGTGGCTACTGCTTCCAGGAGAACGAGGCCAGAAAGAGAGACCGTAGATTGTCGATGCAGCAGTGGAGGGCGATGATGGCAGTCTTCACGGCCACCGGAGCTTCTGCAGCCGTCTCGCTGAGTTCTCGTTCGAGGTAAGCAGAGAGGTAGATCGCATTTACCATCCCGGAGAGTGGCTGGCCGCATTGCTGCAAGCAACTTGTTATTTTTGTCTCATTTTGAATATATGTAAAGCGGCTTAGAACCTGGCAGAAACTTAGTGGAATCTTCGCATTAGCCATTTCTAGTGGACTGGCATTTTTAACGGATAATATAGCCGGAGTTCTCGGGTGATTATTTCGGAGGAGGAAGAGGAAGAAGGAGCACGCGCCAAGGTGTCTCGAGGGGGCAGCCCGCGGCAGCAGTAGGAGAAGAAGGAAAAGTAGCGCTTTAGCAAGAGAGGAGGAGGAGATAAAGAGTGTGAAAATAAAGTATGAAGGAGATATGGATAATGAGAGAAAATGAGTTAGAGAGACGAGAAGAGAGAGAGAGAGCGAGACAGAATGATGATGAGAAAAGAAGTGCGAGAGTAGAGAGGGAAGAGAGACTAGAGATCGCTAATCGCCAGGGGCACAAATGGGATCGTGACAGAGAGAGAGAGAAAGAGAGAGAGAGAGAGATACTTCCTGCTCTCCTCGGATGGCTCCAACCCGGCAGAGAAAGATAGATAAGGAAGAAGAGAATCACGCTTCTTTCGCCTATCTATCATTCATCACCTCTCTTTAGAAAAAGAGTGGCCGAAGCCATCACTCATCCGATCACCCTTGCTGCCAGTCCCCCCCCCTCCCTCACTCCACGCCCCTTCCCAACCCACTCCACCATCCATTGAGCTGTCCATTCGAAGCCTAATTCACTCTTGATGTCTCTGAGATTTAGTGCTGGCGGGTGCCTTTGGACAGAAACAGGAATGCAGGTGACACGCTAGATGATGGCTTCTGCAGAAACACCAATGAAAGCCTGCAGAAACATCCAGAGAATGGCCTCATAACTAAGAGTGGCTCTGGGACGGCCGACTGGCGCCGTTGTAAAGAGGAACATCTTTGCAGAGAAGAACATACAACAAAACAGCCCGTGCATACTAGCAAGCAACTCCAACTCTTGCAAAGGGATTTAGTGCGGAACCGCAAAGAAAATAAAAAAAAGTAGGAAACTACACCCACTTTTAGAACAGTGATGCCTTCGTCGATTCGAACACCGGCTTTGTTCCAATACTCCAGTAGGTCATGACTGTCGATCGTTCTATAAAAAAAAGACCGGTCGGTCCTATGAAAAAAAACATTTCTGACCTTAAAGGCATTTTATTATCATTATTATCAAAGTCAGTGATGAAGTTTACAATATGGATACGTGGAAAGAAAAAAAAGGTGAGCAAGATATAAATATTATGTAAACGAGAGAGAGAGAGAGAGAGAGAGAGAGAGAGAAGCCAGACGACGAACCCCGTATGGGCGTGGTCGAGAGCTTCGAAGAGATTGAGAGAGGCGACGTAGGAGTCGGCGATGAAGTGCACTTCGGCAGAGAGTCTCTTGTGCAGCCTCAAGAAGACACTCTTCATAATCATCCTCAGTGTTCGCGAAGTTATTGATGTCTTTTATGGTAAAATAATATATGCCACGAGCATACAATTCTGGAGTAGAAGCATAAAAGGCCCACACTTATGACTACTATGTCTCTATATCAGTCAGCCCACGCCGCAGTAGATAAGAGGGGGCAACATGCTTGGCAAGATGGTGACTAAGCCTGGAGCCCGGAGGGAAGTTCTTCAATTACCGCGCGAAAAGGCAGCCACAACAAATGAGAGAGATGAAAGAGAAGGCTTGTGTGAGAGTGAACAGATGATGCTGAAGTTATGTATCTATATGGCCACCAGGCACCAGCTCAGAGCTGAAACCATAAATGGACCATGAATGGGGCGAGGGAGGGAGAGAACACATGGAATCGGTCGTATGCACAGCCGCCACCTTCTCTCCCCCATCACAACAGGAGACAGTCTAACCCGGGCTCTGCTGCGCTTCGTTCTATTTTCGTTCAAGTTAATGGCCCAACTGCAAGTGATACTGAGAGGAGCGGCAAATAAACTGGATTGGCTGAACTCAAAAAACGCTTCTTTCCAACATTAGTACTCCTGAACAGTATGGGGAAAAAGAGATAAACAACAAGTGGATAGAGGAGAACACTAGATATAGTGTTCTCCTCTATCCACTGAGCACTAGATATAGTGGAGAGAAAGAAAGCTAGAGAAAGCAAGGCAGAGACAATAAATTAGGAGAGAGTGAGAGATAGAGAGTGAGTGAGAGAAAGAGAGAATTCCCATGTCCCACCAGCACTGACCTGTACTGCGTGAGGAGTTGTTGTACAGAGACGCGGCCTGTCCGGTTGGCGTCCGCTCGTTCGTAGAGTGAGTTGATGTCGCCCGTGGAGAGCTGCTCCAGCTCGGCCGTGTTCTCGCACACGAGACGAGCCTCGTAGCGAGACAATCTGGAAAGAGAGGGAAGAGTTGAGATTACACTTATTTTTAGAGCAAATTGCCAATCCGCTATAGCTTCGAAAACATATCAGATCAGATGTAATGAAAACCTATGTACATACATATATCATACTATAAAGTGTCGACAAAGGTATTCGATAAGAAGCAGGCATGGAGACGTGACAGAAGAGTCGGTGTGAGTCTATCTCGGTGTGAGTGACACGAACAGGAAAGAAAGAGCAAAGGAGAGAAGAGGAGGGGGGAGTTCCTTTGGAAGTACACGCCACCGTCAGGAGAAACCGATGACGAGGAGTGCAAGAAGTTGGACAACACCCAGAGTGCGGGCTAACGAAGAGGACTTTTGCTGAGAGAAAGGTTTAGATAGAGAAAGAGGAGAAGGCAAGAGAGACACAGAGCGAGATAAGGAGAAAGAGAGAGAGAGAGAGAGAGAGAGAGAGAGAGAGACAGAGACAGAGAGTAAGAGATTCAGGAGAACACTAAGAAGAAGTGGTGTAGAAACTGTGAGAAGGCGAAATGAATGCGCGGCGGAGATGTGAAGGGATTCCGTTGCAGAGAATTTCAGGGAATAGGGGGGGGGGGCAAAAGAAGGAGTATCAGGAGAGAGAGAGAGGAGAACGATCCGCTAAAGTAAGGGTTGGCCAGTCGTCAGCTGGGAGGAGATCGACCGCTTTGCCTAGGGAGGGGAAGAAGCTAGGCCAAAAAGAATATCTGCAGAGTAAGGGGCAGTGTAGTCGGCAGAGAAGCCTCTTGTCTCGAGAACTATCACATTTCAGACGGAATGAGAAAACCATCTTTGGTGCTCTCAAGGAACTTCAAAAAAGTCTCGGCGAAATCCGAAAGTGTACTAATGGAACGAATGTTCATACAGCTTACAAAAAATGCAGCTTACATACATACGAGGCTTTAGATATGCAGTAAATCACGTAATGGCGGACTTTCTTCTTATAAAGTAATGGCAGAGATCACTACAAATATCCATTTATTAACTAATAAAGAAAAAAGCGAGCGAACACGGAATAGGTGAGGCTGGAATGGGAGGGGATAGAAGAGGGGTAGAGTTGGCTAGAAGTGGTAAGCCAGATAAACGGAGATTACACACATGACTTGCGAGATCCGCTCGCAAAGTCGGCTTATGAACAGCCACTATGGCACTGCGAATGTGGGTCAGAAATAGAAAATCCACGTTACCTCAGTGGGTCGTAGATAAGCTACATGAAGTTTTTTTTCCTTCACACCACATTCAATCACTGCACTTCCGGATTGCAATATTCGAAAAAGCCTTTGGAAGTACATAAAATCAAATTCGCTGTGAATGAAACTATCACCGATGGCGAATGGCTATTGAGTGCGTACATAAGAACATCTCTTACTCCATGAACCAGTTATATTGTTTCGGATGAATCCTCCTTTCTTTTATACTGCGGTCTTATCTTTTGTGCAGATCTATGTGTGTGTATGTATCAATGTACATCTAGAATCTTCTCTTTCTTATCTTTTGTACAGATCTATGTCATTTTATCAGATAAATTACTTATGCTCGCTTTACAGTAGTTCGATTGATCCCATGTATCAACTTATTCGAAAAAAGAAACGAACCGTTGTCCATCACCGAAGCCGAGTGAGCGGGCGGTCTGGATGGTCCGTGAGATGAGTGGATCGACACTCCCGGAAGAGACGTCGATGATCTCCGGCAGAAGGGCAACGAAACGCTCCTTGAAGCTCTGCAAAGAAGAGTGGTATTGACTCCAGTATAGTTACGGACCGCTCCCCAAATCTACAGTTTGTTTTTTTTCGTGCCAACGCTAATTTCCATAAGCGTTCTTCGGATGGCACAGGTTCACGCGGTGCCCTTGCCAAATTGCCATTGTTGTTCCATCTGCCAGGTGTAAAGAGTGTCCTCGTTCTTTCACTCCCTCCTATCTTTGATTGACTCACTATTTCTTCTATTCCCTGCCCTCTTGCCCTCTATCTCCTCCTCCTTGCCATTCACAAGCTGGTGCACTTCCATTGCGTCAATTACGTGATGCCTCTCATGCATGCAAAGTAGGGGAGATGAGGCCAACCGTGGCATCCCCCCTAGCTTTCCCCCGGTTCCATCCCGGCCAAACGATGCAGCACACGAGGTCAAGCACCCCCACAGACATATTATGGGTGCTCTCTCTCTCCCTCCCTCTCTCTTTCTCTCTCTCTCTCTCTATTTTTCTCGAAAAGGCTGTAATGAATCTGGCGCAAGTGTGACACATTTCACACTGGATTGTTGGTGGAAAATGAAGTAGAACTGAAAGATGTGTGCCTCTTAAGATACCTGAAAGTCGACTGTTGCGCCTCCGGCGAGCGACCTCTCAACGACGTCGTTCGCGAACTCGGAGAGATTCAACTTCTCGCAGAGCAAGAAGAGGCCCTCCGTGCCAAGGCACCCACTGCTGTCCACTTGGCAGTCGTAGAACAACTTAAAGAAATTTTAGTTTCAATTTATTTCTGAAAAGTATGAACGCTGAAAATGATCAAATTGTTGAATAAGTAATCATGAAATATATAAAACGTTTGTTAGACCCGCTTGAGCTGCTGGACATGGGCGTTCTCATCGTCGAGACTCTCGTCGCTGGCCTTCATGCGCCGTGGATGGAAACGGCGGCCGCCTCTCAGCTTCTTCTTCTCCTCCTCTTCACTCCTCCTTCGAGTTGTCTCATCCGGCGTGTCCGCTCTGCGGTGCTGTTCTTCTCGCTCTTTCGAATGTACAACGACGGGACAAGGGGACCACCAATCTTAATGGAAATGGAATGCTCACAATGCCTTCACAAAGCATTTGAATTGGCGCCGTTCCGGCATTTCGACCAGAAAAAAATTGGAAAAGAGAAGGACAATACAGCAAATCATCAATTGAAGAACCAATACGTTGCTCAGATAATCAAGCGAATCATAAAAATTGCATGCGAACGACGCCATAAAACGTTTATCTGCTGTAATTGAGTTGCAGATCAAGCAAGAAATGTGAAATTGGGCAGAAGGAAAGATGAGAGCAGAGAGAAACCGTTACAATACGAAAGTCAGAAATACACAGCAGCGTAAACAGGGAAGATAAACAAATAAAGTACAATTTGGCTACGACGGAGCTGTATGACAGTTATCGCACGGATAGACAGAGAACTTTCATAATTGACAGTGGAGTGAGTAAGCGAAAAGATAAATAGAGGAAAGGAGAACATGGACTGTGACAATGCGGTGTTGAGAAGTAACAGAGAAACAAAGAGGAGGCTTAGAACAAGCGGCCGATGCACAAGGAAAGCAGATGTTGCGCAAAGGAGAAGAAGAGGAAATCACTTCCTCCAAGATCAGACATTGCTCTCGGAGAGAACGACATGAACACAATGAGCAGGGATAAAAGAGCGGCGGAGACAAGAGAGGAAAACCGTCAGATGATAGGATGAAGAGGAAGAAAGAGAGAAGCAGACAGTCAGTGTTAGAGCACATTGACAGAGGAACAGTATGCCGCGAGGTTAGGCAAGCTTCGCGTGGCTGCCACTTCTGCGAATGGAGGCCAGCCAGGTGTGTGAAATCGACGTGGCAGAGAGAAGACTGAAAGGGGGCAACGAACAATGGAAGCTGAGGAAGCGAAGGGCGCGATGGAGCGAAGAAGAAGCACAAGGGTGAAGGAGGAAGAAGATCGGAGTAGCGGAAGGGGAGGGGGTGGGGGAAGAGGGGAAGACACGACTACAATGGCAACATCAAATGGACAGGGCATCAAAGAGAGGTGGTAGAAGCAAAGGAAGATGCCGTCTTCTTATGCCTTCTTCTCCAACCCGCCCACCCCTCCCCTACACAACCTCATCCCATAACACAACCATACCATCTATCTCGTAAGAGTAGAGGAACGACAAAATGCGGAACCAAGCGCGCACTTCTTCTTCATCTTTGCATATAGACTTCCCTTGCCGCGTGGTCGCCAGGGACACACGAGGTGGAATTGACGAAACAATGTATACACAGATAGGCAGAGACAGTTCGAGGCTGCTGCTATTTAAAAAGAGTCTCAGAGTCAGTACCGGAAGGTGTTCTTTCTCTCTCTCGCTCTCTTAGCCTGTTCTCGTCCTTGTCATAATGCACAGCAATACTCGAGGAACTGCCTTGCTGTTAGTGGTGGCAATCAATCATCTCTGCTCTCTATCCGCGTGGCTCTCTCCCTCCACCGCTAGCTAGCAAAGCTAGCAGCAGCTGTGGCAAGAAAGAGAGAGAGGCAAAGGTCGCGCACTCTCTCCCGCCGGTCACACACGTGAGGCTGAGTTGCAAAAAAGGAAAGAAAGGAAGAAAAATACACCGGCCGGGTTATGGAGAAGAGGCGTTTTGGGGAAATGTGGAGTGTAGGCTTGCCCCGAGGCACATTGTCTGGCAAGGGACAGCTGATGATGATGACAAGCTATGAGGAGATGAGCAGGTTGAGACTGCCGCCGAGTCAATCGCAGTCTCACATTCTCTCCAACCCCATCCGCAGCAGCAGCACTCTCATATTACCTCTCCTCCTCTGCTTCTCCTTCCTTCCAATTCAAACCATGCGCGCTCCAAGCGTGTGTCTCACACGCCACACGCCACCTTTAGATGACAAGTCGCACTCTCGCAACAAGCGTTAAGGCATGAGCAAGGCCAGAGAGCGTGGAGAGAGAGTGAGGAAGAGAGAGAGAGAGAGGGAGAGAAACAGAGAGAGAGAGTTAAAGAGGCAAAGTGGGGAGAAGCAACAAAAAAAAGCGAGTAAACACATAACTGTGCACGGCGAAGGAGTGAGTCGTCTCAATGCAGTTTTTTCTCTCTCTCTCTCTCTCTCTTTCAGTTCTCCCCCCCCCCCCCACCTGAATGAACAGCAAAAGCAAAAGGGAATGCCGCCAACACCTCGCAGCGCAGTCGTTAAAAGAGTGCAAACGAAAAGAATATCATAAAATAAGAATGGATCATGTGCACTAGTCCTCGCGCACAATCATGAAGTGAGACGAAAAAGAGGAGATGGAATGTGTTGTAAGAGATGGATGGATGCGGTTTGCTCTGACGCCAAGGGACTCGCGAGAATGGGTTGGGAAAAGAGGGGAACTATCATATCACTCAAGAGGCATCAACATGATTCCCACTATCTTAATGAGGAGTGAGCTGCGACCTGGCAATGATATGAATACGAAATGGCAGAAGAGACAAAGTGTGAATGGGGAGTGTGATGGACTCGCTTGCCGAAATGCCTGAAAGTAGATCTGCCCGCCAGAGGATCATTACTAAGGACCCGGGGGGGGGCAGCCAGAGGATACAAAGAGACAGCCCGGGGCAGGCCGAGGGAATGTGCAGAAGTGAAGATGAGTGACGGGACAATGTAAACGACTAGGCATGTTTAGGACTGGTCAATCATGCACGCGACGTTTCCTTCTCTTCTTTGCGTCGCTTCGTATAGATGGTCACTCAATCTCTATCTCGTTCTCTAGTTCTCTCACTTCCTCTTCCTCTCTCTCTCTATCTCTCTCTCTCTCTCTCTCTGACCTCCCCTCTCTCTCTCTTCCGCTCTCTCTCTCTCTCTCTCTCTCTCTCTCTCTCTAAACTTGAACAATTTGAGTGCCGGACAGTTTGTATCCATCTTGAAACGCTGAGACTTCTCTAACAGCACTCACTCATTTCTGCTTGCACAACTGCTCAGCGTCGTCTGCTGCATTCAGCTTCATGCACACCGCTTCTTATTCTCCTCGTTTTCCTGTGCTTCCAGGCTCTTGGCTTCGCCGACGGCTTTACATGTTTTGTTGGTGGTCTGTTCTGGACAAATCAAAAAAAGAAGCGTCGTTGTCCTCTCGCAATTGGAATAGCGGCGAGATCTCTATTCATCTCTCCTTCTTTTGCAAGATATACGTCGTTCACGTACACAATCAACACAAGCGTGATACATGGATGGATGAAAGAAGAATGGAAGAGAGCGCGAGACTTGGGAGTGAGGAGTGGTCGTCTCCTTTCTATTTCTAGTGGTCTCAGCCAGAATGCTTAGGAGATGGATCTGACTGAGAGAGGAGGGATATTGTATGAGGCCACGCTGGATTGGGGGAGGGGGCGAGTGGGAAAGTCAGTCATTCAAGCGCTTGCCACCAGCCATGAATATGAATGAGAGGAGATTCGAGAAAGTCTTACTTACTTGCGCAGATTCCAAGCAGAATTGCATGAATTCTCCCCCTTTGAGTGGCACATTGACATCACAAGACTTGGGAGAAGTCAAAGAAGTAGTAAACACTCGTCCTCTGGCGAACCATTCAAGAATGACAAGATACGGTACTGAAGCGAAGAAAGAAGCAACGTCTAAACACTTGAGCAATCAATTCACACACATGTCTCGCATGTCCAGTGAGGCAAAAAGAAACAGTGTAAACACAGCTACGGCTAACCCAGCAGGGAATGGAAAAAGGAATAATCGGAAATGAAGTGGAAGGCCATAAAGGCTGCCTGAAAGAACCATTCTCTTGAATTCACAGAAAAAAGACAGTGATTACTCTCGCATGAGCAGGTTCTAGCTATGCCGTGCCTCTTTAATGGCCTTATTGTTGACGTGAAAAACAGGACGAACTTCAGGAAAAGGGAATCGGTGCGAGTGCCCCGTTCACAAATGCATGACGGCCCTCGAGACTGCTTCCAGAAGGCAAAAGGCAGATTAACAGCGAAGCCAAGCATATGATTGCCGTGTATTACACGAATGAATGGACAATGCGAGCAGCACCAGAGAAGACTTGGCATTCAGAGGAACAACACAAGTCCTAAGTCGACAAATAAAACTAAACGGAACTTTGAGGCACTCACGAAGGATAGCGTCTGTGTGCTTAATCCCCATTGAGGGTAACGAGCAAATAACATTCTCACGTCTATTCGTAATGTATGAAAGATGTTTATAAGACATCGACAGGCAACAGGATTTAGCAGAGATGACGACAAGATAGCGCGAAAATGCGGAGTAAGAGAGGGAATGAAAGAGAGAGAATGAGAAAGAGGGGAATGAGAGAAAGAAGGGAATGAGATAGAGAGGTTAATGAGTGAGAGAGAGAGAGAGAGAGAGAGAGAGAGGAAGAGGACATGGTGGCGGTCGTAAAGGCACAAGTTGTAGAGGGCCAGCAGGCTGGCAACAGCGCAGAGAAAGATGGCGCAAGAGCGAGAGTAATTGGAGGAGGAAGGAAGGACCCCAACGCATCGTAAAGATCACATCGTAGTGGAGAACGGCAATTTCTGCCAGGCTAAATTGAATGAAAAGATTTAGTCATGATGGTGGGAAAATATTTTTTTGCTGAATCCAAGGACTGTGTAAGAAAAGGAGAGCCATTTTGTTGCTAGCTGGAAGCTCAAGTAATTGAAATGAAGACTCTCGCCAGCTTCTTCGGAGGATTATATTTCAGGGATCAAGAAAGATTATATGCCAAATATTGAAGCCCCGTGTAGGGAGCGCAATGGGCTTGCTTCCCTCCAAGGCGATTAGCCTTAATTCTCCAAAGTGAATTCAACAGAGTGGCCCCCTCACCACGACCATTCCAACAGAATTCAAGCATGATTTCAAAGCTATGTATAAATCTGGCTGGGTTACTAAAGACCAGTAAATATGCTCACTGGGAAAAAATACTGTAAACTCGTCGACGTCAGCCGATGCACAAGAAAATGGCAGGGATTCTTTGCCCATCAACACTATTAAATGAACAGAAAGACGTTGTCGAGAGAATACGTAACAACAATCTTGCCACGACACATCGCAGCTGTTCGAGCACTCCAGCACAATCAAGTAGTACTCGTCCTACCTCCCAACTCTCTTCGACATCCACTTCATTGACAAATTGGAAAAAAAAATGACCGAGCCTGAGAAGCCAAGGCACATTAGCCAGAGTGGTCTGTCTATTCAAGCAACCCAAACAAATGTACACGGAGCATGGAAAGCGATCGTGTCGAAATGCAAGAGAAGTAATGTGCGAGGTGTGCTTGAAAATAGTAGGGGGAGAGAAAAGTAGAAAAAAAGCGAGGCAGAAGAGTGGTTGAGTGAGTCAGCAACTGGTGCTTCGAGGAATGCAACCAAGTATCACAGAGAGACACGACAATACGACCGACTACTGCTTGGGTGAAGTAAGCGGAGAGAGAGAGAGAGAGAGAGCAAGCACAGCTCACTTGGGGGAAGGAGAAGCCATCTGTAAAGGCATGAGACCTTTCCTGCCGCAGAATGCATCAGTCATTCCGAAAGACAACGAGTACCCAAGGGCCCAGGCAAGCGCTCTTTCATCGAGTCTCCTCTGGTAGCCAGGGAGTAGAGGGTGCGTGACCGGCCTGAGGCGTCCGCAGGGAAAGGCTTCTAAATGGCCTCCCCAACGACATCATCCACTGTCCAAGGCAGCATCCACATACATTATGGAGCATCTCGAGATGGAAATAAAGTATGCAATTTAAATGGGGAGAAACTCCCCTTTCTTACAAACCAGGAATATGATGTGGCATTCATCCAAAATGTTTTGTTTTACATATTAACGCAGCAAAACAGAAGAACGAAGAAAACGATTTGAGGAGTTCCCACTCTGAATTAACAAATGGTTTAGATGTATGTACATACATAAATGCATTAGCGGGATGCGTAAGCAGCGAATGAAAATAGGATTTTTTCTATTTTCTTTTATAAAAAAAATATAGGGCTCTACTTGCTAGTAGCGATGGAAAGAGATGCAGACAGATTCCGAAGATTCCAAATTGCGTATGCCGGAAAGAAGGAGAACGCCCTAGGGAGTGCCGAGGCGGCCAATACAGAAATTTTCACCATTTGATGCCTTGATATATATAGAGCGAATAGCTGAATGGCTGCAGATGAGGGAGTAGCGGCGGAAATATTAATAAATGCCATATTCAAGCGCGGAACGCAAGCAATTGCTAGCGGTCATGTCTGCAAAATGCATAATGTTTCGAATGAATTGGTAAAACATACATATATGTACATACATTGACCATGTCAATTGTCAAAACAAGACAGCAACAAATAATAAACTGCAAAAGCGTCAGCTGAGTCTGTCCAAATTTGTTGGGCCAGCCATCCTGAAATGACAGGCGATAGTCAGGAGGGATAGGGAAGCCGGAAAGGAGAAAGAAGTAGAGCATGGAGAGGGGAAAGGGAGCAGACAAAAAAAGCAGAAAAAGGGCCGATGCGGTGGAATCCCGCCGTGCATCACATCGCATTGCAAACATTGTGCTCTTGGAAGGGAGCGGGGAGGAGGGGGGGGGAGTATCTGGATAGAAGGGACAGAGAAAGGATGCACCATCCAGTCAGCACGCACACAATGCACCCTCTGTCCTCCCTTTAGTGGCACACAGCACTTACATTCTCAATAGTTCAACCCTGGCTCACTAAACATATACATACTATGTATTTATATTCATGTTCGTGCCACAAGATCTTCTCATATGGTTAGAGAGTTACATATACAGGTAGACATGGGGAAACTAAAATTGACGTCATTATATAATTCTAGTTCTTTTGCATACGTGCCGACACGAGTTATGCTAATCCCTCAAGGAGAAAAAAATTTAGGATTTGCATGGTTTGGTGAGCAAACGAAATACGCATAAATTTTAGAAAAAGATATGATAACATAGCGAAAAGTGTTGAAGTTTAGTCTCCTTAGAAGAAGTACAGATCAGTCGCATAGCAGGAACAATTAGAACAGACTGATGCGGGCTGACAGAAGCAGGAGCCCTAAGTTACCAAGAGAGAACGGCCCGTGTGTACCAATGTCGACTAAGTAGGTATGCAAACCATCGAAGGCTCTTAGGAATGGAGAGGAAGGAGAAAAGCTCATCGAGCAATCATCAGATCTAGAAGTTCCGTGGCAAATTATCGGGGGAAACTCTATAACATATTTGGCATAACGATATATGTATGTATGTACATAGTTGTATGTACATCAAAGATGTACATATATATATCTAAGATGTACATCAAGGCTATATGCATCAAAAATATACGTACATCAAAGGTATACGTAGAAAACTAGATATATGCTCGCTAAAGAAGTACCGAGAAATTATTCAATTACAATGAAATCAAAGAAGAACACTGTTTTAGGAAGATTTTATCATCCCTTCTTCTCTCATTGCACCTGTCGATTAAACTCCAAAATCTGTAATTCTAAAGATATGGACCCTACCATAAACTGTTGTCATAAATGAATGTGGCTCTTGAACTTTTATTTGAAAGATTTATCTTAAACAAAACCACTCATATTTCTTATGCACAAAAGAATATGACGTTTTAGTTCAATGGCCTCGTCGTATTTCAACTTATCAGATATTTGTCGCGACTATGCTCTTAAACTGGCGTTGCATTTCTTCGAGAATGGAACTGCAAGTATGCTGATCGCCTGTGCAGGTGCAGGGATCCTCTGTGAATCCTTCATCGTCAAGTCGCTTTCCGCAGACGATGGCGACCCTTTTGAATTCTTTCGAGTACAGCTCCTCCACCTTGTCGGAGAAGCTGTGGATGTTGCATTGAGTCCATTTGGGATCGCAGAAGCACTCGAAGAGTGCCTCATGCTCCGTCGATTGATCATGAAGTTCCTTGCACTCTCTTCTGACTCCCGCCACGCACTCTCTTGACTCGATGTGCGGGAAGAGACCAAAGTGCGCGAGTTGGATGGTCACTCGGCAGACCTTTCCTTCTTTACAGAAGGTTCCGCCGTCGCTGCAGTCCTTCACTTCGGCAGACACAATCCGCAGCAACAACGCCAGCACCCAACTTCTGCCCAACATATTCGCTGCTTCTATACATGCCTTTCATTTTGGTACGCCTGGAAAGCGCCCTTTCGAACACCTGACTCATTAGTTAGTTTTGACGAAGTAGCAGAAAAAAAACCCCGCTAACATTCTCTGTAGGTTTTGCTTACTTTAGAGTAACAGTTTTAGAACATTGTAATGTGCTTGATAACAAACTGAAAAACATAGCTCTTTATGCAATTTTTCCTACTATTTTTTTTGGTTTCTAAGAACTGCCCAAGTCAATTGGGCAAACATGACTTGCCCTCTGAAGAATATTGTGCGTTCCAACATCTCTCGTTACGATCAGCCAATTCAGAGAGGTTTCTAAATTGACAGATTCTTTGACACCAAAAGAAAACTTTAGCAGCAGAGCCTGCAGGATTATTTTTTTGTTGATGACTATGAATGTTTCAGTCCTTTTAGAATTGGCGGTGTTGGTTTTTTTTGTTTTGTTTTTCTTTTTCTCTCAGAAAACGTAGGACAGATTTCGTGGCCTAATGGAAAAGTAATCCCTCCTTTCACTCCGGCACTAATCCTTTCCTTTTTTGCTTCCTGAAAACAATAACTCGTTTTCTTTTGAAAAGAGGAAAATACTCTGCAGCTTTGTGGCAATTCGATCGGATTGAAGTTTGGTTTGATCAATGCACCAATGATAGTGCACGATATAATTGAGTGCTGAGGCGGGCGCTGGTCCGCGCTTTATCGCTTCAAGCGAGCGCGTCTCTCTCTTAATTCTGCATTGCTGTTCGCACTTCCTCTTCACTCTAGCAGCTTGAGAGGGAAAAGCAGAGTGATCCGCTCGTGATGCTTGCCGCGTGCGGACTTAGTTCTAATATCTTCATTCACTCTCGTAATTTCTCTTTTTCTCACTCTCTTCCATCTTCATTCACTCTCGTAATTTCTCTTTTTCTCACTGTCTTCCATCTTCATTCACTCTCTTCACTTCTTTTTTTCTCATAATCATATCTCGTCTTTCCCATGCCTCGCTTCTTGTCCTGTTCCACACGTGGTTTACACTAACGCGCTATGCATCACATTTCCATTCGCAAGGATTCGATTAGAAAATCTCCTCGTTGCATCTCGCCGTTCATTCCAGACATTGTGTTTTTCGTTCTCGAATTATGTTTTTCTTTTAATTTGACAGCTCATCTTGACCATCCGAGAATGTCTGAGCTCGTGAAGACGCTCGTTCTCCGGCCCGACATCAGCAAGCCACGCTGGGATCAGTCGACATTCGAGGGCCGCGCGCGCCACTTCTTCACCATCACGAATCCACTCAATCTCTTCGTCTCCGGCAGCCAACTTCAGCAGTACAAGCAGACCATCGATCTCTACAGGTCCATACATTCAAAGTGTCAGGCATTTGAGGAGCTGTATTGAGTCTAAAAAGAATATCTTTATATAAACGTCTTTGTGAATTGAGGAAGGGCGAAGTCTCGCCTGATCTGACGGTAAACGAGCTTTGGCGCGCAAAGCATGTCTACGACTCTGCGTTTCATCCTTCAACGGGCGAGAAGATGTTCATCGTCGGAATGATGAGTGCACAGGTATGGAGGACTTTCTATCTGTTTTTAAATTTATTAATTCTTTGAAGAAAGATTTTGTGATGTAAAACAAAACTTATTCTATATTTTGTAGGTTCCAATGAACATGGCCATTACGGGAGGCATGCTCACTTTCTACAAGTTAGCCGCATTATACAAAATCGTTTTTGCAAGTTTAGCCCATCTAATTGGTTGAGATCTCCGGCCGCTGTTATCTTCTAGCAATGGCTCTACCATTCCTTCAACGCTGTCGTCAATTACACGAATCGATCAGGTTTACTTATGTAATGTAAATAAATCTGATTATGTTCATTCTTGATGCAATCTTGAAGACAATATGTTACATGCAGACTAAACATGTTTAATATACATGATCCACTAAGCTTTCCGTATATCCTGCCAGGTGACGCTGGATCGACAACTCAGCTGCTAACTTCGTACTGCGCAGCAACCGGAGGCGCCCTTGGTGCAGCCTTGGGATTGAACTCTCTTGTCAAGGTACAGGTTCATGTCATTATGAATGAGTAGAAGAGAGTAATGATATTACGAATTGATTACTGTAATCTAGCCTGTTTCAGTCGGCCCCACCCCTCATCGGCCGCCTCGTTCCTTTCTGCGCCGTTTGCGCCGCCAACGCCATCAATATTCCCTTGATGCGGCGAAGGTCGTGTTTTCCACTTTCAACTCGAGTTTATAAGAATTATTAATGATATTAAGGTTTTATTTCGCATTTTAATACTTTGAAGAACCTCAGAATAAAAATAAGGAGAAGTTTAGCGAGCTAAAGGATGGCATCGTGCTTGTGAACGAGAAGGGAGAGGAGGTCGGCAAGAGTCGCACCGTTGCCCGCTCTGCTATCACACAAGTCTTCATCTCCAGAGTCCTCATGGCTGCGCCCACTTTCGGTCCCTTTTTCTCTCGGAGATACCTGCTTATTCTTTAGTACTATTTGAAAATCGAGAAAAAGAAACAAGAGGCAATTTCAGGATTCATTCCCATTGTCATGAACAGCCTGGTCAAGACGGAATGGTACAAGGTTAGCGTCTTGATTACTGTAATCTTACCTGATAGTACTTTCTACTTTAATTGCATCGAAACTCTTACAGTAGTGCTAATCCTCTATACAAATTCAGCGTCGCCCCGGAGTGGCCGCTCCGCTGCAAGTGGTGCTGGCCGGTGCCATCCTCCTCGTATCCACCCCAGTCGGCTGCGCCGTCTTCCCCCAGATGACTCCAGTCTCGGTTGCATCCCTTGAACCTACATTGGCAGCCAAGATTCGCGTCCGTCCGAATGCTCCCGAGACGGTCTACTGTAATAAGGGACTCTGAGCGTTCGTCTCGGACTTTTCCAACTTATTTAGCAGCAGAGTCTGGATTACTTTGTTTTGTTACTGTTGATGACTATGAATGTTTCAGTCCTTTTAGAATTGGCGATGTTCGCATTTTGTTTTGTTTTTTTTTTCTCTCAGAAGACGTGGAACAGAGTTCGTGGCCTAATTGAAAAGTAAACCCTCGTTTCACTCCGGCACTAATCCTTTCTTTTTTTCCTTCCTGAAAACAATAACTCGTTTTCTTTTGAAAGGACGAAAATACTCTGCAGCTTTGTGGCAATTCGATCGGATTGAAGTTCGGTTTGATCAATGCACCAATGATAGTGCACGATATAATTGACTGCTCACAATCAGACGGGCGCTGGCCCGCGCTTTATCTCTCCAAGCGAGCGCGTCTCCCTCAATTCTACATTGCTGTTCGCACTTCCTCTTCACTCTAGCTGCTTGAGAGGGAAAAGCAGAGTGATCCGCTCGTGATGCTTGCCGCGTGCGGACTTAGTTCTAATATCTTCATTCACTCTCGTAATTTCTCCTTTTCTCACTCTCTTCCATCTTCATTCACTCTCGTAATTTCTCTTTTCTCACTCTCTTCCATCTTCATTCACTCTCTTTACTTCTCTTTTTCTCACTCTCATCTCTCCGTTCTCCCATCCCTCGCTTCTTGTCCTGCTCCACACGTGGTTTACACAAAACGCGCTATGCATCACATTTCCATTCACAAGGATTCGATTAGAAAATCTCCTCGTTGCATCTCGCCGTTCATTCCAGACATTGTGTTCTTCGTTCTCGAATTATGTTTTTCTTTTAATTTGACAGCTCGTCTTGACCATCCGAGAATGTCTGAACTCGTGAAGACGCTCGTTCTCCGGCCCGACATCAGCAAGCCACGCTGGGATCAGTCGACTTTCGAGGGCCGCGCTCGCCACTTCTTCACCATCACGAATCCACTCAATCTCTTCGTCGCCGACAGCCAACTTCAGCATTACAAGCAGACCATCGATCTCTACAGGTTCACACATTCAAAGTGTCAGGTATTTGAGGAGCGGTATTGAATCTAAAAAGAATATCTTTATATAAACGTCTTTGTGAATTGAGGAAGGGCGAAGTCTCGCCTTTTCTGACGGTAAACGAGCTTTGGCGCGCAAAGCATGTCTACGACTCTGCGTTTCATCCTTCAACGGGCGAGAAGATGTTCATCGTCGGAAGGATGAGTGCACAGGTATGGAGGATTTTCTATCTTTTTTTTAATTTATTAATTCTTTGAAGAAATAGCATAACTTATTCTATATTTTCCAGGTTCCAATGAACATGGCCATTACGGGAGGCATGCTCACTTTCTACAAGTTAGCCACATTATGCAAAATCGTTTTTTCAAGTTTAATCCATCTAATTTGTTGAGATCTCCGGCCGCTGTTATCTTCTGGCAATGGCTCAATCAGTCCTTCAACGCTGTCGTCAATTACACGAATCGATCAGGTTTGTACTTATGTAATGTAAATGAATGTGATAATGTTCGTTCTTAATGGAATCTTGAAGACAATCTTGAAGACAAGATATGTTACAAGCGTACTCTACATTTTATTTACATGATCCATAGTGTATCTTTCTGTATGTCTTTCCAGGTGACGCTGGATCGACAACTCAGCTGCTAACTTCGTACTGCGCAGCAACCGGAGGCGCCCTTGGTGCAGCCTTGGGATTGAACTCTCTTGTCAAGGTACAGGTTCATGTCATTATGAATGAGTAGAAGAGAGCAATGATATTACGAATTGATTACTGTAATCTAGCCTGATTCAGTCGGCCCCACCCCTCATCGGTCGCCTCGTTCCTTTCTGCGCCGTTTGCGTCGCGAACGCCATCAATATTCCTATGATGCGGCGAAGGTCGTGTTTTCCCCTTTCAACTCGAGTTATTAGAATTTATCATTGATATTAAAGTTTTATTTCGCATTTTAATACTTTGAAGAACCTCACAATAATAATAAGGAAAAGTTTAGCGAGCTAAAGGATGGCATCGTGCTTGTGAACGAGAAGGGAGAGGAGGTCGGCAAGAGTCGCACCGTTGCCCGCTCTGCTATCACACAAGTCTTCATCTCCAGAGTCCTCATGGCTGCGCCCACTTTCGGTCCCTTTTTCTCTCGGAGATACCTGCTTATTCTTTAGTACTATTTGAAAATCGAGAAAAAGAAACAAGAGGCAATTTCAGGATTCATTCCCATTGTCATGAACAGCCTGGTCAAGACGGAATGGTACAAGGTTAGCGTCTTGATTACTGTAATCTTACCTGATAGTACTTTCTACTTTAATTGCATCGAAACTCTTACAGTAGTGCTAATCCTCTATACAAATTCAGCGTCGCCCCGGAGTGGCCGCTCCGCTGCAAGTGGTGCTGGCCGGTGCCATCCTCCTCGTATCCACCCCAGTCGGCTGCGCCGTCTTCCCCCAGATGACTCCAGTCTCGGTTGCATCCCTTGAACCTGAATTGGCAGCGAAGATTCGCGCCCGTCCGAATGCTCCCGAGACAGTCTACTGTAATAAGGGACTCTGAGCGTTCGTCTCGGTCGGTGGTTCCATTCTATCCTACTCGCTGCCTCACTTCATCCCTCTATAGATTTTATGTACGAGTCAAGGAATGTTGTATATTTTCATATTGTTATCTCGTACTCGTAGTTGCCTGTTATAGGGTAGCATTAAGTGTGCATTGTACGTGTACGTAAACTGTACATTTCTATAGTTTTTGAAATGTTATGACAGATTCCGATTTTTAATACTCTGCAGTACAAAAGATACGTTTATTTTTTTTATTTCGATAGCGCCTTAACACTGTAGTTTTCAGCAGTTCCACAATTAGCGTGACTGATTAAGTGCATTGGCTTACAATTAGGCATATCTTGTTAATAAGATTATTATCTCGGTGAGGAATGCTGCGTATCCCTCATGCCCTCTGTATAAAGCGAACAATTCTTGTTCGGGTACCGCGGCGAGCACTTTTTGTCTGTTTATCGTATTAAAGGACACGGAAACGGCCAAAAACTAAGGAAGAGAAGAATTGACTTTTGTTCCATTCGGCGAATGGACTTTTTCATTGCTCTGAAACGGATAGGCAGCCATTCTCTTTTCTCCTTTATCTTTCTGAAAGGAGTCTAGTCGAGATTGCGTTATATTCTGTGGAATAAGTCTTCGATGGATCGAGTGAGATAGGATAATACCTCTTCTCTTCCGCCTACGCACAATATGTACTTCGTGAGAAGCACTAGAACCGAATTGCACGAGAGAAGGAAGAGAAAGTGTTGAGTCGTTTCCTTCGGAACTGCCAGCCCTCGTCTACCCAATGAATTTAAGCAAAGAACGAGGCAATCGCACAAGAACGACGCTACTTTCTAAGTAATTACTTGAATCTCAATTGTAAGAAGTCGTCATTGAATTTGTTTGCAGATTGAACTATTACTTTAAACTGTTCATAGCAAAGTAGAAAGTTGAACTTGAGAAGTTCTATTTCTTCATGTTCGATTTCTGCTTCTACTGTGCACATCACATTCTGGTGGTGGACAGAGCGAGGAGAACATAAAAGATCTGAAAGCGACGAGGCCACTGGGATCGGATAGGTTGTAGAGAGAAATGGATCACAAACACATGTTCTCCATCTCCGCGAACTTTGAGCCTCCTGGCATCTCCCATAATCCCGAGCCATTCAAACCTCTCTCTTCTCTGCACTCTCTCCGATCGCAGCACTCTCTCGAAGCACTTCTGATATCTGTGTTGTGTCAGATGTGAACGAAGCGGGGGCTAGCAGATGACAGCCGGCGTTAGGACGAGAGGACAGAGATAGAGAGAGAGAGATATGGAGAGAGAGAAGATATAGAGATTGAGAGAGAGAAGGGGGATACGGAGAGAGAGAGAGAGAGAGAGAGAGAGAGAGAGGAGGGCATAAGAGACTGCGTAAACGAACGACGAATTGGAGGGCAGACTTATCGAGGAACCACCAATTTCACGTTTTCTCTGCTCCCCCTCTCCGAATATCTCAAATTGCAGTTATGACAGGTCTGTTCAAACGTTCAAGATTCATTAAAATTCATCGAGGTTTATTTTGCTTTTATGTACGTCGCAGCCATAAAATCAGCGGCGTTGCTCGTGCAGCTTTTTCTTTTCTTTTATCGTCTCTTTCTTTCTGGTGCTCTTGAGAATGTGCCATTGCACGCCTCCAGAAAATGGAGTAAATGATGGCGTGTTCTTCTCTGTGGTCGGGCAGACTGAGCATGCCGCTCGTGAGTGTTCCTTGCTCCGTCTTTTCCGGAATGAGTAGTACTTACTTGGCTGGCCGGCCGCTATCTGTTGCAGCGCAATGGAAGGCCGGCCGGCGGCCACATGTCGTTCGCCGCCCTCTCGCTCTCCCTTGATGGATGGAAGTCATTGGGTGCGGCAGTCAGTCCTTCAGACCCTGGATCTCGCTCGCCTTGACTTGTCGTCGTGACCGAAGAGGCCATTACACCTTGATGGCCGGAATGCGTGCTCGGGAGGCTTGTAAAAGAGAGAGAGAGAGAGAGAGAGCATCTTAGCCTCCCCGCCTGGTCCTCCCTCCCTTTGGAGCCATTCTTGTCCGTCTGGCAACATCCACCCCAATTAGCCCTCCTGTGATGTGTGTGTGTGCGTGAACGGGGAGAAAGTCAGAGGATCCCTCGCGTTTCAGTCTCTCTTTTGCCTACAACGCCTAGGGCACGAGAGAGTGGAAGGGGAGAGAGGAGGAGGGGAGAGAGAAGGAGGAGGAGAAAGAGAGAGAGAGAGAGAGGTGAAAGAGAAAGAGAGAGTGAGAGAGAGAGAGGAGAAAGAGAAAGAGAGAGAGAGATCACGCGGCCAATTGTTGAGAGTCTCATTACGTCGATTCAATGGCAGCGTATTCGCCTTGTCGACACCTTCTTTACTTCCTTTGATTACGGCTCCATGACAACCTCGGCAGCCAATGAGCAAGCGTCTTAATGCTCTTTTATGTTAATCTGATTCTGACAACGTTACAAGTCTTCGTCAACACTCACACTTCGCTCTCTCTCTCACCCTCTCCATCTATCTCCCCCTTTCTCTCTCCATCTTTCTTTCTCCCTCTCTTTCTCTCGCTCTCCCTATTTTTTCTCTCTTGTTGCCGTCTTTCCGCTGCCTCTCATAATATTATGCTGCTAATTGATGTAATATTTTCACTCTTTCGCTGACTCACGTGTGCTGCGACAGCCTTCTCATGTTCCGCCCGCAAGGGCAAGGATTGCCAGTTGAGAGGTCTCAGCAGAAGAACACTTGGCTCTCCTCTTCTTCTTCCCACGAAAGTATTCGAGTTCATATGTCATCTTCATCCGCTTGCCGTTCTTCATTATATTGAGACATCTAAAATATTTAATATGTGCTTATCTTCAAGCCGTTTAGAGCGATTAGTTGTGAAGCACTGATTCGAGGCCTCTCATCATCTTCTTTCAAAACGTCATTAGTTTTGTTTCTTTTCCGAAGCGTCCTCCCTCTTCTCCCTCTCTTTTTCTGCCATGCTTTCGTGGCCCCTCCACCCACCCGCCCTCGCCAACTTGCACAACGCACTCACTCTCATTTGGGCGCATCACGCCATCCGAAATGGAAAGCATGAATTGCCGCGGATTCAAGCTTGAAGCTTCTCGCCAGAGAGAGAGAGAGAGAGAGAGCAGTGCGAGAATTAACGCAGGCAGACTGGTAAGAGTCACTTACAGAGTGTTAGAGAGACATATCGAGAGCGATAGAAAAACATGTAGGGTACAGAGAGGAGAGCGAGAGAGAGAGAGAGAGAGAGAGAGAGAGAGAGAGGAAGAGGGGAGAGAGAGAACTAATATACATGGCTTCCTCCTAGCGATGCTCGTGATGATTCGAAAGAGTTCGAGAAGTTTTAAGTCGGCATAGTCATAGTCGGTATATAGAATAAATGATGAAGAGGAAGGGGGGAAGATTGTTGAAGATTTGTCCATCTCAGTCAGCATATCCTCCTGCCTGTCCTCTCCAGTCTCACTCTGCATCCGGCATTCAATCGGTTGCCTTCTCGTGTCCTCCTCCTTCTCATGTTCCATTGCTTGCTTTGCCGCCTTTTTTTTTGGACTGCGCCAGTCAAGGAGAGGACCCGGCCAGTCTCATTGCTCCCTCTTCCTTTTTCATGCATTTCTACTTCGTCTTAATTTTTCTTTGTTCTCCGCCTTATTTCAATTACACATTTATGCACTTTTCCCCATCTTTTCTTCTTCTCTTATTTTCATTTGTGTTACACGAATTTCTCCAAATTGATTTGTATATTCTTCAGTTTTGTGAGAACCATTTGTGCCCAATGTGAATCGTGAGAATCGTAGAGTCACTTTTCAATCTCAATAAATCAGGCGCAACAGCTGGGTGAGTGAGCGAGCCAAGTTGGGAAGGCTTCTCTGGGGTGGTTGTCCAAAGAGATAGAAGCCTCTCTTTCTCTCTCTCTCTCTCTCTCTCTCTCCCTCCTTCTCTCCCTCTCTCGTTCTCTTTCTCCCTCTGTCTCTCTTTATCTCGCTCTGGTTGATTTCTCGCCACCACTGACACAGCCTTCCTCGTGAAGCGTGTCCCGAATTGGCGCGGTGCTTCTCTCTGCATCTCTTGGCAGAGGACGTGCCTGGTTGCTCTCGACCGGAAGAAGCGGCCGCCGCCCTTCTCTTTCCCGTTCACTCCTTCAGCCGAATGTGCACTTCACTCTCTTCCTCTCTCTCTCTCTCTCCAAATCTCTACCAAATCCTCCCATCTGCACGTGTGCTCCACGAACGTGACTTTACTTTCCGTTTGCACAGTTTTTTTCGCAAAATTTTCATTATTCTCACATGATTTCTTGTGAAGTGCGGTTATGAAGAGGTACAATGCCATATACCTTACCGGTATGTAAATTAGTTGTTAGCAAGCGACACAACAAATGAGTCGAGGGAGTGGGAATGGCCTGTTCCAAGCGGCCAGATGAGAGAGAGAGCAAGAGAGAAGGAGAGAGAGTGAGCGAGAGAAAGAGAGAGAGAGAAAGAGAGAAAGAAACATAGAGAGAGAGAGAGGGAGACAGGATGAGTAGAGAAGAAGAAAGGCGGTGGGTCGCCAGGCCGCGCTTCTCCCTGTCACTTTGGCCATCCGATTAGATGCCTTCTTGCGCTTTCTCTGTCTTATCTTCTTCCTCTTTTTATTCTCCTTTGGTATCCTCCCTTTGATTTTTGCGCGTTGTTTTCTCTTTCCGTTAATTTGTAGACCAGCTTCTGTTTTTTCTGCTTTCTCTCACTCCCTCTTGCCTTCCTCCATTATCCATCTCTCTCTCTCTCTCTCTCTCTCTCTCTCTCTCTCTCTAGGAAACCACTCTGTTCATCAGCAGCTCTTAAATGACAATCGAGTTGAGGAGCTATGTCTTGTTCAAGGCTTTAGCCTATCCTGTCCTGTGTGAATGCGTATATTGCTCAATATGTGCAAAAAATTTTTCATTTACTTTGCCATGGTAAACATGCGATTATGAGCGAAGTCGGACTTTGCGCTTGAAGGCTTCTGGATGGTATGCCAGTCATTATGGTGCCGGCGGAAATTGTCTCAAATGCTGTGGGATGAGCAAGAGAGAGAGAGACAGAGAGAGACAGAAAGAGAGAGAGAGAGAGAGAGAGGTACGAGAAAGAGAGGGTGAAGAGGGAGTGGTAGAGTAAAAAAGGGGATGAAAAGCGAGAGAGATACAGACGCAGCACCGGCGCGTGGTCGCTTATTAGGACGGCAGTGCTTAGCGTTCTTCCCCCCACCCCCTCCCATTCAACCACACTCCCTGCTACGAAGACATCTCTCTACTTGGTATACAACAGCCTTCTGGATGAAGAGCACAATGAAGAATAAGAAGATGCTCATGATGAACATGATGGAGAACTTCTGCGAGGTACTCGGAGTCAGCCAACGTCTGAAGATGACACTTGCCTCCCGTTGCCTTCCTTGTTGACTGCAAATGGCATCTTCCTCCCTCTCCTTTTCGTCCTGTCTAACTAAGAAAGCCACTAACATAACATATGACACAAGGAGTGCTACCTGTTATTTCTCAGAGGAATGGTAGTTGTCGCTAAATTCGCTCGCTGCTCATGTCTTCTCTTCTGGTCCGCGAACAATGCTGTGAAGGACATACAGAATTGCTTTATTTTCCCAATTTATAGGCTAGAATTTTTTTGTGAATGTTTCAAATTCAGGCCAGTTTGTTTACCACTCAATCTATATATCTCTCTCTCAGGACTTGCTTGTCTGCCCCTGTCATCCCTCGGGCTATGTATGCATCTTCGATTCTTTGACGTTTCCGCGGCAACTTTGTCGGACTCACTCGTAGTGACGTTTGGGCGTTCTCTGGTGTTTCGCATGATGAAGAGAAAGAAAAGAACAAGCCAACTTGTTTCCTGTCTCCCTTTATGCCTCCATCTGCTCATGCGCATATCATAAAGATCAAGATTCGAGGGAATACATCAAATGTTTACAATAATCTGCTCGTGATATCTTATAAGTCTGCGACTTTTCCACCTAGACAACTTGAGATAAGTTATTTTCATTCGATTTAATACGAATCAGGCTGCCTTGATGCCTTGACATTGCCAGATGAAGACAGAACCTCGTCCTCATCGCATTCCACTGACACTGAAGGTTCTTTAAAAAAAAGGTTTATATTTCCTCACCATCAGCCGCGCTTGCAAGTCTTCCAACGCTTGTTCACATTACTTGACTTAACATTCTCGTTCAACGGATTCTCAAGAACTTTTCGTTCTCCGATAAGCGTACAAAGTTTGAGTATTTTGCAGAGTGTATCCTTTTCCGGCCGTATTTTCTCTTGCCTTCTCCCATCTCACAAGGGAAGTCTCTCGAGTGGCGGAAGCTATTGAACATGTTCTCTTCATTTTTGGATAGCCCTCATTGAGTAGGTCTAGCACTAAGTTTTAGAAATCGCTAAAATGACCTAGAAAGTAGACTTCCCTTGTCAGTCACAAAGAGATATCTTTTCCTGCTTCGGGCAGTTTCTCTGTTAACTCGCTTCCTCCCTCGCATCATTGCTCTCCATGTAAACAACGCTTGAGACACATTGAAAGAGAGCGCATAAGCGTAATAGACATCGAAATGGGACAGTGTAGAGTTGTAAGTTGGATGGCTGTCAGAGAGGCAACTCGTTGCTATTTCACTTACTTTATTTGTTTTCGCATTCTCGCTCTTCTCCTCACTCCATCTCGCGTCACTTTCATATTTCAAATGAACTAACAGCTTTGGCAGCTTCTTGAAGCCAATACGAAGAGTGGCTTGTCTGCGCATTCTTAATGATCAGACAGAGACTGGTTTTGTGACTCGTGAGCAGGAAGAAGGTAGAGTGAGCGGCTCGTGGCCCGTCATTCTCCCGGAATGCTGTTGTTTTGGGTGGTCGTCTTACAAATGGCTGAGCTGAAGCTGTAAACGGATGAGCGGTGAACAGGTGAACCAGCAGCTCGTCCTTCCTTCGTTACTTCTCTCCATTTCTTCTCTCTCTCTCTCTCCTTCTCTCTCTGTCTCTCTCTGTCTCTCTCTCTCTCTCTCTCTCTTTCCTACACCACTATTCTAATCGCGCTCAGCGGCTGTGCTCTTCGTCGCATACATTGTGACTCTCGGATTTCCATCGTCTACTTCGACTTCTCACAACGAAAGGCGATATGCCCAAAGTCATAGATCAAGCATCCGGGAATGAGTGGACAGGCACATGAGTAGAAAGAAGTTCGGATACGGAAGTAGTGGAGGGGAGTAACGGGCACGAGAACAGGAAATCGCTCCCAACTCCTGCGGACTCATCTCACACATTCGCATCTTTCATTTATTCGTCATTCTATTTTCATTTTTTTAATGCAATTTGAATAATATTTCGATGATGCGCGTCTTATAATTTCTCTCGTGCTCTCATGTTTCAAGCCATTTAGTTAAATCAGGAACAAGAAGCAGAGAATAAGAGGTGGAAGAAGAAGAAGAAGTTCTGTGCTGCTTCCCGTAGTGTCTTCGAGGAGCTGGCGCCACGGGCGCTCCGGAAAGAGAGAAGACGACCGCCGCAGGGACGAGAAGCGCAGGGCGGCCGGGCTCGGCCGGCACCGCCGCCGCCGCCGCCGCCTCGCCCACCCACCGCGCCATGGCTTGCGTCAGCAGCGGCCGCTCCGACTCGCCTGGCTCCGACAACTTTAACCCGCAACACCCCAAGTACCAGTGCTGCTTCCAGATGCTGCAGGCCAAGGTTGGCTCATTATCAGCAGGCATTTCCATTATTGGCTCCATTCAGCTGTTTACTAATGTGAAATATCTCCAGAAGGGATCAATGCTGATCGCGCTATTCCACATCGCCATTACCATGCTCATCTTGGTGTGCGTTGTCAAATCCCTTCAAAGCCCGAACAAATCGGCTCTCGAAGCGGTATTCCAGGTTTCAAGTGCTGACTCTTCGTTATAAATAATTAACTAACAATAAGACAAAGTTTGATCAACTATAGTAGTAATTTACTTTGAAATATAATACTAATTTGCATAATTAATTATTTCTGATCTTTTATTCAATAAATTATGTAAATGTTTCTTTCAGATTATCGTTATATTCGTTGTCTTGACGGCGAACTTGATATTTCTGATTGGATTGCGAATTGAACAGCGGCATCTCGTCTCCTTCTTTCTCACTTTTCATGTAAGACTTTTTGCTATTACTTATTTTATACGAATAAATAAATAGATAAATATATATATATATATTTCAATTAGTCAAGTTGTAATCCAGTGAAGCTACGTAATTATGTTGATAACCATCCTCTCTTTTCAGATATTGAAGATCGCTGTCCTCTTCATCATCTTCCTCTTCCTCATTCTCGGCTACAAGGCCTACATCTTTCATGATGAGTTTCCGCCCGGAGCACACGTCCCTCTAGGTTCCGCTTCAAAGGATTATTGCACTTCTTTATTGCACCATTTTAGAAACTCGAGCGATATTCTCATTTCGAGATATTAAATATCTATCTGTTTATATCCTAAAAGTACTGTACATATGATTATTGTGTACGAGGAGTCTTGCCATTAATCATATGTGAATATTGTTTTAACGAAATATATCTAAATCTTCATCGTTTTCTTTTTCAGAATACGAGCTCTACATTGTTCTGCAAATCTTCATCTCACTCGCCGTTGTATTCATAGAGGTGTGGTTCCTTACCATCTTTCTCAAATCCTTTCGCTATCTGACCGATAAAAATCGATTCGTCGGCTCCGATTCAGTAGTTGAGCTCTGAAATTCATTGAAAGACATTCTTTGCTTCTTTGTTTCATGAATGACAGATTCATTGACGTAATGCCACGCATTGTTTCATTTCTCGAATCCATGCTCTGAATGGTCCAAACATATCAAAAGGAGGCAAAAAAATTTTGTCGTTTCATAATCCTTTGCATAAGATTAGTTGTCCATTGAGAATACGTAAATATAGATATATGTATCTGTATACTCTATTGTTTAGAGAAAACTTCCTTCTATAGTGTAAGTGCTTGAGGGAAAATTATTATGCCTAGATTGTCAAGTAAATTTTGATCTACTTTCTTCATGACTTTTCGAGCACTGCTGCTGTGTTACCTCGGGAACTCTGTGTTTTACCTTTTTTATATGAGCTTCCAATTTGTCCCACCATCTTTGGCAGATATCGGCGTGTACATAGTTCTTCCTTTAAAAAAGCAGATTCATCAACCCGGTTTCGTTCCTACTTTCTCAATAGTAAGCGATTAACATCTAAATTGTTATCTCTTCCAGCTTTCAATTGTTATAATAATAGATGTATACTGGTCATATTCTCAGGCTTACATATCTGCAGTGTCTCTCCACGATAATAAACAAGTACGCTTATACACATAGAATGAAGTCTTTTTTATGCAAAACAAAACACATTTACAACCACTATTGACAGAGTTAAAAACGTTTCCGCAATAGAAACAGTGGAATTTGGGCAGTTCGAACTAGATTGCAAAATGAGAAAAACAAGAAGTATGTATTTAGATAGATGTAGGTAGATGAGTATGAAATACATTGAGTAAGCGATATATTTATTATAACAGAGTAAAATGCAATAAATCATGGAATAGGACAAAGTCAGAAGAGCAATGTACAATAAGAGGCATAACAAAAAGTTATGGTCTGAGTATCGTAAAGTGCACAGTGAAAAAATGCATGAATCTGCTGTTTCAATTGATAGACCAAAGAACAGAGAGGGTACGAAAGGAGAAGAGGGCGAGAGAGGAGTGAATACTCTTCACTGAGCCTGTATCGGATGAGTGACAGAAAGACGGCGGGGACGGTCGGCCTCTTCCATCGAGCTGCACAACATAATATTCAATCTTCATATTTGCCACTTTTTACATGCACCCATACATATGTCCGTATACAAATATGCACATATACTCTATTTACAGATAGATAGATAGACGCATACATACATCCGTATTCTAGAACACCACGGCACTAAAACCAAAGGTATCATATTCCGAGATGAAACCTAACAAATGGCCAGGCATTGAATACCTGCTGAGAGTCCGCTGTCGCTCCATTCCAGGGATCGAGACTCCGGAGAGCACTCCGCATCCCTTGCACAAGAGAATCAGAGAGCGAGCGAGGTTGTCGGGCTAGAAAAGAGAGCAAGAGTAAGATAGTATACAGAGAAGAAACCATAAGAGAATTCAGGTATATCTAGAAGTATTTTAAGGGGAAGGCTGAGTGGAAGTGAAATATAAGGAAATGTCCGACCGCTTCAGCGAGAACATCGCAGACATTGTCAACCACGAGTAGGGTTGTCTTCTTCTTGTTCATTGACTTGTGTGTAGTGTACACCGTCTGAAGGTTGGCTGCTCGTGACCCGGACACCAGAAGAGCGTCCACACTTAAATTGAATTAAGTATTCACCATCAACGTGCGACTTTTAGCAAGGTCTAACTGATAATGAGATGGATAATAATTTCAAGATACCTATCTAGCCGACTGCCGATCGCAGTGCTGATGTCAGTTCGCTTGCTGAAGCTGAAGAGGAACTTGCTGAGATTACGCGGATTCAACGTCGACTTCAGCTCATCGATGAACGTCTGCTTTTCTGCCTTATCCATCTGAAAGTTCAAAGATCATGGAGATGATAGTCATCAGCTGTAGTGCATGTAGAAGAGAAAACAGCCAATATTAGCGATTTAGAATATGTTTACTTTCAGCCTGCACGAAAAAAGGCATCAAACATCGCTTAATCTGACTGTTTTCGAGGCCTAAGTTTCACAACATGAATGAGAGAAATGCTCCTACGACTTTTTATTAACTTGTATATATATATATATATGAAAAGCTGAAAAGCTGATGGATTGTTCAGCCAGAGGAGCCTTTCATTTAAACACACTCCAAGTGCACAAACTCACCGCCACGAAATTGTGCGGTCGGTTAGTTGAATGTACACATTTGGAACAACTATATTTAGAGCATTGTTTCATTTTGTGCTATGGCATCCATGCTCCCTTTGCTCCATTGATAGTATTCAACTACTATGTAAAACTCAGACAAGGATCTCTGAGGTATCCTCCATACCCTTTCATTAAATCGGGAAGACACGACGATGACCGAAATGACACTCATTCTACATATATAATCTACGACAGGAAAGTGGAAGAGTGCGTGAAGAAAGGAGGGTGCCAGCATTCCATCTATTAGAAGGAGGAAAAGTGAAAGGGCGGCTAAGTCGGAGACGAGGGAGAGTTGGCAAGCAGAGAGAAATGAAACGAAGACAACAACCAGAGTCACCACGTGGAATACAGAGAGTAAACTTACATCCTGCAGGTGGACAGCCGTGAAAAAAGGTGCATTGTTTAATTTACGCAAGGCTTTCTTTTTTCTTTTGAATGGAGAAGGAAAGAAAGACTGACCGAGCCGAACTTGTGATGAGTAAGGTACTCCCATGCACTGTCACTCATCATCCCGTTCTCCAGGCTCATGTTCACCCACTGGAATGGAAATAGAAGTAAGGAGATCTTGGTGAAATTCAGTCGAAGACTGACCATGAGATAAAGAGACTTTAATTTTAACTTTATTTACGGTCACAAAAGTGGCACGTGTACAGACTCACCTTGTCTTTGCAGTATTCAATGATGCCAGCAGTCGTGGACGTGCAGTGAACGAGAACAACTCCGAGAATGCGATTCGGGCACGCCATCTACAGGGAGAGCTGGGGCTCTTTTCTCTTTAAAACCAATATCGATTCGTTTCGTGATACCCAAAGTGTGGCTACTGTTAATGACAGAGAGAAGAATTTGTCTGACAGCGAAGCGGCATATGATGTTGGCTCCGGCTCCCTCGCCGAATGCAATGCACGACTTCACTTCAAGCTTGTCCAAGACGCATGCGAGATCCTCGCCGAGTTGGTCGAGGGTCGGAAAGCTGGAAAATGAATAGGAATGATGATGCTTCCTCAAAAGCGGTATACCTCTTGCAATTACTCAATTGTAAAATGGTTGTGAAATTGAAGTGCCTTACTCTCCGATGAGATCTGCCGCGTTGTCGTCCTGCCCTGGGATGCATACGTGCAGGAAGATTGCCTTGGCGCGAACGTCAGCCATCGAAGGATGATTCGCGAAGCGAACGAATGATTTGTCTGGAAAAAACTTTTATCACATTTATATATGTTCTTTACATCTAATGTTTGAAAAATGATCTTATTGCCAAACATCGTTTCCTAGACCTCTCCACTTTTTGTTTTGCAAAACTCGCATCGTTATCAATCTTTAAGAAGCACTTTACGATCCCTCTTTTATCAAGCGCAGCTTGAGTCTCGCTCTTTCCCAATCTAAACAGCCATCCGAAAGTACACTCATGTCTCTTCTCTCGAACTGGCACGAAGGAAGTGCTTCATCGGGACTTCCGCCTGAATTGCGTCAACACGGACGATTCGCAGCCAAATTTGGGCCTCGGCGGAGTGTAGAAGTTGATGAAAGAGAGTGAGAGAGAGAGAGAGAAAGTGGAAAGGAAGAGGGGAGAAATGCAGGGAATGGAATTGAGCTCCCACTGGCAGTATCGTCATTTCTTTACGTCCTTTTCTCTTCCGAGTGAGCACAGAGTCCTTCGCTAAGGCATTCTCTAATTGGCAAAGCAAGTGAAATAGTGCAACTTTTTCTTCTTGGCAATCTGACGAAAAGGACCAAATGAGGAACCTTGTTTCAGTTAAGGAATTGCTATACAAACCGAGAGGAGCGACTCAAAAAGCTAGATGACTTACGGTTAGTGCCGACATCGTGTACAGTGATGATGAACGTCTTGCCAGCCCTCTCCTCGATGTTGCCCTGGACGTAGCAATTCAGCACAGAGGAGTGCTGCGTCTGCACAGCCACCAGATGGGTCTCTTCCATCGTCTGAAACCAGTTACTCACTTATGCGTCGTTGCCGGTACACAAGGCGCATGAAACTCGAGAAAGACTCGCGGAGAAAGTGAGAAGGGGGGATGTAGAAGATGGAGAATGCAATCGCCTGCGTAAGGCATAAGTACTCCTCACGAGGCGTTATGAAATTAAATGTGGCTCGCGGGGAAAGGAATGCAACAAAGCCGCAGCAACACATAAGAAGAAGCAGAAAGCTCTCGCTCGTAGTCTCTTTGAGGTTGGATTTATTTAATTGTAGAAATTGTGACAGAAGGAAACATAAAGACGTGTGAAGAGACGAAGGAGCTGAGAGGATAGAGTAGCACGCAATTGGGAAGTGAAGAATGACTTCGGGGGAGGGGAGGCCTGGACTGTGAGAAGCAACTAGTGAGACACTGACCGAGTGCCAACGTGGCCGGTGCTTCACCCCTCTCTCTCTCTCTCTAACGCTCTCTCTCTCTTCCTCTCGCTTAACTCTCTCACTCTCTCTTTTAACTCTCGCCTTCTCTCTCTCTTTCTTTTGCTCTTTGCCTTCTCGTCCTGTTTTCCATCCTTTCTAGTTTGCCTTCCTAGTTACACAAACATGTATCGACGAGAGGGTGTGCAGAAGAGCGAAAACAGACGCGATGTCGCCACGCAAAGGCCTAGGCTACGGAGGGGAAGTGACCTCAACAGAGAGATGACTGGCGTGTAAATGACACAACATGGAACCGATTCTGTACTTGAGGGCATCACCCATTGCCCTCTGCTAACATGAACTATTGAGTCATATGGAATCATGAGACTTTAACGAATCCACAAAGTGCACTGAATTGATAGCCGGCGGTTTCAGAGGAAAGAAAGACATTTGTGACAGGACTTGGAGAATTCTTTGTCATACGGCGGAAGGCGCTGTGAGAATGGAGACGGTTGATGAAGGAGGAGAGGGCGGGAATAACTGTGAATGACACACACACACATTCAGCAGAGGAGGAGAGACTCGGACGATGCGTGCGACGTGGGCAACGACTAAAAATAGAGTGGATACGCCGCTGCAGACAAATATGTCTATATTGAGAAGGCCCGATGAGAAATATCCACGCTTAAAAATACACTCACGTGAGATACTGCAAATGATTTGTGAAGAGCCTGAAGACTGGGAAAAGATAAGAACCAAAACAAGGCAAATGAGCTTATTTGAAAAAAATTTTTTTCTGTCAACAAACAGGAATAGCCATAAAGCATGGGCATAAATCTTAGAATGTCGACGGATTATGCACGAAACGACACTTAGAGAAAATGGCACAAGAACTAGGGCCATGAATAAGTGGCCAGATGAAGTGGGAACAAGAGAGTGAAGTGAGCAAAGGAATGAGTTACTTTCAGTCGGCCAAATCTTGCAACGACACTTCGTGATGCGAAGGCCAGAACATTCAAGATACAGAAGATGTTCTGTTTCTCTCAAATAATCCCTCGTCAGCTCCTTGTTCACAGACAGCCAAAAACCGAATGGCTGGCAGTCAATGGTATTCGAATGGACGACGAGGAGGGAAGAAGGCCATGAGGAAGTTGCAATAGTAGCCAAGCCAGGGGTAAGGAAGAAGAAGGAAATAAAGGCTTGAGGCATCTCTAGCAACTTATTTCTGACGTCAGAGCACATTCCTGAGGCAACCGTCTGCCCGGCAATTAACTACGGTAAATGACATTTCTGCGAGCCAAATTTTAGAGGAGCACTTTGCGCCGAACAAATTTATTTGCACAAAGCATGTGCCGGGTGTCCTCTAAAAGTGAAGGGAAGATGATAAGTTAGAAGAGATTAAGTTTTATCAAAAAGAATTGTGAGGGAGCGAAAGGAGGAAAAGAAGTAATGCTGTCCACGTGAGGCAGTCGTCGAAAGCAATGAGATATAGGAGCGCGAGGCAGCCGCGATGGGCCTCGTAGCGGACGATGCATGATAAGAGTGTTTTTTCCTAATCTTTGTTTCTCTTTGATGCCTCCTCTCTCTCTCTCTTACTCTCTGTCTCCCTCACACTCTCGCAACTCCTCTCCTTCCATTCACCTTATTTTCACCGCTGTTATCTCGAAACTGCTGGAGATTTGGCGCAGTATGATAATTGTTCAGTACCAAAAAGGCGGGAAGAAAGTGGCTTGTCAAAAGAAGTACTTTTCGTGGCTTAAACGGAGATATGAAAGAAGTGGTAGGTACAGCATCGTACCTTCATTGCCCCTGCATAATCAGGCTTCTTTGCATTCCTCAATAGGATTATAAAAGGTCAAACCGAGGCAGTTCAAGAGTGTTCCCGAAAGGAAATTGTATACTTCTTTCTCTATATATAGTGGCAGCGATGGAAACGAGCGCATGGAGATGAAGGTGGAGAGAGAATGTGGACGACAGTCTAACAGCAAGAGCAGAGAAAGATAATGGAAATGGAATTCTGGGAAAACATGGGATGGGACAATGCAGCAGGGCGTGTGAAATGTGGCAGCTGCTGCGGTTGTCAAGCTAGTGAATTGGCACGCGTCTTTGGAAATCGTTGAGAACCAAAGCACTAGAGCCTTTATACCTGTTGCAGCTTTATACAGTCGTACGGGCAGCAAGCAACTCCAAAGAAGTCATGTGGGCTGCAATACGTCAATGCGGAACTTGAGCAACTAGGAAATCGTGTGCATATGGCTCATGTGATGCAAACAACAGAGGAGCATTTGAGAAGGGATGCAGAACGTGCAAACGACCAGAGAACGAGGGAAGCTGGATGATTGGAAAGGGAACAAGCAACCAGAGGACGCGCTTCTTACTACAAACAACCGATCTGCTCTTTGGAAAGTCATTGTCAAGTAGATGAAGAAGCACGGCTTTGGGAACTGTTGACAAAGGCAGCTCATGGCTTATTGTACGGGCAAAATATGTACGTTTAGCAAGGCAAAATAATGGAGCAAAAATGAATATATTGGAGGAAATATGAAACCCGCGGCTATATTGGAAGCGGCCTCAAAACAGATCAATTTCTTCAAGTCGACTTCAGCGGTGAACAATCGTACTAGGCATTGTTGTCTCTCTTCTCATGCCATATAAATCACAATGTTGACCTAAGAAGAGCGAGGCAGAGACGCAGGGAAACGGCGCTCTAATGTTAGAAAAACGTGCAGAGTGACCAGGACCATGTGATGTATGCGGATGATGAGTGAGACGGGGAGAGGGGAAGCGTAAATATCTCTAAGCAGCAACCACACTTCTCGTGCCTTCTCGGTAAAACAAGAGCGAAAAGGAAAGGCGAAGAAGTTAAGCCATTTAAGCCGGCAAGTTCTCAGGTCTCTGAGGAGGCGAGCATGGAAGGCCGCATTCCAATGGCGTTAGCTGGAGAGGACCAATTTTTTCGTTGAGCGTTACGAAGGGAGCGCGTGGACTTGACAAGCACATTGCATTCCCCTCCCTGGACTCCTTTGGCTTAGTCGGCGCCGGCAGCAAGAAGGAGAGGGAATCGATGGATGTGGCAGTCGCAAGAGACGAGAGGAGAAGAAAGGAGGAGGAGAGGGGCTGAGGGAGTATGAGGGGAGAGTGGTGGAAAGGCCCACTGGCAGAGCACGCACTGCCAAGAGGTCGAGGTCGAGAGGTCTGCCGGGCCATGCTTGCTCGGCTTGTCAGCTGCTATCCGCCCCCCTCCAAAGAGTCACGCAGCTTCTCCCAACAGGCATTCCCTTCCTGCACTCTCTGACTTCCCTTGCACAAATGTGTTTACTAGTAGAAACTCAATTATACCCCTCGGGCTTCTGCCAAGCTCTATCATTTTTCTGTCAAGTGATAACTCTGCAGTATGCATAAGTGTGTGTGGCAGTCACCAAAGCACTTCTTTATCAGTTATGTATTCGCAGGAATTTTTATCGAGACTCGTGTGCATTTATTGTTCTTCGAGACAAAATATTGCGAAAAGATGCACGACACAAATGCTTCTAGATCAAGCGTTTGAAAAAAAAGTTAAACCTTTATTTTAGCTAGATCCGCGAGCAGATTTCTGGCTTCATATTTTATACAAACATTACTATAAGTGAATCACGCCACTTAAATTGACACTGGCCTAACCCTCGACTTGGATATAGACAGAAGGTAACAGCCGATATAATACATATCGTAATAAAATGATTGCAAAAACTTATGATAAAATGACAATTCAAGTTGACAAAGATTGAAATATACATCTCTTGATACGGAGGCCACCATCCCTTTTCACACTAATCCGGATCACGAAGAAGTCATTATGATCATGCCACTAGGGCCTCTCTCTGGTCCTGAGAAACATTAGACGAAGTTTCAGATTCCAGTCTTTGCGTGATTCTAATGCCCTCCTTCAGACTCGGAGTTCCGTCCGTTGATTCTTAAAAAAAAGAATGTTTGCTATGATCTTTACTCTCATTTGCCGAGAGATATGTAAAGGGAATATATTAGGAAATAGGACTCTGGATGGAAAAGGAACTGAGAACGGATGCGCGAAGAGCAAGGGTCGCTTCGCCAACAGTGATCGCCCCAGTCACCTGCCCATGCACTCCTGCCAGGCGAACATCGAAGTCCACATCTCAAGAGTTTCACAATCCACAATGGTATCACTTTGTTAGTGAAGTCATATGTATGTTGTACCACAAGAATGAATGCAAGATAGAAAGAAAAGAATAATGAAAAAGGAAAGAAAGAAATGTATGATGATAATAAAGAAAGTTGCCTGTGGCGGCTCCTTTGCGAGTGATGGCGACATTCGAGATGTCCAGTTCGCCATTTGTGCTTGCTTCCAATGAAGGAGTCATCCCAATTGGCACATGGATATGAACGCGGTAGATGTGCTGGTCCTAAATCAATGTTCATTAACTCGTATATTATCCACTATGGCAGGCACAGTCTTGTTTCTGATCCACAGATAGCATCTCCTCAAAATATTGTTATGAACTGAGTGACACCTGAAGGAATCCCAAATTAGCCGTAACAGTAGACTCGTCTTGCTTTGAAACATCAATCGCATGGCGGTCGCTAACTTCTCCGAAACGGACGTGAGCCATGATTGACTCTTCTGCAACAGAGAACAGGCTACCGTTCGTGCTTCACAAGTATAAAATGACATCAGCGGATCGCACATTCTATTGTATTTCGAAAAGGTCAAAATTGTGCTACATTATGAGGAATGCACACAGAGGGTTATGAAAACCCTTTTCACAGAACACACTGCATACAGCAAAAGCAGGGCTATGTATAATATTTTTTAAGGAAAATTATTGATATCAATGGTTTCTCGTAAGATATAAACTGATTTGTCGAAAATCTGTATAGTAAATGGTAAGAAAGATGAAGAGGGCAATTTCATTAGCAGAAAGCCGAGGAATAAGCAGGTGTGTTCGGCAAAGTATGGCGTAAATTAGTTAAATGGGGGCAAATACGGCTTCATTGATTGCAGTACTTTTCTATATGCACAAACTTGGAAGGGATCTAACAATAAGACATCAAAAATGCACAGATTACACTCGATTTTCATGATACTCCTCTAACAAAATACATACATATGTGTGTACATAGAGCGTTTCGGAAGAGTCCATTTCAAAGCGAGATGAATGTTTCTACTTGAATGGATAAGGAGGATGATAATTTAACTGTCGATTGTTTGGCAAATTTGTTTTTTTTTTAAAGTTTTTTTAAAATCAAATTTGCAAAAAAAAAAACGTATTTGTTTTTCACACAATCAACCGGTACATCATCATCGATTGCTTCTTGTTTTCTTCTTGGGCACGCGGTCATCACTTGATTAACGTCCGTGCTCTCTATATCTCGTTGGCTTCTGCAGGCTTATCTGCCTCTATCACTCTCCGGCCTGTTTTCACTCTCTCTCCTTCAATCTTGTGCTTTTATCACCCACCCTGCAAATATTTTTCACTTCTTCCTCGACTGCGTGCCAATCTCCGTGCCTCCTTCCATTATCGCTACAACGCAGCATCAATCCATACCAACGATCACTATCAGTCAAAAGAACCCATAACATCGCGGCGCACTGTCAGCAAGACATCAAAGAATCTTCTTTTTTTGGTCACATTTTTGTCACAATCATTTCCATTGTATCTCGCAGCAACAACAATGGGTGAAAAACGCGTTAACTGCATAGGAAGAACGAACTCGCGATGCACACGGCAACATCTGACAATGAAGGAGGAAAGTAAATTCATCAACGCACGTTCACAATCAGAACAGATTAACAAAGACATATGTTTCTCAGGCATTGTGTATCGGAAGGCCTTGAGGCAGTAAATGTTGGGAGCGAAAAGAAAGCGAAGATGAGAGCATATGAGAATGTAGAGTGGAAGAAGTGGCGGCAACACGTGTTGAGGTGGAGGGGGAGGGAGCGGGAAGACACAACAAGTGAATAGATGCAGGGAGAGGCCAGACCATTCACTAACTGACTCCGGAATGATGTGATGCAAAGCAACGAAAAGGGCACGACCATCCTGCTCAGCGCGAGGATTGGCGAGCGGCCAGGTGGGCCACAGTTTGCTAACCGTCTACGCTCTCTCCTAATTCCGCACACTTTCTCTCACTCAATCATTTCGACATCTCTCCTCTTCTCCCCCTTCGATATTTCTTTCTATCATCAGTCTATTCAATACGCATGCATGAATTGTGATCGCAAGGTAAGCAAGACGAAACCAATTGAAAGGAAACCTCCACCGAATATAATGGAATCGTCTTAATGTCACAATGCTTCGAACGCAGGCGAGTACATTGGAGAGTGATTAAAACATTATGTGTAAAAGGAGCTCGGAAAGACAAGATTCTAGGCATGGGGAGCAAAGAGAAAAGAAGAAGCAGGCGGTGAGATTGCGAGGAAGCGACAGAAAAGGACTACCGGAAGGTGTGTCTGTGTGTGTGTCCTCCGCCTGTGTAGCATGTGCATGTCGAAGAGTGAGTGCCTTGCCCTGTTTACAGACGAAAGCAAGGGAGGCTAAAGCAAGACAAGAAGGAAAGCCACCCGGTGTTGTCATCAATGCAGCCAGAATAGGAAGCGGCTGAAGTAGCCGAGAGAACACAGACAGGGAGAGGCCCCGGCTGCTGCTACACGACAGATTCTAATTTGAGATGGATGAGGGGTGTACAAGGGAACAAAGCGAGAACAATGCACATCAAGAGTGGCAGAGAGACTCAGACAGCATCAATGTATCAGAGACAGGGAGGATATCCGTGTATGCCAAGTGCTTTTCTCCTCGGCATCTCTGTGCGGATTAGAGTAGGGGAAAGAAGGCAGGGGCAAAGGGCGGCCGGCTGGTGGCTTCCCCTAACGGGATGAGCGGGTGATTAGCGACTCTTCTCTTCGAAGCCCCTTCTCCTCGACACCTTTCCCCTCTCGGCTTCATCCTTCCAAGCGGGCGACTCGCGAGACATCTTCTTCGTGTGCTATTTTCATCCGTTTCTTCGTCAACTCCAGCAAACATTCCTTACCAATTTCATCCAGTTCGTCTTAGCACTAACGCTAAATTCGTCCTGCAATAGTAGCACATTAACACGCTAAGACTTTGCTCGTTCTAATTTACCAGCCGAAACATATTTATCATTGACTGAGCCTGGTTCTCTTTGCAAACAGATTGCACACTGATAAAATATGAATACACAGATTGGAGAAACAATATGACAGGTTAAGCAAAGTGAATGCTTATAAATCCACAGGTCGAAAATAATATGATAAAATACATAATCTTATATATCTGTAATATTTACACCTTTTGTTAGAATGCCGGAATATTCACCTGCAAACATGCACAACGAGTACGGTGAATGAAAGAAATTGAATACCAGTCTTAAATCGGAACCCTTCTCGTATCTCCTGCCAAAACACTTAATGATAACGAATGCCTCCAACTTATGCTAAGGAGCCTGCAGCTACATTTCCTAATCGAAGGCCCTGTTGATCTCCTCTCGCGTAGCTCTCACCTTCTTTCTTGTGTCCTGCTTCTCAGCTGCAAAGAAATCAAAATGTTAATTATATTAATATTGCTCAGGAGAGCAAGAGGTTGATCCGATTACATAGGAAAGTTCGTGGGATTCGGAAGATCAAAAAGTTCATTAGAATCTCAAAAAGAAACCCTTTATCTCGGCCATCATTCGATTCTCGGCTTCCCTCTGCGCCCTGGAGACGGTCGAGCCAATGCCGAGGATGTTCTCAACGGTGCGCCTCGCGACGTGGCCACTAGAAGCCGGTCGATTCAGTGGCGGAGGACGACGGGAAGAATATTTAGCAGAATCAGGAGAGAACGAGGAGGAGCAAGGACGAGAGGCAGCACGAGCAGGTTCTGCCTCTTGTTGCCGTCGTTTCCGCTCGGTCTCCCAATCACTCTTTCCATGACCACTGAAATCAACACAATTATCTGCAGCACATCTCACATCTCAATGGTTACTTGTTCCTCCTACAGAGAAGCCAATAGTTTGGAAACTATAAAACGAGAAAAGGTGTAGCTAACTTACGAAATTATTAGAGGAGTCTACCGAGATATTAATACAGTAGCAAAATTACGGCCTCTTGTATCACCTCGTATGTTGCCATTCTTCGGCATGGATAGCGTATGAAATAGGAGACGCAAACAATTACCGTAGCAATTTATGGGCTACTCTTGCTCTTATTTTGAGGGGTTATAACTTATTGTTAGAAAGAAGTTGAAAAATGGTTCAAAATTGATGGGGCTAATTCTTGGATAAGCACGAATTCATCTACGCCAAGAAAATCATATTCTAATTGTCCACTTGAGGGCTCCATTAAACACCAATTTACGATTCAAAAAAGAAGAGTTTCTCGCTTTAAAAAAAGGTGACAGCAAAAAGGTATAGAAAATGCTAGGCCGGGCCCAACCTTGCAGGAGATGAATATGCACCGTTGATGCTTTTCTGCGGACTCTTGCCATCAGAATACGAAGGGCCAGCACTCACAAGAAGCCTTAAAAGTATTGATATAAATTATGTATATTACATGTCTAACGTAAGTACACAATTTAGCGTATACTTAGGGTAAACCTATCTTTGGATTACAATATAATAGCAGAAAAGTTAGTTCATCCATAAAATACCCATGTATGAATGTCACAGAGTAATGTGTGACTAACTCCCAGCATGAGTGAAGATCTTCCGAGGTTGCGTCTTCAACCCTACAGATGGCGACTTCAGGGCGTTCGGCTAGTTTTCTCACCCAACGCTCTTCTAAATATCGACGTTCTTTTCTTAACTTACGGCCACTTACAAGGATCAAAAAGTAAGCAAGTTTTTATCAAATTTAATAAAATAGCTAAACTATCTTCACTAACTCTCGGAGATGACTTCAAAGAGCAGAAAGGCCACAAAGCACAACTTCCCCTCCGAGTGCTCGCGAGGCATTTGATGCTTATCTTCGAGAAGTCGAAATCGTGGAAACGGACTGAAGTCGAAGGCATCATTCTCCTTTCGAAACAATGAATGACCAAAGAATAAGATGCGTACTCTGGAAAGCCTTTCGTAAAGAACTTCTCTCGCGCCGCGCGGCCGTTGCAACCGAACAAGGCAGCGTCAAGGATGGCAACAATGGCAATCTTCTTCCTCATAATACTAGCGTACGCATCCAGACACCGCTCAGAGATTCCATTCGAGAGGCCTTCTCTGTTCCTCTCAGCCAGCTGAATGTAGAGAAGAGTTCATACTTTGTCACCACAAGAGTATCTATTTTGTTGCGCAGCAGCTTGATGCATTAGCAAAGCGAATGTCATCACAATCATACTGTGTATAAAACTACGGTTACATACAAAAATTCCAAATCACAAAGTTGTTCATATTTAAACTGTTGTCTGTCTTATACATCCTAATTAACATGTTCTAGATAGTCACAAAAGAAAAACCTGCCATTTTGTCAAGAGCTGAAATTGGTGACTGGCCGACACGCTCAGCTTCCGCTCCAGAGTTAGTTTCAGTGTCCGCATCGGCACTCGGAATGGTTGTGGAATCTGCGACGTCAAGAAGGTTTACTTGCAGAGATGAAGCAGACACAGGGGCTTCTGCGCTTACCTACAATAATAACTTTCGTAATAGGCTTGTTTATTTTCTCCACATATTATTATGTTGTTGTTCTTAAAAAAATAACAAAGAGCATGGAAAGTAGTAGAACTGACGGTCTCCTTAGTATTCGTTTCCTGCTTTGCTGGCTCGCTAGTCGAGTTGTCCGACACTGCTAGCTGATTCTTAAAAAAAAAATTTAGTTCAATTAGGAACTTGTCTTTTTAAAAGAATCGAAACAAACCGTTGCTTCGAGCAGCAATTCCCAGTCATCTTTGACATCTGCTCCTACATCACCTTTCTCGGCCGGATTCATCTGAATGTAAGCTTCTTGAAGTAAACCATTTAATTGTTGGCAAGCAATTGAGGAAAAGAAAAGATAAATTACATTGGTTCTGGTAGAAACGTACTTTTCAAACTTCGTGCGATTTTGAAACTTTTTTAAATTACAGTAAGAAAGAATTCCAGTCAGGGTATTCGTTCGTTTAAAGACGCTTTTAAGTTACAAATAATCTTGAATTTTTGATATATAATTACCAGCTTTAGCGAATGAGTTAATCTTCCGCTGGCTAATAATACGGTTCTAAATTGGACGTGTTAATTAAAAAATGATTATTTCCATATTCGTACTTTTAATACTTTCGGAAATTCTTTTGCAAGTAAATTGAGATAAATGCTTCTTTGTGTAATTTGGATTATGGATGTACTGTAAGAAATGTAATTAAAAATAACTACCATTATATTCTATTAATAAGCGGTAGGAAGCTACTCCCTCTTCATTCTCAGAAGAGAACAATCCGTGCCACTTTGGAGCAATGTTGAGTAAAGGAATCCATGGCATCTTAGTCTTCCCTCCTCTCGAAATGAGCCTCGACCCCCGCCATGGCCCCATCTCGTTCACCGTGGCTGAATTTCTCTTTCCCTCTGCGACGTTCCCTGTCTCACTCTCACTCTCTCTCTCTCTCTCTCTCTCTCTCTCTCTCGTTCTCTCACTCTCCGACTCTCTCGACGTCCCTTTCTTGCTCGTGTTCTAGTGATTTTCGTCGGCCCTTTGTCTCTCGCCACTTCTTTGCTTCCTGCATCGCCAGTCGACTTCCTTCACCTTCAGCCGGCCGCCCACTGCTCATTCACTAAAGAGGAATGCGCATTCGGGATGAAGCAGTAGAGAGCTTAGAGGATTTCGAGAGGAAATGGCACAACGTGCGCTTCGATGGCAACAATTTGTCATCAATATGCTATGCATTTTAGAGATACTTCTCTTTGTGCACAATAAATCGTGCAGCTCCTTTAAATTCATCTCAACGAACCGTGCTACTTGGCAGTCGGCATTACATTATATTTGTTCAAAACAGAGTGATGCTGGACGCAAGCGAGAGAGTGTGTGAGAGCGGTAAAGAAGAAGAGATCGAGGTAGAGAAAAGGAGATGAGAGAGAGAGAGAAAGAGAGAGAGAGGAGAGAGAGAGAGAGAGGATGCCTGCTGCTCTTGGCACCTCTCTTATGGCTCCTTCGCTCTGTCTCCACTGCCCGCTCTCCTTGCTTCTCCCTACATTGACTGCCATAGAGACTCTGTTTTCTCCTCCTGCTCTCTGTTCCCTCTCTTCTTTCTCATCTTCTTTACATCTCTCTCTATGTCTCTCTCTCACTCTCCCGCTCTCTTGCTCTTCTTCCCTACTCTTCTCCTTTTCTAATTTCACTGCATCCTCTGGCGAAAGCTTCGCATGCCTGGATATCGCTGGCGCTTCACTGCCCGGGAAGGCCTTTTCAAATTAATCGCGTCGTCCTTTGTCTTTATTACTTGAAATGAGTTTCCTTTCGCCATCTGCCTTTATTTGCGTTGGAATGTTCAGTAGGTTGCCTTTTTCATTAGTTTGGTGCTGGTTGACAAGCCAAACCCAGTATCCTGTCGTTTCGTGCTCTTCGTTGATATCTCTTTCGAATTCCTACTCATAAGCAAGCTTTTTTTTCATTTTCGCGATATTCTAAATAAAATTGATTATCGTAAACGATATGCTATGTTTTTAGCTGACATAATAGAGCTGTAATTTGATTGAAAGATCTCGCAGGTCTATTTCGTCACTTGTTTTACATTTTCCGTCTACTATGCATTTCCCGTCGCTCGCTATCAAAATCTGCAATCTTTGTGGAATAGTCGGTTGGCTGTGTGGCTGGCTGTGGGAGTGGTTGAGACTCCCACGCCCATTCTCCCTCTCCCTCTCTCAGGCTCCGACGACACGCCGACTGCTTATGCTTGCATGACAAATTTCAGGCACGCTAACCTTACCACAATTTACCTTTACTTTTCTCTAGCGCATTCAATTACTGACCTGATGTCAATTCTGGTGACATTAACAAAACGTAATATGTTCATTTGTCTTGTTTTCAACAAATATTCGTGCCGTACTCTATTCCTGTCAACTCTTACGCCATTATGGCAACAATTAGCCTTTCAATGAAAAACTTGTCCAAAAGGCATTTTTTTTTATCGAGTTATCCTACAAATATGGGAAAAGATCCGTGAGAGTTGTACATAAGACAGAAAAAAATACAGTTCAAACCACTGGTTGTAAAATCTTATCAGAAGATGCAGTGGCACATAGTAGCACAGGCTTACTTGCTCTCTTTCTCTTTCCCTTTCTCTCTATGTCACTCTCTCTCTCTCTCTCGCTGTCTCTCCAAGTAGTACTTCTTTTGTCCGCAATCATTGATTCCTAAATTTGCTTCTCTGGAACTGGCTACCCCGTACCCTCTTCTATTATTCTCACTGAGTCTTGCGAAACTGTCCGGATGTGCCATTTGTGCACATGTTGGCTTTTCTTTTATAAGCACCAAGCTTTTGGAAGCATCAATCACCGCACTCGCAGTTATCTCATGCCTGCCCAAGTGTCATGCATATCTTGAGTCGACGTTGATGTGAATTAAATTGAAGTCGAAAACATGTGAATACAGTTATATTTGCAGAACATAGTTGTCTACCAGAAAAAGCACATGTAAGGCATCCTTCAACTTCCGACGAGGACGACTTGCCACATCCACTTCTGGCAGCCATGAATGTACGTGTGCTCTAACACAGAAATTGACTACGCATCTAAGTGGTGCCATTGGCACACTAAATATCGAAAGAGCACCGTATAACAGGCAGTGACAGATTGGCAGTCAAACTGTTCTATGGTTTCACTTATCTTTCTGCAATCACTTTCCATTTGTAGATGTACCTAGATTTTTAAGGTGATTTGAACGTTGAATGCTTTCTGTTGTCGCTAGCAGCGTTTCATGGGGCCTTTTCCCATGTTTAATCTGGTAATGATTTAATTCACAGCTGAAAAGAAAATACAAGGCTTTCTGATATCTTTTCAATTAAGGCTTGCTGTTCTTTTGGTTCTTTATCGCGGCGATTAGTTCGTCTCGCGGCTTCTCTATTGACAATGCTCTAAATTTGAGGGAAGAGAACGGGCAGCGGAGTTCATTCTAGAGTGTCAAGTCGCATCATGCGTGTCCAAACAATGAAACGGAGAAGTGCAACTAGCTAGGGAGAGAGAGAAGAGAGAGCGAGAGAGCAGAGAGAGAGAGAGCGAGATAGCAGAGAGAGAGAGACAGAGAGAGAGAGAGCGAGATAGCAGAGAGAGAGATAGAGAAGAGATAGCGAGAGAGCCTAGAGAGGAGAGGGTGCAGAGATAGGAGAAGGGGGTGAGAGAATGGGAAGAGAGGGGAGTCATCATCAATTGATCGTTCTTCTGTTGATGGCCGTTGCTTCGCAGAATGGCTGCTTCTCCCTCCGCTCATTTCGGCGATCCTCCAGAAGAATCTCCTCTTCTGATATCCGCCATCTCGTTCGCTCCGCCATCTATGATGACAACCCTCAGGCATTTGAGGAACTTTTGGTTTGTCTATTGCTCTCGTTCCTTCAAACAAGTTCATTCAGCCAAGCTAATTGGCATCATTAGCCACATTCCGATGCTTCTTTCTTTTTTTCCTATTTTTTCATCTTTTTCTTCTTCTTTTTCGTTGTTTAAGTTATCAGTTCAAGGAAAGATTTCTCTTGGAAACTCCGTAAAAATACAATATATATTCCTCGCACTTTGTAGCGTACAAACACGATAAGCATCTCGTATCGTCTGCCAGTTCGATCTCTGCTGGAGATGATAGTGGAGACTCGCGCCGTCTTCTGCCTTCCCGTGCTCCTGAATCGTGGCTATCCACTGAATGAGCGAGGAAGATTCAATACGACTGCATTCTGGGAACTCTGCTATGGCCCACTATCTTCCGGTAATTCATATCTCCACTACAAATCTGTCTAGTTCAACTTGAATCGTATCGTTTCCAGTAGACAAGTTCCATCTTATTACAAGATTTCTTATAGTTGAAATTACGAACAATACATGAAATTTTTAAGATATTGCCTACTTCGAGCGAGAGCTAAAATGTGCTGAATGCGAGAATCCTCCACCACAGAGCAGTTCAAATGGACGACCTCGCCTAGGCCGAGTCTTCTCTTGTTTCGCAAGGTTGGCGGCGAAACAATATTCGTATTCGATTTCAAACATACAACAGCTCTAAGGAGTAAACGAGGAGAAGTGAAGTCAGTTCGTGAAGTTGAATGAAGAAAGAAAGAAACATCAGACACTCTCTCTCCCATTCCGTAGCAGCCTCCGCTTGAAGAATGCAGAGAAGCTTCTGTGTTTCTCTTCTTTCTTTCGCTGCCTTCTCTGCCATCCATGTGCTAATTCACAACAGCTCCCTTCCAATTGATGGAGTCGTCCTTGGCAGGCTTTCTCGTGCCTCGACGCCCGTCGTAGAGTCCGAGGGATTCGATGCGGAGCGAGGAGACGGCAGCGAGTTGGACGCAGTCGAGGTGGCCTCTGACGGTGGCGGCAGCAGCTCCGCCCGGCCACGCCGCCGCCGCTCCGCAGCTACTTGCTCGGCAGAAATCGCGCGGCTTGGCCCGATCGACCGGAGCAACTCGAAACTCGGCATCTGCACAGTCTCACCGAGTGCGCATCCCCCAACAACCACACTATACCCTAGCCCATTACTGTATCTACCGCCGCGAACCTTGGCTAAGAGTTAAAGAAGGGATACTGTAGAAGGCGCAAGTGAGAGGGTGTAGATGGGCCGTGTTTCAGTTGATGTCATGATCTCGGTGCGAGTAATGCTGGATCACGGCGCCGAGTGGGATGTCCGCTGCTGCCGCTGCAGCCATGGCCGCACTCCTGAGCAGATTGCCATTCTACATGTCAATACCGGCCTGCTTCGTGTCAGTCCTACAGGAATCGCACATACTCTTTATCTTATTTATCCCAACTACTGCTGCAATGGAATTACTGGTTCTCTTTTAAAGGTACTACACCGTGCTGAATTCCCTCTTCAAAGGGATAATTCTCGTGTTCCTGCCCTTGAAGCTTATGCTCACCAAGTGTTCAGGTTTCGTTTTATGAATAGCTATATAAATTTTTTAAGCTCATAGTTATGAGCTTTTTTAAATTATGAAGAATGTTTTTATATTTGGACTGTCTTTAGAGGCAAATTGAAGAAGAAGGCCGAAGGGAAAAGTATTCATCCGTTCATCGATCGTCTTGAAGTCGATGATAAGATTAAGCAAGTAATTCGACGATTCACCACCGACATTAACGAGATGTCAGTTGGAAGTCTCGGCAGCATATCTTTTATATCTGTTTTTTTTTAAATCTGTTATAATGATTATGAAATCATAGCTTAATTTCACGTAATTTCACTGTTCCATTTTGTGAACAAAATAAAACTTGTCCAGAAAGGAACGACGAGCGGACGCGGACAAGTTCATCAGTAGTGGCCAGGATACAGAACGAGTATGCAGTGCATTGTCCATTGACACTCCTTCGACACTCGCTCCCATCACTGAATGACTCATAATAACAGTCCTCACCCAATAACAATCACGAGCGTTGCCCTTCTGACTTCTCCTCTCTCTTTCTTCATAGTCATCCTGTGCAAGGTGTTGTTGACTATTCTGTCAGAAGGCTTTGTCATAGCTCCATTTTCTCTATCTTGCATTCGAAAGCCTTCTTTAGCTTCCCAGTTTATTTTCATCTTATATTTCTTGCCACCACGACTTTTTACTGTACATACAATTTCTTTCACCTGGTTCGATGGTACGTGTTACTCATATGTAGATGCGCTATTTATATATTATTATTCCAGCATATACATACCAAATTGAGCCAAACATTGAAATTCCTTGCTATTATGTGTTGTGCACTAAAGCGATGTATGAAAGTGATTCCTTAAGTTATGATAATAAGCATATTGCCTCGTGTGACTCCTGAACTGGCTGACCGAAGAACCGGTTTAGAGGGCTGTAGTCGTGTAGTCGTTTATTTTATATTTTTAGATAATCTATAGCTTTTTTTTTTTTAGAACTTTTAGACCATTTAAATTATTAACATTTCTCATTGCTGGCACCCTTCCAGACTAAAAGTGAGGGATGTTTTGTTGTTTATCTCTTTGTTACGTTTCATAGCTCGCGGAATAAAGGAAGTTTATGTTTACAGGTTGAAGAGGGCACTCACTGGGGAGAAGAGAAGCATCTTTTGACTGATGCAATCAGAGTGTAGTGGCAGTTGCAAGGCTTGGATGTAATATATGAAGAACGATGATTAATTGATCGCATTTGATCATTCTCCTTTTCTCTCGTTCTCTCTGCAATTTCACTCTCTCATCTTTTGATTAATCTTCAGGCTTTCTACCGATCTCGACTGATCGACAGATGTGTTAGCGGAGAGAAGAAAAGCTAAGAATGACATGCTATTTATTCTCCCGCTCCATATGCAATGATAACTCTCTTCTGTTGTACAACAAGAAGACATGAGTCCCCTTCTTCGATGTCATGTGAAGACAAGTCGAGTGCGTTCCGGTACATCTGAACACACTCACTTTCGAATGGTTGGTTATTCAATCTCGTAGACGAGGAGGGCTCAGGTTTAAATGGCCATCTCCAAGCAGTCAGCAGAAAGAAATAAGAAAGACATGGCAGATGAGGCGTGCGTCGGGTGTCAGAGAGAAATGCGATCATATATGATAGAAGGAGGCAGAGGCAAGGCGGCTGCTTTTCTCCTACTTGCATTAGTCCACTTCTCACGAGAGACAAGCACAGAGGAGAGGTCGAAAAAGGTGGAAAGGAAGAGAGAACAGAGAGAGAAAGAGAGAGAGAGAGAGAGAGAGAGAGAGAGAGTGGGAGGGTGAATGAGCCAAAGGTAAGTGAGACATGCAACGATGTGCCAATTGTTGTGCAGAGTCTCAAGTTGACGGAAGCCAGGGCATGAAGGAGCATGGCTAGGTTGAGGAAGATGATCAAGCTGTTGCTCCCCTCCAATCTCTTCTTGACTGAAGCTCTCACTCCCTCACTTGTCCTTGTTGGCTCTCAATACTTTGACGCATAATAATTTTGCATGTTCTTAAGCAGTTAATATTTTTCACTTCAATTGTGAGTATGAACTCATAGCTTTATTTGATGATTAAATTTTTTAATGTATGCCCTCTTCTTTGCAATGATTTTGGTATTTTGAGCTTCTTTCCTTATAGAGGGGCTGGGTAAAATTTTGAAAGATATCGGCATAGCGAGTGTATTGCAGAATGAGTGGCAGCAGCAGAAGAACTTACAGAGGGGGGGGGGGTAGACTAGGTAGCCGGTTCGCGGTTTCACTCCGGCCACCGCTTGCACTACTCGTATACTCTTCATTTTCTCTACTTTTCCATTTACTCGCTCGCTGTCGCACAGAAGCGATCATTCTTCTTGTGTACATATGCCTTTGTCTCCTCATTACGAGTCAAATCTTTATGTCTTGTCAGTGTTTCTGCTTCCTTTCTAACCGAGTTGGAACATTCGTTTATCGCTTGGCACCTGAAAACGAGCGGTTGTATTTCAAACTGAGAAAAGTAAGTTTAGGAAATAGGAGAGGGAGACTGAGAGGTAGAGAGAGAGAGAAAGGGGGATAGAGAGAGAGGTAAGAGAGATAGTGCGAATGAGATAGAGAGAGACAGATAGAGAGAGAAAGATAGAGGGAATGGTGTTATGTGCATGTGTGTGTGGAAGAAGAGTAAGTGGGGGGGGGGAGGGGTTGAAGCTGGTGGGCATTGCCCAGTCGGCAGCTGTTTGTCAGCAATCACTATCGCGCTTACGCATCTCTCGCCTCTGGCCATCTCCTAGGCAGGCTACAAAGGCCGAAAACCGCTTTTCCCATCATTCACCTCTGCACTTTAAGAAGCGTTCGGCCTATTTTCATATCTTCTGCTCCTCCTCTCCATTCTAGACAGCTCTCATTCCGCCTCTTTCTCTCTTTGCCATTCTTCATCTCCTCCACATTTCTCCAAACCTGGTCATGTTCATTCCGGCATATCTCTTTCGTCATCATCGAGAATGCTCTGGAGGGCATTAGGATGCTAAGCCTTGTGGCCTGGAGTGCATTATCCTTGGCAACAAGGCCCCCCCTCTCCCTTCCCTTGTTCCGCATCCGCCTACATTGCGTGTCTCAACTTACTGTTGCGTGCTTGCTCTGAGAATCTGGCTTGTTGCTTGCCTCGTGCCATCTCAATTACACTATGTTCCACTACATACTGTTGCCTAATGCTCTGTATATAGATAAACGGATTTGTTTTAAAGTAATTTTCAAACCATGAAAACATCATATTGATATAACCGACATAGCAATCACATGACATGTACATATTTAGTAGTTTAAATGACAAACCCTTGTAGTGCTTATCACTATCTCTCTGATCATCAGCTGTACTTTTCCTGAGCGCCACTCGCCAACTGTTCGAAGATTCTCAGTGAAAAGGCATCACTTGATTTCAAGAATGAAAACTTACGCTCTCATGACGTTTAAAATGATTGGCATCGCGAGCAGTCGGAAGACGAGTCGAACATACGATTAATCTAATTTGCTACTAACACTTCATGATCGTTTATTTTGTATCAAATTGTTTCTAATTAACTTTTTGTGTGAATGATTGGAAACAATTTCGAGAGATATTTTGCCATCATGATATCGTAACGCTCCGTGCCGAGTATACTCAACAATGATGGAATTTTCTGCCGTTTAAAATTAAAGCGAGGAAATAAAGATAAAAGATGAATTAGTGAGATAGAACGAAAAATGCGCTTGAGAATGTGGTAAAATTTATAGGGAGGGAAATGGAGAGACTGAGCTAGAGAGAGAGCGCCAGAGAGAGAGAGAGAGACTGAGCCGGCGACTGAGAGAGAGAGAGAGAGCGAGAGAGAGAGAGAGAGAACGAGCAAGAGGAAGTAGGAGAGAGAACCGAGAAATCGAGCACCTCCTAGACTGATGCCTAACGATCTTGTCTTCATGATGTTTTCTCTCTTTCTAATCATCCTCTTGTTAATGTCCTTTCTCACTTTCACTATCGAATTACGAGCCTGGCATATCACATTATCACTCCCGAATGATAAATCCAGCAGCCAACTGACTGTCACCCGCGCGAACAATAAACAATTCTAATCAAATAATCTTACGAACATACATAGTTGTGTCGATCTTATTCTGTCTTATTTTATTTTATGCTCCTAACTTGGACATGCTTTTATTTAAACGCTAACTTAAATTTAAAGTGTAAAATTTTTATTTTAAAATATTATCACGCATTTAAACTAATGTAGCATAGAATTTCTGCTCGGCCAAGAGTGGCCTTCATGATGTTATTTTCTAAAACGGAAGGAGCTTCTTGTTGGTAAAGAAGCCGCTTTGATAATTCCTTGTGCATACATTCGGACGATAAGAAGGAAGAGTTCATGATGCGGCCGCGAATGTTCAAGAAAAAAAAAATTATAGCTGGACAATTCAAGAGAGACAGAGAAAAAGAGAGAGAATGAGAGAGACCGAACGATGACTAGACTTCAATGACGCTCTTCATCGTGTTGCAGTGCTTGCAAAACATGCATGCACTATGCAAGAGGTCCGTGAATGGTTCCGGATGGACATGCGGCATTTCCAACTTGTATTCTCAGTGTCCATCTCCTCCTTTCATCATATCCCGCAGTGAATTGTCTGGAGGAGAAGACCAGCATGAATCGAGAAAGAGCGAGAGAGCTAGAGAAAGAGAGAAAGCGATGGATATGACAACGAGAGAGGGGGGGGGAAGAAACGAAGAGAATGAGGAATAGCCGACTGAGGAGCATAGTGATAGAGGCCTTAGAAGGGGATGGGGGAGAAGCATATGAAGGGCGGTCAGAATGGTGCGCATGAATAATCTGTGAGGCCGGTCCCTTTCCATGTTCGTTCCAAATGTCAGCTCTCGATGTACTATGTGCGTGATGATTGTAGCGTCTTCCTCTCTCACCCCATGCATATTCAGTCATATTTCATGGTTTCATTAACATCATTTTTTTTACTTTTTCCTTTTTAGTATTATCGTGTTCCGCTTCGTCTAGCAAATCGAGAAAAATCTATATGATGTATGTACACATGAATAAATAAATATTCTATATCTTCTAAGATCAGCACCATCTCTGTTCCCAATTCGTGGGGTGCTTAATAAGAGCGAATTAGTGGTTGCGTAGAGTGTAAACGGTAGATTTGGTGCTTACTTCTGCCTTCCTTTCCCTTTGTGCCTTGGGTGGGCGGCAGCGCGCAGAGAGGGGGAAGTGCAGGAAGGCCCGGCCTGGCTGGCAACTGCCACCGCCGCTTCTTCGTCCCCAGCCTAGACAGCTGCTCCTTCGGATGCCTCCTCTCTTCTTGTCTTCCTTCATTCAGCTTCTTCTTCTTCTTCTTCTTCTTCTTCTTCTTCTTCTTCTTCTTCTTCTTCTTCTTCTTCTTCTTCTTCTTCTTCTTCTTCTTCTTCTTCTTCTTCTTCTTCTTCTTCTTCTTCTTCTTCTTCTTCTTCTTCTTCTTCTTCTTCTTCTTCTTCTTCTTCTTCTTCTTCTTCTTCTTCTTCTTCTTCTTCTTCTTCTTCTTCTTCTTTACTCCTTCGTTATCTCTCCATCCAGCGTTTTTATCTCTCGCTCTCCCACTCTCATTATTCACTCTCGAAGTCTCGCTGCCACTTTTACTTGCTCTGGGCATGCTTTCTAACGGAAGATCATTTCAGTGCGTCATTTACTGGGAAATATAGAAGCAATAACCACAGTTATTAGCATTATTTCATGTTTACGCAATGTGCGCTCTTGTTTTGACTGCTCCATGGCACGCTCTGACAAATGTAACTCTTACTCACCATCAGACGCAATGGACCACGAACACAAGCTTATCAATGTTCTGATTCTATTCCGCAACTTTGATCGTCTCGTCAAATCCACCAAGTGCTCTTCAATAATGGTCGATAGCCCCCGTTTACGTTCGTTGTGCGGGTGTAGCAGCAGTAATCAGCAATGTAACACCGCTCATCAACAGGGGGCAGCAGAGAGTGAATGAATGGGGAGGTGTATTAGGACGAGGAAGTAGAGAGAGCGAGTTGCAGAGATGTCTCGCGCAGATATATGAGGTCTGGAGAGGAGGAGAGAAATAGAGAAAGAAAGAGAGAGAGGGAGAGAGAGAATGAGAGAGAGAGAAAGAGGGAGAGAGAGACAGGAATAAAGAGAAAGATGAAGAGAGTGAGCGAGACATCGAGAGAATGAGAGCGAGAGAATCACCCTCCGGATCTTTTGTCATCAGATACCAATATTAGCCCGTGTTCGCCAATGTTGCTGTGTTTTGTCTGCACCAAATGCACAACTGTTATCGGCTAGATATCCTCGATTAACAGAGAGAGAGAGAGAGAGAGAGAGCGCGCTTCTTCTTAGCATCTTCATGTCTCCTCTCCCTCCGTCTGAAAGAATGCGAGAAAGAATGACTTTGAGCCCTTGGCTACAGCCAGCCACTGACACTTCTTCTTTCAACATTCATCGGCAATCTTCTTGCTTGACCGGCTTTCCACTCTAGCCACGTCAGGTTCGCGAGCTCGAAAATCTCTCCTCCTACTATGCAAGTCCGCCCTCAATTGTGTTTTATTCCCTCTGCTCCCGAATCAGTCAGCCACCCTAAGAGAACAAGATTTCCGCGTTCTTGTGCCCTATTCACACTTTTCTGTTCCTTCCTTGCAATCACTTTGTACACCTCTCAGCGATGTAAAGATTCACAGATTTCTCGTGTTTATCGCTCGAGTAGAATGGAGGAGAGCCGTTAGTAATGCATGAAACGAGAAGCGAGGAAGTGACTCATCTCCATTCTCTCTCTCTCCGCCCAAATTAAGGCAGCCCTCCCCCTTCAGCTAACGACGAAAGTCTCTTCTGCTGCTCGAGTGCGCAACGTATGTATATATTTGTACATGAAAGTGCCTTCCACGCCTTGCTATGGCTCAGGATTACTTGTAGATCTAGAAGTGTTCGGTGAAGGAGTGCAGATCACAAACTGGGAATGAGAGTGGAGCAGGCCCTGCTGGCCCTCCTACTGGGAGTGGTCTCCGTGTTCGGAGAGCGCCCGCCACTTGGCCAGTCACTCATCCTCGTTGTCGTGGATGGCTACGGAGCCGCCTTTCTCAATCACTCCAAGAGTGAAAGTGTCTTCGGACTCACGGAACTACAGTCACAGGTACATACTATTTCTTTATCTCACTAAAAAGATGTAGATCAAATTAGTTTATTTTATGAAAAGCGATCTCTGAATAGGGCGTCAAAGCGGACTACCTGAAGCCGGTGTTCCCTTCGTTGACAGTGCCCTCATGGCATTCACTCGCAACTGGTCTCTATCCAGAGAGCCACGGCTTTCTCGGCAACTACATGTATGATGACTCTACGGGAAAGGCATGTGATTCTTGATGAATCCTTTCAATCTTTCAATTTATGAACTCATTTATTCTTCTGGCAGGTCTTCGAAAGTGGAATGGGCGCAAACGACTCGAGCTACTTGTGGTGGAAGAAGCGGCCCGCGCCATTCTGGTACACGGCGGGCAAGGCAGGCATCGACATCAACTGCTTCTGGTTCAGCTACTGCCATGTGCGTCTCGCTCAAATTTATCTTGAGATCTGTGGTTCTGGAATTAGTCAATAACACAAGCTGCTTGCAGCAATCCTTTGGAGATCTAGCAGTCATTCTGCCAAAGGAGCGCAAGACAGATCTGGACAACCCGGACCAGACGGAAGCCTTTCCAGAAGTTTTCGATCAGATGATTCATCGCATCAAAAAGTATCAACCTTACAAGAAACAGGTTTCGTTTTCTTGTGCCTATAGGAATTTAATCAATGAATATGCCTTCGTATTAAGATTTTCCTGCTTCGCTATGCTGGAATCGACGCAGCACTTCGACAGAACGGAGCAGGCACTGAACAAGTGGAGAGCGCCATTGCCAAGTTTGATCTACACATTCACACTCTTCAGGCAAGATCATTCCCTCCAATATTCACGCATAATTAGCTAATCAATAGACTGTCTCTATGGTATTGATCATCTTTTCTAGCACTTATCTATCAGGAACAAAATGATTGCAGGAGAAGATGGACAAGGCCGGACTCTTCGAGTCGACTAATCTCGTCGTCCTTTCTGAGCATGGACTTGCGCGTGTCGTGGAAGAAGAGCAGTTCTATCTTGAAGAGTGCCTCTCTGACTATTCCAATGTCAGAATACATAAAAAAAAAATGATGCCACTTATATCAAATATGCTCAAAATTTTCAGGTCGAAATGGTTGTCAACCATAATTCATTCGTCCAGATTTTCACGAAGAAAGGCGCTGAAGACAGTGTTAGTAGACATACAGAAGTGCTCAAGCTCTCATTTGACCTTTCTATTGGTTCCAGGTATTCTTCGAGCTCAAGGTCTGCGACCAATGGCTGGACCCGGGCGACTACGATGAGGGTGGCTCGGAGCCGGTCGAGATCTACCGAGCGCGAGACTTGCCAGAGAAGTATCATCTGACGAATGGCCGCTTCCTCGGAGACATTATTCTGGTCACCAAGCCTGGCACGACAATTGTCACAGTTGGTCTTCCTTTTTTTCTACAAACTTTATTCTTTGCTTCATAAAAATAAGCTGTAAATGAAAAGGAGCGTAATCTATTTTCAGCGTGAATTGAACGCCGTGCAAGCGAAGCCAGCGAATCCAGACGGACGTATGCTCGTGGCCGATGGTTGGAGTCCGGAAGCTGACTCCATGTGGGGCATCTTCATTGGTCGAGGACCAGGTTGGTAGATAATTAAAATACTAACTCAACTTTTAATACACTGTGAACACTTTTCAGCCTTCAAAGTCAATGAGAAGTTCGATGCGATCGAGCTGGTGGATGTTTATCAAGTAAGCAATGAAAATGCTTTAGCCAACAAGTGTTATAAATGCTGACGAATCGTCAAAAAATACGTTAGATTATAACATTCAAGATGAAACTTGCCTAGGTTCTTCTAAACATCGTCGGCCTCGACCCCGCTCACCCTCACAATGGATCCTGGGATCGAATCGGTCCCATGCTTACGGAAGATTGGGAGGACCGAACATCTCAAGGGTACCATTTCAAAGCAATTACACTATGAAGTGCGAGGATACACGTGTAAAAGCATATGCGAGTGTGCTCGATGGACTACACAAATTTTGCATCGTTCTTTTCAGGGAGACCACATCAATGACATTGCCTCTCATGATGGCGACACTCTTCGCATCTGCAACATTAAGAAAGCTGTTCGCTTAAGGACAAGCGAACTGCCATTTCTTTCTCTTGCGGGTGCGTTCTTTTAGATCGCTGAATGAAAGCCAAATGTGCCTTGAGAAGATTTGATTTATGCGAAATCTCTCTTCATTCTCTCAGTTTCCTTACTGCTCAACCATCTCTCAGCCTAAGTACTATTTAGTTACTTTGTAATCTCGTTGTTACCGCGAGCTAACATAGCTTTCATCCCAATCGTTCCACTCCTCCGTGTGCGTGAATTACTTAACTTAGGTCATAATTAGATGTAATTTTTTTTTTACATTTTGTTAAGTATATAAGACTAAAGTCTTGTATACTAAACCCTGCTTCTCGCTAGAACTTACAGATTGTCACTCTAGGCAAAACTGGCCGCAACCTATTTTCCCTAATTCATTTCTTCGCTTATTTACATGTTCATAAAAATCTCATCGCCATGGCCATAATTATAATATTTTCTTACATGATCAATCTTTAGCAATTTAATTTTTATTCAGACTTTTAAAATCGCTTGTAAGATGGTAGCAATGCTCTCTTTAACACACGAAGATGCTTTCTTTGTTCGCTTCTGCAATCCCGGTTTCCATGTTCTTTTTTTACTATAGCCATTTTCATCCATAACATCTTAAAGTGTGCAACACGAAGAAAAATATTAATAAATACTTTTATTGATTGCAGTACAGTTTACTTAGCGGACTGATTTGCGAAATGTCATACAGCCTTTTAAACTTGTAAAAAAACGAGCAGACAATGTTCTCCCTTTTTCAAATGGCATCTGACTAGGCGATAAATGAGAGGTCCCTGGTTGAGTGGAAGGCCCAGCAGGAATGCTAGAGACTCGTGTAGCAGAAGCGCATGCCCAATCCACGCGACTATAACCAAGAAGACAACCCTTACAAAGGAGGCTTCGTAATGAAAGAAATCCAATTATTATCGTCTAGAGTGTAGAGCTGTATAATGTATAGTAACTGTAGTGGGTGTACACAACGGACCTTATGCTTTACTATATGTACATGTCGGCAATCACTTAAAATTATGCAATGAAGATTACAGGCAAGTAAGAGAGTGAACCATAAGGAAAACGTGGGTGACCTGAAATTGATGTGGCAAGTTAGTAAAAAATATCGGGAAGAATGACTACAGTATGCCAGGTGAGGTATTAGAATAATGGATTGCAACAAGTTAACTAAGTTCACCAGAAATGTAGTACCAGTTATAACTCTAATACATGTACCATCGATGCAAGTAAAGCAGAGCGAAAGCCAAGTATTCTATGTAATGCATTATGTACATTAAGTATACAATTAAAGTTTCAGGCAATTATTATAATCAAAGTGAGTAGTGAATGCCGTAACTGTCTAAAGCGTGTGCGATGAGGACGCAGAGAAGAGTGGACCAAAGGGATAAGAATGTGCGAAGGATCATCTCGTGGCCGACGTAGAACTGGAGAGGAATTTAGCGAAGAGCTCTTGCAGGATGTAGATCACGAGAGCATTGTTGCCTTAACATTTACTATCTACTCGAGACAATTATTGAATGAAGTCAGACTACATACTCACAATCAGCAATGTTAATTCAATGGCCTACCGACGATTTGAAGTGTTTTCAACGGAAGAATGCTGTTTTCACGGTCGACGACAAAACGGATGCAGAGATAGATAAGGTATGAAATGCCGATGGTAACATAAGCATAGGAAAGAGACCTGAGTATTCAGATGTATTAAAAAAGGTTCATTATAATAACGTTTTCCCGAACCAGAGATTCTTGTTGATGGGCATTACGGTGAAGTGAAGTGCGGATGCGATCAGAATATATACAGAGCCGTATACACCGAATCTGATTGCTTGACTGGATCTCTTGGGGTAAAAGCGGAGAATCATTCCTGCCTGTTGAGAAAGAATCGTGGAAGACTTGGTAAGTGGCTGTTCCTATGCTTGGCTATGTAAATACATATATATGTACATAAATATACATACATATATACATAAATATGTTTACTGACATGGGCTCCGGCGACTACATTGAGTACGGCGAATGGAGTGGAGAACAATCCTTCTGGATCGAAATCGATGCTGTCGTACAGCGCCTATTAAACGACAAGGAGTTTGAGAAAGTTCAATAATTTTCTCAAGTTTACCTTTGACGTCGGATTCGTATAGATATGAGTTCTGAGAGCGAAGCGGTCGAATGCGCCGGCAACTCCACCGGTGCATGTCTTGTAGGCTTCTCCCATGTCGCGACCTCCCGGACCGAGATAACCTCTGAGGTGGAAAAATAGGAGGAAGCAATCGGGTAAATTTTATTTCATGACGACAGGTTATATTTGAATTGGAGATAAGAGATTGTACAACAAAGTCATTACCTCGGGCAATTTTATTTGAATTGGAGATAAGAGATTGTACAACAAAGTCATTACCTCGGGCAATTTCCGACTTGGAAGCGATAAAGAAGAAAGATCAGCGGCGTGAGTACAAAATGAACGATGAGCATTGGCATGCCAACGTAACGCCATTCTCCAAATGTTCGTCGGAAGAATCCAATTCGAGAGTCCTGACGAAGTTTACCCATCATGTATAGAATGATTAGCACAGTGCAAAAACAGTCACAACTGGATCTGACGAGGTGACAAGGTTCACTGTTGGTTTCGGAAGCTTCCGTCGTTATTTCATCATTCTGCTCTCGTTCACTGCCTTCGATCCTCGACTGAACCGATTCTGGCCGGTCTGCATCTCTAATATCGTCCTGTAATTGTGACTATGATTCACTGAAGTAATGATTCACGAGCGGCCACCTGAGTAACATTCCAAATGTTGAGCAGTGGAGCGGCTGCTGCCTGTGTCAGTGCAATCCGCTGGAGGACACCCAGAGTGCGCAGAGTGTCCAAGTAGCTTAAAAAAAGAAGAACTCGAAATGGTTGGAATCAGGGTGAGCGACTGGGGGAGGGCGAGAATGCAACTTACTATCCGCCGTTCACTATAAGCACACCGATGACCTTCAGGCGAAAGCATCTCCAGGCCGATTTGGAACGCTTGAGATAGCGATGGGACATCAACACTTGCATTGTAAGACCAACGCAGAATAGGAACCTCAACCAAACAAGGATTATTCAGTAATTGGTTATGGTTGAACTTTTGAGCTGATGCTGACATGGGTAAGATAATGTCGCCGAGAGTGAGCCCATCCCATGACGTATGGTTGAAGAAGCGCAGGCCACCTCCACCAGTGTTTGTGAAGATCATCAAGACAATGGCAAGCCTTAGAGGATACAGTATCAAAACGAATTTTTTGCAATTAGGCCTATATTCAGGAAAAGGGGGCGAACCCTCTAAATGCGCTGATTGATGGAATACGACGTCCGTTTCGAGCTCCTTCCACATCGAATGCAACATTCTCAGGATCTTCTCGTTCAGTTCCACGTGTCCATGATTTGATGAGTTGAACAATGTCGTATGTTAATACGAGGCGTTGTAGACATAGTGACCGAGGTTTCCCGGGTCCAAAACGCTGAAAGAAATGGCACCGGCTAATTGCAATAAATTTAGCCACGGTCATACCTCTTACAGAGCTCCTTTCCCTCGTAGTCATACACGACGAGAAGATTTGGACCGTAGGAAGTGTTGATGAGGAGTCGAGCTCCTCCTGCCAAGCCGTCCTCGAAGAAACAGCCAAGACGAGGCGAGCACCTTGGATGACCTGTTCAGTCTTTCAAGTTATTTTTTAACAAAGTTCTAACATTCTTGCCACCACGACAACAAAGCCTACCCATAGCAATCATGTTCTAAGACCGAGAGATTCGATGCTTTTTTGGGCAAGTTGACGATGTCGAGAATGGCTGTGTCATCCTGAAACTAATGCTGGATCACATCTGTGATTGTAAAACAGACTAAAAGTTATTATACCTGTAATTCTGCGTCCCAAGAAAGAGGGTGGCACTCAAATTCAGGCTTCATTGTCTCCTCCCGGAATTTCGCCTCCCGTTAACCGCTATGACAAATATTTCAGGGAGCAAATAAATGAATCCGTCAATAAATCTATTACAAATATCCTACTAAACATGGAATGCCGAATGCCTGAACAAGAAGTACGGCCATTGCATCGGAGGGTTCATTTATAATTTAAATATACGTTAGTCCTTTCACTCCTGAAGTGCGAATGAACTTTATAACAGCTTCAGATTGCAACAATGTTGATACCAATTTGTTGCGAGCGACTTCCACTGAAGCTCGAGATAAGTGTAGTCTCAGCTCGCGGTCTTCCTGTTATGAATAAGGTTTGCTCTCATTATTTCAGATATCCGATCATTTGATATTCGAATATTTATAGAGCATTAATTGCACTGAAGCCTTTGTTGAAGTGCGGTTCAACGACACAACGGAGAAGACTGAAGTTATTACAGACTTGGATCCAGGTTCCTAAGTGAAACGAAGTCGAACTAATCTCTTAATCAGTCGTTTTTGCAGTATGGAACTCGGAGTATTTTGAATACGAGACTGACGAAAAACAATTATTTGAAGAGCTTGTTGAATTTAGGTAAGAGGGTTTACTGTTCTTAGAGATTTCTCTAATTGTAAGTACATGAGCCCGCTTTGCACAGTAGTGGATTCGGAGAGTAATGAATTTTCAGAGTAATGGATCACGATACCTACACGACGAATGACGCAATCGGAAGGGTAGAGCTTGACGGAAATGTCTTGATAGAGAGTCTCCGACAATCGGGTGAGAATTGTATGGATCAACACATCGTTCTTCCAGTGTGGGATACATTATACGGTGAGTCATACATTTTCTCTTAACAATAATGCATTGTAGAAATGTCAACAGTTTAGGCGTCCGCGGATACCTAATGATCGGTGTGCGGATAACACTTCTTGTGCCAACAAACTTCAACTATTATGTGCAGATTTTATCAGGTACGCGCAATAAATTATCTTTGACCGTTCGCTAATTTATTTTAATGCTCTTATAGGCGATGAGCCTAGTGGACATCTCCAAATTCGCGAAGTTGTTGGCCTTGTCGCTAGCGTTCAAGCGAACAAGGATCCCGAGCATGAGTGGCTGGATCGAATTAGGCCGCCTCGTGCGACAAATGAGGTATGGGCATGCTCGTTGACTATTTGGGAAGTAGCTGACGATGACGAGGAGTTGCATAATTAGTTTGCTTAATTAGTCGCGTCAAGCGGGCTTACGCGCGGCTCTTCGTTGTGCGGCTGCCGAGGTGGCCGAGAAGGCGCACAAGGCGGGTGCTCAGATGGTACTCGGATACCGAGAGGCAGTTGACATCGAGGGCTCGCCCAGTGACTGTTTCTCCGTACGCGCACATGGCACGGCAGTTGTGGTTCGCCACTCACTATCCTCGGTTCTTTTCCCAACATTGCCGTTAGGTCTGCTCCACATCGGATGTCCTCGCATTCAACACGCTCCTCACATATCCTATCGTCACGGTCGGCACACTTCCATTGCATGCTTATAACGGCACAGGACCCATGCTGGCAGCTCGGACTGTTTGTGTCTTCGAGGATGGAGATACTGATGAAGCGAGCCGGAAAAGGTCTTTGTCGCGTACATTCATTCGTGTGGTAATGCACATGCAATGGAGACTACCTTTATATAATTATGTTTAGGTACTGGGCGGAGCTACGAAATGAGCTGCTTCAACAGGCCCACTCCATCGGCTGCAATGCCGTGGCTGCATACTCTGAAGAAGTTCGAGTCTATGATGGTCAGTTCCTCTACGTCATCGACCAAACACCTAAAACTATTCAGGAACTGCCCTTTTAAGTTGTCCGATATGGTAATACAGTCAACAGCAATACGAATGGATCTACAGTTACAGGTTCGCTTGGCCGATAATGACTGTTTCCTTAATAATATGGACATACAGTGATGTACCGCCAAAATGGCCGATTTGGAACGCAGCGCGCGCAATGTTGCAATCAGCACGCAAGTCATAGCTCGTTGGCAAGGAAAGGATATGAAAAGATCCTTATATATTTAGAATCGTCTTCTTTTGCCACATCCAGCACACTATAATCGAGGGTAAGTTGAGAATGTTTTGAGGGTCAAAATGAGACTCAAAATTTAGAGCTCGGCGCCATACAAAAATTTCAAAATCATGTTACTTCTTTCAAACTCATATTTGAAATAATGTAATAGTTGTGCTATATGTCGAATATGATTTACTTTTCAATAAAAAAAGAATCAATATGGTCTAAGGTGTCTGTAAAGAGATATTTAATGCGTGCTGATTGGAACATATCGGCCATTTTGGAGGAACATCACTGTATGTATGTTACTATTGTTTGGTGGAGAACGGACTAGCCAAGAGCTCTTGTGTGCTCCATATCATGCAGCCATCGACCCGGAAAAGATGCCCAAGGGAATGAAGCTGTATCCTTGTAACTGGTGCAAGTTAGTACTTGTAAACATGAAAAAAGAAGAATTCCTAAAAACGATTTGGTGCCCAATTTAGAAAAGAGTTGTGCCCTGAACTCACCATGAGTACTGCACCATGTCCACCTCCACAGTTGTTACAAGGGAACAGGAATTACATTCAGGTCCATTCTCGGATATCTGAATGTGTTTGGTTAAATAAATCCCTCTTAAGGTATCCATGGCAAAAAGGCTAACAACTGACTCTGATGAGCGGGACGAACTGGCGACAGAACTAAGCAATGTCGGCACTTTTTCATTTTTGCGTTACATCGTTCTAAAGAAGTTCCTCACCTTCCAGGTGCTTCCAAGCATGGATCGGGATCTCCTGAACGCGCTCATTGTGGAGGGAAAATCTGTGAATGCTCAAGGAAATGCTTATTTCGAGGTTATCAAAGCATCAATCGTTTGCAATATGATTGTAATTGTAAATCTTGTATTATATGATACAGTAGCTAGCTCGGATAGAATATTTATACAGATAAGGCATTCTTCTACCATATCCGACGGCTTCCTCGTCTCCGTCGTAACAGCCGTCCTAGTGCACCTCAGTATCATTCAGGTCACTAAAGCCAGATCATTTTTTCCGTTGGAATAATCGCTTATGTGTGATATTTTCGAAAACAGAGGGACGAAGACAAGAACCCTTCTCTGCCTGCCGTCCTCTCGTTTACATCCCTCCAACGCCACAATGATAGTCGTCGCTTCTCGTGGGGTTCCGTTCGGGAGGCCATCCGTCTCAAACCCTCACAAGCACCGGCTGTTTCTCTGAAGATCCTTCATCTCAAGTTTGACATCCATATCTTACCCTCTTTCATTTCTATCTAAGACTGCTGAACACTTGCATATACCAATTGCTATTGCAGGAGAAGTTCAATGATGGAATCAGTAGATGAAGAGTCAAAGCTGCGTGGCCGACTGAACACTCTGGTGAGTAGGATGAGGAGAAGGCAGCACGAGAAGGAAAAGTACATGTCTCACATGGTCATGGAAAGACAGCTCACCACCTCCATCGGAGTCATCGAAGAGGGCCTTGCTGTCAACTCGAATACGGTATGTTGCTTTGAACGGAAACATCTGTTTGTACCAAAATGTATTTCCCAAAAAATAGGTTGATTGCATAACTTCAGGTTGCTGGTCTTCATTTCGCTCCTCCGTCTATTTCCTTCGTGCTCAATCGCGAACAAGCCACAGGAAGCAAACTCATCTCACGTTGGAGCCAAATATTTATCAGGTTAGAAGCTCTATTTTTGTGGGAGTTCTTGCTGAGACACACAAATGAACTGCAGGGAGGACACATCGGGTGCCGTTCGTGATGCGACATCGCTGGACGTTTTCGTGTCCTCCTGCATGGAGGAGTGCCTCGCCATGGCCAGAGGAGCACTCTCCACCTGCTGCGGCACTGCTTTCACTTCGCTCGCTCTCCCCTCCACTCATCTCTCAGTCTCCCGTGACCAGGCGCAGCTAGTTGTCCTTATTTGTGCCGACTTTGCAACAAGTACATCGCCAACCCATGTTTTGTAGAGATTCCTAGCTAATCACCACACAGTTCCTCAAAATTCGCATTGCTCCATTATACACTGCTACCTCAGCGAAACTTTATTAGCCAAATTGTAAACATGCCACATGTGCAAACGTGCCAGTCCCTCGGTGTTCAAGTTCTTTCGCTTTACAGCTTTTAATAAACTGCATTGAGTTGGAGCACCAATAATTTCAATCGCAAGAAAAAGATACAGCGATGAATTGCAATTTTAATCATCATCAAAACAACACAATATTCTAGACCTATAAGATGGCGTTGCAAGTATTGGCAATAATGGATTAATTGCGGGTCTGAGCAGAATCATTCTGAGTAATGCAAGGGTTGCTGGCTCGAGAGCTGCCTCTTCAACTGGCAATTGCTTGCACAAAAGCAGCACGCATATTGTGAAAAGGGGCATCACCGTAAGTAAGAATGAGTTCCATGCCTGAATACTTCCTGTCTGTGTGATTTATAGCTGGCTAGGTACGTGCCTGTGCAAAATTAATAATCCACATGGTATGCAGCATCTTCCTCAAGAGCGCGTGGAATTTCCAGGTAAGTCTTCGTAGAAGAAGACAATGATCACGATCGCAGATGAAAACGTCAGCAAATAGAAGACGCTCCACATAGACAGTGGGACTGCTGGATGCTTGCGGATCTTTAAGTTCAATCATATTCCGTTGAATAGCCATACAACTAGCTATTTTCTCTCTCTCTTAATTGAACCCGACCCTTAGCATGACAGAATAATAACTTACCACGAAGTTAAGTGCAACTGTCAGCAGGCCAAATCCACCTTCCACTGCAGCTAACACGGAAATGACAACTCTTGGAAACCAGCCAAAGAAGTAATTGCGATCCCTGAAACAAGCCTAATCAGAAAAGTTTGTCTAAGCGACTTGATTGGCATACCTTTTGATATGGAAATATCGTTCCAGTGGACTTGCGATACGTTTGGTATGTGCCTGTGTTCGGAATCGAAAAGAACTGCTATTAGTACTAATAAAAGAACTATACTTTGATCTCCAACGAAAGACTAACCCATAGGAGAACTAAAAAGGTGATGCTAGTGCCGATGTCGCAGGCTGACACTCCGTACAGTGCATTCTTGTAATAGCCATAGTTTGGCTTGTGAATAGCCTTCACTAAGAAGAGTAGAAGAACATTCGCTAGAACTGCGACTGATAACACTGATGAGAAGACGATTTTGTGTATGAAGAAATCCATTTTATTATGGCATGTTTGCGAGAATCAAGGGCTTAATGCCCATCAAGAAGCTTTCTTTCGTACAGCCGTCGCTGCAATGGACATTCTTAACAAAAACGAGCAGAATAAGGCTTTGCGATCAAATCAAGGAAAAAATTAAGTGCTAGGACGCTTCCAAATGCTAGAATGTAGACGAATTCTTTCGGATTTGAAAAGGATAAACGTCAGATGTGCAAACACAACGATGTAGAAGGGCAAACGGCAACACTGGTCTTTTGCGAGAGAACAATTCAAAAAAAGAAAACAAAAGAAAAATGCAATCAATTCGTCTTCCAACAAAAACAACAGCACAGAATCCTTCTAAGGTAGGGAACAGTAAGCAAGATGGGAAATAATGGATTAATCACCGGTCGTATGACTGAGATAGCGATGATGGCGACGTGTTCACTGATTGCCTTCTCCAATGATTCGCTCGAAGCAAGGAAGAGAATGCAGAAAACGAGAACAGGTAGCACTGTCAGCAGCACCGTGTTGGCGGCCTAAAGAACCCTAGTGCTTTTAGGAAAACTAATATTGTTCTTTTTTGTTTCTAACAGAATATTAAAAAGCAGTCAAATTGTGCCTGAAGGAAGTTGATTTGCCAGGTTCGCATGAGAATCAACTGTAACATCTCGTCATCCGTCACGCGTGGAACTTCCAGTTGTGTCCGTCGTGAATATATAGCAATTGCAACAATTGATGAAGCGATGAGCGTGTAAAACACAGACCAGAAGAAAATGAGCACTATCCTCGAAGTCTGAAAATGAGAGTTTAAAAAAATTTTGTCAAGAAGAAAAATTAGACTAACAAGATATTCCAAAAGTAGTGGGAAAAGGCCAAGAACTGCTTCAATGACAGTCAATATTACCATTAGCGTAATAGGCATCGGTCCGAAGAATAAATATCGATTGCTAAAAGAAGGCATTTTATTAGTTATCGGGTCTATTTATTTATTTTTTGGTCTCCTTCAATAAACTAACCGTTTAATGTGAAAGTATCGTTCGACAGCCGAGTAAAGGTTGACATTGAACGCAGCGATGATACAGAATCCCCAAACAGCTGCGACGGAGCGTCGCTGCCAACTGGGGCACTCGAAGACGGAGAGGACGCAGCCAGGCATCTGGCTAATTTGCTCTTTCCACCACAAACACTCCGAGTCTTCAGAACTCACCAGAATCAATGCGAGAGTAATGCAACTCGCAACCAGATCACAGATGGCAGTACAAGCGAGAGACGATCGATAGTACCCGTACTCGGTGGTGTCCGTTGTCTTCACCAAGTACAGAAGCACCACGTTGAGCAGAAGACCAATTGATATCACCACCGGCATGCCAATGGCTATCGCAGTAATGCCTTCTTTTCCACGAGGAGACGAGGTACTCGCTTCCATTGCCTTTACCAATTCAAGTTAAGCTAATAAAAATAAATAATGAACGCACTTATGAAACGTTTGAGAAAAGAATAAGTAAAGCGGCAGTGCAGGTAAGAATGTTGTCCTTTTTGCTTTTGACAAGAAGGGCGAGATGATAAGGAGTGTAAAAAATTTTTATGACGAAGCCTTGAGAATGAGTAGGCCTCATGATTTCAATGGGAAGAGAGCTTCTCCAGTCCATTTCATGTAGAGAAATCATTGATATATTTGAGATGTATATGTAAATGACATGTTGAAGGGTAACAAATATGGGGATCATTTATTGCAGTAAAATATTCTTTTGTGGTAAGCAGCTGTAGGAGTATTAGCACATATAATAGCTTTAGAATAATCATTTTAAAAATGGGGGAAAACTTTTAGGAAAATTAGAATTTTTCATCCCAGCATCTGTGCTGGTGTCTTCAAACATGTAGAACTTGGTGTCAAAATTTTTTTTAGATACATGCGAATTAAAGTTTATCCTTTGATGTATCTTGGGAATGCAATTGGATAGCGGATGCTGTTGGGAGACGGCGGCGCAACGGCATAAGTGTTTGCGTGGGTCGTGGTATAGAGGGGGGTGGTACCGAAAGGACGAGTGGGAGGCGGCTTGGGGAGTGAGTTATCAGTCAGCTCTGGCAGGGCGCGTCCACCGTGCCTTCCTGCGAGAATGGCCGTGTTGCTCTCGCCCGCTCCCCAGACATTGCCGCCGCCTCCGAGGTAGACACACTGGCCGGCCTGCCAGGTGAAGGGAGGGCAGCAGAAGACGCCCGCACACGGCGACAGGTTGCAGTACGCTGTCTGCGCAACGCCGGTGCAGCTCAAAGAATGACGTCATTCTAGCTCATTATTGCCATAATGTCGTAGTAAACACGCATTGGCCATCTTGAGAATACGAGTAAGCTGCTGACTAAGTGGTGGTTGTTCCACAGCCGCCACATGACGCTGTACACGTAGACCAAGTGCATCCTTAACGAGCAACAAGAAATATTCCCCCATCCACTGACATATTAGAAGACAGGAGAATCATTGGTGGTAACCAGAAATGACTGCCGGTGCTGTCGTAGTCTGGGGCGGCGCTGTTGTCCGCGACGGACTCGGAGTCGCCACAACTGGGGTTGGTGGATCTGAAGTTTGGCGAGGTAATTAAGAGTAGCTGAAGAAATCAGAATGCTGATATGTATCAAGTCAGAATACCATAGCGATACTCAAAGACGAATTGCGTCGAAGCGGATCCTCTGTAGATGACAATTGCTGTTCCCGTCATCGAGGTGATCGATGCAGGCTGGTTTGAGCCACAAATTCTGTGAACAAAGTTCAACAATGTCTTTTGATATGTGTGACTCACCGGAACCCGTTGGCGACAAAGTCGGAAGTGTATTTGATTTCCGCGAACTGGCTGGTGCAAGGTTGATAGTTCGGGAAGAGAACACTGTCAAATTGGATGAAGACATTGCGTCCAGGAGGAGCCTTAAAATGATACGATTATGCCTTGCCCTGTAATTGTAAATAGGAATACAACCGTTATTCTGTAGTAGCAGTCGGCGTCTCCGCTTATACTCACTGTCTGCATGGAAGCAGTAGCAACCAGTTCTCCATTTCCACAAGAGTATGACGTGGATGATTGGACCTGAAGAGCAAAAAGGCTTTCGGAGTACAGAGAGAGTAAATTTATATAAAGAGACCCTGTCGCATAGAATTCCGCCCAGGCCATCTGGACAACGGCAGACGTTGCAGTTTTTCGGGTCAGTGTATCCTCCGTTCTGACAAGCCAACGTAGCAGAACAGGAAGCTGAACATTTTATGGTTTTTACTCAGAAAACAGAGTCTACGAGGGAGTGTCCCGTCTAACGAACAATTGCAGTAGGCAAAATTTATCTGCTTGACATCGGCGAAGGAAGCCACTTCGCGCTGGCCAATAGTTGACTGATAATTGGGATCGAGCGTAACGATCGTGTAGCCTCCGTCAGAGGAGAAGCCCTGGACATTTGTAGGTTGTGTCACTGGATCAGAGCAAGTCAATGGTCAACACTGACAAATCCATCGTAGTGCATGACACTCCCGTAGTTGTAGAGCACGCCTTCATCTACTACCGCTGAGAATGGCTCCTTGCTGAACTGGCCAAGATACTGGCTCTCAATGTTCTGTGACTGAATGCTCACGTAGTTATCACGCTCCGGTCGCGATTGCTCGTGATAAAAGCCAAGCGCATGCCCTAGAGTAAATGACGTTAACCCTGACAATTTGAATAGAGTGAGTGACCTATATACCAATTTCATGCATCACTGTCCCAAGCTCTGTGCATCCGGTTCCGATTGAAACCTGCTGAGTGCCGCCGACCATTCCGATATAAGAATAGCACCTGTCGTAATAAATAAGAGTTTGTGTCATGTTAGATTAACCTTTGTACTAAATTAGGGTATCGCCCTACCCTTGGCCTCGAATGAACTGCAATGCATTGTTGGCTGGCGGTGGCCCTGCATACTGCTGGAAGGTGACGCATGTAAGTTGTTGCCACGTGGAGATGCCCGCTTGGACAGCAGTAGCCGATACTAAATCAAACCATCATTCTATCCATTCGCTCAAGAATTCACACCTCCTGTCGAAGTGTCAATCCAGTATGGAATAGGCATGCTCCATCTCAATGAGTCGTCATTCGTGATTGACCGTACGGGCCGAGGCGCTCGCCCTTGCCTCTTCGCCAGAGCTGCTTCCGTTTCACTCAAGCCATTCTCTTCTAAACCTCTTCGACATCGGGTGCTTGACAAACCTTAGAACCTTATCAATCTGTTTCTTGTTTAGAATGATATCCCCTTCATAAAGATAGGGCAGCATATCTGGTCGTGGAGGGCGCTCTTTCGCGAGTCGCTCAAGGACACCCTTTCCAGTATCGTCAAACACAGGCATCTGACAGTGACAGCCAGAATTAATTTTAATTTTTTAATCTAAACAATATTCAGAAATAAGAAGTAACCTTAACACCAAATAGTGCCCCTTGCAGGTAGTTCAACTTTGATAGCGCCATCACAAACGCTTCAACCTCGCTCTCATTTCTGAATTGTGATCGTCCTTGTAACAAGTTCTTGTACGAAGCATCCTGAAAAATGACATTATATTCAGACACTTCGAATAGCAAATTTAGGGCATTAATGGACAATTTCTGGGCTTTTCGAGTGATATCTTTGGTGGTTTTCGTAACAATGATAACGAAAGGACAAACTGAAACAGCAGCCGTTGCCAAGAAGATGAGCAGATTCCGCAACATTTCCCCGCTAACCTTGCCGCAATCGCCATTTGATTAGCCCATCCTTTATATGCGAGATAAGAGAAGGTCATCTCTATCCGCAAGTAACACTTTGGCTCTGTTGTTAACACAAGGTCGCACCATGGCCACATGAAGAACTTGCACCCGAGGCTATCTCCTCTCGATCTAGATTGTCAAATTTGTTTCGGGTGAAGAGATCTGTGCACTGGCGTTTAATTGAATGCATAAAACAATGTGAGCGAAACATTTTGGTCAAGATCTCGCGAGCAAGAAATGTCTGTTAAATGTTATTGATTTATCATTAATGGTCCTTTTTAGATGCAAAATGAGACAAAGTGATTTTTCACTTCTCGATATTGAGATGAATCACGATTGTAAGAAGACATCTGAAATCAATTTGTCTTCTCTTCTCAACTAGACAGCACGTTTCCATGTCTTCTCAATATAGATATGTATATCATTGTTGTGTTGTTTCATGACGCACTGGGAAGAGCATTGAAGCAGCATATGGCAGTCAAACCGCAGGTAACACTTTATTTAAACGAAACTGCAGGGCATTGAGAGTGTCGAAACGACAGGAGTCTCCGAAAAGATGCGCTTCGCTTTCCTTTGCCTTCTTTCGTTGATGGCACTTGGGGTTTGCGAACACTTTGACTTTGACGTCCGCGGCCGAGTCGTATGCAACAAGGCAAGAAGAGAAGTTGTACGGATTCAGCTGTGGGAGCATGACTGGTGTTAGTATGTTTTTCTCTCATTGCTAATGAACACTGAGCAGATACCAACTTTTCAGTCTCCCCGGACGACTTGCTCTACACTGCCTTTCTGAACAAGGACGGAAGTTTTGTGCTGGAAGGGAGCGAGGACGAATTGTTCTGGGCTTCGCCTTACATCTGGATCGAGCATACGTGTGGCGCTGACGATGTCAGCTGCACCATGTTCTCTCTGTTAATACAAAGTGTCCCTGAGTAATGGATACAAGTTACTTCACAACAGTAATTTCAGGGCTGCCTCGTCTTCACTCGACTCAATCATCTGCCCGCGCCGAGTGCGAGCGGCACGTACGAAGTCGGTGACATCGACTTGACACTTCAAGACGACAGCAGCGTCCTCTGTGACAGCATTCTGTGGCTAAGACCCGCCGTGGCGCGCAGAATCACACTTGACGCATAACTATCATATTTATTCATTGCATGTTATTGACTAACAATAAGCGATGTATTTAACCTGACCAAAGATATTAACAGCTACTACTATGATCGAGGCACTCTCCTGCTCACTATGTAAACAATACTTTTCTTGCACCTATTATTTCACTATATTGCAAAATGAAAATGATCTTTTTCTCTTCGCGGCCGTTCCTTCGCTGCGCCTGGCTCTACTATTTTGAATAACTGGAAAGCGGAGATGACTACTCCAGTCTTCGTCGTCTGGTCAAACTAAAGGAGCATGCGGTGGCTTCCTTGGTTCATTCGTTAAAACGCCTTTGAAGTGATTACGCTCACACGCTTTAGCTGATAAGGAGGAAGTTCTTGGAACGTCAAGGAATGATGTCGATCGGGAAAACCTAGCTACTAAATAGAATGTTACAATCGCTGGAACAGACAAAAATCCCCTCTCATCCATCCTTTTCCCTTGCACTCTATGTTATGCATTGAAGAGCATCATAATTATTCAATCACGAAAGAATTCGCGTGATCATTTCTTGACTTCATAAGTCAGTTCGCCCTTGTCTCGCTCATATTGAGCGGTTGCCTCTTCCCTTTCCCTGCCCTATTCTTTGGTTGCCGTCGGGCAGATTGCTATATAAAGCGTTGTTGCGCCAGTCCCAGTCCTCTTCACTCCCAAACGACAGAGAAGAAGCCGGCGAGCTTCGTTACACAACGAGCTCTTTCCACCTGAACCTTATCTGCTCGTTAATTAAGAGAGCCAATCTGAGAGATTCGACCAGGGCTCTATGTAAGGCATGTCGGGAACAAAATTATTTTTTGATTTTCTTTTCCTTCTAAAGGCTTATGAGGCATCCTAAAAAGACCTCAAAAATATTTTTTCCAAAAATTATTTTCTTCAGTTTACCATGGATATGCACCGAAATCCTAAAAAAATTCAAATCACCATAACTTTGTTCGTTGTTAACATATATTTATTTTGAATTTCTTGTTCGATTCAGTGTTGAAAGGCGCATAAAAAGGTCCTAATGACATTTTGCAAAAAAATTATTAATGGCCTCATTTTGGCATTTTAATATTTCGAGTGGTGCGTTTGGGGCATAAAAACCCCCCATGTTAAAAAACTGAAGGCACCACGTGAAACAGTGACCTTTTTTACCCCTATCTAAATGCCTTTTTCTATAAAAAAATTCCGATACACCTGTTTCAATATTTTGACATGTAGCGCGCGAGTCGGTCAAAATGGCGCATTTTTCGGCCGCCGAGGCACCGTGCCAGCGCATTCATCGATCCATAACTGCGCTCAATGTCAATATTACAAAATCGTAAGTATATCATCTAAGAGCTCTCACGGAGATCTTCAAATGTTACATACATACTTTTATTGAAAAGTTTCAATTTATATGGGAAATTTTGTTCTGTAGAGTTAGAAGGCTTAAAAAACTACTTTAAAAACATTTTCGCCTGCCGAATCATACATCATAAGAAAGAGGATGAAATTTGCTACAAGATGAACCCTTTTCATTGGAATTAAGAGAGATTCTCTGTAAGACTCAAGGAGGCCTCTATGGACGCCTGCCCCGGGAAAATTTTATTTTTCTTTTACTTTGAAAACATTATAAGGGATGCATATAGAGTTCATAACGAAGTTTAGGTGGTCAAAAAGTTTTAGAAAATTTTTTTGTCTTAGTTATAAGTCAAAATGCTCCAAAAGTTTGAAAGACCATATCTTCCGTTATTCTTAATATTTCTCATTAATCTTTTCAGTGGTCGATTCCGTGTTCAAAACTACACAACAAAGTCCGTGGTGACTACTTTCGAAAATAAAATGTATATAACTTTTGTCCATTTTAAGTTTTTAAAAAGTGGTTTTCAGGCAATAACTTTTTTTTTATTATGACTTGCAAAAAACTGAATCAATCATATGAAAGAGGAGAAAAAACTGCATATAATATGTTTCTAAGAGGAAAAATCTCGGACCCATTTTTTGGGTATTTGCATTTGAATATGGGTTCCTAAGCAAATTTCTGTCTTGGATGCAAACCATAATATCATTCAAACTTAAACAATTGTTACACAAAATGGTCCATTCGATGTAGTTTTTCATGCTCTTCAAAATGGTATATGATTTGTACATAAACATTAAGATTAAGGGCCAAAAATATTTTTTTTGTGTTTTAGGCCTATTTCTGGTGTAAAAATACTCGTTCTTTTGATCATTGATGGGTCTTGTACACCGATTTTCCACACAATATTTATACTGTGAGAAAGAGCAGCTAAAACTTCGTCGGATAAAGCTTTATAACGAAATTCGGAGGACCCTTTTTTTGGGAATATGTATTTGAATGCTGGCTGTTGAAGGCGACATTTCTGAATATTTTTTAGCAAATATTTCAAATTTGTTCTTTTGAAGCATCTAGCACCCAATATTGGGTGTTCCATGATTCTTTGAAGTTCTTTTATGATATACTACTCAAAAAGTTAAGAAATTTCATTTTTACGAGCCTAGATGGCGAAATAAATGTACTAAAACTCCTTCGGAGCCAACTATCAGGTCATTTGTGAGCCGGATTGCCAAAAAGATCATAACCATTCGAAAGAGCAGAGACTTTTACATAATATATCCACCGATGAAAGAGAATAACCTGTACATGTTTCAGAAATCTTGAAATTTCGAAAAAAAATCGACTACAGGATTCGACTATTTTGAGCTGTTCTGCGAAAGCTGGTATAAATGGAAAATATGTTCTGAAAACTCTACCATAATGTTTGTTGAGACGAGAAACATGAATTTGATGTTCATTTTCTACTTTTGAGTACCATCCATGGTACTTTTGCCAGAAGAATGAAATATAATATGCAAAAAAATTTCATTTCGATCAAGAAATACATATTCCCAAAAAAAGGGTCCTCCGATTAACCTAAAATGTGAATTCTTGGGCAAAATGACAGCGACGCCACTGGCACTAATTTAATGATTAATAACAAAAGATCGTATGCATGGAATTCCATTGAAAGGGGTTCATCTTGTAGCAAATTTCATCCTCTTTCTTATGATGTATGTTTCGACAGGCGAAAATGTTTTTAAAGTAGTTTTTTAAGCCTTCTAATTGTACAGAACGCAATTTCCCATATAAATTGAAACTTTTCAATAAAAGTATGTATGTAAGATTTGAAGATCTCCGTGAGAGCTCTTAGATAATATATTTACGATTTTGTAATATTGACATTCAGCGCAGTTATGGGTCGATGAATGCGCTTGCACGGTGCCTCGGTGGCCAAAAAATGCCCCATTTTAACCGACTTGCGCGCTTCATGTCAAAATATTGAAACAGGTGTATCGGAGTTTTTTTTTTAGAAAAAGGCATTTGAGTAGGAGTAAAAAAGGTCGCTCTTTCACGTGGTGCCTTCAGTTTTTTAACATGGGGGGTTTTTATGCCCCAAACGCACCACTAGAAATATAAAATGAGGCCTTTAATAATTTTTTTGCAAAATGTCATTAGGACCTTTTTATGCGCCTTTCAACACTGAATCGAACAAGCAATTCAAAATAAATATATGTTAACAACGAACAAAGTTATGGTGATTTGAATTTTTTTGGGTTTTCGGGGTATATCCATGGTAAATTGAAGAAAATAATTTTTGGAAAAAATGTTTTTGAGGTCTTTTTAGGATGCCTCATAAGCCTTTAGAAGGAAAAGAAAATCAAAAAATAATTTTGTTCCCGACATGCCCCTGCTCGAGTCTCTCTGATTGGCTCTCTTAAACATGCTTCACACCATCGGTAGCAGACTTAAATGTCAAATTACTCACGCCAGGCTTCCTTATTGGGCTGTTTACAGAGCATAATATTTGATTTGTTCCCGGCGATCGAGGATGGTGTGACTGACATTATTATAACAGTACTCCTCAATGATGTACCAAAGCAAGAAAGAGATAACTGCGGAGGATTTGGCATTCGTTGTTCAAAATTAATCATTTACTGAATGAAATATTGTTAAAATATAAGTAAAGCGCTCAAAATTGAGAAATAAGACATCTATCTAAAATATAGACAAAACACTGAGGTCATAAATATCGAAATGTACACCTTTGTTTATAATCACATTCGAAAGTATCGAAGTTACAAAGTGAATCTGTCTATATAGATTTTTCATTAGTGTTGAATTGCTGTTACGACAAGTTGACGTTTCTTTCGACGTATGTGAAGTTTGCAAAGTCATTGTCCTTGTGCGTCTGCGCCATGTTCGTCGGGGCCAGAGAAGCTAAGGTGAAAGAAAGAAATAAATATATATATCATATATATATGCAAATTAACAGCGATTACGGTATACCTGGATTAAAGCGATCATCAGTGAACTCGCGAGAGAACTGTGAATGGTCGTATTCATCCTTAATCTTGGGAATAAATGGCGCATTGATTTCGCGATTTAGAAGTTTGTCCCAGTCGATTGGCATGAAGAAGGGATGTGACTAAATTAGCGAAAATATCATATATTTGAAATTGTAAAGTTGTACATATCTAGCGCATAAACAAACCTTGATCTCGGCAAAATCTGTCTTGGCTCCCAGACGCTTGGAGCGGTCTTTGACGAGTAACTAAAATTAATTAAAAAATAAAAATGTTTCAAGCATACATCAATCATGATGACCTTTTCTATAATATCTGAGGAAGCGGGTGAGACGTGGTGCTTCATGCGAAGTGGCTGGTTCACAATACGATCGTACATTTCATTATGCTCGCGGCTGTAGAATGGCGGCTAAATATAGTAACATCTTCAAGACATGGGCTGCTTTGCCTTGTTGGATTGAGAAACCAACCAGTCCAAAGAGCATCTCAAAAAGCACCGATCCCAGGCACCACCAGTCCACGGTGCGATCGTATGGCTTCTTAAGAATGATCTCAGGCGCGAGGTATCTGCAATGCTTGACGACTACTCGAGTGCAATTCAGCTACAAGATGTACCGATGCGCATTGTGGCTGTGCCTTCAGTCTCAACCTACTCTGGAGTGCCGCAGAATGTCTCCGTCGTTTCTCTGCCTCGAATGCCCTCCTTGCATAGGCCAAAGTCCGTCAGCACCAGGTAGCCATACTTGTCCAGCAAGAGATTCTCAGGCTTTAGATCCCTTCAAAATTCTAAATTTATCTCCTTGTTTGTGTTAGGCATCTCTCTTCAAGGGAACGTAAGAATATGCATAAGCGCGTTAGGCGGGGGTGATAAGAACAGAGTTATCAGTAGAATGGCAGAAAGTCCGTCGGGTCACAGCACTGTTCCACTGGCATAGTCAGCTTAAAGGTTGAGCGAGAATGAACTAGAAGATGGGAAAGTGAGAATAGCAGAAGAGAAAAAATACAGAGAATAAAAGACGAGAATATGCGCTGCGCTTAAGTTAAACACTCGCCTGTAAATAATGTTCTTCTCGTGAAGATATCCGAGTGCACTCGCAATGGCGGCCGCATAGAAACGACTCCGAGACTCGCTGAAGTGTTTCTCCTTTTGTAAATGCGAGAAGAGCTGAAAAAATGTCATAAATTATCTAATCGTTATAAAAAAATGAAGAAGAATGGCTTAATAAAAAGTACTAAAAAGATATACTTATTTTAACCTCGCCACCATTCAGGAAGTCCAGAACGAAGTAAAGCTTCTCTTTGGTCTGGAAGCTGTAGTAGAGGTTGACGAGGAAAGGATGATGAATATTCGCCTTGAGCACATTCCTCTCTGCCATTACATGCTTCACCTTCAAGCACAGAACATTCTTTTCATATGCAGCTGACGGACGACACCCTTCAAACCTCATTTTTTCTGCGGATGTGCTCCTTAGAGAGAACTTTCATCGCATAAATCTTGCCATCGGCCTTGTGCCGCACTTGGAAAACCTGAATGAATGATATAAAAGGATATTCTTATACATACCGTATATTCTCTATTAGTACCCCCGGGGGTTCTATTTTTCAATACCCTTGCGAGAGGGGGGCACTATTAGAGGGAGGGGTTCTATTAGAGGGAGGGGTTCTATTTTTCAATGTGAGACACTAAAAGTTTAATAACAACATTTTATTCCAAAAAAAAGAAGAATCGTAACCCGAATTCAATGGAATCATCACTGGAATATCCGATTTACAACAGATTTATCATGAATTTGGCATCAATTCATTGGTAAGAGCATCCCATGCCTCCAGGATCTATACGAGGTACATCTAGAGCTGAAGTAGTAGACTATTAGGGGGGGGGGGTACTATTGGAGGGGGGTTCTACTAGAGAGAGGGGTTCTATTTTTCAATGGGATTTTCAGAGGGGGGTACTATTAGAGGGGGGGTTCTATTAAAGGGGGGGGTACTAATAGAGAAAATACGGTATGTATCATTTATTTAAAAAAATCATTGACACACCCTGCCAAAGCTGCCTTTGCCAATTGTCTTAAGGAATTCGAAGTCACTGGGGCAAGCTCTGAAAAAATACTACCTTGTAAGAACTATAAATTTCAAAAAATGTCTAACGTCTTGACTTCGGATGGACCAAGGTCAACATCGCTGTCGTCCTGGTCATCATTGAGGAGTGAGAAGAATTCTTTCACGTGCTCACTGTAATCCGAAGGAAGAGTGAGCCATAAAAACGATCTAACCCCTCGGTCGCTTCAACTGTTTACACCAAACATATTCGAGTTGATTAATTGAGGCCAAGGGTGCGGTCGCTGATTCATCGGCTGGGCTATGAAAGGTAACAGAAACTCCGGTTTGACTTAATTGTCCATTCACCCAAATCTATGTAGCTGTGACTTTCCACATTAAGGCGAGTGATTAATCTCTCGAAATTGGTACTAGAAAAGACAGCTAGAATTCAGGCCACGTAATGGAAATGGATAATCCTTTTTGGATATGGAAGTAGGTTTGTAAGTTGGGGAAGAAATGAAAGTATCGATGCGAATACAGCAAAGGAAAAAACCAACTTTCGAGCGTGTTCCTGGAGTAGAATCTGGCAGAAAGCGGCAATCCAGAGGCGTCTCTTGTCCACGAGCTTGGATTCGGTCTGCAGGAGCTTCTTCCTCGGCGGCGAACCGATTGCCTCTGGCACGAGTGGCTTCGTCATTTGGTAGAGCTTCTCGAACTCGGAAAATCTCTTCTGCATGCACGAGCCATCTTCGACAGTCAGCGCGTACACCTTAAAACTTCTGTGTATTCGTATTATTTATTTTAATTTTTCATAGATATTTTAATCATTTCAATCAAAATTTCACGAATGAATTTTCATTTTACAGATAAGTGACGCATACCGTGAGTCTCTTGTCATCACCGAGAATAGCGCGGCATGTGACTGGCGGCATTCCTGCGTAGTGGCGACCGTGAGTTCTGTGCGAGAGAGCTGAAGCAGGCGGGGCAGAGAGACGACGGCGGTGCCAAGGCTGAGATTGGCTTGTGGCTTCGCGACTCTCTTTTGCTGCCTCAATCGCTTGTCATACCAGCTTCATTCTTCCCTCGTTTCCCTTTGAGCTCATAATCTTTCTGTATTCACTATCTCTTCCTCTCTCTCTCTAGTGATTCTTTAATTCTTATCAGACGAGACTGTCTCCTGAAGCATCGTCGACAGCCTTGTTCTCTTCTGCGCTGCCCTCTTATCTGTCAAGATGCGGAATGACACTTTATCTGCTTCTTCCTGCTCTTCTTCTCTTCTTACTCCCATCGTTTTGTGCATCTAATTTTGACCACATTTTGTCATGCTGACAACACTTGAACTGAATTCGCATTTGCAATTCGCTTGATGAGTTTTGCTTCAATACAAATTCCAATTTATCCGTTCTGAATACCTTTGTAAGAATGAAAACATTAAAAATATGATCTAAAGTGGTGAGTGTTGAGCGAAGAGGAAGAGGCCAGCCAGAGGAGTACAACTGGGGCACTATTCCAGAGTGTTCTCTTTCTCTGAAAACAGTTCCTCGATAGTGCAGATGTCCCAGGACGTGAACTGTGTTTGAGTGTATGGGTGTAGTGGCCTGGCAGATCGAATGCCATCTTTATCAAGCATACGCTTGTTTCCACTTCTTTCTCTGATATGTGTGAATGAGAGTGATGACAGCCAGAATAACTGCTAGCAATATTCAATAACATAATTGTAAAGTGAAAGAAAACGAAGGAACAGGACATGTCAAGAAATCTGATTGGCAGTGATTTCGGGCAGTGTAAGGCAAAAGTGTGGAAACAAGGAGGCAGAAATGGGAGAGAAAAGGAATGCGAGGAAGAATGTCAAGAGTGTGCGTTGTTGTTGTGCATTCTCAGTTGGACGAAGCAGACTGGCTGCTGCGCTGGAGGTGAGTGGCGCGCTCCTGCAAAGAACAGAGAATATCATCAAGAGATATTTATCATCCACTCTTACGGTCAGACAACCCGCGCGTTTTTATGTCGTTTCTAGATTGTCCCTATTGATGGCCTGTGGTCAAGCGCTATTAAAGAGAAAACACACAGCAAATTCGTCAGAACTTCCTAACCATGTTGTAAACTAGCGAGGAATGAAATAAAATGGAGAAACAATTCGAGAAAGAAACAAAAAAGAAATGCGAATTTTCTTGTGCAATGCTAGGATTGTAGAAAGAAGGAAGAAACTAGCCTCTCCCTCCTTATTGTACAGGAGAGTGTTGACATTGGCGCCCACACCGAAGCTCTCATCTCCGTCGAAGACAAGAGACTCGGGAGGATTGTGCACGCCGCCGGCGCCACGAGCCCAAATCTGTAGAAAAAACTTTTTTATACTATTACCCAAAGCTCGGACCAAAGTGTTGTGAAAACTTCAAAATGTGGTATAATTATAATTATTATTTACAAAAAAAAAACTAGCCTTGACGCTCTTTCCGGGATGAAGAATGAAGTCGGCAGGAAGAGTGTAGACGATCTCCCTCTTGCCGTCGATCTTTCTCTTGAGTTTCCACCCTCCGACAGGCTCCTCTTTGGCTCGGTGAGTGTTCTCCAGGATGACATACTTGCCCTCCGGTGATGTTTCCTTAAAAAGTAGCATTGATACTATAAAACAATATTTTTGACTACTTTAAGGACAATGAGAAACAGACCTTGATAGACACGTTCCCCTTGGCGGAGCGCGTGTACGACGTCCTCGAGGAAGTCTCGCCCTTCACGATGCGCATAGTCTCTGTAACAATATTCCTTGTTCTTCCTGGAAGGATGCGACTTGAAAAAGGTCTGATACCAGTGTCGGCGACTTCATTGATGCCCGTTGTTCGGACGACCTGCTCCACGAGCTGGCGAAGTCCTTGGCCGCTTTCCTCGCCATCCAACATCTTTCTGTAGATTGCAATCTCGGCATCGAGAGTCTGCAAGTAATCGGGTTACATACAATAATCTATAATATATACAGAGGCCTCCTTCGTCCTTTCTGACCTGCTTGGTGTCCAGCAGCATCTGCAGCTCGACCATGAGCGCCTGACACTCTTCTCTCATCTTTCTGATCTGCGCATCGCGGTCGTTGAGTGCCGCTTCGTATGAGCTGCAGACGAATTGCATTCATAATTATTGCATGTGTAGCCATTGATTTAGGAGTTAAAGGAATCTGTAATCTTACCGCTGGTCATCCTCCAGCTGGTAGTTCAGCTCCTGGATTTGCTTCTCGAGAAGGGCGTTCTATAAAGCTCCCCACTGATTTGACGGAATCCATTAGTTTAAATGCTTTCTTTCACAATGAGTAGCAACTGACTCTTCCTTCCAGGTCGGCCAGTTTTCCGCGGAGATCGGTGAGTTGAGTTCGAAGGCGTTTCACCTGACAATGATAACCATCAATTAATGACATGTATTGCTATTATCAAAACAGAGTGAAGACTTGCCTCCTCCTTCTGGTATCCCTGCTCCATGTTCTGTCTGGCGGACGCCGTCTGGATCTCCTGTACCTTGAGCTTGTACCACGACTCCATGTCATTTCGGTTGGCGTTGGCCATCTGGTCGTACTCTGCGCGGATGTCGCGGATGGCTGAGGCCAGCTCGTTCTTGAAGAACTCGCGGTTTTCGCTCGTTGTGTCGCGGGCTGCTTGCATTTGAAGAGATCTTAATTGTTGTCATACTTTTACTTTTAAAAATTTGCAAAGATTACATTGAAGTGGTTGTTTGTATTATATCTCTTTTTTAATCTAAATTTTCTAAAAGGAAGTGAAATGTGCACTTGATCTCCTCATCGTTTGCTCTGCGGATGAAGTCAATTTCCTCGAGAAGAGTAGTCACTTGGTTCTGATAGTCGATACGGTTGAGTGTCTCTTGGTCAAGCTCCTGAAGCATAAAAGAGCCATCTTGGAGCTCCCCTCATCTCGTTTATGAAATATTTCAGTGATGTATCCAACAAGGAATCGTAGAAGAGAGAGAGAGAGAGAAAAGAGAGAGAGGACGATGTTGTGCGACAGTGGTGGGATGGGCAGGCCAAAAGGAGAGTTATCTCTTGACAGCTATGAATGTACACTGGCGCTTGTCTTGCGCGGCCTTGAGTGAGCAAAGTGGGAAATGAGTCAGGGGAGAGAATGGCCTATCTGACGGAGGAGTAAAAGGGCGTGGCTGCTGCTGCTGCTGCCTCTCTTTGCCTTTTCGAGGCGCGAAGCAGGTGCCGTAATCAAAGTGTTCCATCAACACCCCCAGTGGGTCTAGGGGATGGGCTGCTATTCAATTTGAACGAGGGAGAGAGAGAGAGAGAATGAGAAAAAGCGAAAAAGAACGAACAGTGCGAGTCTTCTGGAGCTCTCCCATGAGGCGGATGTTCTCCTTCTTAATACGAGAGATCTCCTCTTCGAGAAGAGCGATACGTCTCTTGAGTAGATTGATCTCTGCCTCCAGATTGGAAAGAGTCACCAGGAGTTCATCGATCTTGGCACGATCGTCTGTCCGGCTGCGCGTCGCGTCATCGAACCTGGAATTTTAGAATTCCTTATTTTTATATTTTTACTTTTCTTATTTTATTTTATTTTTTTCACATGAGAATTTCTCGATCTCCCATCAGAGAGTCGCTACTGTGGAAAAAAATGGGATGTGCGCCTGTCCCTCTTCACGAAATTCCCTTTAAGGCCGTCTCTAACTTCTTGCGCATCTCATTGATCTCCTTCTGCAGTCGGTGCAATTCTTTCTCGAGCTCATCCTTCTGCTTTCCCGTGTCCGAGACGAGCTAAACGATGCACTTTTTTTTTCTCCTTCTTGTCACTTTTTCTCTGCTCGACTTAAGAGAAATCGCAGTCTTCCTGCGCATTCGCATCAATCAAAGTCATTAATGTGTGCCCGGTCACTGCGAGCGAGTGTCCTTTACATGGATGCACCATTATCAGAGAAAGGAAAGGGGAATCGAAAAGGAAGGGAAGGGGAAGAAAGATGCATTGGCCTAGATTTGCGTCGGCCGTGCGCCTAACGATTAAATAATCCGTTCTTCTCCCGGTCACTCAGGTACACAAGAACGTCTTCCAATCATCCTCGTCTTTTGGTTGCTTTTGAAAACGTGTTCTACCTTATACAATTGGATGCAATCAGAGAAGAAGGAGAAAGCGCTTAAAAGATGCCTCGTCCATTCTTGACTAAACAGCCAAGGGGGCACTTATGGTCAGGCGCAATACTCACGGCGAACATAATACAACGATCAAAAAGACCTTCTTGGCAGAGGTGAACTCTCCCTCGTAGATGATGCGGATGGAAGAGCTGTCCTTGCCCCAGCGGCCTTTGAGCATATCCAGGTCTGCGCCCAGCTTCCTGTTCTGCGCCTCCAGGAAGCGCACCTGAATATTGTAAATGATAAATGATATCTATGTAAATATGAGCTTCCAAAATATAAGGATACTCCATTCTCTGAACCTTTTCGATGTATGACGCGAGACGATCATTGAGATCGGAGATTTCCTTCTTCTCTCGCTCGCGAGCATCACGAATGGAAGAAGCAGCATTTTGACCGAAGGGAGAGAGGCCAGAACCGACCACCGACGACGAATGCATCTCCGTCACGATCTTCACCACGCGATTCCCGGATCCTGAAGAGACGCTCAACCCATTAGAAGGCATGCACACTCGTAGATGTCGCATCCATACCAGGGATGTTCTGAGTGGACGTGTTCAGAGTACGGTTGAAGGTGGGCCGACTCGAAATGGAACTGCGGTAGTCCGAACTCGCTGTGGTAATTCCGTCTTCCGCCATGGCTACCTTGGGTGAGCTGTAAATATATTGAGATATCTCATATATCTTAGATAATTTTGAATAATATTGAGCGATTCTCATCATAAAAGTGAAAGTGGGCGATATGAGAGGATATCAATAAGCAAGAATGAAAGTCAAGATTGACAAGAATGCTGTGAAATGCAGTTTAGCAATGATATGATCAGCGAGCGACCCGTCACTCTCCATCCGCATATGGATGGTGGTTATTCCACTGCGGTTGCCCGACAGCTGAAGGGGCGTGGCCGGAGGCAGAGCCGACTTCTTCCCATTCATAAACAGGTTTCAGAGCAACGCCTTCATTTAACTTTGTAGATGTAGGGAAGATATGAATATAGGCGAGAGCTCTTAGAGAAAAAGAAAAGAAGCGAAAAAAAAGAAAAGAAAAAAGTAAAAAGAGTTCGTGGCTACATAGTTCAGCAGCCGACGAATTGAACGTATGTACATCATAAATTGTGCGAAAATATCAAAGAGGTAAGATAGAGAGCAAAGACAACCTATCAATCATTCAAAATGATAGCTAACAGTGTATTTAGAGCAAACTTTTTTTGGATATTCATTGCAGAGGAAAAAGATCCTGCAACGAACGCTGATCTTCTACAAAAAAGTTTCGAATAGTGAGACGGCATTCCAATTTAAGAGAGAGAGATGAGAAGGGCGTCGGCCACTCAGAGCGGCGTCTTGTGTGTGGAATGAGTGGCGGGCTGATCTCAGTGGTTACTACCTTACAAGTTGCATCCATCGCTTACAATGGTCAATGGATGCTCACTCAGAGTGACATGGAGAGAGGAGGAGACAGCAACAAGCGACTCCATTCGTGTATGTTGTGAATACCAACCACACTGGGCGTGTCCCGACCCGCTACTCTTCTTGCTCATTCGACACAGGCACGCATGCGCGCACCTCCAAACTTCTTATTCTCCTGGTAGAAGAGTAGAGAGAGAGAGAGAGAGAGAGAGAGAGAGAGAGAGAGAAAGAGAGAGAGAGAGAGAGCTCCGGCCATAACTGATGACAACAGAGTACTTTCACTTCTTTATGTCTCATACTCTCCTTCTCTTACTTGCTCTTACTCTTGCATTCCTCCTCTTCTCAACCACACAATCAGTAGTCATCCTCATCACATAGAGAATGGAACGCGGCACCTTGAAAGGATGTTAGAAGGATGAGAGAAGTAACCCAAATCACTCTGCTCCTTCCACCCCATCATTCTCTCTCTCTCTCTCTCTCTCTCTCTTCTCTGACAAGTCTGACTCTTATCTCTCTTTAAGTCTTTTTCTTCTTTTCACATCTTTTCTACCTCCTTTCACAGACCCGGACTTGCATATGTACCAACGCCTAAAGTGCTTTGCCTAACGACAAGGAGAGAACTGAAACAATTGTCTGACTCATTCTTGATCTTCCATTTATTCACTGGTCTTGGAAGACTTAAAAGAATGCAAATTTGCTGAAAAAGAACTGAAGAAAGAGAATTTTTAGCTCAAGCTTGGAGTGTATGAAGAAATTTCACAATGGTAACATCAAAGTTATAAAAGGATTTATATGTTGGTTACACCTTCGTACACAAGTTTACATTGAAAGCGGACGATGGCTCTTCAATTACAAAGGCGCGATATTACGTGCGGTCCGCACTTTCGCACAACTCTGTCGCAGTGAAGGTTCTCGATCTGCCGAGAGGGGAATGAGCCGAACAGACAACACAGTAATGCATACAAACATCACTTCCTGTCTCACGAATTCCTCTCAATCAGCTCTCTTATAGAATACTATTACTTTCATGCTAAATATTCTGTCACTTGCGGATAGTTCTTCTAGCAAGAGTATACTTCGAACTTGACTGAGATACTAAGACCATGACTGGAAAACCTTGAACTGAGGAAAAATGATAATTGAAACACTAAATTAATTCGAGATATTGATATCGAGCATTCGCTACTGAAACGCTTTTAGTCATATGAATTGACTGCAGATTTTTGCAAGTGATTCTAGCCTGAGCTCTAAGAGTGTGCGCGTACAGGAGTGACTTTACCCAGGATTGTAGGTGAGAGGGAGACAGAAGGAGAAGGAGTGCGCGGAGGAGGAGGAGAGGATGAGGAGAACTGTTTGATTTCTCCTCTCCCTCTACCTCCTTCTCCACAACGCTCTTCCCGCCTCCGCCTGCCATCTCAGTAGGCTTTTCTCTCTCTAAGTGGCTTTGAAGCATCATCTCGAAATATCCGTGCTTGTTGAGCGCGACCTGTAAAAGCAAAGGAGCCTGCAACTTCTCGAGCTTGTGGTGGGGCTGTCTTTGATCCCAGTTATCGTCTGCTTGACAGGAAACATAGAACATCAGGTAAGTCTGTCACTCGTATTGCGATTATCTTTTTTTGTTTGTCTCTCATGAACTGTGTGCGACTTCTGTTTGGGTGCACATAAAATGGTGTTGCTTTCAATTTACACAGCCAGGAGCAGCAGCAGCCGTTCCTTTTTTGGGAGTGCGGCAGTCATGGCGCCTCCCGAAAGACTCAGCGAGAGGAGGGCGGCACTCAAGAGACAAAGGGCTCTCGGAAGCACCGACACCAAAGCTGCCATGAAGGTCGTCCTTTCATGTCCCATTGTTTAGCTATTTCCATCACTTCTCACTTCGGTATGCATAAATAAGGTATAAGTTTGTCTTCTCATTTTCAACCTTTCCTTTTTATTGCCCAGCTATTTGCTCTTCTTTCAAGTAATATCCTTTAAATCAATCAGCTTCCTTCTTCTCCTGAATGTGTTTTTTCCATCTTATAATCCATTACTTCAGATCTATAAACAGAAAGCATCATCCTATCCGCTTCATTGTTTGCTGCCAGTTCTCTTTGTTCACTTTAATTAATTTACTTCTCCTCCGCAGGTGCTCGAAAAGTACTGCCGAAAGAAGTACAGGCAATCAGCAATCTTCGCCGGCTTCGGGAGCCAGCTGCATCTTCCAGAGGATCCGTCTCATTCTCTGTCTGAGCCATTCACTCCACGTAGCGCTGTTGTAAGCAGTTTGTTTGTTTACTTGTTGCGATCTACACTGAGAATTCCACTTGTTTACATGGAGAGAAAGACGATCAAAGATGTCAAATTGTTCTTAAATAGTTTTTTTTGTTCTAATTAAAGCTCACCGGCCAACGACAGTTTACGTTTGACCAATCAACCGCCTTCTCATGCCCGGAAACGAACAAACCACCACAGCCGAGTCATCATTCTGTAGCGGTCACACCTGCTCAGCAGCAGTACAATCAATACGCCTTCGACTTCGGAGAGCACAAACTCAAGGAAGAAATGAAGTAAGACAGAGGAGGATTAGTAAGGACAGCCAACAGAGCTATTCCTTTTTGAGATATCACAAGGGGAGCGAATCGATTTCCAGCTACATTTGGCGTGTATTCAAATTCCTCTACGATTATTTAGGTTGGAAGCTCATAGAGTAAGTGTTGTTATTCACTAAACTAAAGAGTTAATCTCTATTTCAAACGGCTCATTTGATTCAGGCATTAAGCACATTCTTCTACTGTTACTTATGATGTTATACGCGCTTGCGGGAGGATACATATTCGACGCACTCGAAAGACCCGAAGAACAGAGGAGGGACGAAGCATTCGCGAGTGTGGGGGCATTTCTTTTACCTCTTTTGAATTGATATTTATTTATTTATATTGTATTCGACATTTGCCAACATTACAATTAGCAAAACAGAAGAAAAAATGTTATGATAGTACAATTTTGTGTTGTTGTATAGGTATCAATACAACGGCATCTGAACTACACTGAGGACATTCTACGGATTGTGCACAGCAATTGCAAATTTGTATCAGTAAGTATTGCTTACTTCTGTATACATTTTCAGAGTTTAGACAATTAAAACATTTATTTATTTATTTATCGTACATGAAATTAATATTTCGATGTGACAACACAAAATAAAGGAAGGAATGATTCCTTAAATCGAATAATGTAATATATTGGGAAGGAAACATCTCTTTGAGAACACGTCGTGGAGAAGCAGTGTAATTGGCGTTCCAGTTGGAGCAGGACTCATGAAGTGTCGCGAAGAGATCAGCGATCTACTCGCGAAATACGACCGTGCGATGAGGACAGCGTTCGACTTGGACTTTGTATGGAAGTGGGACTTTTGGAACGCCGTTTTCTATTCCGGCACCATCTTCACAACAATAGGTGAGTGCTCATGAATGAGCAGCCACCGGGATTGCCGTGATGACGTCATTGCAGGCTATGGCAACATCTCGTGCAAGACAATGTATGGCCGGATGGCCACGTGCGCCTACGCACTTTGCGGGATTCCCCTCATGCTCGTCGTGCTGAACTCGCTCGGAAAAGGGCTCTTCCTAAGCGTGCAGGCCTTCTGGGAACGAGTGAACAAGTCAGTAGTCACCGCGTATGTAGTCTGCTCTCTCTTGATGTACTGCTCTCTCTGCTCCTGAAGATTGCTGAGAAGAATCGGGCGGAAGCTGCGAAGGACACTGCCACTCAATAGGCAGCTAACCGTCGAAAGTGTTGACTCTGTCGATCTCGTTGGACTGACGGACGACAAAGAGGTTCCCGCTCTGCAGAAGTTCATGAACATTTGATTTTTTGCTTCTTTTGACTATTAAAAATTCTCAGTTTTTCATAACCTTATAACTTTCTAAATCCTCCAGGAAGACGCCTCGGACGCTGCAGAAAGCGACCTCTTCACGACCTTTCCAATGTCGCTCGCCCTCCTCACTGTCTTCCTCTACATTTCGCTGTGCTCTTGGCTCTTCTGCTACTGGGAGGACTGGGACTACGCGACTGCCTTCTACTTCTTCTTTGTCTCCCTCTCCACTGTTGGCCTCGGAGATGAGATGCCAAAGCATCCCAAGCGCGCGTGTGGTTTGTCTGAATTTTTATTTATGAGATGAATTTGTTTTTATTTTAAAACGAACTTTAAATTCAATGCAAATAGTTTCAATACGAACTTTTCATCAACATTTGTTTTGTTCACTTGAGCACATTTGCAGCATTTTTCTTGTTCTTCATCATTGGCCTCGCTCTCGTCTCGATGTGCATCTCGATTCTTCAAGTGAAGGTGAAGCCAAGAGTTTGGCCTTCCTTTCTCTCCCAGCTTTCTCACAATCAGCTGATTTTCTTGATTTGTCCCAAGCATCTGCCAAATGAGGCCAATATAGATGTTGGGGACCATGTGTATGTATATCCTGTCGTCTAACGAGAGGGGGTGGGGTCAGGGCAACTAACCATAAGATGGACAAGTTGATGTGGATGTTTGAGTGGCAGCAGAGAGAGAGAGAGGGAGAGAGGGACAGAGAGAGAGCGAGAGATAAAAAGAGAAAGAGAGAGAGAGAGCGAATGAGAAGGAGAGAGGGAAAGAAGAAAGAACAAGAGATGAATGTATGTACATAAATAGATTCATCTTGTGTTGCAGGTCGAGAACAAGTACATGGCCGCACTTCAGCTGATCGACCAAGAGCACGAGGCGGCAGTAGTGCAAGCAGACGACGAAGGCAGAAGACAAGAGAACTACGCAGGGGGAGACCTCCTCCAGTCAGGCGGTGCCTCGGAGAACATTTTCACTCCACCAAACTCCTCCTTTGCTCCGGGCGTCCACGAGTTTCCAGTGCGTCCAGATCGCCTTTCTGGTTCGTTGCACATTCACATCTGGCTCCTCTCGCTTTCTCGCCAACTCTCTTTCTCTCTGCGCTCTTTTGCGCTTCTCGCTCTCGCTCTCTCTCTCTCTCTCTCTCTCTCTCTCTCTCTCTCTTCCTCTCTCTCTCTCTCTTTTTCTCTTCTTTCTCTCTCTCTCTCTCTCTCTTTCTCTCTCTTTCTCTCTCTCTTTCTCTCTCTCCTTCTCTCTCTCTCTCTCTCTCTCTCTCTCTCTCTTTCTCTCTCGCTCTTCCATTGTCGATCCCTCTGCTTTCTGATAAACGAGATAACGAACTTGACACTGCCAATTGTATGTTACTTGACGCGCTTACTCGGCTGGCATCTTCTTTTTTTTTTAAACTTTATTGTTGTCTGGAAAGCCAGCTGATTCTAACAAACTTGGTTCGTTATCAGCTCACTCATCCGCTCTTCTTCTCATCACATGAAAAAGTGAAAGAAAACCCCCTCCCTTAGCTCACATTTTCAAGCTAACAGCAAATTCTTTGCGATGAAATCCATCCACTCCCGCATTTGTATATTTAAGCAAAACATTTTAGATTCTGTTTTTTTTTGCAGTTCGGCACATGTTCTGTTTCCCTATGGAATTAGTTTGTCTGCCAGAATATCGCAATACTTGGAAATGCCACATGGCTGTTGTGTCTTTGGCTGCGTAGGTGTAAAGGTGAAGACATGAGCCAATGCAAACATGGCAAACTTCTCTTCCCCTTCCTTGTTCCACTCGCATGACGTCATCTTCTTTTCTCACCTTTCCCGTCCCTCATTCTGCATTCGTCTCTGAGATGTTCTTGCCATCTGCACTCTTGCAATATACAAGATTCTCTCTCTCTCTCTCTCCCTCTCTTTGCATCTGCAGTGCCTCCCCCAACCCGGGCAACTCCTTCCTGCCAGTCTCGTTCCACTTATTCACAGTTGGCATCGTTTAGTCCTTTTTTTAGTTGATGTGCTTACTCCTCCATCTCATAGAAAGCTCTCGTTCTCTCGCTCTCTCACCAGAAGCGTTGACATAATATTTTTCTCGCTCTTCCACGCGGCTTGAAGAGCACTGACAATCTCGGGAGCTTTATAATACATGTAATCATCTCAACATTTTCGTGGGCTGTGGTGCTATTAATCTAGGAAGAAAACTGGGCGAAAGTTGAGCTCAACTTTTTAACAAAAAAGATTGAGGGTGAACTCTGAAAAGAGCGGATTAGTATGGAAAAGAAGAAAGATGGGCCCAACTTATTCCAAAAAGATCCCAACTTTAAAAAGCGTGCTCAGCCAAAAAGTGGTCAACATAATGGTCAACTCTTTTTCTAACAGCAAGAGTGTGGAAGACGAGAGAGGGAAAAGGAAGCTATAAATCATTGCTCCGTTTGGTCTCTCATTTTTGTGTACTCTCTCGCCGAAAAAAAAGGTTGACCTCAAAATGCCAGTGAAAATGAGACATTGCGTCTCGATGCCTCCGTTTTCGTCAATTAGTCCCAGCCTCACACCTCGGCCTATGAGCATGCTATGAAAAACCCGCCCGACATCGGTTGCTTCCGAACCTTTGGGATGCTTGCTGCACTGAGCCGGTTTAATTACCCAAGTTTGAGGTATGCCTTGGAATTCTATAAGAAAACTCGACGCGATTGTATTGAGAATTGAACTCAACTCTGAAAAAAGTTCCAGACAAAAAAGTCGAGCTCAGCTTTCATTCTTCCTAGATTAATAGCACCACTGAACTCTTCCGTTCTTGGAATTCTAAGAAGTGAGATGTTCTCTTCTCGAAGAGCATTTTTGGGTTTCATCTTTTACTGCACAACGTTGATCTCAATAATTGATAATCGTTTTGTGCTCCATCTGAAATTGTATTATAACGAAAATGAAAATTTGCAAACCTTTACGTATGTGCATGAAAATTTGCCAACCTTTACGTATGTGCATATGTATGGGCTATAGTTCAGCGTCCGTCTAGCAGATTTAGAAAACTGAATTTGGCTCCCATGCTAATTAAATTTCAGTTTGAAATGATTATTCGCTTCACTACATTTCTGACCACAGAGATGGAAAAATCTGTTGAAAGTCCTTTATTATGCGCTGAAATTTTAATTTGCTGGCTTGCCAGAGTTGAACTAAATAATATGTCGTCTCATTTAGGGATGTCGGCGGAGAGTGTGAAATGGCGACGGAGGCAGCGTCTTGACTCGCATGGCACGTTCGACAGCGAGAGCAGCGGCGGCGGTCGTTTCGACCGAAACGCCTACAATTCCTCTCAAAGTCAGCCTTCTTTCAACTTCTGATTTATTCTAGGAACTCTGATCTGTGCGAGCACTCAGTCAGGCTACACACGATTTCTCTCTCTAGCGCCATGTTTCTCTAATTACAAGTTCAGCATGACAACGGGCTTGTGTGATAAGCTATGCGCCTTTTCGAAGAACCCATTATTTCGAAACCATAATACCGGGTCTCCCATGGCAGATAAGGGGAAGGATGTGTTGCATGTGCAGCAGGCCCGATGAGTTCGTCAGCAGAAGAGTCCTCTCCGTCGCCGGCCATCCCTCCGACGGTGCTCGGCGTCTTCATGGCGCGCAGTTTGCGTGGCAGCGAGCGACGCCGCAGCAGCTTCTTCGTCCGCTCAGACTCGCTCGAGTCACGCATGTACGACAACTTTGGCTTCTTTTTCAAAACAAAATTTTTTTTTATATCCAGCTTAGAATAGCATGTAACTTTTACATTTTATAATTAATAATTTAGTTATTTATCAAATGAGGTGTTTTACAATTCTAAATACATGGTGCAGGCAAGACAGACGTCACTCAATGGCAACGTCGGATGACGTTTTGTCGCCGACAAGGTTTGTGCAATGGCATCTGAATAATTATTGCATGCATACATAAATATATGTATGAGTCTATGAATGGCTCTCGCATGCTCAATGTTAAGAAGTTATATATGTACGCATAAAATAGCTAGTGGATTTGACAAATAACCTAGTCGTATATATTCAGTCGTTCAATGGCCGAGCTGGCTCCTTCGCCAACACAGAGCCTGAGCGGTTCGCCGCAGCCGAATGCCTCACCACGAGCCGCAGCTTCACTCGCAGTCATCACAGAGGGCGAAGACGAGGAGAGTGGCGCGTCGCCCAGTGTCCACCACGCCAGCCGACCACTCCTCATCGCCGCCTCCCAGCCACAAGTGCATACTGTAAGACGCTTTTGTCTTCTTCTTCAAGTAATTTTTGTTTGTTAATAGTGTTTGATTCCATATAAAACCACATTATTTCAGATATCTTTCGAATATATATATATATATACATATTATTTACTTATTTTTATGATTCATACTTTCCAATTATGGAAGCAGTTTTCAATCCCTTTTATAACGCCCTTACATTTCAGGTGCCGGAGGTTAGAATTGTGCTTGCAGAAGAGGAGGGACTTGACGAGAACAGCGACGAAAACAATGAAACAGCTGAACAAAGACCAAATCTCAAGCCATTCTGGCACTCCTCGGCTGACTGCTAAGATCATCACTAATTATTGCCGGCGTGATTCTTATAATATTTTCTCAAATTTATTATATCGTCATTTTTGTTGTTGTGAAGTTACGAATCTCTTTAATGCTTATAACATGAGCCCATTATGGCGTAGGTCGCGGCGAAGTGCAATAATTGAGTTACAGATGCTTTCGCGCTTTATTCCACACGTTTTTTTTAATTGCAAGCTTAACCAATCGAATAACGAATGCGGGCAGGCAAAAGTGTTACAAGCTGAGTCTCCTCATCATTTTCTTCAATGACTCTAACAAATTGTTGGCGCATGCCTATGCACGCAATTTCAAAGTTAATAAACCGATGCAATAGGTGATATTCATATGGTGTTCAGCTAATACATACTTACGTGTAATATGTGTAGTAGATTGGTACCTGCATGCGAATAAAAACGGCTTGACGATAAGTTCTTTGGCTTGGGAATTGTTATGTTGGGGATATGGAAGCGGGAGTACAAAATCGTTCCGGAAAAAACACGAAACTGATGTAAGAAATAGATTCTCCAAAATAATACTCACCAATCGGAATGTTTCTGTAATGAGATCAAACGATGGTCAAGGCAAGCATTTTTTCGAAAACATTTCAACAAGAGATACCGGATAACGGACCAATAATCTATAATTTAAAATAACTTTCATTTGCTGAAAAAAGCACTGGCAATTTGCAATTGCTGAAGCTGTTAATAACACTGTTGATTGCAACAAAAGCGAGTTTTCAGCTCAATCGTATCGGTCGTTCAAAGGAACACTCTCAAGAACGGTTCTTGTGCTCGGCTTCCGATTCGAAGTGGCCTTGTAGTCAATGGGCCCTCCCTTCAATATTCCATCGCCGCCTTGAATGGCACTCTGGCCGCGGCGGCGGCAGCACAGCTCAAGGCATGACCTGAACACAGACGTACTCTCTGCTCTCTCGGAATACGAGTACATACGTGGAATAAATAACTTTGGTTTTGTTAGGATGTCTTGGGATTAGATTCGCATGGTATCCAATAACAGTTCCCATGCTTTTCTTGGAAGGATAAGCGCGTCCGAGGACTCTCTCGGACGAGGGTAGAGTGCATTAGCACCAAAACAAAAGAAAGAGAAGAAGAAGAAGAAGATTGAATGCACCCCACCCGACTCTTCAGCGGCCACCAACATAAGATAGATAATCAGTCTGGCTACACTACTACTCGGTTGGCTAATTTTTGAAACATCCGCCTCCGTGGATAAAATGGCCTCGCGAGCAAACAAAAGATGTGTGGCTCCGAGGTCATATTTCATGCTCTCGGGCGCTCTCTTTTTACTAACATATTGTTTGCCCCTTTTTTTCTGCCCAATTGGATAAAATTGGCCCAACCTCACTGCAACTGCCACCTTACTCCTGTAGACGAGCTGAGTGACAATTGTGAGGACTGGGTTGATGACGCTTCCAATGACAAGCAAGTAGAAGAAGATGGTTGTCAGAGTGCGGAAGTGCATTCTGCCCCATACGCATTCAGGACCTCAATTAATTATGTTTATAATGTGTTCAATGTTCTTCCTAAAATAATCGAATTCGCCGATTTTTTTTTGAAATATAAAGAAAAACGATACTAATCATACAAAATAGATATGTAAGATAGAGAAGTCGATAAGGCAGACACGTGATGAATGTGCACAGCGTGCTGCTGAACAAGAACAGCAATCGGCGAAGCATCAGCTGAAAAGGAGCAATGTTGCATTTGGAAAACAATCGCTGCGCACTTTCACCATTACTTACAATTAGTTCGTTACTTTCATACTTTCTTAACGATCAAAAATTGTGAAAACAACACAACTTGCTTTCCAATTCGTTTTTCTAACAATATTTTTCAAAAAGCCCTGAACTGACAGACTGCGCTGCCGGTTCGAGACGGGTGCTCGCATTCGCAATGCAGAAGATGACTGCAGAGCACGCAAAGGAGCAGATGATAACAACTACGTAGAAGATGTAGATGGTCAGGTAGACGGACGGGTCCAGCTGCACGCTCGTACAGGACGTCTGCAAAAACGAAGGAATGCGTGAATATTTATGGAAAAAAAGGTTGCCTTGATATGATCAATAACAATAAATAGACATGCAAGAATGCGATTAAAGCTTCATATCCAAAATTCCTGACTCCGAATGCCAAGTGATAGTTCACGAATAATGAAAGTGCAGTCATCAACAGAATGGTCATGACACTGAGGATGATAACTCGACGCCGTGTCACAATCTGGTAGTAGTGCAGTGGAAATTGGATGTATAATAACTTGTCCAAGTTCAGCCTGAAATTTAAGTATTAGTCATTGTTATGTAGCTACGTAGTGTGTTGATCGTATTGGTCAATGATTAAATCACTACAGCTATTATTTCATTGTCTTCTAATTGTAATCCACTAACCAAAGAAGGTTGATGAGGCTGCAGAGTTGTGCTGTCCATATGGTGATGTAGTACGTGTGGCAGGACCAAACAGGAAAGAATGCAAGGAAGGGCCGAGTCACAACGTAGGACATGCAGAAGAGGAAGTCGGCTGCACTCATGCATAATACTATGATCTGTAAACAAACAGCCTTTTTATTGTGTCCATATCATTTCCTTCTTTCACAACTTTCCCATTGGTGTAGCAATATGTTTTCGTGTTATAATTTAGGTGAATTTTCATTAAAATGTTTTCGCAATTTTCGTTAAAGAACCCGAATGTCGCAATTCTCAGTAATGCTCTTGTGATTGACAATTGAACTGCATGAGAACCTGTCTAGGTTTGTCCTCAAAGTCAATGTATCGTATGGCAATGTAGAGGACAATAGCATTGAAGAAGGCGCCGAGTGAGCCGGACCCGAGATAGAAGCACTGCTCGGCCAGGGTGATGGCATCCTGAGACGCCCCTCCACCCGTGCTGCTGCTGCCATTCCCAGGAGGCAAGCCATTCTGTAATTCACACCACCATCACCCTTAGGCCACCCACCACACCATCTCGCTAGCCACTAAGGCCTGGCTAAGACCATCGCGCCGTCCGCAGGACAACATAAACGAAAAACAAGACTTTTAAGGAATTCCGTTCACGGAAGTGTTTTGTCACATGACAGAGGAAGTAGCAATCAAAAATAAAATAAAATTAGAGTGAGATTGTGAGAAATAGTGTTGAAGAAGGAGAGAGTGCGAACGTCGGTGTCAGACGGCGAAGAGGAAGAGTTCATCGCCAAACTGAGAATGGCTGCCGCTGAGGAGTTCTGGTGATCATCGACGAAGCTTTCGATCTCGGTGGCCGAAGAGGGCGACATGGAGCACACAGGAATCACGCTGCTCCCACGATGAACATCCTCCCTTCTAGCTATTTAGTTGCAGAGAGATCTGAGAGAATTAGAGAGTGAGAGCGGAATCTTTTAGAAAGAGAGAAGGGCGAAAAAGAGATGAGAATGAGATTACGCGAAAGAGAGAAGATTGCTTTCATGGACAATGGAGCAACGGGCAAGAAAGGAGGCGACTTGTCCATTGTTGCCGGGTGCAATGACACCGTGTCAACCTAATGCACCTCTCTCTCTCTCTCTCTCTCTGCCCACGGAATACGATTGTGGCACTATTATAAAAATTGCATTCGCAGAGCAATGCCTGAGAGAGGCGCAGCAGGGCTAACAATTAAGTGAGCTTTTAGGTGTATTCGGGGACACATTATATGTAAGAGATCTCTTGTAGAGATCTCCAACACGACATTATCAGAGGGTTCTGAGTGAATTTAGAATGAGTCAGGCGGTGGAACATCAGAGTTGAGACATGTATGCACTGTCACCATGACTCAAGGGGACATAAAGAGTTTCTATAGAAGAAGGGGGCTCCGAAAAATGGAAGCGAGGAATGGGGGCGGGCGTCTCTGCAGAGGCGGAGGAGGCTAGCAACGATCAGGCCAAGGAATCGACGATCAGAATGTGCAGATGCTCTATTTTGGCCGTTTGGAATGCCCCGGAGGAGGGAATGACGAGAGGGGAGGAGCAACAAACGAGAAATCTTTGAGACTCATCCTGATGGCCACGCGCGTGTGCCCCGAGCCCCCCTCGATCCACCCGCCACCACCACCGCCAGCCTTCTTCGGCTTTCACTCTTCCATCTTAGCAGCAAACATTGACGTCCAGAATGAAAGTGGAAGTGGACGTGGCGAGGCAAGGCAGAGAGATAAGAGAGGCTGAGAGAGAAAGAGAGATGATGAGAGGACGAGAGAAAGAGAGATGATGACAGAGAAAGTGATGATGAGACGGAAGGAGAGACAAGCAGAGAAAGGGTAGTGGGGTCGACAGAGGGCGAGGTCGGCCTGTTTGCCGACTCACATTTCGACAGCAGCGTATTCATCATCCCCGAAATAGAGTTTTGTGAGAAGTCATCAAGTGGGTCAGAGAGAGCGGTCTGGAGAGATCAGCATGTTCCGGGGCAGAGTGAGAGAGAGAGAGAGAGGGCACACACAAGGACAGAAGCAGAAGAAGGGAGCTGTTGTTGCTCTCTTGGCCAGTGGCAAGAGGAGCAACGACGACGACTGGAAATGAAGGGGAGTCGTCGGGTTGCAGGAGATGGAAGCGCACGGTTATGGGAGGCATCGACAAGGAGGAGGGTGGCATTGGAACGGGCGAAAACAGAGGAGTGACATGGGATTCGCACCCAGCATTCGAACGCCAATAAAAAAGTACACAGAAAAAAAATTAATTTATCAAAATTATCAAAATAAAAATTGTCAAAATATTTCAACTGCGTTCATGGTATTGTCTATTGTTGAAAATGTTGTTTGGCAACGCGCACTGTTAATGTGGTGGGTTTATGAAAAGGCATGTAAAAACTTTTGGAGAGCGAAAGAAATATCAAAGCGAAAAATTGGGTTAGTTAGGGATAGCCAGTGAAGAGAGAATGAGCGAAGAGGAAAGACGTAAAGAGAGAGTGGGGGGAGTGAACGATAAAGATTAGGAAAGAATGAGAGTTTGAGAGAGAGAGAAGATGGTAGTTAAGAGTCAAGAGAGAACGAGAGACTGAAAGCGCGAGAGAATGAGTGAGCGAAAGCGAGACGTGAAAACAAAGCTCGGTTCCAGGCCAGGCTCTTAGACAAGCACCACATGGTGGCAGTCATTCCAGAGCTCTGCCTCCAGTCGCTCTCAAGGCCAAGCACTGCTTGGACTGTCGTTGAATCTGGTCTGCTCTAGTAAGCAGAGTGCCACCCTCTCAACCACCCTATATATTTCTCTCTCTCTCTCCCTTTTTCTCTCTCTTACTGACTCTTCCTCTCTCTTGTCTCTGGAATCATCCAGCTTCTCAGAGAGATAGTGATGGCTCACATGACGACACTATCTCGTCTTCCATGTCAGTTGCACCGCCGACAACTTCCATGTGCTACCACTTTCTCAAGCCAATCAAAGGAGCGACCACTATTGCTGTCCACAAAGCTCTTCTTGGTAGTGGCGAGGAATGATGGAGACAGATGTTGACTGAGTTTTGTTGCTTGATACTCTAGGGAGCATCTCTTGGAAGAAGAACACAGAAAGGGAGGGAACGGAAGGGCTTGCCATCCTCACGTGTCGTGAGATGCCTAGTGCATCTATCAATCAATCACCTGCTTATCATTCATTCATTCACTCCTTCTTGTGAACTTTGATTTGCTTCAGCATTCTCGCATTCTCACTTCTCAATGTGTTTTGACCGAGCTCCTCGTCCCTGAATAAGAAGCTTACCACGTCCCACTGCTCACAATGGATCCATGATTTGCTGCTTCTTTGTCGCCTGATCTCTTTGGAGCAAAGGCACAAACAATACACGTTTTGCATGTTCCAGCACTCTAAGAAGCGTGGCCAAATATCAAGCCTTTTTTCAATTATTTAGAACCCGAAATTGAGTACAAGATAATTCATGTTAATTTTTTGTGCAGAAAGGACATAGTTTTTATTGTAATGAAACATAGGCTGCGGCATGTAATGAAGAACGCCAGGACTGCAATGTGTGAGGGAGAAGTGGAGAGAAGAAGCCTTTCCTTGATTGCGGGCTGCATCCTCTTTTTTCCAAGTCGTTCAGGTCGCCTTTATTCAACGAGCAGCTAAATAGGAAACAGAGATTGCTCTTCTGGGATGGGCTGCGACAAGGGAAATCAGAAAGCCAAGAGACCACTTGGTCCCTCGGCGACGAATGACGAGATTAGAGAGAAAAAGAAGCCGGCCTGGACACAGGTCCTGCAAAAAATCAATGATTCTATTGAATTTTGAATTAATTTTGCATACTGTGTAAGTTTTTTCATTAAACAATGAAATGAAGAAATCACTTTGGTACTGCAAGATTACCTGTACATCACTATAACTGAAAATATAAATAGATTGTATAATATATGCGAATACATATGTTTTTCTTTAAATTCAATCACAGGTTTGTTGTCTATGACGGAAATAATGTCCGATTCCAACGGCAATCTCGGCCTCTAATTGTAAGACAAATTTTTCACTCGAAAAAAGAAAAGACTTTCCTCATGTCGAAATGACTCGTATGATGAAGGGTTTGACCGATGTTAGCCTTTGATAAAAAACAGTGAATAAGAATTAGACATCACTAACCGTGTCAGAATTCCTTGGGCGAAACATCTTTTTACTACTTACGATTACTGACGCTTATATATTTAGTAGATGCTCGAAAATTCTGGCGTTCAAATTTTAAAAATTAGTTTTTTGAGGTATCATCGGCGTAATATAGCAATCATTTAATTATTTTATTTTGATCTAATCGAATCCGAAGAACACAAAAGTGAAGGCAATCGTTTTATTAATTGATTATGATCTTCCCCGATTCATTTAAACTTGTCAACATCTTTCTCTAGAACGTGTTATCTCCCTATCACGCTTCCATTTTACTTTGTCAGACAGACATTATTTTTCATGCCGACTTATTTAAATCCATATAAAATGTTGAGAACAACAAATATTTATATAAGTTATTTTGGTGAGGGAATCCTCACCCTTCTCATCAATCCACGGTTGTTTAAATTACATTTCAAAATTTAAAAAAAACAGGTTAACTAAGGAAAGACATAGACAAAAATATCGCGATGACGCTAACTCGAATGTAGCAATGCTCAAATGATTTTTCATCCTGAAGCAACTGTCTGTCGTTTATACTTATCACTCAACATCCCACTTTAATTGCACTGTGTTTTTTTCTGAAACCGCACATATGTAATACAAAATGCAGCTCAAATTTATGCGCAATATAAATAATTATTAAATGAAACAGTAACTGATCATAGCAGTGCATTTGAAAGTACAGCAGCCGTCACCATTTGGCGATATATTAATCAAAACAACAACAAAACATCGCAAAAACTTATTAATAAATCTGTATAGATAGATAAAAAAAAATAATATATGATAAACGTCGGCAACGCGTGGAATATTCTTCACCGATAAATGACTAATCATTCCTAAATGCACAATGATGTACTCGTTTCACCTACATGAATTTGTACATCAAACCACAAAGCATTTACAGCACTAATCACATACAGAGAGATTCTTTGTATAATGTGAAAGGCTTGCGTAAATATTTTTAGAGAACGCCACAAGCCAAAACTTACGTGAATATTTGGCAGCGCAAAGGTTGCAGCACTGAGAGAGAGAGAAAAAAACCCAGCTGTAAATATGTATGTATGTTGATCGTTTGGCTACGGGCAGTCAACTTCAACACCGTCAATATCGATTGAATTAAATTGCATAATCTTGGGTTTTTGTCGATGCTTCTGGACAATGTCGCTGAGTTGATTCGCGACAGCTTCAGCATTGGAAGTGAGAATGCCAAAGTGGGAGGGAGAGCAAGAAGTGCAAGTTGTTACATCAACGACCCGCTGTGATCGCCCGTCTTCGGAAGGTGACTTCAAGTGGGAAAAAAATTATTTTAAAAAAAAGTTTTAAAAAATTTAAATAAATTGCTCAGCATCACACTGACAGCCTCTTGGGCAAATTGGTGCATGGAGAACACCGAAGTAATGTTCGCCAGGTCAATCTAAGGCAGGAATAGAATCATGAGCATTAGTGGCAACAACCAAAAAAAAAAGCTCACCTCAAGCTCTTCATTATTCACATTGTAGATGCAGTTACGAGCTTTATAGCAAAGCTTTCCGTTGCAAATGTAGACAATTCCAGGCGGCCTCTTCTGAAAAATATCACTTTTTAATTGCAGGCGGTTGCCCAAAAAAAAATTAATTTCGAAAGAAAGAAGAATGTTAAAGGGAAAAACCCCAAATTTAAAATGAGATCTTATGGTATACTCCTATTATCTTGCTATAGCCCTCTGTTTCCCTTGTTCTCGCAGAGTTCACGGTTTACAAAGAAAGCGTTCGAAGACTAGTGAGATCAGAAGAGAGTACTAATTGTAAGATGGAGCGATTAGATAATACGGTAAGTTTATTTCAAATCCGCAAATAACAATCGGTGGAAAGTTTTAGAGTATTGATATCCTGACTTCGATGCCGTTCTTGCCGTCGATGCAGAGGCCGCGGATGTGCCAGAGATGTCGAATGGAGTCATCGGGCGGCCGTGGATTGAGCAGCTTGCAAGGGACGCAGCCCATCCTGCGAGAGTCCCGGCGCCCGTCTTTCAGTCCAAATTATGCTCTGAAAAGAAAGAGAAGGAAAAAATTCAGTCACACAATGACGGGCGTCACATTTCTGCACACAATTCACAGCAGCAATAAGGCGAAGAATGGAAGCAAAAGGACAGGATTTGGCAGTACGCGCCGCTTCGAGAATATTGCGCACTTCAGACGAATTGCATCCTGGGCCAAGATGGCCAGACGACGCCTCCCACCCAAGATGAAAAGACGGAGGAGGAACAGAGTCATTCGTGACACACATTATGACGTCAGTCAGCGCTCACGTCAGGGTTTCTTGTGTAGAACTCTATGAACAACAACAACAACAACAACAAAAGATCATAGAAATCACTCGATTGCCTTGAAGGAGAGAGGAGGATGACTAGAGCTAACGAGTCATAATGAGAAAGAGAGAACAAGACACAATCCTAGGTGAGAGCGAAGCAGCAGACGGAGAATGTAATGGCGATTGAGAGATTGGCTTGCCTAGGAGATGCTTGGCCCCCGGAGAGAGAGAGATGGAGAGCGAGAGAGAGAGAGAGAGAGAGAAAAGCATGTGGCAACTGCTCACGAAGCAAACCACTTGGTACCACATGGAAGTGGCAGCAAAAGCTCACAAGCATAATCATCAAGGACGACAGCTGATCTGCTCACGTGCACACTTACACTTTCTATTCTATCGTTCGCTTTAGGATTGGTCAGGAAAGTCACGTCAGGAACCAGAATGATTAGGTAACCAAATAAAAAAAGCGTCATATATACTTCTTCAGGGGAGTGAAATCCTGCTTAATGATTAGATAGGAGTTTCTATGTATAAATCATCGCTTTTTTTCTTGATCCTTAAATCTAGACCAGCTTGGTAAGTAGAAAGGAGGCAAAGGCTTGCCTGCAAGAGCCGCACGCCAAGACATGAGCAGTATGGAAGTGAAAGACCTCTCCTTTGATGCCAAATATTGGAAAGGAAGTCCAATGGGTCACATGTCAGCTGCGAGAGCGTTGTCACCAAGTGCAGCAGTATGACAAGACAGGAGATTGACAGCTTGGCCGTGGGGGATCGAGGAACAAGGAGAGAGGGAAAGCAGCGGTCGGCTAGACGGCAATTCGCGGCCGCCCTTTAGCAATCGCGGTCATGAATGCGAGATGCGCGCGCGGCAGGAAGCTGGTGGTGTTGTTCAAGGCATGCACCATTCCAGCTCCACAAAAAGTGGCTGGCCCCCTGTTGCCAGGAGGGGCAGACACTTTGGGCCAGCTCACACCGGAAAATATTGGCTGAGGAAGCAACTAGGCAACCCCACGTGTGACCATCGCACTTTGTGAATGGAGAAGTATTCATTTCAAGACATATGGGCGCAAAGAAAAGTACATAAACAGAGCCCAATTTTTAAACAATCACATCAAAAGAACTATATAATTGACGCGGAATTAAGATAATAGCATACCACAAAGAAATCGTAGCTATTGAACTCCATTCAAGAACACATGAACTATGGCGTGAACCAGAAGGACAACGAAGGAGCAAAAATTTGTGCTCATAATTCACTTGAATGGTTAGCTTAGCCAATTCATTCAGTCACACATGGAGGTTAACAGCTCACGGTAGACCATTATTCTGCAAGATATCTAGAGATTTGTAGCACAAATTCATATCATCGCAGAGAGGAAAGTGTGTTTCTAAACAGGCGGTAAATTCAAAACTGAAACATCATGCTTCATAAATCCTCGCGGAATGTCTTGAGTAATCCCTCGGGTTCACTAAATGCTAGCTTAACAGCCAGGGATTTGCCCATTGGCCTTTTCTATTCTGCGTGCACAGGAACACCGGTCTTAAAAAGAGAGGAAGAGAGAGAGAGAGAGAGAACGAGCGAGAGTAAGAGAGCGAGAGAGAGAAAGAGCGAGAGAGCGAGAGAGAGCGAAAGAGAGAGAACGAGAGAGAATCTTTGCATATGCAAGCGGGGAAGCATCCAAAGCTGTCAGAGCCATCTCGGAATTTCATTTTTCTTTCCGGATTTCAAGCAGCCATTTTCATCATCAACAAGAGAGCGTCCCATATCGATGAGACATTCCAGGAAGACAAAACAAATAGCAGCATGGCAATAGGATCGCAAAACAAAAGCAGTTCGGGTCAGGGGCATGAAAGTGCGCCATTTAGACATGAAAAGCATATACAAGCCATCAATATTGGGTCAATGACGTAAGATATCGTTTAATATGCACATGCAGAAACCGAAGGGCAAAGAGCAATCGGGGGCGCATAAAGCGGAGATGAAATATTTAGCCAGAGAGAAGAGGCAGAAGAGGAGGGGGGGGGCGGAGGATATTGCTTCTTGACTTTTGTGTCTGACCAAGAGTCGTCTTCTTCGAGCCATTTAATGCAGGCTGCCCGGATGACAAATCATCATGCCACAGGGGAGGAGGAGTGGCACTGGAAGAGAGAGAACGACGATGCTAGGCAGTATCCATGCTGGAGGCGAAGCTCAAGCTACGACAAAGCAAGGGTGGCTATCATGAGAAGTGAGAAATGTGTGACAAAAGGGAGACAGGATACTGAAGAACAAGAAGAAGAAGAAGAAAGGAAGGACTCTCCGGGATGACTGAGGCCAAAACTTATGAAGGCGAGGCTAGAAAGAAGAGAAAAAGAGTGTGAGAGAAAGAAGAAAAATAATACAAGTGGGAAGGAGTGAGAGTTGGAGGAGACGCGAGAAAAAGGCTGTGCTTCTGACTCTCGCTTGCACTGCACGGCCCGGCAGCATATGATGAGAGGCTTCGTTAAAGTGCCCCAGGCGTTCCGGCTTTGGAATGCGCTCTCGGCTCTGCTTATGTTAGATTCGTCGCAACACGTGTGTTCGACTTTGGCTTTGCCTGGGGCAGACCGGCAAGAGGGACGGCTTCTCTCTCTCTCTTTCTCTCCTCCCTCACCCATTCTCTCTCTCGCTCTCTCACTCTCTCTCTCACTCTCTCTCTCTCTCTCGCTCTCTGATTCTCTCTCCAACCGTTGCACTATAAGTGCCCACGCTGTGTGGCCGTCCATCTGGTACTGGAGGACATTTGTCTCTCTCCCTTTTTCCTCAGCTTCTCCTTCTCCCCCTCCATCTCTTCCTGTCCGCCTTTCTCTCTCTCCCCTCTCAATCTATCTCCCTCTTTCTCACTCTCTCTGAATCTCCCTCTCTCTCTATCTCTCGCTCTCTCTCTCTCCATCGTCCTTGTCTTGGACCCACTTGGCAGCTGCTGCAGTCGGCGGTGACTCTCACGCATAATCAAGCATGCCTGACGCCGGCCGTGCATCCACCGAATGATTGCGCATCCTTCTCTCGCTTTCTCACCTGACTTTCTCTCTCTCTCTCTCTTCCTCTCTATTTCTCACTCTCAATTTCTCTCTCTTTCTCTATTTCTCTCCATCTCTTTCTCTATTTTCTCCCTTTCTCTTTGTCAATCTCTATTCTCACTCATTTTCTCGCTCACTCCTCCTTTCTCCATCTCGGAAGTGGATGAGCGGCGCTCTTCGGAAAAGCAAGGAGAAGCGAGACGTGTTCAGACGAAGGTGGGCCAAGGCACTGCTCAAGAGCACTAGATGGGGGATGACATTCCGAGAAAGGAAGTCAACCACGGGCTAAGAAAGGAAATGAATGTCGGAAAAGGAACTCATAGAACTTCCGCCGTGCACGAAATAATTAACAGTTTCTGTTGCTGAAACGTATTTCTTAGCCATTCAAACACATAACGATTCAGAATTCATTCGCCTACTTCCGGGTCTACTATGTCACGAAAGAGGCGTCGTAAATTACGAAAGGGCTGACATCCCATTTTAAATGGAAAATGGCATTAGTGTAATTGCTTTTCGAACATACTAAAAAGACGCATGAAATATGTACTGTTCATAAAATGTGACCGTGACGGAAGCGCGAGAAGAGTTCGAGAAAAGGAGTGTGGATATCGCAGAAAAGAGCGAAGGGCATATGTGAGTGAGTGAGAGAAGGCACTTGAGCCCTGCGGCGTAATTGTTATTCTTTTCGTGCCACTCGGCAAGGCGGCGAATTCCTTGGATGTCTATGAGCCTCGAGGGTGAGAGAAGAAGTCAACGGCATCTACGAGGCCATTCTAATGCATTGTCAAGGGAATGATTGCAGAGAAGAAGAGTATATAACTGCTTCATCATCTGTAAAAGGTATGCTGCGGACTACGCTAAGGAGGCTCCAAGAACAACTTAGCCTCGCGTTTCGTCGATTAAAGAAATTGAAAAATCAGAGAGAGGGAGAGAGAGCGAGAGAGAGAGAAAAGGAGAGGAATGGCAGAGAAGAAGTGACAGAGAGTATCTGGGAGGGAGTGTGACGGTTGGATGGATGGCATCATCAATGCTCAGGCAACACACAGACATCTATCAAGAGGAGGATCGTGCATGCTACTTTGATGGACCGCCACCACTACGACGAAAACAGACTGCCGCTGATCAGACTCGTCTCTACTCACTCATCGTCACTACTCGTCAGTACAGTATCCTCGTGCACACCCAAAAGAGACCACAACAAACGTAAATGTCACCCAGCTTTATTTTTGCTTTTCCGTAACCCTTTTGCACTCTGGATAGCTATGTAACCAACTACAAACTTACATAGGTCAGGTAAGATTGATGTGAGCTGTATAGTTAGTGAATGGAAGGCAGAGATAGTATTAATGTAAGACTTAAAGCGAGACAGCAAGCGAGAGCAGCCGAGCCCCTTTTCGAAAGACAGGAGGTATGCGGAAAAGCGCCGATTAGGGACACAATCGGACTTGTCGTCAGATTCTCGCTATCCCTCCCCTCTCTTTTTCTCTTTCTATCCCTCTCTCACCACCGTTCTCTCTCTCTCTCTCCCGTTCTCTCTCTCCCTCTTGTATCTCTGCTTCTCCCTCTGTCCTTCTCTCTCTCGTCTCATTCTCCATGCGCTCGTTTATCCCTTCCGATCACTTGCATACGCGCTGCGCACGCCAAGTTATCCTAACCGAGTCGTCGCACATTCAAAAGAGGAGAGTGCTCGGATAATTAGAGGGAAGTGTTGTTACGCCCCTGGTCAGCCTCTCTTCTTCGCCTTTCTCACTCTTGTTTTCCATCTCTCTCTGTCCTCTCTCTCTCCCACTCTCTCTCTCTTTGTCTCTCTGTCTCTCTTGCAGCCTCGCAAGCTTTCGAAAGAGAAGTGAAGAGGGAGCGAGCGAGTGACGGGGGGAGGGGACATGAGTGGAGAGAGCAACGTCAAGCGGCGCGTGCAGCCCGGGGACGTCGCTCCTGGCCATTAAGCCAATCGCTTGATGTGCCGCCGGCCAGCCGTGGCAAGCCTTCCGTGGTCCAGAATGAGCCACTTCTCTGCTTCTCCTCTGCTTTTCTCTTCTAGAACTTCTTCCTTCTTCTCGTCCTATTTAATGACATACATATATATGAATGACACATGCACATCAAAACTCGGCGACACAGTGTAAAAAAAGTTAACGTAAATGAATATATCTAGTACATGCAATATTTCACAGGGAATTTATGTAAAAACTTCTAAAATGTCAAAAGTGCTAATTATAAACCTTCAATCGTTTTCTCCAAATGCTTTGTTGCGTTAACAAGACTAACGATGATGTCATGCCATTATGTCTCTCAAGCTCTTGAAAGGAAAAGTTACCCGATTCAATCATTAGTGCTTTCTTCTGAAATGGCAATAGTCCTATACTATTAGCGTTACAATTACCCGATATAATTCTCTCCTTTTTTGATGGAAAGCCTACTCAGGGGAGCTTTGGGGCCACGACGAGTGGACGTCGAGAAGAGCGAAATGCACTATGCAAACAGGCTTCAGATTACTCTCTAGTCTACTTCCGCTCACGCTTTCTTCCACTTTGACTTTGCGCAACTTCCCCCAAATAGTCGCCCTTTACTCCACAATGCATTCGTAAATGACATTCGTCAGAGAAATGCGGGAAGTCGTCTGTGAACACGTAAAATGTGAACATTTTTGGCACAGCTTTTCTTTGGTCACGGTAAATAATATAAAAAAAAGACAATTGCCATAGAATTAGCTTTACAAACTACCCGTTCAGAAACGTACCTTATGATGTTGCATGAATCAAATGAAAGCAATTGTGGACTGCTAATGTTGCATTGTTGTAAAAAAAAAAACAAATTCAGGTACATAATCAACATTAAGAATTTAAAAAAAAACTATTAACATGCTACACAATTGCACCAGTATCGCATGTGTCGCATATTCTGCCTGAAGCGTCAGAGACTTCAGGAGCGGAGTGTACGGATGATTGGGACTCCGCAAGATCACGTACGAGAGCAACGCTGACAAAGGGAAGTTTCCTCAAACTCTCCTCGAGCTGATGACGACAAGCGTTGGCGGTCAGCTGAAGATCCTTACGAACTATGCAGTCAACCTGCGGGAATTCAGTCATGAAAATGGTAATGATTGGTAAATTCGTATATTTATGAAAAGTACAGTATAAGTCAGACCTCAACGATTACAGATTCTCCTCGATGATATGCCATTATATCCGGGTCCGTAACAAACCCGCTTGCATCGATAACCTTAAGAAGCTAGTTACTTTATTAATGTGACATACTCTAATATGCATAATTGTCGTACTTTTGACTATGACATCACGAAGTAAACTGTACTTTCTCACAAAATATTCGTAAACTTTGTTTCATGATACAAAAGGTTGTCAAACCAGAATTAACTTATTTAAGTCTCCTCAGAAATGTCTATTCTAAAATTCGGCCGAAGTCCTCAAAATCGGCACCACAGTGCGAAAATTTAGATTATAACGGATTGTGTGAATGAATAAGCCACAGATATTTAATAATGTTCAAGCAGAAGCTATGTAAATTAACAATTCGTGAAATATGTAAGAAGAAAAGGACGAGCAAATAAAAAAATAATCTGACCTGTCGGATTTGCTCTTTTAGTTTCTCCTTAGCCTCAATTCCGTGAACTTTACTGCAGTGGTTGATGAGTTGTGGCAGCCAGCAATACATGATCACTCCGAAGATGATCAATGCACCGACTATGTCAAAATGCTACAAATATTCTTCATTCCTTTCTATCTCTTTACACTCGAACGGTTGTCTTCAGCACCAGCCTTGTTATATTGAGTCAGATGAGCAAAGATCAATGTAGTCGAGTTAGTGCAAACGTCGTTCAATTGATCCTTCAAGAGTACTCTTATCTGCGGCTCGTTCCGCTGCCTGCAAACAGCAGCCCTAACGAATAGCTGAAGTGTCAGTCATGGATTGGCACTGACAGAAAGCAAGCTGCCAACAGCAAGACCTTGACGACAATGTTCGCCAGAATGACCAGCTGATGAGTGTTCGTCAGATGAGGGTTGAAGCGGTCGAAGAAGTACTTGTCCACGTTGACGGAGCCATTCAGGAGAGCCAGCACGATCATCACCACAGCAGCGATCACCTAGGACTCATTGTTATCGGGCACACTATCATAATTATTACATCCGGTAGGATGTATCTAATTTGTCTTACATACAAAGTACATGCATGCAAATACATTTCTGGGCATAGATCAGTTGATTCGGCTTCCTCTTTAATATGCCTGCAACTTTATGTACTCGGGCGACTTATGTATCGAAGGTGTCCTTAAAAATTGTAAAATCAGAAGAAAATAAAGGCAAGCATACCGTTGACATGCTCTCCATTGCGCGTCCTCGCGGATATTTGCTCTTGGAAAACCATTTCGCCTTAAACGATGGGAATATCTTGTGCGATATGAACATATGGAGCTATGTTTCTTCTATATACATATTTATGATAACCGTACTCTTGCAGTTTTATATAAATTCTTAAGTTTTACCTGAATTTTCGTGAACAGAATAAGCGCCCCGACGAAGATGTCACCAAAGGTCTCCAGGGTGGAGTTAGATATGCTGAACGAGCCAGATTGCATTGCCACCCAGAATTTGAACACTACGAGCGAGATGTTCGCCGTGTTCACGAGGCCGAGAATCGCGAATGCCACCACTTCGCTAGGCTGCAGCGACAGCAGACTCTTGCCTTTGTCCTGAAGACTAGTGATTTATAATAAGAATTACATATTATAAAACTCGTAATAAAAATAAGTAATTTCATAGTTTTGAGTAACTTGAAAAGGCAGACAACAGAACGGAGAAGAAGAAGTAAAAAGAACAATCGATTATACCGTGCATCCTTCTGATGAGCTGACATGACTGCTTGACTTGTGCAGACGCAGAGAAAGCCGCTCCTCTTCAGATGGCTTGTCGGTAGCTGATCGAGCTGTCATTTGGCTTCCTGGAATGTTTTCCCGATTTTGCCTAGGATAGCTATTGTAAGAACAAGCAAGACACGGGGGAGTGGTGATAAGGGAGAGTGCGTGACACAGGCAAGGGACGGAAGGGTTGGAGGGGAGCCAGCAGCCGGGCCTTCCCCTACAACTCACTGCTGCACGTACAAATGATAAGAGGAAGTACCACCGAGTGGGACCTCATCTCGCGCCAGATGATAACAGTTATCTCATTAGTCCATTTGGCTGGAATGATCGTCGTGGTGTTTTGCAGCCAATGTCTTTGGTTATTGTGGCTCAGTTCAAGTAAAGCTCTTGCTCGGTACTTGGTAAGGTTAGCTAGCATGTTGAGCGATCGGAATTTGAATTAGGAAAAAAGCTGTTTTGTTAGCCAGATAAGGGAGCAGCGATCGCATCCGGTCTCGATGATGCAACGAAGGCAGGGAAACCCGCGTTGATGGAGGGTGGATTGTTCGACGGCGTATCCCATACAATGAATGGGTAGAGGTGAGCCAGCTGAGTATTCAGCATGTGTCAGCACTCCTTTCTACATCATGCAACGTTTGCATCATCCACAACGATATTTCATGGTAGGTACCTTCGAGATAAGAAGGATATCTTCTTAGTTTTGTATCCCTTGCCCGGAAGTACACATCTTCCTCATGGTAATGCATGTGTTGCGAGTGAGAAAGAGGTCGTTGTTGGAGTGATAGAGATTGAGAGAGAGGGAGGTAGAAAGGGAGAGGGAGAGGGAGGGAGAAAGAGTGAAATAGAGAGAGAGAGGAAGAACGAGAGGAAGGGAGGGAGAGATAGAGAGAGAGAGAGAGAGAAGCCTTGAGGAGAAGCTGCTCCAGTGCAGATCTCATCATCATCTGCGCATGCAGTGCAAGGCTTGCTGCCACACGCCCGACTCATGAATAATATTAAACTTCCCAGATTAATCTACGCAGAAATCTTGGAGGACCGGCCAGGGTTGGCGTGAGCGCATATCCGGAGTTTCTGCGGGTGGCCTCCACAATCTGGCACCTACCGTAGCTGTTACTCTTTCTCTCCTCTCTCCATTTCTCTCTTTCTCTGCTCACTCATTCTCCCTCTCCATGTCTCTCCATCTCCTCTCAGTTATTTTGGCAGGCGTGGTTGCAGCAGGGAAAGGCGGTAAGCAGGGAGTAGAAGAGAGTGGAGGGGGAGGTTCTCCCGACCCCGCCCCCTTTTCGTCCGCTGCTCTTCTTCTTTCTACTTACGCCCTCCTCTTCGCCTGCATCTAGTATGTCCTCTAGAAGCACAGGGCAAGCAGAGAATTTTATCACTTTTTCGAGCACAATGATTATGGTGTACGCGATTTCATAAATTTTTTTTACTTGCCATTTTTCGTGACTAGGACATTAATTATTCAGGCTTGTTTTGAGAAATGAATGTGCATACTGTTTAAGCTTTTATCGGTACATGCAATGGTGTGTTTTTTTTAAATAATTAGTATCAAAAAGTAATGAAAGCCTGTGTTTTAAATAAATGAAATGATAGTATATACAATTAAGCAGAGAGAGAGCCGCTCGAGCGTGACTGCCTGACGGAGAGTGGAGATGGCGGGCGCGAGAGGCGCGACGACTGTGGATCACCATCGCCTTCTCCTTCTGCTGCTGCTCGTCATCCTGTTCTCTGCCTCCTCGGATGCCGCCTACTTCTCGCAGTTCTCGATGCGTGAGCCTGACCACGACGCATGCCTGGACACGGCCGGCCGGCCCGTCCGCTGTGTTCCTGAGTTCATCAACGCCGCCTTTGGCAAGCCGGTCGTCGCCTCCGACACTTGTGGAATTAATGGACCCACCCGGTCAGCCATCTTCCTTCCTTCTTCTTCTATCATCATTATTCGTTTTGTTAACATATCTCTGTGATCAAGTTGCCTCTTCAAACTCCATACCATTCTCTATTCCACGTCCCACTGAGTCTCTATTCTTAGACATCCTTCTGCAACCTTCACAGACGTGACCACACGTTGATGTGCTGGTTCATTGTAAACGAGATCATTTGTTGTTGTCAAGCCTGTACCGATTCTTTCGTTCTCTGATACCTTCTCTCTCTCTCTCTGTCGCTTTTCCTTCTGTGAGACAGAGGCGGCCTGAGGGGTCAGCCTAAGCGCGGCTTCGTTCTTCTGTTGCATTGTCGTTGCTTGCTGACTGCAGCTGACTTCGCTCTCTTTCTCTGCGTCTCTCTAGTCTGATCAGTCTCTCTCTCTCTTCACCTTCTCTCCTTACATCTTTTCTCTTCTCTTCATTTCCAAGCACGATTCGTTGGTCCTTTCGCGCCTTGCCTACACCAAACGAGGCATGTCTTCGTTCTTCTCTTTCTTTCTTTCTTTTTTTCTCTTTTCTTTCTATTTTCCCTTTGTATCTCCCTATCACTCTCTTGCGCTCTCTCTCTCTCTCTCTCTCTCTCTCTTTCTCCCTCTAAGAATTGCCTGTCGACCATTTCCCTGCCACTGAGCACCATGACGAAGGAATCTTAGGTAAACAAGCCGCAGCTTGTGAGCACTTTTCGCCCTTCCTTCCGTCCAATGCAAAATGCGATGCGCTTTTGGCCGGATTATCGAAAGCCATTTCAATGGCTGAGGGCAGACATTTATGACTTCCAACCTGGCCGCGAAACAAGTTGCGTTCACTAACAGTCGATTCCATCCAATTCTCGGACCTCCCGCTTTGCAACCACATTTTGTTGCTGAAACAGCAGAGAATAGGCGAAAATTCTGTGATTGATTGACCAGAAAATGGACGACCTGCGGGCGCTACCTAAAACAGTAAGAAGAAGAAGAAAAGACCTTGTAATTGTCATTTCGGAGGCGGCGGGAATTGGCCGAGCACTTATGGCCTTGTCTCTCGTGTGCACTACATCATAAGGCCAGCTCTGCGGAGAGAAAGACGGCTACTTTTGATGGAGCAAAAGAGGGATAATAGATTGTCAGAGAAATAGAGGGATGTCAGAGTAGGTAGCAGTTGGCAGGCTTGATACGACAATGGGGCTAAGATGTCTCAATCTCGCCCAGGATACAAGTAGACGAATGAGGGCAACGGCACTTCCTCTCCCTGGCGACAGTGGCGGGCCTCTTCGGGAACTTATGCCAAGAGATCCAAAGAAGAAGAAGAGAGACAATGGCGCAATCTCCGGCCTCTCTACTGTTTCTGTTTGAGAGGTATCGGATTAACGGTGTGGCCCGGCCGATTCTTCTATTCAGTCCCCAATGCCAAAAGAGCAGCGCGCATCCGGAGAGAAAAATGATTGATCTTATCGAGAGGGCATTGTGTGAGATCCGCGTTGTGAAGAAAACGGATTATCCCCTTCCTCCTGTGCCACAGTCATTCCTGCTAATCCATAACGACAATTCCGTTATTATGAACATATCTGAGATTTGTAATTAAAGTTCAAAACAGTCATATCATGTATGTCTAAAGTAAGTGGATGTGCTATATTTGGAAATTTTCTTCAGATTTTGCTCGACAAAAGAAGGTCCAGACGGCATGATGCGAGAGGAGTGCGCGTTGTGCGATGCATCGAGCCCTTCCCTTGCCCATCCGCCCTCCTTCCTCACCGACCTCAACAACTCGCAGAACATGACTTGCTGGGTCTCCGAGCCCTCTATGGCTTATCCACGCAACGTTACTCTCACTCTCTCACTCGGCAAGAAGTTTGAGCTCACCTATGTTTCCATGCAGGTTACTACTACTCACTTCCGTTTACCATCTCCATCAGTATTGTTATTGACTTACTGTGTATGTCTTTTAATGTACTTAGCGCAAAACGCTACTTATTTATGTCTGAGCTGTGAGAAGAATGACATGGTGGGGGGAATAGAGGGGGCGAAAGAGTATGTGTAGGAGTGAGAGAATGAATGACGAGTGGCTGCTAATGCTTCCAGTTCTGCAATCGGCTGCCGGATTCAATGGCGCTGTACAAGTCAGCCGACCACGGTAAGACGTGGACGCCTTTCCAGTTCTACTCGACCGAGTGTGCCAAGATGTTCGGCCGCAAGCCAGACGCCAAGATTGGAAAGCATAATGAACAGGTCAGGTCGGCTGAACATCTCCTCCCCACTTGTTCAAATACAAGTTTCGCAGTGTCTGTGATGTCTAAAACAGAACAAGAACGCCTTGGGTATTGCCCAATGCAGTCAATCTCCTTGGGTCTACTAGTATTTGTGTGTTATTGTGAATATGAGTAGGAGCGAGAAAAGGAAGGGAGAAAGAAGCCATGCGCGAGTAGTACCGTTCCAGAGGGACTATCGCTGACAGTCTGGCGTAGGATCTCTAGATATATGTATGTCTGCCTTCCCAGCCTATCTCCATACTTCTTACTCTCTATGAATAGAGACGACAGATCGGAGTGAGTGGTGGGATGGGAGAGGAGGCAAACACTGTCGTGGCCTCTGCCATCATCAGGCCTGCTCATATACACCAAGCAGCCAGCCAGCCAGCCACAAACACGCACACAACAAGCACACAAGAAGAAACAGTTGGCCAGTCATCACAACCAAAATGACGCTGGTGAAGACGAAGAAAGCACAGGATAGGAGAAGACTAAAACACGCAGCTTGTGTAGTATGCGCATCCTTCATCCGCATGGCCAGCCGTTCCTGCAGCTTCTTCTTTGATGCCTTTGATGCCTTCTGCATGGCAGCCACTCTTGCAAACGCGCACCAGCACGTCTTTCAACAAACAATGTTTGCCCCTTCTTATAAAGCCTAGACTAAACTTAAAAACCATAAGAGCAACATCTGATTCACAAGACTGTCATGCAAAGCATCTCTCTCTCCCTACCTGTATTCACACTCATGTTTGCCTAAGATTCTGATTTCACCAGTGACTCGGCACTGTTCTCACTGTGCATTTCTCTTCCTCATGGCCTTCGTGACTCTCCTTCTCGCGCTCTCTTCTTTCACCTTGGCATCCTCACCTGAATCAACCTTATGATAATTCGAACATGGCCGCCTGATCGCGAGATGAAAATTGATGAGACAGGAAGTGGCGCGGGTGAGTGATGAGCGAAGAGTAAACTGAAGAGGGAAGAAGGTGCAAAGAGAAGGGGACAATGGGAAGAGAGATGGAGATGGAAGAGGAGTTTTGCCTTCTTCCGGGACGAGTGAAACTAGTAAAGCAGAGGAGTTTGGATGGATGCTTCACAGTGTGATGATACATTCCATTAGTCAGATCAGAAAAGGTGAGGAAGGCGAAAAATTACTTTGATGAAAAATATACATACATACACAGGAAGCGCGTTGCACGAGCTCGCATACGCTCGCGCCCGCCGGCAACCGCATCGCCTTCCCCTTCCTCGAGGATCGCCCGTCTGCCATGCAGTTTGAGCAGTCGCCCGTCCTCCAAGACTGGGTCACCGCCACCGACATCCGAGTCGTCTTCTCTCGTCTTAGTCCCGATCAAGTCAGACTTGTGTTCCATGGTCAGCCCCTCGCTTCACTAATTGTAGACACCGCTCAGGCGGAACTGTACGGCCTGACGAACGAGGTTCCGGTGAATGCGACAGATCCCGAGGACTCGGTGCGCCAGAGATACTTTTACTCTCTCGGCGAGCTGGCTGTCGGTGGACGCTGCAAGTGCAACGGGCACGCGTCGAGATGCATCTACGACAAGATGGGAAAGGTGTGTGTCTAGAGTCTCTCTTACTCTCTCTTTCTCTCTTTTTCTCTCTCTCTCTGTCTTTCTCTGTCTTTTCTCTCTCTCTTTCTCTCTTTCTCTCTTTCTCTCTCTCTCTCTTTCTCTCTCTCTCTCTATTCACTCTCCCTCTTACAGATCACTTGCGACTGCAAGCACAACACAGCTGGCACGGACTGCGAGAGGTGCAAGCCCTTCCACTACGACCGCCCGTGGGCACGCGCCACTGCCACGAGTGCCAATGCATGCGTCGGTTCGTCGTGATTTCAGCAGTTTATCAAGCTGATTAGCATTTCAATCCAACTTTATTTTAAGCCTAAAAAGATTCACCAATGTGATTTCTTGCATATAGCATCAGTGAGGATACTTTGGATTTTGTTAAACAGACGCGTCTATCAGTGAGGATCGCAAAGCACCGAGTAGCTCATGTTTACTGTCAGCCGTGGTTTGCAAAACCAGGGAGTGAGAGCGAGTGAGAGAGCGAGAAACAATGCAAGAATTAGCTGAGATGTGCCACTTCTCGTCCATCCCCCTCTGGAGTACAATGCAAGCGAGTGAGAAGGTGACGATGAGCGTGAGAGGACACCCGGCCAGAGCAGCAGAGAGCGAGCGAGAACCGTAAAGAAAGGGGGGTGGGGATCGAGCCGAGCACCGCGGGAGGGCTGCACTCAAAGGGGCCTCATTCCAGACACCTCACCCGGGCAAGGTGACTAAAGCCGCTGCAATATCACAGAGTGGGGATTTAATGCTCGCCCTACTCATAGCTGCTTCTGCATCACAACATCTAATTTCTCCGTCTTACAGTCCTTATTCTTCTGCACTAACAAGATGCTCATCACAATTAGTGGTAGAACAGTCGTGAAGTGATAAGAATGAGGAGAGGAAGCAGCCGCCCTCTGGCAATGAGAAGACCCTGTCGGCAACTAGGGCTTATCCTCTGCTCACTCATGCGATGCAGTCATTCACTCTCATTCATGGCAAACCTCCTCACTCCTTTTTCTCAGATTCGGTCGAGTTTGGGTAAGAGGGAGAGAGAGAGAGAGAGAGAGAATGAGAGAGAGAGAGGGTGAACACGGTAATCACATCATTCATCCACTCTCTTCTACCACCGCTTCTTCTTCTCCTCCTCCATCAGCTGGCATACATTCTCTTTCCTTTCCTTCTTCCTTCATTCTACCTAACACAAATCATTCTTCCTCGTCAAGGGTACAAAAGAATACTCTCTCTCTCTCTTCATGAAATTTCGGTTCCTTTCCAGCGACCAAATCAGGACGATCTTGTGACCTCGAGACCGGTACAGTGATGAGTGCAGCAGTAGTATTGAAGAGAAGGGGGCTGTCTTGTTGTGCACCTCCTCATAAGGCATTCACACCTGCTGTTGCCTCTGTCCACCTCGAGGCGAGAAGCTTCTCCGCAGCATTGTCCAACACCCTATCATTAGCGCCCGGACAGGCTATGGAAGCGCCGGATAAACAAGATACAGGAAAAGGAGACGAAAATGGCACAAGAGCGGGAGTGTGAAGCGTCCGGCTTTATTCGTACTCGACTACCATAAGAGCAGAGAGCGAGAGAGAGACAGAAAGAGAAAGAGAGAGAGAGAGAGAGGGGATGCGAGAGAGATTAGGAGAGGGAGATAGAGAAAGAGAGAGCGAGAGAAGACAATGCTGACAGATGGCGCATCATAAATTGAACACTCGCGCGGCCGGTCGGGCTAGAAAAGGGGAGGATGCGATGGCAGTCTCATTCTTCTATTCTTATCGCACACGCAGCACACATACACATTATTTTCCGCAGTCTTCTATCAGTCTGGCTTCCCCGATAAAACTGCTACGATCAACAGAATCTCAGAAGCAGTTGTTGGAAGATGAACGGGTTTTTTGGAATTCAGAACATAGAAAAGTAAAAAGAACATGAAAATATTTATTTTTAATAGAAAATAAAAATGCGAAGCAAAACTAAATAAAATTTGCAGCCTGCAACTGCAATCTGCACGCGAAGCGCTGCCGCTTCGACCCGGAGCTCTTCCATCTGTCGAGCGGCCGCTCCGGCGGCGTCTGCATCAACTGCCGCCACAACACGGCCGGGCGCAACTGCCACATGTGCCGGCCGGGCTTCTTCCGCGACCCCGAAAAGCCACTCACTCATCGCAAAGTCTGCAAAGGTATATATGCGGGTATCCCGAATTCATATCACATTTGCATTTATGATCTTTCGCCCTCTAATTATGTTCATCAAAATGTTGTCTAATCATTAAAGATAAATGCACCATGTCTTCTTCCATTCAAATCCAATCGGAGGCAATCGTACTCCTTGTCTGTTCCTTCCTCTTTGTGCGACCTCAGCCTGGCTAACAAATATCTGTTCTCTAGTAGCCACAAGGATAGTGTTCAATCTGTCCAGGCTGCATGCAGCTGCTGCTGGCCACTTCAGACATTCATTTCTGACACCTTCTCTCTCTCTTTTTTGATGCCCGCTCCCCCACCCATCGCGTGACCTCATTAGCATAATATCGCGCAGACACCTTGGAGTGCTCGGAGAGAAGGCATGCTGAAAAGTTGCAAGAAGAGTAGAGCAGAGGTGACCACAGCGAACGCCGCCTGGCAATGAGCCGCCAATTTCTCTTTGCTGACAACCACTTCTTTTTTGCCTCAGCCATTGCTCCCGCTGTGTTTCAAAAAAAGAGCCTAGAAATTTTTCTCTCCATCCAATTTCCGGAGTGGACAGACAACTGAACAAGACGTTCGATCGTGTTTCATTTGTCAGAGTTAGCCAAGGCCTTCTTTTTGCCATTACTGGAGGTAGTCGGCGAGTCCTTGAATCTGGCAAGGAGCGGGAATGCCGACGTGGTCACTATCACTCTCACTCTTGGCTCTCTCTCTCCTCTCTTCACCTTTCCACTCTCTCCCTTTCTCTGTGTTTGCTTTCTTCTGCACCTGGGAAAAACCGACGGAGCTCCTTTGGGTCTCAGGGGCGAAAGTGCGGCTCTCGATTCACAAGGGCTGAGTTTTCATTTTCGTTCAAAGTGGGTTGCCGGAAGGCAACATGGAATGGAAGTGAGCCAGCGGGAAGCGGTCAGTGAAATGGAGGGGCGAAGTCTTGTGGACCTGGGGCGGGTGGATGCGCAGCCTCTTCGCCATTTCCAACTAATCGCATTTGAGCAGAGAAGGCATACTTATGTCTCTCTCATTGTCTCCTTCTTCTGCATCCAAACATGGGAAGTAGTAAAGGAAAGAAAACTGTTCTTTTTTTAATATTTCGCCTGCCCTAGAGTATTATTCTGAACCCTATTTACCTACGCACAATATATCTTCCACATTTTCTGGTCCGCATTTCCATGACCATCAGTGCCTAAGGGCAGCTTAATTGTGTTTCACACCAGTCCCAGCCTGAGCAGCGAGAGAAGGGAGAGGGCTATTCTCGAGCTTCTCCCGAATGAACATTGCAATGGAGGGGTTTGCGTAAAGTCCAATGAGAAGGCTACTTGAAATAGCCATTCTCTCTCCCTCCCTCCCTCCCTCCCTCCCTCCCTCCCTCCCTCTCTCTCGCTCTCTCTCTCTATCTCTCTATCTCTCTCTATTCCTCTCTCTCTCTCTCTCTTGCTATGACCCTTCAAGTCTCTTTATAGCGCAATCACCGAGCGTCAATGCGAAGCATTGCGTAAAGTGATTTGAAATTGTAGTCCCACGGTTCAAAGGCAAATATTTTCTTGAAGCATTGAATTTTAGAGCAAATGACACGGGTTTCCATTCACATAATGAGCTGAAGAAGCTGGAAAAGTAGAGCGAGCCAGGCTGGCCCTTCGAGGTTGGCTGATGATATATGGCGTTCTGACAGGCTCCTTGGCCTCTGCGTGTTGATGAAGAAGGGAAGGGTCAGAGACCTCCTTCGCGCATTTGCATATTTGGACCAGTTGCTTGTGGGCATCGATCATCGAGTTGTCTTCTCTCTTCTTCTTCATGCGCGAACAGATACAGTAGTAGTCTGCGGATAATGGAAGCTGCACTTATGAACCCATCGATTTTCAAAGCATTCAAAACATACGCAGAAACTGAGGATTTCTCAGGCGCAATATATTTATTGCTTCAGATGCCGATTTCCTCTTTTTTTTTCTAATCAATACAATAGGTTCTTTCAATGTTTATCTCTCTCTTTCTGTCTCTCTCTCTCTCTGTCTTTCTCTCTCGGTTTCTTTCTTTGGTCTCTCATTCTCTCTCTGTGTCCCTGTGTGTTTCTCTTTCTCTCTCTGTCTCTCTCCCTCTTTCCCTTTTCCCATTCCCCCTCACATTCACCTCTTCTAACAAGCAGTTCATGCCTGTGTGTCTATCACACCTCGCTTACACCTGCCGATATCAATGGAGCGTTTCGAAGCGTAGCCATTCTCAGTCCACATCACCCTCTGGATTTTATCGGGATTCACAACGAGCCCATTTCATCGTCTTTTTATATTCTCTTCATAAAAAAAAGGAATCTTCTTCCTCAGTCGTAATTCCACGCTTCTTCTCTTCTCTTTCCTTCTCTTCTCCATAATGGGATCAGCAAGGATGGGTCTGAGGGGACCGGGGCAGGAATACAGAAGAGAGCGAGCAACATGACAACAATACTGACAACTCTTCCTCTCGGTGAGGTAATCGGTCATTTGTCAGATGTTGCCAGTGGACAGAAACACAATTGTGATGATGCCGGCCAGTACGAGAGGGGAGAGAGAGTGAGAGAGAGGGAAAAAAAGAGAGAGAGAGAGGAAAGAGAGAGAGAGGGAGGGAGAAAAAGAGAGAGAGAGAGAGAGAGAAAGAGAAAGAGAGAGAGAGAGAGAGAGAGAGAGAGAGAGAGAGTGAGAGGCAGAAAAGGTTGAGAGGAGTGTGGAATTGGTTTCGGAGAGCAGCTGAGGGTGTGGAGAGAAGCCACTTGTCTCAGTGCCCGAGGGCTTCTTTCATTCCTCCGATGCAACTGTTCTGGAGAAGTCGGACAAATTGGCCCCTGCGAGTGATGATGCATCGATTGTTCAGTGATAGGGAGGAAAAGCCGGAGGGGTGGAGGAGTGGGAGGGAGAGGCTGAAGCTGATTCCAATTGCACATGAGTAACAGAGATTGATGAAGCTTTCCCCGCCGGAATTACACAAGCACCCTCGAACGCACAGGCACGAAGCTGCAAGAAAAAGTCGAGACATTCGGAAAGCACACTTTTCGGGGATCCGAATCATCTAGATAGAAAAAAAGGGAATTATATAACATAATTGGTGATTTTATGTACCTCTTTTTCCTGATTTGGTTGAATGTAAATATATCACGAGTTTCGGTCAGTGTTACCATTAGTAAGTATTCCACTCGCCACGAATTTGATTTGGTTTCTTGTCTCTGTGAATAGATGTTCTCGACGTTTCTGAACACAATTATGTGAGACTCGCGCCTTTTGTGATTGCAGAGTGCAACTGCCATCCAGTCGGTTCGTTAGGCAAGGGGTGCGACCAGACCACCGGGCAGTGCGTGTGCAAGCCAGGCGTCACTGGCGTGCTCTGCAACCGATGCGCCAAGGGCTTCCAGCAGAGTCGCTCAACCATCACTCCCTGCATACGTTAGTTTCTCTCTCCCTTTCTCTCTCTCTCTTTCTCCCTCGTTCTCTCTCTCCCACTCTCCCAATCTCCGTAACAAAGTGCCTACGCTTTCTTCGGGACGTGACGCTTTTCATTCTTGTATGTACCATCTCCCATTACTATCTTCCCTTCTTGTCTCTCCGCACGATCTCTCTTTCTCTCCCCTCTATCTTTTACTCTCTCTCTCTAATTCCCATGACACTCTCGCCCACTCCATTTACCTTGTTCCCATCTTCAAATAAGAGCACAGAGCGACATGAGTTTCCCCTTCCCATTCGAACCTGCTCTCCTTTCCATTCTCTTCTTCTTCTCTGCTTAATCTGCGCAAATGCACAAGGGGCGCTTATGCATAACTTGCATCCATTATCAAAGGGGCCCGCGGACCACTGTCAACAGGAGAAGATCACTCCCATCTTGTTGCTCTCGTCCAAGACATTCCCACCCTTCTAAAGAAGAAGCAAACTTCTTGCAGGCATTGCCACCAAGGGAATCGACGATGACAGCCACGAGACTCATCGTGGTTCGCTCTCTTATACTAGATATTGACAGTTCCGAACATGGGAGAGTTGGAAACAATTGAAAAGAACAAAACAGTTTAAAGTAGAGAGTTTAAAGTACATACTTATATCTGAAAACAAGACAGGGAAATCAGTTGCTCTCTTCGATATAGTCGCCACAATTATGTGACCTTTACTTGATCTGCCGCTAATCCTATTGGCTCTTATTGCTAGCTACAAGAAAGATTGCACAGACATCATGTCCCGCAAAGAGAGTCTAGTCAGAATGAAACCTTGAGGGCATGGGGAAAGTGGCTTAGAAGAGAAAGTAGAAAGAGGGCTCAGAATTATAATTAGCAATTGCGAAACCAGCTAAACAAGGGGATCACGATAGACTATCTAACCTAACTAAGCGCTTGTCACATGTGGCATTTTTTCTAAAGCTTTTTTTTTCAGACCGCTGCCCCAAATGCCGATCATCACCAAAGCGACTTAATCAGAAGAAATTCTGCCGCAGAGATTACGGTATATTTAAAATAAGGGGTATTTCGAGAGTTTTGAGTTCGAAAGACATTTTTTTCAAGTGAATTTTTCTAAATTTCTAATAATTGCCAGCCCTGCAAGTGCACGTGGTCGGCCGCGAGTTGGTCGAGTCTGGCTGGGCGCGCTACACGATCATCGTGGAGAGTGTGCTGAAGAAGGGACTGCGCGGCCGCCGCGGCCAGCTCTACCTCTGGCAGCCGGCCGCCGCGCTCTCGTGCAAGTGTCCGCGCGTCAAAGTCGGCCGGCGGTATCTTCTGCTCGGTTTGGGATTTTTTTCGTCATCTTCATCTCCATTCTAAGGCATTATCATATTCGTTTCAAAATAGCCCGGAGGCATTATGACTCAGAGGCAAATTAATTAATGCGCGATATGGATTAACAGGAATGCCACCTATTCATTAGCAGCAAAGGCCAATTCTCATCTTCTGCCCCTCTTCTGACAGCTCACTTTGATTCGGGGATTGGGTGAGGAGACGAGGCAGGAGAGGGGTGCAAGAATGACCTGTCGCTGCCTGGCGCGTCTCTGCCCGCAGATCGCTATCATCATGACGCATCATCTCCGACCCATCAACACGGCAACTCCTTACATAACACGGCCGGAAATTGAACCGGGACCCTGGAGAGAGAGAGAGAGAGAGAGAGAGAGAGAGAGAGAGGGAAGAGAGAAGGAAATGAGGGAGAGTGAAGAGGGGAGGAGAGAGAGAGAGGAATGAATCTGTAGTCGGATGGATCTCGCAGATAAGATGCCGTATTCTTCTCCGTTTCTCGCCACTGGCTCTCATATAATTGATGTGTTCTAACTCATCACCTAACAATAATACATTAATTCTTTCTAGAAGCCTTGTTCAACATATTCTGTCAAGAAGTAAAAAGAAAAGAAAAGAATTTGTAATAATATCAGGAAAAGACGAGCCGACCGACCGCGAGCATCCCGGCCTGGTGATCAACGGCAAGACTGTAATGCAGGAGTGGGACGAGGGCGTGATGGACAAGGTGCTGCGCTTCTCGCAGAGAGACCGCGCCGGCGGCTGCGCCACCGATGCCCACAACGAAATGTACTAGGCATACATATATGAAGGGATGACTCCACTTCTCTGTCTCCCTCTCCCTTCCCGCTTCTTCTATTTTCTTTGTTCTATTATAATATATTTCAATTAGAGCGCCTCTGCTTTCCTCTATTTGTTGATGCAATTTGATTAGTAACGTAAAATTTTTCACAAAAAGAATCATTTGCAACTCGATTTTATTTTGTTAGAGTTTTTTTCTTAGCTTAAGCACTCGGTATGCCAACTCTGTGCACCGTGTCAAGTAGCAGTTTTATAAGCGAACAACTTCCTTACAACTAGCCAAGCATTCATTGAACCCCTTCCCATTATGTTCAGTTATGTATTCCATATGCATGTGTTTACACACGTATTTGTACCATTGTTCTACCGCAGATCTCAGCCACTGCCGGCAACTGCCTGGCGTCTTTTCATAATTCCAGAAACTTTATCTCCATTCAATGGTTTTATAATGTTATTATTTCCGCTCGACGAACCTCATTTGTTAAAGAGGACGCAAGCATGTAGATCTAGATCTCATGCGGAAAATTTTTCCTTTAATTTGTCTAATGTCAATTTGTTCTACTTATCTTATCGTTTGGAAACTTGAATTAAGTCAATCTTTCTGTATAAAAATGAAAGAATCTGAGCTGTTTCTTGGTGCGATAAGATGAAACTTACCATCATAAGGCGCGAACAACGAAAACAGGACTTTCCCAATCAGGACCGTTCTTCAGCAGATTACCATTTGCATAATCTGTAAGATTATCCATCCTGGGCTACCCGATCGCACTTGGCACTTTTCCACTTGGAAACATATCATGCTACAATATGCAGAGTATAGAATGATTCCAAGGTTTCATTTCACATTTCATGCTCTTCTTATCATCAAAGTGACAATCCAGCTGAATCACGATCCGCTTCAATCACGCACGATGTGTGTTTATGTGTGTGATTGTGTGTGTGTTTGATGACTCATTATGCTTTCAAACAAGGCGGATGTTCAGCTGAAAGAAGAAGCCGTGCGTGAGTAAAGTGTTGAGTTGAGTGATGATAGATGCGGATGGATTGGCCGGCACTGCCATGCTCACGAATATATTCCAATGCGAGAGAAGAGGCCGCAGCCGTTCCCCGGGGCGCCATTCTTCCCCTGCCCGGCCACTGTTGACGGCTTCTTCGCTTCTTCTTCTCCTTCTTCGCGCGCACTTTGCAACTGCTGATGCTCAGTGAATGTCTTTCACTCACTCTTTATCTCGATTCTCTTTCTCTCTCTCTCTCTCTCTCTCTCTCTCTCTCTCTCGGTCTCTCTCGCTTTTCTCTCTCTCTCTCTCTTTCTGTCTCTCTCCATTTTCTCTCTCCCTCTCTCTCTCTATCTCTCTCTCTGGCATGCAACACATGCTAATTGAGTATGGATGCACCAAGAGGGCTACAACTACTATTACTCCACCATAAGAATGCGCAGAAGACTACTTTTACAAAGTGAAATGGAGTGGACATCGGCTCGCAGATGGCCAGTAAAAGTACGCTGAAAAGTTACAACCACGAAAACATGCAGTGACCAAGCAAGAGGATAAATTGTATTTTATCATGAAATTATGATTGTAAAATAATCGCTTGATAACATTATTTAATGAACATAAATAGCAAAATGATGGAAGGAAATTAAAACATATATAGCATATATATTATTGAAACGCTGTCTACACTAGATAGAGTGAAAGTCACAGATATTATCAAGATGTCTTATTTCACTTTGACCCACCCTCCAAATTGCTTCTCCAGTTCTTCAGAAATAGCAAAGAGGAGAGGCTCTTTGTTCAATCCGCCAAGGATCTTAAACTTTCCATAAGTACTGCTACTTTAAATGTCTTAAGTGAAATTAACCTGGACAGCCGTCGGCATGCCATCCCGATCTTTGCCCATTGGAACCATGACGGCCGGGAGGCCGAGCACGTTCGCGATGCAGGTGTAGAGCCAGTTGAGATAGGCTGTCGCGGATTGGTAGTGGAAGTTGGCCGTGGTTGGGTAGGCCGGCAGCAGAAGCACGCCATTCTCGCCCAAGGCTGTCACGATCTCTCGCTGGAGACGCGTAGTCTCCTCGAGTAGCTGAAAGAGAACGCTTTCCCAATCTCCTCCAACAGACAGTCATCTTTTTCAGCTCTATAGCGAACCTCCTCCTTCCGTTCTGCCGTCCATCCCCAGCCGCCGAGCCATTCGTACGTGCTGCACACGAGCAGCAAGAGGTTATGCTGCGAGCCGCCCCACAGCCATCTCACATACTCCCAAGGAGAGAAGGGCATCTATACATTCATGGCATTCATATTGCAAACTGAACAACCCACAACATGAAAGTAACTAATTGAACCTTGTCATAAGTGCCTGGCGGGTCATGCGTAACTCCCCAGAGGCTCGTCGATCCTGGCTTTCCGAACTGATACCGATTGAATGCAAATTCCCGAATGCGATACAGGAGAGGCGGATCAAGACGAACGGCCGGCGTATCCAGCTTTGATTCCAGAAATTTCATAGCCTAAAATATTAGAAGTAGAAAAAGTAGAATATGTGTCGATTTGAAAAAAAGTTGCCAGAATGAAATGGAAAGAGAGCGGCAAACCGAAACGAGTGCTTCCATCTGTTCGCATCCCACCCATTCGGCCTGAGTGAACGCTGGAACCGAGTAGAAAAGGCGAACTTTCTTCAAGTCAACGGGCGCATCCAATCCGAAGCCAGGACTACGCACGACATCGTCCGCAATCACCTCACAAATATACAGTCACATGGCGGTAGATAGTGGTGGAAACGTTTTTGGCTAATGGTTAGCAGGGTACGGACACAAGGAACGTGCTAATTTCACTTAACCTTGAACATCTCCTTGATGTCTGAAGTACGTCTTCCGATTGGCCCGACCGTCCAAGCATATGCGCGACCATCGGGATCCACGTCCATCTTCGGCTCCAGACCCTCTCCAGGAATCAGGCCTCCAATGAATCCTCCGTTATTAACTTGCTTCACTTATACTCACGCGTTTTGTTACTTTGTGTAGATAAGAATTGCGTAATGGCCAGCGTACCTGCCGTCGGCTTGAGAGCGAAGCAGCCGCAGAAGGCGGCAGGGATTCGTGAACTTCCTGCGCCATCAGTTCCTATACCGAACTAGGGAAAACAAACGGAAATAATAACGAAGCCAGAAAAAAAGAGAGTTTTAAAATGATTCCGTTTAATTTGAATATTTCACCGGTGACATCTGCGACGCGACCGCAGCCCCTTCGCCACCACTCGAGCCGCCCGCCGTGCGTCGCAGGTCGTGAGGATTCGATGTCACTCCGTAAACGTTGTTATGAGTCTCGGCGTAGAAAATTGCCTCCGGCAAATTTGTCTGGCCCACCAAGATTGCTCCCGCGTCCTTCATTCTATAATACATCATAGGAATGTATGTACATACATATATATATATATATGTACATACAGTGATGTACCGCCAAAGTGGCCGGTTTGTATCGCAGCGCGCGCAATGTTCCAAATGGCACGCAAGAAATATCTCGACTTACAGGCAACCAAATAAAGAGATCTATACCTTTTTCGAATCGCCATTCTCTTCCACACACAGCACACAATGTCTTAAACTGTAAATTTCAACTTTATTTCATAAAATGAATCAAGTGGTAAATGCAGTAGAAAGTGGCATTTGAGTTTACACTACGCACTTAAACAACGAAATACACCAAATAAACGACACTTCGGAATCATAAAGCCAAGCAGCATTTTCGAAATGATTGCTTGTGTTTTACTAGTTCCGTCGTTGTTTTTCGGGTTTCTTCTAACTAGTTAGGATGATTACATGATATAACAGCCAGTACCACCCGGAATGTTTGGAAACAACTCCGGGGAGTTCTGAACTTGTCGATTTGTTTTTTTTTAAATGTCTTGTCGCAACAACCATGCTTGATCCTTCAAGTATGTGAAGTGTATTTTATTACCATTCTATTGAGCCTTCAAGCATCTGCATCGAAGCCTCTGCCTCTCCCTCTTCGCTTCGTGTGCTTGGGAAGCACGGCGCAACTTCCCGGAGGATTCGTGCTGCTCACGGTTTGCTGCGTTTCATTTCATTTCTTGTTGCTTTTTTTCCTTTTAAACTCCAATTGTTTCCCATGGTAATTTTTTTTTGCTGCACCTATGCTGACTGAGGGAATTGAAGTAAATAACCTTTGTGCTTTCTCAAAAATGTGTTGCTGTTTGAATAGATTTGTTTCGCCCAGTGTTGAACAAGGTAGGTGAATGCGCCGTGTTGACCCCCCCCCCAGCCTGCTCAGAATCGCTTGACCCCTGAGAGAGATTTTTTGCCATGAAAAAAAGGACATTTTTCCATTGAATGTGCGTTTTTTTAATCGAAAAAGACATTTTTATGTCTGTGCCCCCCCGGGCTGGAACCAGACCTTGTTCAGCATTGGTTTCACCGCTACAATGTTGAATTGAGGATATAGCATCATGGTTAAAAGATGTTAGCCTACTCATGAATGATTTCGTATTCCTTGTTACCGTGTTCAGCTGCTGCGAGAATGATGGATGGCTAGGCCCGGCCTCGAATGCCGCCGAGAAAAGTGAACCTGAACGCCGTGGCCGAACTGTTTGCCCCGACAAACTTCTTGTCAGTCGTCACTTTTTATATTAAAAATTCCCTTAAATCAAACGCTCCGAAAGTGCTGATCATTCATTTTCTTGTCGGATTACTGTGCGCTGGATAGTATGTTATATTGCATTACGGTAGTGTTCAAGCGGTATATGGTTTGTTTGCATTTATTTGAAGCTAAATAAGAAAGGTAGAATGCTAACCCGATTGCAACTTATTCTTTTTGGATGTGTCATTTGAATACCACTTATTAATTTCTTGAATTATTTCTTAGATTGCTCTTTTTGAAGGATCACCTCCAGCTTGCCGATTACAAGGAGGTCGTAGTCGGCCCAGCCAGAAATGTGAAGGTCGCGGCCAGACTCCTTCCCTACCTCTGCCCATCTCTCTCTCTCTCTCTCCCAATCTGCTTGCCTCTCTCTCCTTCGCTCCCAACACTCTGGAAATGACTGGTAAATTACTTGTAAGTCCTTAGGTTTTAACTTAAACTGATCCTTAAAATATACTCATTGAAGATATTAAACATTCGCTTCCGAAGGTTTACTGTACTGTGTGCTTGATTACTGTAGTTGAAACGGAACATACGTTTATTTACTTTTATTTGAAGCTACATAAGAAGGGCAGAATACTAGAGAAATTATCACTTATTTGCTATGAATCATTCATTTCAATTACAATAATTTCTTCTTAAGTGAGTTCTCTGATTGGTTTTTTGAAGGGTTCAGTCTTGACAAGGAAGTCGTAGTCGGCCCCAGCTTAGGAATCTGAACAGCTGACCGCCTCGCAAACTACCGTTAGACTTCACATTGTGTATTAAAAAAATCTTCCTTTTTCATAACTCTTCGCAACCGTTTTCCTTCGCCTGATTTTACTTTTTTTTCTCTTCAAGATTATATTAGAGTACATACGAGTTTATGTTACTTTTACGGAAATGCGACCAAAACATTCTTTGGGTGCTCTGTTTTTCAGAATTAGTCTAACTTTTTGATTGGTATAAATTCGAGCCAATTTTTTGTCAAATAAGTTGCCCAGTAAGATTTCTTTGCCCGATAGTCAAAAATATGTACTTATTATAAGGGTTTCAATCCAAATTACAAAATGCTCCAAGTTTGGCTCGAGTTTCTACTCTAGCATTATTAGGTTAATTCTGAAATACCTGATTGTGAGTGCATATAACTTATTCCTTGAATGTCAGGCTGGCTCGCTTTCGAAGTCGCTGAGATGAGAAATGTGTCTATCTTTTTTCCGTGTTTTCTTTGTGTTTGGTGAATTGATGAATTTATTAAGCTTCATGATTAATAGATATACATGCGATGTTGAACAGACTGAAAAGGAAAGAAGTAAATGAAAACGCATGATAGGGAGGACAAAGCAAAATAAATAGAGAGCAGAAAGCTGTTGAACATGTAGCTGGAAGACTGGGATGATGAGATGAGGAGCAGAGGTAAGAATTGAAAGAGACGGAGCGGAGGAAGCAGGATATGAAATTAAAGGGCACGAAATGCCATCCGAAGACATTTCAAGGTGAAATTTTGTGAAACCTTTCAAGCAAAAGTGACCATCGCGAGGCGGCCTCGAACCCTCGTACCTCACAGCCAGAAAGCGTTCACCACGATGGAGAGTGATTTCCACCGTGCTACACGCGCTAATGGAACTATTATCTCCTACTTGAATTCCAATGTTCTTTCTTTATCTCTTTCTCTCTCTCTCTCTTATATATATCTCTCTCTCTCTCGCTGTCTATCTGTCTGTCTCTGTCTGTGCTGTGGCAGAAGTATATCCGTCCCATTCCTTTTCAATTGCTGAATTAGAGAAGGCAAAAACTGATTGTGAGTTGACAATGAGAAGTTGATGGCTGAAAGTTTGCAGAAGGATAGACGAGATGGTGGCAGAGAGAATGACAACCCGCAAAGGTGAACGTGTATTGTAAAGGGTTAACGTTTTGCGCAGGGAACGAGGGTTCGAGGTCGGTCGACTCCTGGAGGTAGCTTTTGCGTGAAAGATTTCACAAAATTTCAGATCTTTGGATGGCATATCGTGTCCACAATATATCATATCGTGTCCACAAGATAAAGGGAGATGGAGAGAGAGGTGCAGCAGAGGAAGAGAAAGAGAAAGAGAGAGAGAGAGAGAGAGAGAGAGAGAGAGAGTGAGACAGAGAGGGAGAGAGCGAGAGCGAGCGAGAGAGAGAGAGAGAGAGAGAGAGAGAGAGCTCTGGACAACGAGTTCAAGTTAGGAGATAATCTAAGGTAAGCATGAGTGTCCGCTGTGCGGGTGAGCGCCTTGCTGCAGATGGAGTGACGGCGGAAATCACGCGCCATGGTTCTCTGAGCATGTGTTCAGCCTTTGACAGAAGCAAAGCGTGGACCTGTAGTGTCTAGGTTAGCGCCCCACAGTGATGCCCAAATGACGAGGGTTCGGGGTCAGCTCGTGTAATTCACTTTTGCGTGAAAGATTGCATAGTATTTCAGTTAGAAATGTCTTTGGATTGCACACTCATGCCGTGCTCTTTAATTTCTCCGCCCGCTTCCCCTGCTTATCAGCTTCTCTTCCAAGGCCAACCTCTTTCCTCTTCCTCATTCTTCCAACTACATGTTCACTAGTTCTCGGCTCGTCCTCTATTTTGCTTTCTCTACCTATCATGATTTATCTCTAAAATGCTTTTTTCCTTTACTTCTTTCCTTTTCACTCTGTTCAACACCGCTTGCCTATCTATTAATCTAGAAACTTTATCAATTCACTTAAGAAGCAAAAACAACAATACTATGGACTACATTTCTCATCATACAGTCATCCGTCATGGACAGCGAGCAAGAGATAGAGAGAAAGAGGGAGAGAGAGAGAGAGAGAGAGAGAGAGAGAGAGAGAAAGAGAGAGGGAGAGAGAGAGAGAGGAGAGAGAGAAAAGAGAGAGAGAGAGAGAGAGGAGAGAGAGAGAGAGAGAGAGACAGGGAGAGGGAGGGAGCTAGGGTGGTATGGAGAGCTAGGGTGGGAGAGAGAGATGGGGAGAGGAAGGGGAGGATGACTCTTGCCGAGCTGCCTGTGCCGTCTGGTCAGCGACTTCGAAAGCGAGCCAGCCTGACATTCAAGGAATAAGTTATATGCACTCACAATCAGGTATTTCAGAATTAACCTAATAATGCTAGAGTAGAAACTCGAGCCAAACTTGGAGCATTTTGTAATTTGGATTGAAACCCTTATAATAAGTACATATTTTTGACTATCGGGCAAAGAAATCTTACTGGGCAACTTATTTGACAAAAAATTGGCTCGAATTTATACCAATCAAAAAGTTAGACTAATTCTGAAAAACAGAGCACCCAAAGAATGTTTTGGTCGCATTTCCGTAAAAGTAACATAAACTCGTATGTACTCTAATATAATCTTGAAGAGAAAAAAAAGTAAAATCAGGCGAAGGAAAACGGTTGCGAAGAGTTATGAAAAAGGAAGATTTTTTAATACACAATGTGAAGTCTAACGGTAGTTTGCGAGGCGGTCAGCTGTTCAGATTCCTAAGCTGGGGCCGACTACGACTTCCTTGTCAAGACTGAACCCTTCAAAAAACCAATCAGAGAACTCACTTAAGAAGAAATTATTGTAATTGAAATGAATGATTCATAGCAAATAAGTGATAATTTCTCTAGTATTCTGCCCTTCTTATGTAGCTTCAAATAAAAGTAAATAAACGTATGTTCCGTTTCAACTACAGTAATCAAGCACACAGTACAGTAAACCTTCGGAAGCGAATGTTTAATATCTTCAATGAGTATATTTTAAGGATCAGTTTAAGTTAAAACCTAAGGACTTACAAGTAATTTACCAGTCATTTCCAGAGTGTTGGGAGCGAAGGAGAGAGAGGCAAGCAGATTGGGAGAGAGAGAGAGAGATGGGCAGAGGTAGGGAAGGAGTCTGGCCGCGACCTTCACATTTCTGGCTGGGCCGACTACGACCTCCTTGTAATCGGCAAGCTGGAGGTGATCCTTCAAAAAGAGCAATCTAAGAAATAATTCAAGAAATTAATAAGTGGTATTCAAATGACACATCCAAAAAGAATAAGTTGCAATCGGGTTAGCATTCTACCTTTCTTATTTAGCTTCAAATAAATGCAAACAAGCCATATACCGCTTGAACACTACCGTAATGCAATATAACATACTATCCAGCGCACAGTAATCCGACAAGAAAATGAATGATCAGCACTTTCGGAGCGTTTGATTTAAGGGAATTTTTAATATAAAAAGTGACGACTGACAAGAAGTTTGTCGGGGCAAACAGTTCGGCCACGGCGTTCAGGTTCACTTTTCTCGGCGGCATTCGAGGCCGGGCCTAGCCATCCATCATTCTCGCAGCAGCTGAACACGGTAACAAGGAATACGAAATCATTCATGAGTAGGCTAACATCTTTTAACCATGATGCTATATCCTCAATTCAACATTGTAGCGGTGAAACCAATGCTGAACAAGGTCTGGTTCCAGCCCGGGGGGGCACAGACATAAAAATGTCTTTTTCGATTAAAAAAAACGCACATTCAATGGAAAAGTGTCCTTTTTTTCATGGCAAAAAATCTCTCTCAGGGGTCAAGCGATTCTGAGCAGGCTGGGGGGGGGGGGGTCAACACGGCGCATTCACCTACCTTGTTCAACACTGGGCGAAACAAATCTATTCAAACAGCAACACATTTTTGAGAAAGCACAAAGGTTATTTACTTCAATTCCCTCAGTCAGCATAGGTGCAGCAAAAAAAAATTACCATGGGAAACAATTGGAGTTTAAAAGGAAAAAAAGCAACAAGAAATGAAATGAAACGCAGCAAACCGTGAGCAGCACGAATCCTCCGGGAAGTTGCGCCGTGCTTCCCAAGCACACGAAGCGAAGAGGGAGAGGCAGAGGCTTCGATGCAGATGCTTGAAGGCTCAATAGAATGGTAATAAAATACACTTCACATACTTGAAGGATCAAGCATGGTTGTTGCGACAAGACATTTAAAAAAAACAAATCGACAAGTTCAGAACTCCCCGGAGTTGTTTCCAAACATTCCGGGTGGTACTGGCTGTTATATCATGTAATCATCCTAACTAGTTAGAAGAAACCCGAAAAACAACGACGGAACTAGTAAAACACAAGCAATCATTTCGAAAATGCTGCTTGGCTTTATGATTCCGAAGTGTCGTTTATTTGGTGTATTTCGTTGTTTAAGTGTGTAGTGTAAACTCAAATGCCACTTTCTACTGCATTTACCACTTGATTTATTTTATGAAATAAAGTTGAAATTTACAGTTTAAGACATTGTGTGCTATGTGTGGAAGAGAATGGCGATTCGAAAAAGGTATAGATCTCTTTATTTGGTTGCCTGTAAGTCGAGATATTTCTTGCGTGCCATTTGGAACATTGCGCGCGCTGCGATACAAATCGGCCACTTTGGCGGTACATCACTGTATGTATCTGTATATACATCATAATTACTGTATGCGTACATACCCTAGCATATGTATATGCATCATCAACTTTTCTGCTGGTTATAATCAGTTTTCGATTGCTTTTTGTACGAATAAGTAATTTCAAGTATAGGCATTATTTTAATTTGGTTATATGGCAATTGGGCACTGACCTCTGCACAACTAACGCGTTCGCCTCAGGAATGACTCTCTTCTTCGCAATGGAAACGACACCCCAATTCACTGGAAGGCCCTTGACACTGATGTGCTCTTTGTTGGTGAACGGAACTCCAAGAAGAGGGCGGCTTTTTGCGAGCTGAAGATGAGTATCATTTGTTACTTTGCAGAAATTGATTACTTTTCATAATTTGAATGTATTTTCGTCAGCTTGATACAATGAATTTTTGAGTGAATTAATTGAAAGTGTATTTCCTTCATGTAAATGTGCTTGCCTCTTTCCGTTGTTTCTCACTCATGGCGGCCAGTTCGGCGTCCAGCTCACGAGCTTCTCGTCGTGCATCCTCGTACGTGTCCACAACGATGGCTTTTAACTTGGAGTTCACTGCGCGAGCTCGGGAAACAAATGTCTCAACGACTTCTGTGACGGTGACCTGTGTGTAGAGAAAAAGAAATAAGTAAATGATAAGGAGGAGACTTTTTTTTTCTTTGAACAGTCCACGAAGATATCGAATGGTAAACATGCCCTTTTCTCTCGTATCTCGAGAGCGATTGCTGCTGCAGACAGACTGAGAAGGCGTTCATCGGAAGAGAGAACTCGTTCTTTCTTTCGAGTTGACCAGAAGAGAACGAAGGGAATGCGGATGAAAAAGAAGTACACTCGGGAGATCAAGAAAATGATCCAGTCGAAAAGAGTTTCATTTCTGCAAAACAAACCAAATTTATGTAGTCAGTCCCTTCGAACAAGAACGAAAAGTGGCTAACCCATAGGTAAACAGCACACGATTGAAGGCCATCCAAGAGTGTGGAAGGCACGAACTGCAACAGCGGTTGTAAGAGAAAGAGGGAGAGGAGGAGTTGACCTAGCGGTTTCTTATCCAAATGATACTGTTTGTGGAGGGCAGACTTGCTATCATTCCCTTGCACACCAAAAGGACTAAACAGGCGCGTTTTTTTAACAGTGCAGAAACACTGATATCGAACGTGCACACAAGAGGAGGACGTCTCAGCCCTATGTGCTGTCTTTGATTACTGCTGCTATGTATATGAGAAAGGAGCATATTTATTTCGCTTAAATTAGAGACTTTTCATTTTCAGCTCATAGAATATCTGGAGAAATTATTGTGAAAGAAAGCATAACAATTCAATTCATCCCATTTTTATTCACTCAGATTGATCATTTTTTCATACAAACATAAGGCGAACAAATAGTCTTGTTCTCCCTTGCAAATAAGGAAAGATGGAAACTTCGTATCACATAAAGAGAGCAAAGCAATTGTTTGCAGCACTCGTACATAGCATTTCTACTTTAATCATCCTTTTTTTCTCGAAAGTACATTGATGCGTCTTTAAAGACAACACTGAAAGGCAGAGAAATCATATTCAATATCATCTGCCGCGCCTTCATTCTCAAGAAACTTGGGTCAGGGGTCCCGGAACTCGAAAAAAATTGTTCTGAGGTGTGCAGGAACTTTCCCGGACTTTTTATATGCTATAGCATGGAACCTCGGAGGTTTTTTTGACCGCTCCGGGAAAGATACCGGACCGATTTTGCTCAAATGTACCAAGCGCTCCGGGAAAGATCCAGCACCTTTGAAATCGTGAGAAATAGCGTGTAAGAGTGGAGGCGCAGACAAACCTACTCGAGATATGGTTTGTCTTGCCTCTCTCATTTCGTGGTTATCTTTAGTTTTCTCTCGCAGTCAAAGCAATTCTTTTACCATAGAATGAAGGCGCGGCTGATTTTTTTTGGGCTGCACTTAACATAACAGTACATCTTTTTTCCTTGTGAATCATTGCATTTTGTCTCGCACCATTCACTCCACAATATTATGTGGCCGTCACGTCCATTTCTTTAGATTTCATTTACATAGGAATTATGAGTAATACATCATAAACCGTCTTCGAAATGAAGCCAAGGCTTACACGTTTATCACAGCTTTTCCAACGAACATTCGTAGTGAAAAGCCATACGCCAAAGCTGCATACGTAAAGCAATATGGAAGGGGCACTTAAATATGCAGAAGTAGAAGAGGGTCTTGTGAGGAAATATGGCGGAAGAATGAGATAAGATAAAGAAAGTAAGAGCGAAACGGTGCAAGTGCACCAAGCAAACTAGAAAATGGTTTGCTTCTTGGCTGCAATGCATTTCCGAATAGAGACAACAACAACAATGAAAATGAGGTCATGGGCAGAATGATAGGAGGTGACCGAGAAGATAGTAGGGAGAGATGCACGGGAAGGGAGTGGACAAGTGTGTGACGACGATGAAATTTTCATGCTTTTCTCCATTATTAGCACAGAAATAAGATTAGGGATAACTGGCGGCGGTAGGTATGTACAATTACAATTGTCAAGGTACAACCATGGAAATTCGTCGGTCTCAACTCACGGGGTTGTAACATGTCAAACGAAGGCTCATTTCAGTAAAAGAACCGGGAAGGGCGCAAAGGGTGTGTAATGTTTAGAACGAATGAATGAATCCGTGGACACGTAGGCGTATTCATAGCGAAACGTAGAAAAAAAAGTGGCAGTGGAGCATATGCAGGAGGTCTCTGGAGCCAGAAGGGAGACGCACGCCTCTACTGCGGATATCTCACATGTGATAACAAAAGAAGAAGAAGAGTCATGACACATTGTGCTCACTCCCACATGTACCAACTGAACAGACATATGTATTCACATACAGAGAAAGAAAAAAACTACTACGTTTCGTTAGAGAGAATCAATGTACAGTGACTATGGCTGGGAAGTAACAATTGAATACAACACAAGAAAAATGGATGAAGAGAGGAGAAAACTTCTGACCCACTTTCAGCGTACTGAGAGATTCATCAAGAACAAATAAAGAAGGCTAATCCTTCAATGAATGAACAGTGCTCGAAATGGCTCTTCCGGTGACACAAGCTGAATCCCACCTCGAGAAACTTATCAACTGTATACCGTATTCTTGGCAAACGGCTCTCACAAAACAATTACATAAGGGCAATGAAAATAATGCTCAAATACCTATTTAGTCTAAATATCTAGCAATATATATAAAAATCTATATTGAGCGCCATTGCCTTGATTATGTTTCGTAGAACTGATTGCATAGTCCTCGGAATATTAAGGACATCAAATATCAACGAGCTATAAAATTAGAAATGTCATAGCAAACTGCGTCACTTTAGAAGTGAAGAAGCGTTGCACGAGGTGTCTTTTGCTATCATGGGAAACTTGAGAGGGGCGAATAGTGACCCGGAAGGCGAAATCATTCTTTGTAATCTAGTCACATTTCCCTGACGACGGAGCGGAACAAGAAGTACAACAGATACATATATCAGCCAGAATAAAGCTGATTTCGTCAAGTGTGCATAAGGTAAGCGTCGTATAATTAATTAATTATCATTTAGATGATATACCGGTTACTAGAGAAGACTCCCACATGAAGATGCTCTAGCTCTAGCTCTAGAAGTGTGCAGGATAGAAGGAGTGTGGAGGAGGATGGAGAAGAAGCGGTTGGCCGAGAGAAGGGATGTGGAGTGGGTCTAGGGAGGGCATGGAAGGAGCGGGGCCATCAGACGGATCCAGTGCTCGACTCGCCGTACCCGGTCGATGAGGCGGACACGCTGGCTCGCCTCGCTTTAGGCTTCTGGTGCACCTGGAAGAAGACTGAAAGTTTGCCGTAGTGTCACTGCACACGGAGACGGAAGACAGCATACACAAAGCGGTCAGTATCCCAGGGCATCCCAAACATCTTCTCTTTCACTTTCTATCGTTAAATGTTGTTAATGTTATGTTTCTAATTAGTCAAAAGAGATTGGATTTAGTTTGAACATTGAAAGAGTTAGCTGTTAGCGAGTGAAGAGGGGACAATAAAGGCGAGGGCGGAGGATGAAATGCCTTCACCTTTGTGTGCCGCTTCCGTTCGTCGGAGCGTGCGAACTTCCGTCCGCAGACGTCGCACGAGAATGGCTTCTCTCCAGTGTGCGTGCGGACGTGTGTTGTCAGGTGATCCGAGCGGGAGAAGGCGCGTAGGCAGATACGACACTGAAACATAATAAAGCATTTAATTACTCCTAAAACTAAATTTTAATTACAAAACTAAACAACTATCTCATTCCTTGAAAAAAGTTGATATTTTGATAATTTGATAACATAATAATATCAGGGGATAATCTTGCCAAAAGCTTTGGATCCCCTTCCGAAAGGTTCGACAAGCTAAGTCGTTTATAGGCCACGACCTTTGCAGAAAGAAGACTACATAAGTGCGCATGCAAACTCTCGACATTAAGATGGATGGAAGCGCTAAAAAAATCTAGCGAGGAGTCGTAAACATGCGGCCACTAAATCTTGATGATTTTTGGTGTTGGAAAAAAACACATGCATAAAGCGACAGAAGACCAACTGGCCGGAGTGTAATTTATATTCTCGCTAGCATTAGTGATTTGATTTATTTCATTTGTGAACTTCAAAAAGCAAGAAATATCCAAATGTCATATCGCATAAATTTTAATATCAGACTGAAGTCTTTGCCAATTTCAACTCCTTTTCACTTGACCAGTATACAGTTGCATTTGTTATAAAGCTAAAAACAAATTGCACGTGCTTATGCGTACGAATTTGCAAGAATCTCCTCGTTCCTTTGGACAATTTCGAAATCGTTATCGTTGCAGATACAAAAAAGACACTCGTTACGTGAAGGTGATATTTGAGAAATGACATCGAGAGCTTGGACTTCTTTTTAGCATGAGCAAACAGAAAGAAAGCAGCCATTTCCCCGCCACTTCTACCTAGTCTCCCCCCTGCCATGGCAGAGAAGGCTCTCCGAGGTGATAGCAGGACATGAGTAATGAGCGCTCATAACGAAGATGCCAACCACACTTATGCATGCATATATCTTATCGCTCTAATCTTGCAAAAGAGCACACATATCTATGTATGCCAATTTCCGCCTAGTTCCTGTCCGTCGACTTCGAATGCATGGAATGCAGCATAAACGAGGGAGTACTGCTCATCTTCTTCATCAAACGGAAATTGAGCGTTCACCTGGAATGGCTTCTGTCCCGTGTGGATGCGAATGTGTCGTGTCAGCTCATCAGATCGAGAAAACCTGCGCGAAGCAAGCCATTTAGTTATATCCTCTTTAATCTTTTAAATGAAGGAATACTAGAAGAAAATAGGAATTCCTTATCTCTTATAAATGGAGAAATATCATAATAACACATATTTATACTTTATTTACAGCACATCGTGGAATTAGACATCCAATAATTGGAAATGCTGTTCTGGACGTACACGTTTGTTAAAAAAAAGATTATCACACCTCCTGTCACAGTCGTCTCGCGGACACCGATACGGCCGTTCGTGCAAGGGAATCTTGCTCGATCGCATCGAGTACTTGCGGAAGTTCGCCTTGAAGTCGCCCTTCCCACCTTCCAAATCCATGGAATTCGGAGGGTAATCATAGTCGCCGTAGTCGGACCCCTCGCCGCCTTCTAAAACATGACGTAATAAAATTTTATAACTTATTGTCGCTCCTAGCTTTAATTTCTGCTGCAAAATTTTCGCACACAAAATTTCTTCATGAATGAAATCACGTTGCGAAATTGGGTAAGCGCAAAGAAATGTTCCAAGTACGAATGTGTTTATTAGCAACAAGTCATATAATATGGAAACAATAAGGGTGCTATGTTACTTGGGGGGGGCCAGTATACTTTTTTTTTCCTTTTCGCTCAAATCGTGCACAGGGGGGTTCTCGAGCATGGGGAACACGAATATCACGTTTGTTTTGTACTCCTATGCGTATAAAAAAAGTTACCGTACATTAGAGGTGTTAGCTAGATCATGTATGTTATACATGTTGTCTGATCTTTTGACTCTGTGAGTCAGTGTGTTGGTAGATAGCAATTCGTGTTGCCTCTCCCTCATAACCGATGGCGTAGATCATCCCGGCAGAGGCCACTCACTCTCTAAGTTACTCATTGCTCTACCACCCATCCCTCGCTAGTAAGAGGTATATAAGCGCCCCGGAAGTGGGACCCGTTCAGTTATTCCGTTTTTACGGCAAATATGAATGCCCAAGCGCATATGCTCTCCCTCCGCGACTTTAATCTCTTCTCGTCATGGCCTGAACTTGCGTTCATGTCGAGCGCTGACTTCGACACCTTCATAGCGGAAAGGGCACTTCTTTGGACGAACAGGCCCTGCCCAATTTGTGGCGGGCCGAGGAGTATCACCCCGAGCGATCCCAATGCTCTTCGGTGTGGTGAAAGGGTTGAAGAAGTAATCGAAAGTTTCTACTATCAGGAGAAAGTTCGAGTGTAACGTGCGCACGTGTCGTCGTCTGGCTAACCGCAAGGTTGGCATCTACGTCGACACGTTCTTTCAGAGATGCCACGCCGACCGCCAGAAGGTCTTCCTGCTCTCCTATTTGTACATTAACGATATGGGAGGGGTCGCGGAAATGGCCCGGTCATGCCAGATATCCCCGAGGACCGTTGTGCAGTACAACCAATGGTTCAGGGATATTCTCGTTAGTTAGCGAACAGAAAAGAGAGAGAGAGAGAAAGAGAGAAAGAGAGAGAGATTACAGGTTGAGTACTACACACTGAATCCGGTTCGTCGCATGGGGGGTCCGGGTACGGTTGTGCAGCTTGACGAAACATGTGTCGTCCGTCGCAAGTTTAACCAGGGGCGCCTTGTCCGCAAGGATTGGCTGGTCGGAGGCATCCAAGACGGCACTCGCATGGCCTTCTTTGAGATCACACGCAACGCATCGAGTGCTTGTGGAGCCAGTTCAAGAGGAAGCTCCGCACACGCAATGGATTGAAGGGCGAACAGTGGGCCGACCACTTCATGGAGATCCTTTGGAAGTGGGAAAAGAATAGCGAGGACTTACTCTATGAGTTGTGGCGAGAGATCGCAAAGCGTTACCCACTTACATAAGCGCGCTCTCATTCCTCTCTCACTCTCAAATTTGTAAATATTGTAATAATAATTAGAAGCAATGCTTTTATGTGTTAATGGAAGCATGTTGTAAATATATTTATGTCGTTGTCACTCTTGTCCGGCATGGTCATGGTCTTAACGCGCAAAACACAGTGCAAACACGTGAGAGTCTTTTACTAGTTAAGTACGGTAACTTTGTTAAACTGCATGCAAGAGCAAAACAAACGTGATATTCGTGTTCCCCATGCTCGAGAACCCCCCTGTGCACGATTTGAGCGAAAAGGAAAAAAAAAGTATACTGGCCCCCCCAAGTAACATAGCACCACAATTAAGTACGTACAATTGCCAGAATCTTACCATACAACTCCTGCTCATATGAATAGTCATCAAGAGGCTCTTGCTTCGGCTCAAATTCGCCCGATGTACCCGGAACGGACTTGTCCGAAGAAGTTCTACGAAAAGAAAGAACCACAACGTGAATGAAGTGGAATGCAAACAAACTCGTCAGGTGAGGAGCGAACGGGTGGCTCCTGCTGCTGCGAGTAACAAGTACTGCTGCTTGCACTCTGGAATAAGTACTAAATAGAAACAAACAAACATTCCTACTCAATCGATCAAATCAAATCAGGTATCCAAACTCACCGAGAACTTATGAACAGGCGAACTTTTCGAGGCGGCAGAAGAGGACGGTTCACTCGTTCGAGCCGACTTTTGCTGAACCCCATTTGGGATAGAATTCTCCATGAGCTTCATAAAGTTCTCCATGAGTTTAGGTCCCGTCGAATTAAAGATTCCGACGAATGCAAAACTACAGAACTACAGTTCGCCCGTGCGTGAATAGTGTCAACACCATTAGATCATTACAAGGTTTTTTGCAGCCACGTTTTGTTCAAAATTAAGTGCAGGAAATGGAATATTTACCGGAATTGATGTATCAGAATGTATCGAAGGTCGCTTCTTGTCGGCAGAGCTGTCCGAGATCGACACCAGCTATGAGAAGATGAAGATATTTCTAAGGAGTCACGGGCTTGTAGGTTTTGAATGAAACCTTCAACAAGTCCGGTGACTCTTGTGTCGGAGTCTTCGCGTCCATTACTTGTAACTCGGGCAGGCCATTAGGGTGTGTGATGGACTGGAGGAAGTGCTCGACAAGAGGCGAGAATTGGAACATGGTTGCGGAGAGTCCTGTTGAGGAAATTGTTGAGAAAGTGCCCGAGACTCTATCAAGGAGGCGTAAAGCAAGGAGTACCTGGTGAGCTGAGACTCTGAGGGGTCGTTGAGATGGTGGTCTTTCCGGTAGCTGAGAGCCGCGGTGTCGGCGGCGGTAGCAGAGACGTTGAAGTCAGTGGAGGATTACGTCTCTCCGAGAGGATGTCACTCGATGACATGGTCGCTATAAGGACATAGTACAGGTAAGGACAAACCAGCAAGGGAATTGCGAACGTGGAAACTGGAAGACTGGCAGCTGCTGCGAAGACCGCTCACTCATCACTACCGTAACCCGTCCGCTGTGCGACGACGCCCGAGTTCCATCTGCAAGCCAACGTGTCAAAAAAGTATTTTTATTCTTTTCCTTAAAATCAGCCTGATCTTTGGTTTGGTATCCCGTTTTAAGAAGAAAAAGGTGAACGGGGATTGGGAATGGATCTAGAGATGATCGAAACATGCAGCATACTCTCTCCCCCTTACGCGTCACATATCCGGGAAAAGTTTTACAATCGCTGATGCGGAGCTATCCCATCTACGTCTATCCTTAATGGCATGTGTTCACTAAATTCTTCCAACCACTGGTAGAAGCATTGTTTTGATCAATTTCTAGCCATTTGAGCTACTCTCATTCATTTGGTTTTTTTTCTCTGAGGACTGGTCAAAGAGGATGAAAGAAACAACATAACGAGAAAAAGACGAGAGAGAGAGAAAGGAGAGTGTGGTTGGGTGCCAGGGATGAAGCCCTTGACGAGCTCGCACAGGCATTGCGTGAGGCTGGAAGACGGGTGTTGTGTGTAACAGACTCCCGCTAGTGGTGCCCAAGGGGAAGGAGTGTAATGCCTCATGGACGTCGCCGCTTTTCTTCAACGGGCGCCGCTTCACCCGGTGATTCTCTCTCTCTCTCTTTCTCTCTCTCTCTCTCGCAAGTCTATATTTCTCAGTTACTCTCCTCCCGCTTCGTTTTGAATTGAATTGTTCTCGAGCTGTCTGCTCCTCACTATGTTTTGTCTTCAATCTCCATTTCGTCAGCTTTCTCTTTTATTATTGCGGAGCACAATGTGCCCTGCAGCAACAGCCAGGCATCATGAGAGAGAGCCCGCCGCTAAGAGAATGAGAGAAAAAAGCAGCAGCTGATAGGGCCCGCCCCCTACGTATCCTCTTCCACAATGGACCTAATAAGACCTCCCCAGAGATAGAGATGGGAAGTGACATCACTCAACGGGGGAGGGGAGGGAGGTTCAGGACGGACCAAGGCTATGCAAATAAAGGCGGTTCAGTATCCACGTGGTAGATCGAGGCAGAGAGGAATATCTCATTTCTCTGAACCAAATTTCAAACCACTATTTAACTAAAGCGCCGGCTGAATATCAGGAATGGCAGACTTTTTTGAAATCGTGATCTTGGAAGAGCTCTAAGTGGTATAATAAAGTTGTGACCTATGACTGGTAGAACCCTGAACGAAATGGAATCTTTGAAATCGAATGCGTAGGAATTCTTATCTGCAGCGCTATTCGCCCGTAGACTAAAAGAGAAGTCGAATGAATACGGAAGAAGAAAAGTGATGGACAGTGATTACATGTTTGGTTCCTCTGCAAAATCCTCTCCCTTCAAGCAATCGATCAGCATGGCCAGGGACCCTACGCGCTTCTCTCCAATTTCCTCCTGTCATATACCATGGCACTGCGCGAGATGAACCAAGGCGGACGGCGGAAATTAATGTAGTCTATTCAGCATGGAATAGCTGCTCGAATCTGGCGATTGATATGCATGGCCAAAAATGAAACGAGCCAATTCCACTATCTTTGACAGAAGGTGCACCCTGTTGTTTCCTTGGAAGAACGAGACAGGAGAATGACCTCTAAACTGGCATGCACAAAGAATTCTAATGGCATGCAGCATGAATAGAGTGGGAATGAGAAGGAGAGATGGATGGTGGAAACGAAATCCTTCCACCACTCCCATTCACTTTCGGTTCAACGAGACTCTGCCACGCATTCCATTCTAGAATGAATCACCGGGCTCCCCTGTTCACTAATCTCTATTTCGTTTAGTCTTGGCTCACAATCAGGCTGCGACAACAATGTATGCACATATGTAGGTCCATAGGTAAACAATTTCTGGGTATAGGTTTGAGAAATAGAAAGTGAATTTAAAGAAATGTAAACCAAACCGGCAAGAAGTGGTTCGTTGTCGCCGAAGAAGGCCTGGCCTGAGCTGGGATGATGAAGGGTAGAGAGGGAGAAGCGGGGAGTGTTGTCGTCGGCGAGTGGGGTTAACTTTGTGGGAGAGGCGACGAGTTGGCCAGTGGGAGTGAGGAGCATTTCGGAGAGGGTGGGGGTCTTGAGACAATCGCCTTCCTCTTTGCACAGCCCGTTCGTGTTGGCCATGGAGGAGGGAGCACAGGAGGCGGCGGCGGAGCCAGTGCCGGCCGCGGCCACTGCGGCAGCGAGCGCGGCCTTGTGGTGGAGGGACTGGCCGCCGCGCACGAACATCTTGGGCGGCGGCATGAGATTGACGCGCGCGGCAGCGGCCGCGGCAGCAGCCGCTGCCGCGCCCACCCCCGGCACGGCCAGCCGTGACTGCGAGGGAGGGGGCGCAGCCGCCAGACGCCGGCCTGGCGCCGGCTTCTGTGTCGCCGTCGCTGCCGCCGACGACAGTTTGGAAAGAGAAGCGGAGAAAGAGACGACACTGGCCACCTGCAAAGGTAGAAAGAAGTCTCTCTCTCTTTCTTTCTCTCTGTCTCGCTAGCCACGCCCGACACCATCTATACACTCTCCAAATGTCACGGCAGCCCGCGATGCTGCGACGTCAAAGACGGCAGGCGCGAAGCCGGAAATCAGGCCAAGCATAAGAGAGAGACAAAGTTAGTGAGAGGTAACAGAGAAGAAAAGAGTGCCTAGAAAAGAAGAAAGAGAGGGATCTAGAGAACACACTTACTAGCCATGGAAGGTTTAAATGGGAACATCAGCAGAAATGGAATGAACAGCGAGAGCACAGATGCGAGGCAAAGCAATGCAAGGAGACAGAAGCTGACGTAAAGAAGCGGGCCGCGACTGTGCTCTTTACATGCGAACGACAGCGATAAGCAGTTAGGTCCGGGGGAGGGCAACTGATAAAGTGGTCTCCACCCACGTACTTCCAGAGCTAAGCCTCGACAAGGAGGTTCGCACAGTCGCCAACTACAATGTTCCGCTGCGTATTGATGAGGGTATATTCACCCAGGAGCAACATTTACATGGACGAAAAGCTGTAGAGTAGGAAAGAGATGTAGATAGAGGAGAACAAGAGAAGGAGAGAGAGAGAGAGAGAGGAAGATTGTCGCGTACCCTCCATGCAGCGTTCTTTACTAATCGCTGATTCCAGACGCTGGGGATAAGTGAGAGGAAGAGCAGAGAGGGAAGGAGAGCAAGATTAAGAGAGGCGCCAATATGTATATAGATAATGATGTGGAAGTGTATATGACATTCGGTCACGACGTAATACTCTTCGGGATTAAGGCTGATAGACTAATAATGTTGAGTATCAACGGCTAAATGAGTGCGAGAGCTAAGAAACCCTAACTGGCAAGCAAGAGAACAAGAGCGATAAATAGCGGCTCCAACGTATAATTAGAAATGAAAACCAAGAGAGAGAGAGAGAGTGCAAAGTGGCATTTTGCCTGATTACTTTGACGACCATGACATTGGTATCTCGGCATGAGGAGGCAGACCAAGTGGCCGAGAGAAGAGGGAGGTTCTGGCAAGCATGAGGGAGAAAGAGGGACGAGAGACGGAGAGAACGGGCCAGAGGTGATGGTCCTATTCAAGCAGACAAGGAGACGAGAGAGCACGCGTCAGTGAGAGAATTCGGCAGGTAGGATGCATACGAAGCCAGAGTGTAAGACACGAGAAAGATGCCGCGAGGGAAGACAGAACGATAGAGAGCAGAGAATATCTCTGCTTCTCTAGCTCTCCTCATGGGCCTTGCTCTCTCTCTCTGCTTGTAGCACAAGAGGGCAGATGAAGAGAGAGAGAGAGAGAGAGAGAGAGAGGCTAAGAGAGTGCCGGGCTGCCACTCTGAAGAGGCCGACGCAATCGATTCCTGTCGATCGGCCATGCAAACTCTCCGGGTCTGCCAGCCATCACATGCCCTGCACGGCTCAGACTCACGCAGGGAGAGAGTGACAAGGGAGGGGATTGTGAAAGATGATGAAAAGAGGCAAGCATGAAATGCTCAACCACGCTTCTCCCCCCCCCCCCCCCGCCCTACTTGCAAACTTTCATACTGACTCGCACTCAGGCCAACAACCGAGTCGACATGGCTAAGCCCCAGGAGAGTTCGGATGTTCCCGACAGGAAGATAGAGCGTGAGCGAAAAGAGAAGACACGAAGATTGAAAATGTGACAGAGAGATAGAGAGAGAGAGAGAGTTAGAAAAATATATTTAGAGAAGAAGACTCTATTGGAGAATTCACTACACATGTTTCGACATGAGGCCCGTGAAAAAAAAATGAAGCCACTTTCAGACCATACAGAGATTCTCTGGCGAAGCTAGCCATATATGTATGTCACAAAATGAGTAAACAGGGATGCTAATGTCGATCTTGAGAGAAGAAAGAGAAGCAACCGCTGGTAAGGTAAGCGGCGATGGGATGTGAGCAGGAGCGAATAATTATTGTGATTGGCTAGTGTAGGAAAAGGCAGCGATCGTATAAGCACTCCAGACGCCAAGTGCCAAGAAACACTCGAGAATTCTGACTCAGAGAGAGAGAGAGAGAAGATGACGGCAGCAGGCAGCTTCGCTCCTTCAGAGATTGCCGCCGCCGTAATATGGTAATGAGTCTCTCAAAATGTGGGCATGCTCTCAGACGTCTAATCGAAGCTGCAGCGCATCCTTGAAGGAAAACACCTTTTAGTCAGCAACCTATGATGTCAATGAACGTCGTGAACTGCTGTGATCAACACTTCTCGAATACCCTACAAAAGTTCAAGAATGACATTGCGCATAAATATATGTACGATCCAAATGTTCTCGTTCGTAGGTTAATTTTCTTTAATTTGCGCAGAAAAGCAATAACATAAAGCTGCGTCCAAGTCGGCGATAGAACATTGTGTCAAGAAAATATGAGTCGCATATCTTATTTTATGTCTCAATGAAACACCAATGCTGATAGTAAGAGGAAGGCAATAAAGGACATAATTAAATCAGATCGGAACATTTTTTTTTAGATTCTACAAAGCAGAAATCAAATGTGATTGAAAAAGTCTATTCTGCAAAGAAGATTTTAGCTCTGAAAAAGCTTCGAAACAATTTGAAAAGAGGTGCGAGTGCAGAGAAAGAGGATCTTTTATCCGAGCGAGGCTACAATGCTTCTGCGCGGGTGACATGCATTCCACACACCTAATCATTTCCTTAACTACCCTATCAGCATTCTATTTTCTATCTCTATTATTTTCCAACCATTCCACTCAATTACTAATGCAGTTTGGCATTCCCAATTTGGAGCAATAGGCTAGGCTGCCTGTGCTGAATCACAGTATCTGCGAGAGTTTGAACGGCAAACACTTTGAAAGAGCAAAAAAGTTCGCACGTTGAGTTAACATGACTTTCCAGAGTGAAAGACTTCGTCGCGCATTGCCTGAGCAAGCACGCAGCAATCCAAGTGCCTTCGACTACTGAGAAGATACCTCAGAGTTGCCGGAATGATGAAGGTGGGAGAGCAAACAAGCGGAGTGCGCATGGCGTCCCGAGAGAGAGAGAGAGAGAAACCGTACCACGGATTGCAAGGGAGAAAGGGTCAGGATTGACAGAATGGAGATCGATGAGGGCAGGGCAAGAAAGCGTTTAAGAAATGAACGCAGCAGTCTAAACTGTTCCCAACTGCTGCTGAATAAATGAAAGGGATTAGTGTGAGGTGTTTTTATGATCCTAATTTCAATGCTTATCTAATGAGAAGAGGCGCAAGCATGAACAAAATGGCAAAAAGAGTCATACAGTACAAAATATTCACAATTTAGCATGAATTAAAAAAAAATTTGACGCTGATTTTACTAGAAGAGAGATTACTGCGATCGTTTACATTGTAGTGAGTGTGCGGCGTAGATGAATTGGCCATTTGAATTACATATCTATAAATTATTCATGAAGTGGGCGGATAAGAGAGGAAATGAATGTGCGAGAATGACGTCATTCACGTGATTGGTGAACGTATGTCAAAAGGGAAGACTTATGGAAAAGAGAGCGATGAAATGTGTCGTCTCTTTTGGCGCATTGAAGAGGAAATGAACTTGGCCGGCAATCAAAAAGACGCTTACCATGACAGAATGAACGTCATTAAATCTTTGGTTTGAAAACGACTAGAATCATTGGACAAAATCTTATAACGAAGGCGTCCTGGCTTTTTTTTTGTTGTTGAAATATTGACAATGCTTTACTGATGCAGGTTATGCAGCAGGCAACTTTTCTCCACTTTCTTATGCAAGATCAAAGTCCATGTGAGCGCACTATGAAGGAGCAGAATAAAAATGAAAAGAAATAAGCGTCTACGTCTCATGAAAAAAGGAAACAAGCGTACATATGTGTTCAACAAGTACAAAAGATAGCATCGATGAAGCGAATGGAAAAGCCGCTTGAGGACTGCTTGGGGGGTCGGGATGAAGCAGAAGATGATGCAGGCAGCACACGGCTGCGCGTGCATGCGCTGCCGCCAGCCAGCGCAGATCGAACGTGTGGGCGGCAGAGAAGCAGAGGAGGCTAGCGAGGCAAGGGGACAGCGCGGCAGCGAGGCAAGAAGAGAGAGAGCGAGGGGAGGCGAGAGAGTCCAGAGACGGAGGGGGGCGGCTGGGCATGGCTGGCCTGCCTTCCTCGCCTTCTCAGCCTACCGCCTCCGACACACACACAGCCAAGATGACGGCGCGCGCGTCTCCAGTCGCCCGTCCATAATCGGGGGCCCAGAAAAGGAAAAGGCCGGCGGGCCACGTAGCCTTCCTTCCCCCTACCCTCCACCTCGCTCCCACACCACACACAATGTGCTGCCACCCACTACGTCGACGCTTCATCCTTATCCCTCTCTGATTCTCTCTCATTCACTAGCATTAGCCATTTTTCAATGAGTTTAAAACTACGAGCTATTAAAAGCAAAAAGTCGACAACAAAGTATTGTCATGGAAGAAGGAAGAGAATGAAGAGGCCTTCTTCATCATGGCGTGGAAAACAGAGGGAGAGAGATTGAGAGTAGCTTCAAGTGCCCACCACTTCATCCTCGTAGGCGGCCCATTACTGACATCATTTAGCCAATGGCTGAAAAACATATCGCTATGAAACTGATAACTCAAGATTTCTTCCTAAAATGCATTGGATATTTTGTTAATTAATTTGCAGTATGATGAACACGGTACTTTACATTAGGTAGATATGTATTTGAATGATATTAACCAATGTACATACAAGAGATATGAAAAAAACTGACAACTAAAAGCTTAAAAAAATCAGGAAACTTAACTTACAAATATTTTCCTTAACATATACCGACGATAATTAATTTAGAAAACAAGTACAACATAGAAAAAAACAAACATACAAAAAACAAAAAAAAACTCACAAGGCAAGACATATTTGGTCGTCTTGCCATTAAACGTTACATTATTAAAAATCGCACAATTGTATGTGCATGTTCATGCATATTCATTGTCAAAATATGAATAAACACATTATATTTGCTTTCAGCGATATCAGCATGATTGCTGTTAAAAAATCCTCTGAGAAAGGCTCATTTGATTTGTATCTTTGCTAATAAGCTTACTTTGTGTGTATTAAGAGCATAATAATGTAGTAAGAGCATAATAATGTTCCTCGTATAATTTCTACTATAAGAATTAAAAGTGTATTGCTATGTTCGACATTCTTATATTACCACATTATCGAAACTTTTTTTTAATTAATTAAACGCTCAATGGATTAAAAAAATATGAACGAACTGACCACAGTTGAGCAGATCCTCCTTGAAGACTTTCTCGGTGTACTGGTCAATCTGCTGGTTGACTTGAAGCCGGAGTCTCTCTTCAGCTGAGGGAGAAGAGTGACGGCGACTGGTGGACGGCATCTGCGGTGGCTCTTCCACGTCTTCTGCCTCCTTTATCAACTCACCGTGTCGCTCCTGCAGTCACGTCACTTTTAAGTTAATTTAGAGGATATAAAAACATTAAAAATAATAAGTTTTAAAGATAAAAAAAATATATTAGACAAAGCGCGTAGGCGAGCTTGTGGGCAAAAGGAATATAGAAAAAACGCAGTTGCCACGCCAGTTTTTCATGCAGCTACCCCAGATTCCCACACGTTTTGCCCCCGCACAACGGGAAAAATAACCTTTGCCTCTGGTTTTCGTGGAGTTGTTGGAGCAAAATTTTGATAATCTCCTAACGAAACAATGAATTTGATAGTAAAAAAATCTGAGAAGAAGGCACAACACAAACTCCATATCGTTTTTTTTTAAAGAAATTCAGCTCGCGGTGCTTGATAATGATCATTGCATACTCTTGTCATTCTTTAACATTCCACACATTCACAGAAAATCTATTCATTCGTATGATTCAATCTGACTCTTTCATTCTACCCCCTATTTTGACCCTTTGTTGGTCGTTTCAAATCATTGCATCAAATGCGGTTCACACTCTCTCATCTAGCTCAACCGCAAACCTCTACCCTCTCTCTTCCTTTGCTCTGTGCCTCCCACTCTATTCGGCGGATATGCTCATTATCAGTACGGCCCGCGACCAATAGACTCTGCTTTGCATTCTCAACTGAATTGGTGGAAATGAGTCGAACAGAGAAAGATTGAGAGATTGTACTGGACAAGTTGTTCTCCAACTTCAAAGTAGCTCAAATGATATCAAGAAGACTTTTTCTGCACATCACGTGTAGAGATACTCATTCTTGAGCTGATCTCGAGCAGGTAAGCACAAAAGGCTATCAGAGAAAGCAAGAAGGAAGGAGACATACTGAAGGATATTTTTAGATATTAAATTAATAAACATGAGGAAAAAATAACGAATGATGTTAATGTATTGAAAACGAGATCGTTTAAACAGTGTCAAAATAGTGAATATCATAGTTCAGGCTGATTCTTAAATAACATGAATATATTTAGAAAGTGACGTTTCTCCAAATGAGAGCAAACTTTCGATAAGTACATCGCACACAGTACACTTGTCTATCATCTTGTGCTCTGCTCTCTTTCTCTATGAATCGCGAGAATGCCTCCAATCCGTCGATAACAACACTGTTTCGATGGAAGTTGACATTGATAGGGGTTTGCCATAGGCGGAGCCTACAGTCAGCAGTGTCATGCATGGGTGCGGTACGGTCTGCTTTACACAACCTATATTCCGTCTCTGTTGTAAAGTCGCGATTTCACATTGGTCGGATAGTTAGACGCAGAGTGCCCTTATGATTACCAGAAAGAGGAGATGAGAAAGGAGATGGCGAGAGAGTGAGAGAGAGAGAGAAAGAGAGAATTAGAGTTCGTCTCAATCTTGCCTTGTTGTTCTCGCGCACTCCCTCTGCTCTGGATGGACCCTTCCTTGCACTCTCAAGAAGCGAGTGTCATCTCACAGAAAAGGCGCGCGCCCTCCAATCGTTTTGGCTGGTCTCCCGTTGGTTTCTTGTCCACCGAGAAAACGTCACGCACGCGGGCAAAGAAAAAGGAGAGAATCAGCGACAGTGCGAGATGGATCGCTGGAGAGAGAGAGTACAGGAAGAGAGAGTTAGGAGAAACAGAGATAGAGAGAGCGAACAGGTAAAGGTAGTATGGAGAGACAGAGAAAGAGAAAGAAAGAGAGAAAAGAGATAGAGAGAAAGTGAGAGAGAGAAAGAGAGAGAGAGAGAGAGAGAGAGAGAGAGAGAGAGAGAGGAAGAAGGATGTGAAGAGCGTGGAACCTTTGCTCCTTATCAAGATACAGAGTCTACATCGCCTAGCTTCCTTGTAGGCTCTATCGGGGTTCGCCGAAATTGGTCTTTCTTAGCTTTATAAAGTACAATAAGATGAATAAATTCACTAGTTGGCTGGCATTAGTGGTTCTTCTATGTACGAAATGTCAAAGGTCACTGGCCAGACGGGTCTAATTCCTCCATTGCAATGACATTTTCCAATATTCACTTACATATTTGCGGAGTTTGCGTCGAAATCAATGTCAATAACGTCAAAAAGAAACGTAAGGACAACTAAAGTAATTCGATAAAAATAGCTGCCTAAACTGCATGGCGGCCATGTGATGAATTCATTCGACACTTTATAACACGAATCGTTAGATCGGACACGCTCTGCCAATGTTCTCTCTCACCAGCGCATTGTCTATGGTCAGTGCAATCTCTCCTGACGTTCTCGTTCTTCTCTCCTGCTTCCCTCCTTTTTCGAAATGCGCAATTCATATAATCTATGTCTGCCACTCGGCCCAGATAAGTTATAACAAATGGCCGACTATAAGGATCTTCTTAAGGAGTCCATCTACTTTTTTCCCGAAAGCCACCTCCTCTCGCGAAAGAACTTTTGAAAGAAGAATATGTTAATTTTAGCACTTCAATTCCGGAAGTCGAAGCTTTCATGAACTCAGAATATTTCCTGCGCCTATTCAACCTTGCATTATTCTTGCTGCATCCACCTTTCAGGTCTTTTGATAAAATTCATTCTTTGAATCTTTCTCACTGGCAGCCAATGATGCACAAAAACGTTATCTTTCTCTCGTCTTGTCTGGGTAATGCGATTCGACGAGTTGGTGGTTACTCTCAGAATGATTTGTTAACCGTTGACTTACGTGTTGTACTCCATCACAGACAAGGCACTTTCAGCTCATTCTCAGATCAGTTCAATCAGGAGTGAGAGAAGAACAGAGAACGGAAGAGAGAGAGAGAGAAAGAGAGATAGCAGTGATAAGGGGATTGAGTGAGTGGGCGGATGCTGCACACTGAAATGTCACCCGTCATCAAGCTTACGGTCAGCGTCATCTAAGTAACGGACACAAAGAGGGAGTATTGAGAGAGCGAGAGAAAGAGAGAGAAAGAGAGAGAGAGAAAGAGAGAGATAGAGAGAGAGATAGAGAATAGCAGGACAAACGAAACGCGCAGAATGATGAGAAGGCAAAACGAATCAGTTTAGAAAGAGAGAAGAGCTTGCCCACACAATCCAAAGACATTTAATTATCACACGATAAATAATGAGAAAGCCACTGACCCAAGGAGTGAATGACGAGGCGACGAAGCGTTCGGCAGTAGCAACAGGAATAAAAGGGGGCGGCTTGCTGCAGACGATGGGTTCATTAGCTACGACGGGAATTTGGAGAGGGCCGAGATGAGTGAGCGGGCGAATCGAGGCGCTGGTGTCTGGCAGAGAGAGTCGTTGATGGGGAAGAAGAGAGGCAGCCATATGGGGAACTCGCATGCTCGTGGTGGGCGGCCAGCCGCCGCCACCACGCAGCTCCTGCTGCATCTGCCCAGAGGAGCACGGCGTCTGATCGAGTGGCAGGCCGTCCGGCCCGAACTCGCCACCCACGCTTGCCGCGATGCGAGCGTTCGCTGCGAAGTGCATCATGGAAGCGGCTGCCTCCAGCCGCGCCCCGGGCGGAAGGGCGTGCGGAGAGTGCACAGCGGACAACATGCGAACTGGCATCGACGCCGTCGCCGAGCGCTCCCGATGCGCCAGCGGAGAACGCGAACCGCCAATGTGCAGATTCTGGAAGGGATTCGTGACGACTTGGCTCGTCGGCGTGAGCACTGGCGGCTGGTGCAGCATCATGTGACTCGCTGCTTCCGTCTGATGCACAGAGAAGGAGAAGGAGAAGGAGCGGTGCGAGCCAGAGGAGGAGACGACTCCACCCGGCCGAATCGAACGAGGAGGCAGCAAAGAGGAGGAAGAGGAGGAGGCCGAGACGGAGATGGATGAAGACGACGAGTCTACGATGCGAGCAGAAGACGAAGGGGCCTGCGACGAAGATGAAGAAGCTGGCGGCGGCTCAGCCATCCATCCAAGCCACACGGCCACCTCAATCATGAACAAAAGAGAGATTCGAGAAGAAGAGAATGGAAGGTGGCAATGAAAAAAGAATCACGAATACGGGGCCTTCCCATGACACGCAGCAATTCAAGCAACGACCATGCACAGCATGCACGAGTTCTTAGCTTCACGCTAAATTGTTGCAGAAGTAGTAAAAATTAATGGGCGTTCCCTAAACAATGGTCAAGAAAGAAGGCGGCAGGCGCAGCTTAATCATGGTGCATTAATTCATTAATTATAGAATATAATTGAGAACATAATGAGCGCCTTTCTAACAACTAGAACATCTGCACTTTCGCTTGAATCTGCATACATTAAGGACATAAAATTGCCAAATTGCACGAAAAGAAAAGAAAAAGTCATCGAGTACAATAGCTGAATATAGAGATTAAACGGAAGTTGGAGAACATTCATGTTAAAAGTTGCAGTGCACGACTACTGCGAACCATTCATCAGAGCTACAGTAGCGCAAGGAAATATGAGAAGTAATTAGCTGCACATGAATAGACTTAAGTGAATAGTGATGACAAAGCTTGGAGTATATAAGTACAAAAGTAGGAAATGAGGAGTGTGGAGCCAGTAGTGCAAGAGGGGCAAAGGTGCGAGAGTGGGAGTGAGTTGGGGGGGGGTGGGGGAGGAGGGAGAGAGAGAGAGAAAGAAAGAGGCGACTGCTGGCTGCGGAGGCGGGGGCGGGAACACCACATATACACGCCAGGCGCGACGCTCTTCGCAGTCGCGCGATCGGGCGGGGCGTCGCCATATACGTGGGCGACTCGCGACGAGGAGAGAGAGTGCGAGGAGAGCAGAGAGAAAGGACAGACAGGTAGAGAGCGAACGGCGAGAGGGCACGCGACGACGAGAGAGCAGAGAACACGAGAGTGTGGCCAGCCGTTGCTTTCTTCTTACTCTCTCTTTCTCTCTCTCTCTCTCTCTCTCTCTCTCTCTCTCTCTTTCTTTCTCTCTTCACAGAAAGACAGGAGGACATATAGAGGGAAGCGGGAGGAGAGCGAGGGACACACAGGCACAGGACGGGGGCGGATGCTGCCAGCCGGCCGAGTGCAAGAGAGAGAGAGAGAGAGAGAGAGAGAGAGAGAGAGAGATTGACGTCGAGACTATCTCTCTGCCCTCTGTGCCTCCTTCCTTCCTGACTTGGCTCTAACCTCCCTTTTTGGGCACCATCGAGTATACCGAAGATGGTTGCTGCGTTGCCACACACACACACACACACACACATCTGCCCCAGAGTCTCTTTCTTTCATGAGCTTAGCTATCTTTAAGTTTTTCATCTTTTCGGACTGCCTTCTTTTTCTGCCCGAAACCCGCCTACACGGAGTGACTAGACCCAGCGCAACCACGACGGACAATGGGAGCCATAAGAAGTTTTTTGAGTGGCTGTGTTACACCCGGGAATGAAGTTCATTCTGTACAGCCAAACATTAAGAGGCACGCACGTATGTACAAGGCAAGGAACACCCCAGAGGAGTGTGGGAAAGGACAAGCATGATAGGAAGAGGAGAGGGTGGTAGAGATAGTGGAGAGAGCAGAGAGTGAGAATGCTAGGGAGAGGAGAGAGTAGCAGAGACAGGGAGAGAGAGTGAAGGGTTATTGCCCCCCACGCTCCTCGCCATCTCATCTGTATCTACAAGCATGAATCACATCTGCAAACAGTCTGGGTCCTGTGTCATCACTGTTCTCATTGTGTTCACTTCTCGGGTCGAGGGGATCAAGCTGATTCCGAGAACAGCCTGGGCAGAAGACCATAGAAGGAAGTGACAGGAAGTGTATGTGTGCATGGATGCGAAAATGGCCAAGAATGGCCAGGCTCTTTCTCTCTCTCTCTCTCTCTCTCTCTCTCTCTCTCTCTCTCTTTCTCTCTCTCTCTTTCGCTCTCTTGATGCCCCACGCAAACAAAGTGCACCCGCGGCGACTTCTGCTGATTACCTGTGACGGCGCTAGGTCGTATGAGAACCGCCGGATGAGAACACCCCGGATGAGAACTTTGGCCGGTCGGATAAGAACCGACCGAGATGAGAACCAAGCAGATGAGAACCAAGTAGATGAGAACCAAGCAGATGAGAACCGACCGTGATAAAAATTCGCTCTGATCAGAGGATCTGTCCCTGATGAGAACCTAGCGGAAAAAGTCATTTCTAGGTTCTACCCGTATGAGAACCTAGCGGGAAAAGTCATTTCAAGGTTCGACCCGGATGAGAACCTAGCGGGAAAAGTCATTTCTAGGTTCTACCCGGATGAGAACCAAGCGGGAAAAGTCATTTCTAGGTTCGAGCCGGATGAGAACCTAGCGGGAAAAGTCATTTCTAGGTTCTACCCGGATGAGAACCTAGCGGGAAAAGTCATTTCTAGGTTCTACCCGGATGAGAACCTGGCGAAAAATGTCATTTCTAGGTTCGAGCCGGATGAGAACCTAGCGGGAAAAGTCATTTCAAGGTTCGACCCGGATGAGAACCAAGCGGGAAAAGTCATTTCTAGGTTCTACCCGGATGAGTACCTAGCGGGAAAAGTCATTTCTAGGTTCTACCCGGATGAGAACCTAGCGGGAAAAGTCATTTCTAGCTTCTACCCGGAGGAGAACCTAGCGGGAAAAGTCATTTCTAGGTTCTACCCGGAGGAGAACCTAGCGGGAAAAGTCATTTCAAGGTTCGACCCGGATGAGAACCTAGCGGGAAAAGTCATTTCTAGGTTCTACCCGGAGGAGAACCTAGCGGGAAAAGTCATTTCAAGGTTCGACCCGGATGAGAACCTAGCGGGAAAAGTCATTTCTAGGTTCTACCCGGATGAGAACCTAGCGGGAAAAGTCATTTCTAGGTTCTACCCGGATGAGAACCTAGCGGGAAAAGTCATTTCAAGGTTCGACCCGGATGAGAAAAAAATTGTTAACTTATAAAAAAAAGCAAAAATATATCTGTCAATAGAATGATAGTTTTTTACTCAGCAGTGAATTGTCCATACGAGATCGAATCCCTCATCGGTTCCTTCAATGGCAATTATCACAGTCATGTGCAGCTAATAGTCTGAATGAAAACGGGAAAGACTTTTGCAGAGTTTTTTCCCCATCAGAATGTGAATCATATCACAACAAAATATGTATAAAAGTATTATCTGTAACGCTCCTTACCTATCACTTCAAGTGCCTCCGCAGTAAGGCCAGCCTTTGACAGGACGATTGCTTCACGGGGTTTCAACAGTGTTGTTTGAGCCATGCGCTCCAGCTCACGCCGAGCAACTGCTGCCTTATAAAGCAAATGATTTGCATTTATTTAAAGACTAATTCAAAACAATCAATTAAACGGAAGTAAATAAAAGAAATAGCATAAGAGAAACCTCTGCAGTGTGCTCATCTGGAAGATGAGAATGGTTTCCGTGCACAGAAATCTGCTTCGATGGTCGAAGGTAAGCTGTAGCTCCGCAGCCCGCCTTCCTCTTCAAGCAGTGAAGCAACTGCGAACCATCAGCCAGAGTCTTCTTTTTGTTGTAAAGATTGCCGTCTTTCGAATAAACATCAGCTGGTTTTCCGCGGGGCATCTTAACAAAGGTAATAAACGAAGCGAAGAAGCCAATGCGTTCATTTATTTTCAAATGCGCAGAGCAGGTCGACACCTGATCCATTCAAAACATATTAAAGAGTTGTCTTTTTGTCTTTATTTTGTAGCATAAATTATGCTAATTCTTTTGAAAAACATTATGCTAATTCTTGTGAAAGATATAAAAAAATACTCACGCACGGTCAGGAACGAAACCAGAAATGACTTTTCCCGCTAGGTTCTCCTCCGGGTAGAAGCTAGAAATGACTTTTCCCGCTAGGTTCTCCTCCGGGTAGAAGCTAGAAATGACTTTTCCCGCTAGGTTCTCATCCGGGTAGAACCTAGAAATGACTTTTCCCGCTTGGTTCTCATCCGGGTCGAACCTTGAAATGACTTTTCCCGCTAGGTTCTCATACGGGTAGAACCTAGAAATGACTTTTTCCGCTAGGTTCTCATCAGGGACAGATCCTCTGATCAGGGCGAATTTTTATCACGGTCATCTGTTTGGTTCTCATCTACTTGGTTCTCATCTGCTTGGTTCTCATCTCGGTCGGTTCTTATCCGACCGCCCAAAGTTCTCATCCGGGGTGTTCTCATCCGGCGGTTCTCATACGACCTAGCGCCCCTGTGACGTGTATGTACAACATGTGTCTCGAGAGCTGTCAACAAGCGTCACGCAACAACTTTTATTTCCTCCAACTCTTTATCTCACCCGCTCTCTTTCTCTGTCTTTCTCTCTCTCTCTCTCTCTCTCGTCCCTCACACTCTCTCCGACCCACTCGACTCTCGATTCAAAATGTACTCTTAGCATGTGCACTCTCTCCCTCGCTCTCGCCCGCGCCCTTTTTTCCGCTATATCGCAATTGCAATTTGTGCGTGTGCGAATGTTATGTTGCAATTGGGTGTTGTGCTCGATAATTGCGTGGTATCATAGAGAGAAAGCGGCCAGCGCTCGGAGCCCACAGGAAGTACTCGCAAATTAGTAGTTGTCTCCTCCACATGTGCTACTCTTACAAAGGCCTCTCTCGAAGTTCGAACACCAGCACTACCCTCTCATTCGCCCAATGAGACACCCACGCAGGCTAACAAGCTGACAAGAGGTCTAATTGAGACATCTTCTTCTTCCTCTTCCTCCAAAACATCCAAGTGTCTGATAACGGATGAAAACAGAAGATAACTATCGGGGATGCCCCTTGGGCATTGGTCAAAAAATGAGCATCGGTTACTATAATACTTTGCTGTTTGATCTCTCATCATGTGGCTATGGTGAAGACGTGTTGCGTTTGTATAGTGAGAAAGAGAGAGATAGCAGAGAGAGAGAGAGAGAGAGAGAGAGAGAGAGAGCGAAGAGTGGGTAGAAAGAGACAGAAAGTGATGAGAATTTTCTCTCAAAGAAGCACGCGTCTACGTAGAAGACAGATCTAAACGTGTACATGTACGACGAGCAAGCTTATGAATAAAACGTAAGCTCCCTTCTCCATGTGTGGTATTCCAGATATTGTGACAGCTCGATGTCAGAGGAGGCAGAGATTAGTGGAAGCAATGATGGGATGAGTAGGAAAGGGCAAGACCATCAAGGAGACCATCCTCAGACTCTTTCTGTTACTTTTATCTCTCGCTTCTCAACTTCAATGAACCTTATCTCGTCGTTTTTTCCCTTTCTCGATTCCTTTTTATCTCTCGCGTTCGTCACGCAGCAGACTCCTTGCTCAGTGCATACGTAGGAATGCATCTAATTCAGAAAATTCACAAAGATTGCGCGGATTTCTTTAGGCAACGGGCTTGAACTAGTGGTCAAAAGAGCTAAAAGTGTCTTCATTTCTCGCAATCCAGTCAACTAATTCCCATAATATTTTTTTTTTGTTGATACTACTATCTATAACTATGCTACGTAGGCAAGAGCTACTATGGCTAATGTCACCTTGATTTACAAAATTTTATTTATATGGAGTACAATGAAGGGAGAAGAAATTGTTATCATTATTATAAGAATACTCTGCAGCCAATGCATCTATGTATAACGTAGTAACTCATTGTGTCTGCTGCATGACTAAAAGTAGCCGCTCTTTTCAAATTTCTCTTCAGATATATTTATAAGCCTTGTGCAGCATATTAGACCAAAATAATTTGGTTGAGCAGCATGTGATGTAAACCTGTGACAGGAACAAAAGAGCTTGTTTTGTGCAACACAAATAGCTTATTTTATATAAAACGATAATTGGCAAGAAATTCATTTGAGAAAAACGAGATAAAAAAATATAGAGCAATCAACATGTTTTTTCATCAGATTTTGACGTGAACAAAAAAAGAATCTGGATTAACCGTCTATGAACGAGTGGGTGACGATGCTGCTCAATGGCGCAACTTCTTTGTTGATTATTATTAGCGGTGCAATGAGTTGACGAGCGTGAAAGCTACACGACTTTGATTCAGAATGAGACTATTCCTTGTCTAACGTTGAATCTGGAATTATCTTTCAAAAAGGAAATATTGAAATGGTTTAGTGTGCTTTTTGGCTCCAGGAGACTTTAGTAGTTCTTTATCAGTATGCAAGTATGCAGTACTTAGCGCGGGAATGAGCGAGGCGTTTTGTTAGTAAGAAATCTTCCAATTTGGAGAAGAAGACCGTACAATTGAATTGTAAGAGACAATGAGAATAGATTGATGAGTACTATTTTGTGGTGACTACTATTTTAAAAAAAGAGGTAAGCTTTATTGTTCGGTTGTGTCCACTCGGGAGCACGATCGAACGAAGGGATAAATGTGCACCGTTTACTTAAACAACAACATGGAAGCTTCAACCGGTCATGCACATATTTGTGCAATTTGCATACATCGATGAAATATCGGACTTGAATCAGTCCAAACGCGAAGGCATTGTGTGACAATAATAATGTTACATTATTAGGTAAGCAAACGTGACGCCATGAACGCAGTCGGTTGTCTTAGAATTGAGAGAGTTCAAGTGTACCGGCGGGGAGAGGCACCAAGCAAAGTGCAGCAAAGTGAATCAAGTTTTAGCTTTCAGCAGCGAAAATACAGCAAAAAAATAGATACAAGAATGGGACAGCTCAGTTTGAGATAACGCAATATCTCTGCAACAAAAAAGAAAAAGAATCAGAGAAAGAACATGAGAAGCGTGGAAGACAACCTCACCAAAAATAATTAATGAAAAAAAGAAAGTAAGAAAGAGAAAGAGTCGTGGAGATTGATAGAAACAGCTTGGCATGGGGACATTGCGTGGGTGGGAGAGAGACCGGACAAACGAACGTTGCGGGGCATTTGAGATCGACGGAGACAAGGGAAAGATGAAAAGTGAGTGGTAACGGAGAGAAGAGAGAGGAAGCAAGGCTAGGGAGAGAGAGGTGCAACGGAGAGGAGAGATAAATGGTGGGGGTGGGGTGAGGACGAAGAGGGGGTTGATCAACTCGAAAGTGCGTTTGCGTGGCACCCGTTGAAGAGGAGTCGACGGAGGAGGTGGTTGAGGAGGCCGAGACGATCATCATGACGAGGAGACGCACTCGTTGCCGAGGAATCGAATGACCTCCTTGTAGAGATGCTGGCGGATGGTAGCCATGGAGTGGTCCTGATTGGCATACACCTTCAATAGACTCAGATCATTCTCGTTCTACATTCTTTGCCCTTTCCCACCCGATGCTGACCCAGTTGGTTTACTTGGCGCGCGTACGCACATTTCCATGCAAAGTTGTGCTTGGCCCGATCGTATCGGGTTGGAAGATGGGTCTAATGTGTAGTGAAGATCCAGTTTCAGCTGGTCAAAAGGCACTTTCGATAACACAGAGCACAAGAAAAGGGGCGACCCGCAAGGCTCGTACCTTTGCAATTTCGTACACGGCTAATCAAGTGGCCTTCGATTGCACGACTCAATCTCACAGTGCAAGCTGCTTTTCTTCTGTACACCCTGCACCCACGAACCTATTCATTCTTTTGAGTTCATCCATCCCGTCATATGGGGATCTGGCTAGAATATACAATCTTTGCAATTTGGATTAGATGTCAACAATTACGTCGAAAACTGGATGAATTAGACGTGAGAGAAAGTAAAAGAGAGAGAGAGAGGGAGGGAAGAAAGAGGGGAGAGAGATGAGAAAGAGAGAGAAAGTGAAAAGACTGAGAGAGAGAGAGAGAGAGAGAAAGAAAGATGTGCGAGAGCCTTGTACGGGAAGGTTCGAAGGTGGTGCGCAGTGATTGTGGGGAGGGGGCAAGTCTGCTACCGAGTTTTCTAGCCCTTGTGTGTTTGTGTGCTTCAGTGTGCTCCTTCTCCCCTCCGCATCTCTTCGCCCACACTTTTCTATCCACATGCATATCTGTTCCATCTGGTTTTCACCACTATTCCTGCCAGGTGCTTTTCGTTCACCGGAATAATCAAGTAAACACTCGGTTCCAGTAATGGCACTCAGCGTTATGATTACATCACAAGAGACGACAAGTCTACTTTCGGATATGATGCCAAAACTCTTCCTACCTCTCCCACGCTCAGAAAGCAAAGAACACCCCAAGACGACCACTCACAGAACGGGAAGGAATGATGAATGATCTAATGAACTGCCCCTCTCAACTGAATTGCTGCAAACTTTTCTTCTCTTCTTTTTCTAGCTGCAGAAAAGTCTGACCTAGACGGATCTAGAGCGGGCCATCGTAGACGGGTAAAAAAGTGCAGCGGCGCGAGAATTTAGTGCAGATCAGCTCTTATTTCGGTGTTTTCAAAGAGAAAAACACTTTGCAGCGACGATGCACAGTGCAAGCTCGATACATTCCCAAGTTTGATCGGAGATAACATGCGCGTAGATTGAGATGCTAAGACCATAACATGACACTATAATGTACTTTCCTTCTCAATATTTCTGAAAACGAGTTGCACAATGAATCCCAAAGAACTGATCTTTCGAAAGTGTTGTAATGCTTTACCTCATAAAGCCGCATATAACTTTGCTCTGTTTCTGATCTAAGATATAAAGATTCGATCGTAAGTCGCTCGTCTATTCTTTTCGATCATTTCAAGTTTTACTTTTCTCATTATTCGCTTGAGAACCTCTAAGATTACTGCCACTGAAGGACTCCTTCTCTATCTTTTCCTATTATTAATTGCCCGACATTTCTTTGATATTTGCTGTTGACGTTTTTTCCTTTACTTATATCAGTTTTTAAATCTGCTATTAAACATTATACAACTGTCGACGTACAAGTTGAGTGAAGTGGATTCCGTGCGTCTGAAGGGCCTGCGAGAGTAGCGCGCTGTGTTGGTAGTGCACGTTATCTGAACGAGATGTGCCTCTGATCCCCTTAGGTTCTCAAATGTATGACTACTTAGCTACAATTTCATAGTTACAAACCATCCGCTTCTCCGTGTGCGAGGAAGTAGCTGACATTTGTGAGACGTTCTACTTTGTCAATTAGTCGACTATTCTGAAACATTTGTGTTTGCACAATCTATAAACTATAAAATGTCGAATTAGTGATAAAATGCGACCGGAAAGGATGTTGTCTACGACTAACGTTGTATCCGGACATGTTTTCGTCAGGCATGCCAAGGTAACGTTCAGTGTATGCGCTGTCTGTAAATGTGCCCTTTGAGTAGAAGTAGCTTCATTTTGCTAGAGAAATGATAAAAAGAAGTAATCGGGCACCGTATAAAGCAAAGTCAGTGACGGGCGCAACGGCCAAGGCACATCGGAATGTCTGGCCGAGATCGCGCACTGCGATGTGTGTCGACATAAAACCACCGTAGGACTGAACGCATTTCATTACTTTTATTGACGAGAAAAATAATTCACGTCCAAAATATGAAAGATCACTCACCCAGCCAAAGACCGACACGGAATTCGGGTCAATGTAGTCGTACTTCTTGAGCAATTCTCTAAAAAAAATCCAAATTATAAGTTAATGGCAGAAGCAGCATAAGATATGCATTGCTGCCTGACTTGATAGCATCAATCTGATCGATCGTTTCGGGAACGCCCAATCGCTCATTGACGGGCTCCTTAATATTCCATCCACGATTGCCACTGCCACGCCCGTCCACATAGGCAATGATAAAGTGCTCAGAAGAGCAAAGATGCAGGAGGAAGTCCCAAGGTATTTCCAAACTGTTCATGTAGGCCGTTGGCCCGCCATACCTTAAAAAAGAAGAAAAAAAAAACTTATTTCTAAGACAACACAATGCCTTCTTTCTCACGTGTCCATAATAACAAGTATAAGCCCCCTGTTAATCACATATCACTGATATGGACTGGCGGAAAACATCTAATACCAACATAAATATGACTCCGATAATTGCAGCTCTTCACCATTTGATTACATTTTGTTTCGAGGAAAAAAACAACTTCCGATCTCGGCCACATAATTGACTGCTTTGTTTGCGTTTGATGTGGTCGGAAGCTGCTATTAAAAGAGCCAGAATCGAGCACAAGCAAATACGTGGTGTGGGTGGAGTTGACAGCTTACACATTCAGGAAGAGCGGGTAGCGGAGGCTTGGATCCAACTTGGGCGGAAGCATCAGACCCACGTGAGCATCTGCAAATAACAATGATGTGGAATGGCAGGAGCCTCCTCTGACGCCATCTCATCCATTCTCATCTCTATCCACACTCGAGTCTCTTCTCATAGAGTCAGTCACAAACTCTCTTCAGTTTGCAGTAGGGGCGGGTGCCAGCAAGTGCACACCACAATACAGGCCATATATAGAATAGAGTAGCCACTCGAGAGGAAAAAGCAAATACGGAACAGCGCGCCTTCCTTGGCTACGCCACATTGCTCATTCTAGTGGCAATGCCGGGGAAAGGGGGGGGGGGGGTGGACGCAGGACGCACCAATTCCAGAGGGCAGCCGGATCGACTCGTGTCTAATTTTTGGAACCTCAAAAGAAAGTGTCGTCGAGTCGTCACCTCGCAACTTTCTGGCTGCAATTAAAAAAAAAATTATAAATAGAATAGAATCACAGTGTTTTTTTAGAACTACGCTGTTCTCATCGAGAGAAAAAACAATAAAATATAGGCATACCTCCTTTTGGGCTCGCAGTATTCATGAGATACAGACGAGTATCTTTGAATGCTTGTTTGCAATGCACAAATGCACGACGGCCATCCGGAGAAACCTGAGTAAGATTATTGTTAGCTATGCTAATAACATAACAGCCTTACAAATAACATTTTGCATGCATGAATTTGTATGCGTTTCAAGCTCATCCTGCTGAATATCTCCCTGTGTATATTTTTGCGCATGATAAAAAATATATACATCTGGTTTAGTATACCGAAGCCTCTGACGCATCACACTGTGGCAGGGAGCAAGAGAGACAATGAATCGTAGCCGAGTCCCGACTGGATGCACGTGAGATACGGTAGAAGCGATTCGATGCGATGCCACCACCCATTCCATTGTAGAATCTGCATTGAATATTCATACGTAAATTGGCTGCCAGCCAAGATCATTTGTTCCCATACACTGAATCGGATGATGGATCGTATCCGAGCATCCCCATCACGTCATACGGTCCACCATGAGTTGCGGTCACTTTGCCAGTTCCGTCTTCCTGTTTTGTTTTAATATTATTATTTTTCCATATATACATATGTGCGCATGCCAGGCTAAGCACATCGTATGCATAATTCACTACAATGCATAGTTTCCCACCCCTGCAAACAACAATCCATTTTGACATTTCTTTTCTTCCACGAAGAGTTCAGAGGGTGTGTTTGCGATTCCGTTCGGTGCAAGAAAGCGGAAACTTGTCTTGAAAGGGAATGAATGCATGTGTCATTGTTTGAAGGCTATCGAGAAAGAGTGTCAATTGTGTTCTCTCTTTAGTTCCCGGACTAAAGTACACTACTGTTCTCAGTACATATGTACATGAAAACCCAGAAGACCTTATTTTCGCACGAGGTAATACATGGTTATTTTAGTCCAAAAGAAATAGCTCCATTATAGGAAAAATGTCACATTCCACTTACAGCAACTTGGATATGGGTGACGTGATTGTAGATATTTCCGTCGTCGTAGGTGGCTGGAAGCAAGGCGAAGAAGCCTGTGGCTGAGGGCAGAAGAGCCTGCAGGTCACTGGGCTGGGCCCACAGGCGCCTGCTGCCGATTGTGTACGATTGCTCGTACGACTACAAACACACTGAGTGCACACGCATTTGTCGTACAGTGCATATAAGATACAGAAACTCATTGAGTGACTACATACATATATTATATTCGAAAGAATATGCGAGGAGACCAGAGAATTAATACTTATTGCTAGCGAAAATTGCCATGCTGCAACAAGCGAATTGCCTACCATGATGCAGTCGGCTTCATTGCAGAGAGTGAAAAAGATGCGAGACTGCCGCCGGTTGGCCCAGACCGTCACGAGCCTTTCGTCCCTTCCCGCCGTTGCAGGCAGCCAGCCACACGAGAAGATGTAATACGATCTTGAAAATAGTTTCATATTTTTCTCGAAAGACTACAAACAAGACAAGCAATATGTTGTATCTCAAGGGGATAAATAAGAAGGATCTAAGCCGTCACGAAGCGGAATTTTTATAGTTACTTCCATACACAAAGAGGATTTAGTGGATGAAAGTATTTGTATTTCTCTAACTGGTTCTCGAGTTGAGCCGGCGGCCGAATGACCACACGAACGGCCGTTGTCTTGTTCCAAATGTACAACTTGACTCTCGGCTGCTCGCGAACACCCGCTTTGGGATACGGAATCGGCTTGTATCTAAAATTGTGTTGTTAGCATCAATTAAAAATATATAAGTGAGCGAAAGAACAAATAATCTTACTCTGGGTACTGCATGTTTTCATAGTATCGTTTGATGAAGACTTTATTGACGTCTTGATCGTCAAACTTGATGTAGGCGAGGAGGCCGCCACTGCGCGACCACCAATGGGCGAGAGAAGAGCCAAAGACATCCTCTGAACAACAATCGTAGAGCTCATTTTGTTGTGATGTTGTTGTTGACAGAATTTCAAATTAATTTGATGTCGAAAATTAATAATATATCCTTGATCACTTAAAATTGATCCACCTTCATAGAGCCAGTCAGCAATGCCATATCTGACATAATCGCTTCCATTCTGTGTTAGCTGCTTGGCAGTCCCGGGCTGCTCTGGGTCCGCTTGATAGAACACCGAATGACCGCTTACAAAGACCTTAATCGGGGATTTGTCGGTAAAAAGAGCAGCGGCGGTAGAGCATGGCAATAAACACATTTATTGCCACTTCATTTGCTCTCGCCCACTCGAAAGCAACAACAACACAGCAATAATCATAGTATTTTTAATGTATCATCTTTGGCCTCTTCTTCTTTTTTTGTGCAAGAATAGCACTAACAAAGTCGTCAAAATTCGGGTTAGGATTCCAAGTTAATTCCTGGATGACTTCAGTTCCAGAGCCTGTTGGTCCAACAAAGTAATGCTTCCTGAAAAGAAAAATTTAATGAAATTGTTCAATAGGCTTAAGCAAGGAAATGAAAACCAACACAAATTTTCCGTTTGAAAGCTTGGCTATTTGATAGATCGCTTCCCTTGAATGCCTGTATGCCTGAAACGAAAGATCATGGAAAGCGTCTTTGGGAAGCGAACGGAAATTTGAGAACTCTCTCAAGTTACAGCAAAGTTACTGACGTAATGTAATCCTTTAAAGATGGCCACGTATTTTCCGCTTGAGCTGAATTTGACCTTCTTCGAATTGAATCCCGCCGTAAACTGGCGTTCATTAATGAATTCTCGTTCATCAAAAGTGGCTGGCTGGATTATGTTGAGCGTTTCGCTCTCCACCTCAAATCATTCTCAATCAAGTATTGCACACTATTTGACGCATGCCTCTAAAGCAACAAGCAGTTTCGCGCACACGAAATCAGAGATCGAATAACTGATTAGCGAGCGGAATCGAATGATCTTTGGGCATTGATTGTTCTTATATACTTTCTTGGCCGATGAGAAATGTGTTAAAAGACAGTGTGACCTGTGAGTCATCGACTCGATTGATCACTCCGCTGCCATCGGTCAGCCATGAGACGTCGTAGCTCATGCGTACGATTGAATTCGTCGACGTGAGGTCGTCAAATGAGAACTTTCTGTAGTTCTCCGGGAACTTTCTCGTCCGAGAGCGCATCGGACTCAGCGAAGACGACGACGATGCATAAGAGCCGTTCAGCAAGTGTCCTTCGAGACGGCGAGTCAGCGACGGCGGAGAGAGATCGACCGCTGAATTATATTCATTCTTTAATAATCATTTAAAATATTATAATATTTTATGCCTAGCCATATGCCAATGCTTCCTGAGAAAAAAGCGTAATTTTTGCAACTATCAGGCAAAAACGAGCGGAAATAAGCGGAAAACTAACAATGGATTTTGTGTGTGAAAGCTTAGCTGTTTTTCATCAAACGCAACTATGAAAGGAAAATACATATTTAAAAAAAAAACTTACGCTTCTGTGTGAAGATGAGCGTGACGCCGATGGCGACGCAGAGAATGATGAAGAGAGCAAAGAGCACGCCGGCCACGCGGCAGAGGACGCGGCTGAGATGGCGGCCGCCGTACTCGGACCTCTCCATGTACTGCAGTGGCACTCATTCAATTGTTCATTCAAACACAATATCATCCGATCATCATCCTTCACTAGCCACTCTCCTCGTCTATCTTTCTTTCCCTAGCCACCACCTCCCACAATCACTCGCAATGCAAAGTTCCCCCAAAGCAGTGGGATCACAAACAGCGTGTCCGGGTCTGTGTGGCGAGTGCAATGAATCGACCCCCGGGCCCGCCCAACCAAACATATCTATCACAAATATGTTTGTAATCGACCGCGAACATTTGCATCACAGTCTATGCCTAACTAACCCTCTTCGCAAACTGAGAAATGGAGGATACTTAAGCTATTTTGTGTTCCCTTCACTCGTAAAAAATATTTAAAGGTAATATGGAAAAAAAATATTCGAAAAAAAAAGTGCCTTTTCCATGAGCGGCGACTTATAAGTAGAAAGCAGTGTCACTTAGCAGACTCGAAGGGCGCTCGGATGATTGACTCATGCAGCATCGATGCTTCTCTGTCGTTGTCCACCTCCGTCCTCTCTCCTTTCTCTCTCTTTCTCAGTCTCTTTCTCTCTCCCGCAATCCTCAACCTTATCGTCTCAACCCGCCAGAGGCAAGTAGCCCTCGATCAACAACGACGATTGCACCCCCCACTCTTCACGAGCCTTTCTTCTGCCTTTCTTGCTCCGATTCCTTCCGCCACTCCTGGAAAAATCCTTCCTTGTTCAGCTTAGTGCAGCGTAGGACTAATAAAAGCAGAAACGGAGATTGAGGCAGCGAAAGAGAGTGAGAGAGCGAGGTGTCCGAAGAAAAGTGGTGAAAGAAGAAAAACGAGGGCGATATTGATACCAGCTTAGTACATCCACACATCGCTATGATATTACTTTCACGCTCTCTTTTAATACGAAATCGACAAGCAAGGAAGGTCAAAGAGGGCGAGCAGGGATGCGTGTTCTGCTTAGCGTTTTAACACACTTCTTTTTTTTCTTTATTCTTGACCTCTCCCTCATTCTTGCTCTCTCGACGACCATAGAATTCAGTCAGGCAAGAAAAGCATCGCATTTCAATGAGAGGAACGGTTCCATGAAGGTTTAACGGGTGAAAATATGCGAGCACTCTCCAGCATCTCTCTTGTTCTCTGTCTCTCTCACTCTCATCAACTCCCTCTCCATATTTGTACTCTCTACATGCAATGTTCTGTTCTGTATATAGTCACAATACTGCAATAGCACACAAGTAAGCAAACGCAATGATGGAAGATGGTTTGGCCAGCGCCGGTAAGACGATAGAGAATGGCCAAACAAACAGTTTCCACCGAGGCACAATCATCTTTCCCTATCATGCCTATTTATTTGCCCCTCTATCACAATTACGGGCAGGAAATTGGCAATAAGGCTGATGAGCGTTGTGGGAATCATTGAAATGGACGCCCGTGGAAACTAATTGTAAGAAGATAACAATATAGAATTTCAAAAATATTTTTCAATCTTAAAGTAATGCGATTCATTTAAAATCATTCCGTCATGTGAGCAAGAATTCCAATGCGGTTGAACAAAAATAAATATTATAGAAATAATTAAATTTAAATGTCGCTGAATGAGTAATAATGAGAATAATGAGAAGTCTGGCGTACGATTCAATGGAACACCTGAATGCATTGTGCAGGAGATAGCGAGAGGTGAGGGGCTGGAACAGAGAGGAGAGCACGGAAACACGGCTCGCGCCTCGTTCAAGTGTCTGGAGCGACACTTGAAGGGGAGAAGCTGGCAGATGAGTGTCGACCACTGGTCACTGCTCTCTCTCTCTCTCTCTCTCTCTCTCTCTTTCTCTCTCTCTGTCTCTCGCTCAGTCACTCTCTTTCTCTGTCTCACACTCCTCTCTGTTCTCCCTCAGTTCCACTTCATTCAATTCCCTCTCTAGACTTTGTCTTTGCCTACTCCTCCTACGAACGGGCAGTCACTCTCTCTCCTTCCCTCTTTCTCTCTCTCCCTCTCTCCCTCTCTCTCACTAGATTTTCTACCTTAGATAGAAACACGCCGGAGTCCACAGTGGCACAAGAAAAGAGAACAAGAATGCACTCGTTGTCGAAAAAAGGGCAAGCAGATGCATGAAGTGAGATAAGAAGATGATGGCAAAGGGACCAAAAGGCAAGTCGATCGAGTGAAGAAGTAGTGAAGGATGCATATAACTCCATAGAAAGAGTAGAGTGGGAACGGGAGGTCTCATCGTTCAGGGTGATTGAGAAAGATAGAACTAACACGGAAAGGAAAGTTAAAGAGAATGACAATTAACACTGATTGTGAGAGTAAATGTCTGCAAGAAAGAGAAAAAGAGGGAGAGAGAGAGCGAGAGAGAGAGAGATAGAGAGAGCGCACGAGAGAGAGAGAGAGGGAGCGAGAGAGAGGAAGCGAGCGAGAGAGAGAGAGAGATAGAGAGAGCGCGAGAGAGAGAGGGAGCGAGAGAGAGAGCGAGGGTAATTAAGAATTGGCTTAAGACAAAAAGAAGCTAAAATTGAGAGACTGTTCAGCGGGTGAAATGGCTTGGCCTCTGTCGCGTGTGTATGTGTGTGCATGTGTCCTTGACAAACATTTGGGTGATACGATATGCGTGAGAATTTCGGGAAAGCGACTTTGGATTCGTCACTCAATGAGACGTAACAAAGAACGTTGGCTTCCGGCTTAACAAATGTTCGCGCGCCTCCAGAAACAAAATTGTTCAAACAACAAATACAATAAATTGACCAGAGCGTCACGAAGGACAAGTGGGTGTGGCTGATGAGGAGAAAATGAACCACCTTGGCCATTCACTGTGCGCTGCAAATGGCATCATCAAGGAGATGATGGAGATAGAGAGGAAGACGGAGATAGAGAATTAGAGAGGGAGGGAGAGATGAGAGAGATAGAGAAGGAGAGAGATGAGAAAAGTGAGAGAGATTAAGTTAAAGAGATAAAAAAGAGAGCTGAGAGCGAGAGAGAGAATGAAAGATCGAAGAGTCAACCAACCAATTGACGAGGACAAGAAAGGAAGTGGTCACAAGAGAGCGCGCAAGTGAGAGAGAACGAGGGAACAAAGAGTGAGAGCGGGAGAGAGAGAGAGAGAGAGAGAGAGGAAGGAGGAGGAGAGGGAGGGAGAGAGAGAGAAATGCGAGTTCGGCCTCGATAGGGCCGTCTTTTCTTCGTCTGCTCTTCCAAGATGCGTGCGGCCCCTGGCAGTTTCCTGCCCGTCGCTCCCCGCAAAGCTCAAGTCAAAATCCACGCGATGCCCCCTGGCAGCAGCTGTCATCATGTCTCGCGAGGATCGCCCTGTCTCTTCATCTTTCTCTTTTTTCTTGTTCTCTCTTCTTTTCTCTCTCGCTTACTCTTTCTCTCACCTCTAATCGTCTTATCTCTCTTTCTTCCCATTTTCTTGCATCATCGCTTTTTCCTCATCTTGCCACTCCACAACATCCATCTCCATCTCGGTTCCGCATTGTTCAAATTGAACACTACTTTGCCTTTATAAAAAAAACAGGGTTAAAGCATAGTGTTCATAATACAAGTAAAATAAAGCATCTCCTGTCATGAAATACAGCGAACGAAAGAGCAAAACAAAGGCAAAATCTCAGAGAGATTCTGGAAATTTGCTGATGGTGAGTGCCCTAATGGCCGGCAAGGCAAGCGAAATTTGCTAATCTAACAGTTCCATGATCACGACTCTCGCAAATGAAGAGATTAAGAAAACAGGAATGGGGAAGACTTTCCTTCTTTGTTAGTCCACGCGATGCAGTGAAGTAATGAATGCACTCTTGTAGAGCAAGAACAACTGAGAGCAAGAAGTCGATTGAGTTATGTGGGGGGTGACTGAAAGAGGAGGACAAAGATGAGAGAGAGAATGAGTGCTTCGAGATATCCACTGGAGCCTCCCTCTCCTTCAGCCCATCATCGGCTTGTTCCGGGCAGGAGCCCATTAGCACCACAGGGCACGCCATTGTAAGAGAGAGGGGAGAATGGAGAAGAGGGCACTCGAGTTCCAGCCAGCCATGATTAAGAAGTCTTCCAAACAGCTGCGGATCTTCAATGCGAGAACGGCTGCAGGCATCTCTAGAGAAAGAGAGAGAGAGAGAGAGAGAGAGAGAGAGGAGAGAAAGAGAGAGAAGGAGAGGGAGTGAGCAGGATTGAGCAGAGCCTCTAGAGTGCAATGCACACCCGGAGGACGCCTCCAGGCGCACAAGGGGCCAGTAATTATTGCCGGCGCCGCTGCCGAGAAAGAATGCAACTCGCCAATGTGATCAGCCAGATGGCGCAGATACCACCACAACCATCTCTCTCTCTCTCTCTCTCTCTCTCTCTCTCTCTCGCTCTCTCGCTCTCTCTTGGTTTGCCTCTCTCTTTCTCTGTTCCTCCGTCTCTGAAGCTGTCTCTACTCTCTCACATCCCCCCTTTCTCTCCCGATTCCCTATCTCACATTCTCTTTCTTTAACAACAGTGCACGGCTACTCTCTCATTCGCTTTCTCTACCACTAACAACCCACTTTCGCTCCAGAGCATGAGATGACTTCCTGCTGTTCGAATGGCGCATAGAATGAAGCGATGGCTCGAAAAGCGTGGGAGCGCTCGGATGGCAGGATATTCCTTCCTTCCATTCATTCCATCATGGCCTCCGTACGAGGACTTGGAAAAGAGGTTGAACCTCATCTTTGGTAACTAAGCAAACCATCACAAAGATATGTTACATTAGAATGACTACTTCACATATCACATATGTACACATGAATATATTTATTTGAGTTCGCGGAGGAGGAGACATTCGCAGGAATCTAAATAAGCCATAGACTGCTCATTCTCAAAACAAAACATTGTTTTAAACCATACGAAGAGAGGGATTGAGAGAAAAATGAATATTGGACAGAAAGGCTGATTCAACGAAGTTTAAAAAAAAGAAGGTCACTTATGCGAACGATTCATAGGCGAGAAGCAAGAACGGTGATGGTAACAGTAGGAGAAAAACGCGCCATCACACATACATGCCTATTTATAAATTTTTCTTTCAACGTATTTATTAAATCCGCAAGCGGTCTGAGAGCCATGCAGTGATATAGCTCGTACAAGCACACACGATGTATGAATGCGTAGGAACGAGGAGGGCGGCGAGGGGATAAGCGCGGTAGACGGCAGCGAGCGGAGGGAGGATCTCCGATGTCTCGACCAGTCCTGGCGATTCAGGAGAGAATGCCCCCTCCTCTGCCAGGCTGGCTATCTCTCGCATGACTCGCCGACGTCGTCTCCCGCGCTTTCAGCCGTGGCAAGAGCAGCCTTGCGAAGGGGGGATGGAGTGGCCACATCCAAGGAGAAGCTAAAGAGAGGGGAGAAGAGGCGCAAAGAGGACAGCATCGCCTTCTCGAGAGAGAGAGAGAGAGAGAGAGAGAGAGAAGAGAGAGATGGGGGGAGCAGATGCTATGAGGAACAACACATTAGATGCGGAGTCTCTCTCTATCTCTATCTCTCTCTTTCTTTCTTTCTCTCTCTCACTCTCTCTTTCTCTCTGTCTCTCCATATATCTCTCCATCCCTGTATGAGGGGATCGCTTGCAGGAGCGAGACCGTGCATATTGTCCCGATCGGAGAGAGCGCCTCTCTCTCTCTCTATTCTTTTGCTTGCTCTCCCTATCGAAGGTGTCTACCCGAAGGGCCACAACGACAACCGATATTTGATACAGAAGAGGTGAGAATGAGTCGCAATGAAAAAGAAGCGAGAATAACCGAGAGATATAGAGTGGTACATATAGAGAGAGAGGGAGACGGAGAGAAAGAAAGGCAGAGAGACAGAGCGAGAGAAAGAAAGCTGGGCAGAGAGACAGAGCGAGAGAGAGAAAGAGAGGCAGAGAGACAGAGCGAGAGAGAGAAAGAGAGAAAGATGGATGCAATGATATTGAGACAGAGAACGAACAAGAGAGAGAGAGAGCGAAAGAGAGAGAGAGAGAGAGCGAGAGAGAGAGATAACGAGTGGGAAGAGAGAAATTAAAGGAGGGAGAACGAGGGTTCGATTGAAAGCACTTCAAGCATGTCAGGGAATAAAGAACAAAATGAAGAGGGTGGAAGAATGAGAGGTGTATTCTGTTTTCATTGCTGTTTCTGCATGTCTCTGTCTCCAGTGTCTCTCTTCTTCCTCGTCTCAATCTCTTTCTCGTTCTACCTTGAACTCTCGTCCTTCTCTTCTTCTTCTTCTTCTTGTCCCTCCACCACGCGACCATCACCCTTTTAGATTCGGCAGGGCGAAAAAGAAGCCCGGCGGCGGCTTGATGGGCCTACAGTACCGTCTGTATGTCACCTCTCTCTTCTCTCTTCTCTCTTCTCTCTTCTCAGCTTCTTCTTCAATCTTACCTTAAGTCAATCTTTTCAATTGTTATTTTCAGACACTTCTCGAAGGGGGGGTGGCGGTGATTTAACAATCATTTGACGATAATAGTCATTGTAAAGGCGATTCAAATGTCCATTGATGTCTTGAATGAAGATTGACACAGGCTGACATGATATTGACACATCGTCCTAGACATTAGTCTAGAGTCTAGAAAGAGCAAATAATCCGTGCTCCACCCTTGTCAGATACATCTGTCCACGATGGGGCGAGCTGAAAGCTGACAACGAATGCACGATTTACTTCCTCTTCTGCCATACGCAGATATTCATGCATACACCTCGACGTGAACGTGTTCATTTGATTAAGTAAACATGGTCATATGATTTTCTCAGGATTTGAGTTCAAAGTATATATGACAGCGTGCATCATACATATGTACGTATGTAGTATGTACATACATATGTACATACGAGTGTAGATTACTGATACTTGTTCAAGTGTTTGGCTTTATCTAACTCAAATTCTTATTTTTTTGCAGAACAACATTTTTCGTGATGAGTTGAAGAATATGAATATCAGAAATTTTAGCAAAACGTTGTTGTCAACGACAGAAACGTCTGACCATGAGTGAGTGTAACAGAGACAAAGATCACGACAGCAGTGTACAGCTTGTATGCGTTTAGTTAATTATCCGAGTTACACCATTTCTAATGATATATAGTATGTAGCTATGCTAGGTAGAATCCAAGCTTGCACGCAATTGAAAAGTAACATTAAACAAAAATATGAAAAGAATATTCAAAGGTTTGTGAAGTATATTTTACATTACTGCTTGAGGAATCGGCGACGCACGATATCGCCGATGGATTTCATGATTCTAACTATGGAGGTTCCTCGCTTCGGAGGGGAGTGAGCGATGGGGGTTGAGGTTGTTGCTGGAGTAGTGGGAGAAATGACTCTGTGGACTTGGAGAACGCGAGAAAGAGAGAAGACGAAGTGGATTAGCAGCACTGGGCCTGCGTGCTCGAGCAGTGCGGGGACGCTCTGATTCACTGTTATGACGGAAATGAGTATCGTGTAAAAGAGTACAACCGTACGCCGACCAGTCGAGGTTTTGTCACACGATGAAACTCGCCGAACGTATGAAGGGAGGGGGGAATGTCCGAGCAGCAGAAAGCATCTCTTGTGGGATTGCAATTTCGTCTATTTCCGATGCTAACGGTGAATAGAGACAGATCTACAATTAAATCAGAGTAATTGTTGCATACATATTTAATTCGAAACGAACCACTCGAACTGGCTGCGAAAGCCGTATTCGCTCATCGAGTTCTTGACGGCCCGGTGTCCAATGAATCCTGGCAGATGTTCAAAGCCAGCTACAACTTCAACGTCCTGTAAGATGATTACTTATCCACATATAACACGGACATATTTTCTCTCTTTTGAATATCATCTTATCTCTTTACATCCGACTCGAGAAGGTGTCAGTATTGGTCTCGATATTGGTCTTAAAAAGTCTTGATTGAAATTAATGCTAATAACAAGCGGAAATGAAAATCTCAACGTTTTCTTTAATATAGACACTCATACAAGGTATCGTAGCTGGTGTAAAGCAATAAAACGGGATGAGACAAGGCTTATCATCATATGGATTTGAACCTATCAGATTGCGATATGGACGAGAGAAATAGAGTCAAGACAAAAAGGCAGGTGTACGTGATTGCTTTATTAGTTTTTTAAAGCCAAATGTTATAGCTGATTCATCGTCGAAAGCGCATCGAAGCACGCTCCGATGTCTTTAGCCGTATACTGTAATATGAAAAAGCAATAAGTGCGGATCAACCGTGGCTTCGCGGTGGTTCCCTTCAAAGATAGACGAATTACACTTCTCGTAAGAACCAGGAAGCTTGTCTGGATATTTACAACAGCTTTGCTTGTGGGGAAATCCTTGATGAGTTCTTTAGGCGATTCAGAGATCGCTCGAATGAAGAACTCAGTCAGATGCATCGGTTTTCCATGCAGACGCTCGTGACTCTGCTGCTCCTCTTTCTCGAATCAACGGTTGAACTCTTCACCATTTTTGTGGATATCTATAAGTAATTTTCTAGAAGAGCGAGAAGAGCGATATGAAGACAATTGACAATAGAAAACTCTACCTGCTATTTAACAATTTCACTACTTTTTTTTTATTTTGAAGCTCTGACTGTTCTCAATATTAAAGAGATCGAATGCTGCAAACGACTCAATTTCCCTGACTACGCTCCCTGCTCCCGTAACTCCGTTTCCGACATCGCCGACGAGTGGAAATCGAACTATCACGATTGGCCTTATCTTCTCGCGCAACAATCCATACGCCAACTTTACGACGTCTGCCGGTATTCGATACCAAAAATAATGAACATGAAATAGACTTTTATTTCATGTGAAGCGATGATGGTTTCGAGCGAAAGAATAATATTTAAAAAAATATTACATTAAGGTGCGCTGCTCGTTGCTCAAGATAGTATTTGGCGTGACAATCTTCTTCCCAATACAACCTTCAGGTTGCAAAGTCTTAAGGTGTTGGGTGCTGTGGAGTTGTAATTACGAAGGGTCTTCAAATCCCTGGACATTATTTCATTTTGCATCAGCGGGAATGCCTCTGCGAGCGTGTAGTCCAATCAAAACCAATACTCCAATTAGCCTATACTATTCCAACTGACCAGTATTTAAAAAGAAATAAATGGGCAATCAGGTTTATACCACGCTTCTCGGATTGTTCGGAGACATCTGCTTCCGGGATGGCGGTCGATCTCATTCAGCAAGAGAACGTTGCAGTCATCGTGGGGCCAGCATGCAATCGGCGTCAGCATAACTCTTTCAAAAGAAGCATATGATATTGTTGTTTAAAACTTGTACGTAAAGATATTCATTCTACTTACGTACAAACATTCATTCATCATAAATAAATAGTGCCGACCTTTAGCGGCCATAACAGCGGCAGCGGTCGCGGGCTTCTACGACGTGCCAATTCTGCCTTGGGGCTTTCTCGCCTCGACTCCCCTCCAGGACCGCCAGCGCTTCCCGAGCGTCGTCAACGTCGCCGATGGCTCATATGCGTGCGTTTATGACTCTACCAATATGGTTTATCGTCGATGCGAATTAAAGGAAAACGATAACAAAAAAAGTATGCAGATGCTAATTACTGCGTTTACCCTAGAAGTAGACACTCTCGTTCTCGCGCGCCATTTCGCAGGTCGCATAAACCCGCTTCGTTAAAATACAACGTGCTTATGAGAGAGCGAAGGACCGCTGCAATTTAAATTCTCATATAGTAACTGTTTCGGTGACTTCTCATTTTAAATATCTTCTCAATGCTTGCTATCATACGCTGCACTCGCACATAGCAAACAAACGAGATAAGCAACAACAACAATATCTTACGCTTTAAAATATATTCTTTGGATTTCAGACGAGCAGCAGCGCTCTTCGCGACGATGCGCCACTTTGGCTGGAACGAATTCGCGCTCATCTTCAGCAATCTCAACGACAACGGGCGATGCGCAAATTATGCGGCCGATATTCAAGCATGTTTTAATTTTAAAAAAATATGAATAAATATTACAAAAAATACGCACTATTTTTAACTGAAGTATACATCAAACTCGTTCCTGATGGTTTTCACCCAAACAATATGCATCTTCGTGCAGCCTTTCTTTACTTTTTGCATTAAATACTTATAATATACAGATCCATACAGTTGTGTAATCGTTTAAGGTGTAAATTACTGCGATTTCAGTCATATGTCAGCACATCTAACAGCAGCATCATCATTTCCTACACAACGGAGATTGTCGACTACGCCGAAGCAGCACTACTTGACAAATTAAAAGAATTCAAATCACGCGCTCGGGGTCAGGCCGCGAACTTGAATTTGACTAGTGTTGATGGCTCAGTTTGCAACTGACAATGAGTCTGCAAACAGATGCTCTATAAATTGCCCTCTACTGAATCGCTGCGTACTGTCCTCAAGAGAACATCTTTCCGTTGATCAGTATTCGCGATCTGTTTTGCGGAGGGCAACAACATTCGGCGAACATTTGCGATTCTCCTCGGCAGACTAGGCATGCTTACGGATGAGTACGTCTACATCATGTCGGACGTTGGAATTCGCGGATTTCGTAAGTATATTCATTCGTCTGAATTATAATAGTAATTTAAAACATATCATATCTTAATTTAAAATGAATCAATTATTTGATATTATTTCCGTTTAGAGCGTCTGGACAAGTCAGGAATGATGTGGAACGACCCGAACGTCCCGCCCGACGGCCGCGACGACATTGCCAAGGCTGCATTTCAGCGCATCTGGATGCTTACCAATAAGGCAGGCGACAAAATTCGCATTAATAAAATGAAGAAGAGAAAGCTATTTCACGGAACTTCTATTTATACACATATGTATTTATATTCTGTTTGTTTTCTTTACTACTGTACGAAGTAAATAACAATGGCAACCGATCAATAGCTCTTTTGTATAGCCCGCAGTGAAGCCATCCATCAACGGCGAGACGTTCGAGTGGTTCGAGAGTCAGGTGCTCGCGCGCGTTCGAGAGCCTCCTTTCAACTGCACAGTAGAATGCGACACGTCTGCTGCCCAAGTCGTGGTCGATATTCCATTATCCAATAGAGGAAATAAAATTAAATGACGAACATTCATGCTAAGTAAAATAACAAAGATACTTATACGATTATATGATTAATCCAATAAAGTATGCCGGTAAGCTGGCTAATAATCTTTTAAGTTCTCTTGCTATCAAATACCTATAATTCGAATTCTTCGAGGCCTCCGTCTACTGTTCGCAACTCCACGACACAATGTACGCGTACGCTATGCTTCGCCGCCAGATTGAGGCACAGTTCCCGGGCGAGGAGATCTTCCGCAACGGATCCATCTTTGGTTCCACGCCCGTTTCGCCCTTTGCAGGTGTCGCTCAAGTGATTCTAGAACGAGCAAGAACATTTCAATGTCATTTAGAGAAATAAATAAAATTTTGAGATAAAATAAAAATTTTTTTGATAGGCTGGTCCGGCAACATCTCTCAGAATGCGCGTCAAATTCGCATCTCCGAATTCTACATCCTATCGCTCGACGCGGCCTGGAATGACCGTTCGGTGATCAAGATCAAGACGGGCGGAATAAACATTGTTAGCCTTTTGTCTCAAAGATACATATTTCTGAATAATAATACAAGCCTATTGTTTTGACTCCCTTCGTCCTAGTCAGGTGTACTCTGCAAGACATCTTACTCCTTCTTTAGGAAGTGCAACCATTGTATGAGAATGAAGGCGCCTTTGTTTGGTGGAATCGGGAGGAGAATAAGCGGCCTCTCGCCGTTCCGCTCTGTGGATTTTTGGTATGCTAATGATTTCAGAATTAGAGAAAAAAAATTCCTTGCAGAAAAAAACCATTGTTTTGAATTTACTAGTTAGTACCTGCAAGGTATGTGGTGCATGAGGACACTACTTGAGGGCGACAAATGCTTCTCCTTCACCGATCGCTACCTCTGGATCGTGATCCTCGGAGTCGTGCTCTTTGCATGCTTCATCATATCAGCGGTCGCATTCGTCATCACCGTTCGGATGTTAGTCGAGTGATTTTAAATTCCATTCATTCCTCCCTGATTCAGGCAGCGAAAGCGCGAAGAGGAGCGCATGAACAGTATGTGGCGAATTGGCTACGTTGATCTGGTGCCGGTATGTACTCCGTTCTTTGCTCTTATTTTTAAAAAGTTGATTGAGATTGATAGGGAAACGTGGTAATAGTGCTTGCATTCACAAATTGAAGGCCAAGTCACACTCGCGCGCTTCATATACCGACAGCTCTCGCTCAATGACAAGCGTCAAGACGGCCTCGTCGACCAAGACTTCCATCGACGCCAAACAGGCATCTCTCATTTACACATAAAGACAAACGTTTTAATTTTATGAACTTCTTCAAGGAGAACGAAACACATCTCTCTAAATCGCATTCTCCCTCGCTATTATGCCATTCAAAAAGGCGAGAATTCAAGTTTGAGTATTGACTTCATTTAAGGACACGAAGCAATTCGCCTTCTATTACTTGCAACAAGACGAAGTAACGGCCGTTAAATACGTCGCCGAAATAAGAATCGGCGACGAAGAAATGACGCATTTCAGTGCGGTTCGAGTTTTTGCTATGAAAATAAATAGATAATCAAAACATGATAACGAATTCGAGGATGCAGATTGCCTTCATTTATTAGACTGCTTAAAAGAACAAAAGGTTCCTCAAGATTTATAAAATGGGTGACGAATGTAGTAAAGTGGATGGATTTTCAGCTCCATGTACAGATTTATTATTGCTTGTAATATTATATTCTGAATTCAGCTCCGCCAACTCGAGCACGACAATCTGAACCGCTTCCTTGGAATCTGCACGGATGCGCCGCAGCTCATGTCGATTTGGAAGTACTGCAGCAGAGGCAGCATCAAGGTGAGCAACGGACAACTGGATGCTACAAATCCAAAGTTGTATTAGTCGTAGTTGTTTGTAAACTAACATTTGTAGGACGTCATCGAAAAAGGCAGCTTGACAATGGACAGCTACTTCATTTTCTCGCTTCTCCGCGACATTGTCAAGGCAAGTTTGAACAAAGGCAGGACAAGAAAGTAACTTGCCCATCAATAGATCGTGCAACTAAAGGGTACAAATATTATTTCCAGGGCCTTAACTTCATCCATGGCTCTTTCCTTCACCTTCACGGTCAGCTCACATCCAAGTGCTGCTTGGTGGACGATCGTTGGCAGGTGCAGTAGCGCCATAGAGAGCACTGCATTCCTGCCACAATAAATTTGTGTACATGTATCACATTTACTAACCATAAGGTTCGTTTAAAATTTCATCGAAATCGTTTAGATAAAGATTTCCTACTACGGACTCGGCTTCATTAGGGACCAGCATCAACTTGAGGCAAAAGGTGCGCTTTGGAGCTGGAAAACCAAAAAACGTACTTTTCTTTTTTGCACCACATCTTTCTCAGATCTTCTTTGGACTGCACCCGAGCTCCTTCGTGGCGGCGCTGCGACGGGAACGCAGGCTTGTTTTTTTTTAAATTTAAAATGAGGGAGATCACCGAAAATTTTTATGAGATTAAAAACGTGCATGCTACATACATACTATATTCACGAAGCGGGTTCATGCAACCTGCTAAAACATCAAATTGAATCTGAAATACCTTAAACTTCAAGTAGTCAGACATATGGCATTCTAAAACGAGAAAAAGAGCAACCAAAGCATTGGCCTTCAGGAAGGCGACGTCTACTCATTCGCGATTATCGCCTCCGAACTCATCTCGCGAACCGGGCCGTGGGATCTCGTCAATCGCGATGAGCAGCCTGAGGGTAAGAGTGAAACTGGCAGAATTACGTGAACCTGTAACGCAGTGTCCTTAGTTAATTTACGTGATAATTTGATATTGCACTCGTTCACTCGATGACCAAAATCTGAACCGATCGAGTTTGGCCATGTTATAATGATCTTAGATATCATCGCCATGCTTCGCGACCGACGTCGCGTCATGCCGCGACCACAGCTGACAATGGGCGAGTCGCGCGACATCCATCCAACGCTGGTTAGAGGGTTACTCAAAGCCTAGTGGTAACGTTCCCTGAATCACGGCTAGATAGATGCGGGTTCGGTGCCCTGGCAAACTCGATCACGCTTTTTAGCTTCACCTCGTGCGCGAGTGCTGGGCGGACAAGGTAGCTGATCGGCCGACTGTCGCAGCGATAAAGATGCGCCTGGAGCACATGAATAATGGAAGGCATGTGTGGGGGGAGATATGATATGAGCCTATATTTGAAAAATCAGGCGAAGCAAGAACTTGTTTCAGAAAGGATAACCTCATGGACCACGTCTTCAATATGCTTGAAATGCATGCGAGCTCGCTAGAAGAAGAGGTAAAACAGTATTTCAACAACAGTCTTCGTTAACATAGCTTTTTTTACGAAGTAAAAATAGAGTTTTCACTAAAAAAATACAGGTGGAAAACAGAACTCGCGAGTTAATGGTGGAGAAGAAGAAGAGCGACGTTCTTCTCTACAGAATGCTTCCAAGGTATAGATTATTTTAAATTAAAAAAAAAATCAGCTTTAAAGGGTCTATGGTATTTTGCTGTCTACGTTTCTCTTATTACATGCTCCATTCCTGAGTATTACAATAGATTTCATGGTCCATGACAAGCCTCTTTATGTAAAATATTATTTACGCCGTTCCAAATTCAGCCTTGAGGAAAAAGATATTTCAGGCAAGTAGCCGACAAACTTCGTCTCGGCCAGTCGGTTGAGCCAGAATCATTCGACTCGGTGACAGTCTTCTTCTCGGACGTTGTCCGCTTCACGAATATCGCATCGATGTGCACGCCTCTGCAGGTGGCACAATTATAGGAGCCAAAAACACAATTCTCAAATGCGCGCATTTTGCCTGGCAAAATTGTGAAAGAGCGTGTATTTTAGAGTGTCAATGTTGATGAAAATTTTAATTGATTACTGTTGAGCCTCGTGCTCCTTTAAGGGAAATTAGCTATTTGCCGCCGTCATTATACATAGTAGCAGAAAACAATGCCCATATTTTGCTCTCTTCTTCATAGGTTGTCGATCTTCTCAACGCACTCTACACCATCTTCGATAACATCATCGAAGAGCATGATGCATACAAAGTATTGTGGCATGATAATATTTTCACCATCATAAACACTGTAGTAAACATCTCGACGAAGAGCAGACGGCATTCCTAGAATTTTAAACATTGTACTAAATTGTCTTACTAAATTTACATGTACAAGAACAAGGTAAATATGAAGGTGGAAACAATTGGTGACGGCTACCTCTGCGTCTCTGGCTTGCCTCGCAGGAATGGCCAGGACCACGTGCGGCAGATTGCGCTAATGTCACTCGAATTCATGGAGGCATGCGGAAGATTCCGCATCTCCCACATGCCAAATGAGAGAATCAACCTCAGGATCGGCATTCACACTGGTTATTTGCCCCTCCCATTTTGGAGCCTTCGACCATTAATATAACCTAACTTAACCGTTAAAAAACCCTTTAAAGTCGCCAGATACTATGATTTTGTTTTTGTACCAACTTTTTAAAGTGAATATCAGCTTAGATACTTAAGGCAATTTCCACAGGACCTTGCGTGGCTGGCGTCGTCGGCTTGTCGATGCCTCGCTACTGTCTCTTTGGTGACACGGTCAACACGGCCAGTCGCATGGAGAGCAGCGGAAGGCGTCCGTTAATATTCACATTTCTAACGCATAATATTTTAGCAACAATAAAATATTTGCTCGGCATCAGACATTAGCAGATATTTGTTAAGCCGGTCACATCCACGTGTCCAGCGATTCGTACCGTCTTCTGACGAATGTGCACACGGGCTTCAATTTCGAGACGCGAGGCGACGTCATTATCAAGGTTGACCAAAGACATTTAGGCTCGGCAAGTCAGAATTATAATCCATCTAAAATAGCGGCCAGGCCTTGGCATATCACCCCCTTTCTGTCACTTCTTTCGCTTCTAAACAGACGACATTTCCTCCATATTTGGGCTACTTCATCGAAGAATTAATTTAATTATAAAATTATATAAATGATATATATAAATAAATTTTAAAAAATATGAATGTTTTAAAGGGCAAGGGAGTTATGGAGACGTTCTGGCTGCACCCGAGCAACGGCGGGGCAGCGCCGACCGCTCGCATGGAGTCGTTTGAGGCGCCGAGTGCTGCCATACAGCACGGCCACCGTTCGAGCATCTCGGAGGCGCTGCCAGGAGATCCGTAAGGCGACAAAAGAACCACAATCACCAAACAATGTTTAAGATTATCTACACTTGATGCTTTTTCGCGCTACTGCTATTTGTTCTGTAAAGATCGCTTACAAAAGAAATAGTTTGGAAGGTTCATGATATACATACACTTGTTTGCTTAAAAGATGATTGTAAAATTATTTATTTGCGAATTATTGCTATTTTTTCTATTACTTATTGACTGAACGATATTTTCCGATTGTGTATTGAATTTTTTAGTACATATTTTTGTACGGCCGCTTCTGGATGACGATAAAATAAGAGAAAAGGAAGGGGATTTATACATTTAAATTAAAATACGATAGAGCCATATTCGTCAGCATTACTTGTAAAACTTAAGTACATCCCTCGAAGAGAACGTGTTGATTTGATCAAGTAAGCATGACCGTATCCAAGTCTTTAAAAAAGACTTGCGAGATAAACAGCAACAACATCTGATAATTAGTCGCTAAGGAAGAGACTTTCTGAAATTCAGACGAGCAGCAGCGCTCTTCGGGACGATGCGCCACTTTTCTGGAACGAATTCGCGCTCATCTTCAGCAATCTCAACGACAACGGACGATGCTCCAACTATGCGGATGATATTAGGGTATGTTAAAATTAAAAAAAAAAGAATTAAATAAATACAATTCAAAATACTCACTATTTCTAAGTGAAATAAGCTACAGCACTATATAACTCTAGAGTTTCGATGGTTTTTTTTATCAACACATAAACACTGTGTATCTACGTATTGCCCTCTTTACTTCTATAAAGCATTAAATACTTATGTATAAATACAGATAAATACACTTGACCAATCGCTGAAGGTGTAAATTAATTAATTTTCCGATTGTGTATTGAATTTTTTAGTACATATTTTTGTACGGCCGCTTCTGGATGACGATAAAATAAGAGAAAAGGAAGGGGATTTATACATTTAAATTAAAATACGATAGAGCCATATTCGTCAGCATTACTTGTAAAACTTAAGTACATCCCTCGAAGAGAACGTGTTGATTTGATCAAGTAAGCATGACCGTATCCAAGTCTTTAAAAAGTCTTTATCCGGTTGGTTCAAGGCATTAATGAATGGTCGAGTTACCCAAGATGGGAGGGATTTTGACGATTCCAAGTACAACAAGGATATAATGTTCTCTCTTTAAAATGACAAATTGTACAGGAAAGGTAATATAAATGACGGAATTGCTACTTCAAGGCCTTACACTCCATCCGCACCTTTATCCTAGCTCTTTCCCGTTGACCCTGATGCTCGCTTCACTTGTTCCGTATTGACAAGAGAGCGTTAAACAATAAGAGTTTATTAGAGGCACTCTAATACATAATTACTACAGAGAAAGGAGACTTTGTGAGATGCCTGGCACAACTTAACGCTTCAATTCGCCGATGTACACAAAGGTAGATGAAGAACTGAAGAGAGAAGAGGGCGAAGAGGGTGAAGAAAATGATGAAAATAAGGGAAACGAGTAGTAGCGGAGGGCGGCCACGCTGTGACCGCCCGAATGCAGTTGAAAGCCGGACGAGGTCATGAGGATTGGCGTTTGCGATGCGACGCAAAGAACACGCAGCCAACGCGACTGAGAAGATTCTAAAGAGATAGACAAAAAGAGAGAAAGAGAGAGAAGCATAATAAGATTATTACAAATTAGCAATCCATTAGCATTTTCATGCTATCACAGAACAGGAGCCGAGGAAAGCAAAGAAGAGAAGAGAGAGAGAGAGAAATGAATAGCAACACCAATGCATGCACACCAACCAATACATACCGGTGAAGACCACAACAATAACAACGAAGGGACGCCTTGCTATGTCGAGAAGAAAGCGAGTGAGAGGAAAAATGGTCAAAACTTCAGTATACTAGGCTCCTACATAGAAGCGGGAAATACAAAATTAATAAGCTATACAACAGGCAAACACAGTACCGTCACTCGTTCCAACGAGCGAACGTAAATATTGAATACCGTCATCTCTCTTAACGTCTATATCGAAAAAGGTGTCAGTCACCGTCTTCATGATGGTCTTGAAATTAATGCTGATAAAATGCGGAAGTGAAAACGCGACGCACAGCACTTTGTTCCATTCAATTATTTCTAAGAAGACCCCCACCCAAAGGTGCACTGTACTGATCCAAAGTGATCGGTTGGACTAGTGCTAATCAAACAAGAATTTTTACGAAAGCACCACTTATTAGGAGTTGGAAGGAACCTATCTCGGACGGCTTTTCGCAAGTATGGTACTAGTTCATTTTGAAACGGGTACCTTATCCCTCTCCTCCCATCTCACTGCTTGAGCCCTTCGTACTCTCTCTCCATAGAAAAGGCCGGCTAATGTCGGTTGCGTGCGTCGATATGCCGCACCAATGCACGAATCTGTTGGCCCCGGTGGCCACAGTTTTGTCCTATTAAATTTTTTTTGAAAATTGCGGGAAGTTTAAATAATATTCTTGGTAGCAATTTGGTGCGATGTTTAAAAAATTTTCCCATACTAAGCAAAAGTGAATGGAGTTCCACTATTTCAATGTGCTGTGCGACGTATTCTTTAACATACATATATGAATACGCATGAGGTACCGTAGTATGCATAAAGCAATAAAAGGGGATGAGACGCAGCATATAATCAGGTGCTGATTAATCGGCCGAAGATTCCATCTTCAATAAATCACGGGGGGAGGGGGGTTCGTTGCGGGAGGACGCCCGTTTTATGAATCAGGGTCTCGGCATACCGAAATAGATGTTGACGCAGTAGAATAGAGTCAAATAGGATTTTGTCCAATAATGGATGCAATCATCGCCGCGAGAATTGCGTCATCGCAATCGTTTTACAAACGTGGATGCGTTAGTAGCAGGAGATCCGTAGAGATTGTCCGGAGTCCCGGAGACTTCTAGAATACCTTTGACAGTACTGTTATATAGTCACCACATTGTCTGATTGTTTCATTTTGCCATCCATCTTCAGAATGTAGGAGGGATTATCGAAGATGCTTTTTATGAATTCTCGACATAACAACTGTTCTTTTTAGATGATTTGATAATTACATGAGTTATGATGTCGTCACAATATTTCTAATGTTTCTAATGTTTCTAATGTTTCTTTTATTAAGATATATTTTTTCAAATTGGTAGTGACAATTTTTTTCAGTTTCTGCAAGCTTCATCTTTATTAATAGCCTAAAATCTTCAATAAAAGTTTTTTTTAGAACCACGAATTACAAATGTGTGTCACACATAAATTAATCAGTTGCCAATTTCCTTGCGAAAAAGGTGAAGGGAGCATACCAAACTGAAGTTTAAACGTATCAGAAAACGATATATGTACATACATACATATGTATACATACTACATACACAAGACAAATAGGCGGGTACGCCTGACAGCTTTATTTGTTAATTAAGCTATGTTTTTATAGGATTCAATATCGAAAGCACATAGACGCATGCTCTGGACGTCGGCCGCATACGGTAATATATGAGAAAAAAGCAATAAGTGAGGATCAACCGTGGTATTTTTCACGCATGGCTTCACGGTGGTTTCCGTCATGTAGATATGACTGAAATCAGCACCTCATAAGAAACAGGAAGCTTGTCTGGTTATTTACAACAGCTTTGCCTAAGGGAAATCCTTGATGCGTGCTCTTTAGGCGGTCTAGAGATCGGTAGAAAGAAAAACTCAGTCAGATGCATCTGTCGTCTATGCAAATGCGCGTGATTCTGCTGCTCCTCTTGCTCGATTCACCGGTAGATCTCTTCGTAATTGTTGTACATATTCATCAGTAATTTCATCAAAGAGTGATTATGGACACTATTGCCAATAGAAAACTCTACTTTTTGGCGAATTTTTGTTCTTAATTTTGAAGAGATCGAATGCTGCAAACGACTCAATTTCCATGACTACGCTCCCTGCTCCATTAACTACGTTTCCGACATCGCCGACGAGTGAAAATCGAACGATCACGATTGGCCTCATCTTCTCGCGCAACAATCAGTATGCCAACTTCACGACATCTGCCGGTAACGTTGAAATTGATTCCGAAAATAAAGAACCTCTGCGATGCACCTTCATCAGTGCACACATTGCAAATGGACCTTGCCAGCTCTGGGGGCCAAATGCACCCCTTTTTCGGGTTCGGCTTCACAGAGGGGAAATGGGGAGGGATATAGCCGCATAGGCTGAGGACCAATCTGGCTGCTGTATCCCTCCCCATTCCCACTCTTCCGCGGCTAGGCCGTGCCCTTATATTTGATTGTAATTTACATGTCATTGCGTCGTCGATAAACAATTAAAAAAACGACATCAAAGAACATAAAATAGACGGATTAATAATATTTTAAAATATTACGTTAAGGCGCGCTGCTCATAGCTCAAGACAGCATTTGACAATCTTCTTCCCAATACAACCTTCAGGTTGCAAAGTCTCAATTTGTCTCCAAGGAATGTTGTATAGTTGTAAAAAAAAAACGAAGAATCTTCAACGCCAATGTCATGTTTGGATCCGGCATCGTGAATTCTGCGAGCTTGAAGTCCACTCGAAACCACTACTCCAACTGGCCAACACAATACCAACTGATCAGTTGTAAATAAATGGATAATCAGGTTTATACACCGCTTCTCGGATTGTTCGGAGACATCGGCTACCGGGATGGCGGTCGATCTCATCCAGCAAGAGAATGTTGCAGCCATCGTGGGGCCAGCGTGCAATCGGCGTAAGCGCGTATTTCTGTAAAAAAGAAGCTCTTTCTCACAATTTGAGAGTAAGATATTACGGTTTAAGAATTATGCATCAAGATGCACATTCTACTTACTTACAAGCATGTGTTTCCAACATTCAGCAGCCATAACTGCGGCAGCGGTCGCTGGTTTCTTTGCGTGCCAAGTCTGCCTTGGGGCTTTCTCGCCTCGACTCCCCTGCAGGACCGCCAGCGGTTCCCGAGCGTCGTCAACGTCGCCGATGGCTCATATGCGTGCGTTAATCGTAAATGTATTAAAATGTATTATGATTCTACCAATGTGGTTTATCGTCGATGAGACTTAAAGCAGGGCGATAACAGAAAGAAAATGCATGCAGGTTCGAATTCCTGCGCTTACCCTAGAAATAGGCACTATCTTTCTCGCGTGCAATTATCGCACCTACTTCGTGAAAATAAGACGCGCGTATGTATGAGGGCGCAAAGGGCCTCTGCAATTTTAAATCTCATATGATTGTTCTCCTAATGTGCAACCATATTTGCATGGCTTTATAACTTTCTTACATAACTCGCCCTACGCAGACTTGCGAGATAAACAGCAACAACATCTGATAATTAGTCGCTAAGGAAGAGACTTTCTGAAATTCAGACGAGCAGCAGCGCTCTTCGGGACGATGCGCCACTTTTCTGGAACGAATTCGCGCTCATCTTCAGCAATCTCAACGACAACGGACGATGCTCCAACTATGCGGATGATATTAGGGTATGTTAAAATTTAAAAAAAAAGAATTAAATAAATACAATTCAAAATACTCACTATTTCTAAGTGAAATAAGCTACAGCACTATATAACTCTAGAGTTTCGATGGTTTTTTTTATCAACACATAAACACTGTGTATCTACGTATTGCCCTCTTTACTTCTATAAAGCATTAAATACTTATGTATAAATACAGATAAATACACTTGACCAATCGCTGAAGGTGTAAATTAATTTGGTTTCAGTCATTTGTCAGCACCGCTTACAGCAGCATCGTCATTTCCTATACGTCCGAGATTGTCGACAACACCGATGCGGGACTACTTGACAAATTAAAAGACTTCAAATCACGCGCACGCGGTCAGGATTCAAACTTGGTTAACTAGCGTTGATCGCTCAGTTTTCAACTCTGACAGCACATAATTTTGTTAACTATGTAAATTTCCCTGGAGTGAATCGATGCGAACAAAAAATCTTTCCGTTGTACAGTCTTCGCGATCTGCCTAGCGGAAGGCAACAACATTCGGCGACGATTTGCGATTGCCCTCGACAGACTGGGCATGCTTACGGACGAGTACGTCTAAATCATGACGGACATTGGCATTCGAGGATTTCGTAAGTACTTTTGTCTGAATAATAATAATAACTTATGTATAACATGATTGAATATGACACACAGGACATACATATGTACATACATATATGTAAAACCTTGAAATGAGAATCATCTTATGAACATTGCTCTTTTTGACTCATATTGCTAGCCACTATAAAATTAAAATTAAAAATGAGTCAAATTAAATGATATTATCTTCCTTTAGAGCGCCTAGACAAGTCTCGGATGATATGGAACGACCCGAACATCCCGCCCGACGGTCGCGATGACATTGCCAAGGCTGCATTTCAGCGCATCTGGATGCTTACTAATAAGGTTGGCGGCAAAATTCGCATCAATAAAAGGAAGAAAAAAAAAAGCAATTTCACGGCCTACGACTTTATCTGGTTCATTAAAAAAAACTATTTAACGGCCATTAGACTGTATCTTTTTCAATTTGTCGGAGCCCTTTTGCCTGAATTCGTAGGCATGCAAGAAATCAAACCTATGAGCACTGCTAGATGGAGATATTGATTGATATATATATGATATATACTATATATACAGTGCCGGTCAAAATTCTATTAACTTTTGGTTTTTCGTGCATAATTTTTTTCAAAGTTAATGAAAGTTCATGAAATTTCCAGGGTTGCTTCTTTATGCTGTCAGATTAATACTACCAGAATATTGATTTCGTATATCGACTACAAGGTAAGAAAAAAATCAATAAGTCAATATCACCCGGGTGCACATTTAGGCATACTTAACAAAATGGGTTGTTTCTTTGATATTCGGGTAGTTTTTATTGGATACATGATTTTTCTGTATTCTAGAGCATCTCTGCGATAAAGTTTTGATCTAATCGCTATTTATTCACATGTTTTTACATGTTGCCTACCCCCCGTTCACGATCCATGCACTCGGCCTGAGATGCAAACGGTTCAGGAGGATAAAATCGATCATTTACTAATATACCTCTCTCAATAATGATTTTAATATATTTCACTCATCACTGAAGTAATTCAGATGGTTATTCGAGCTGTTAAAATTAGGTGCTAACTATTTGTGCACACTCTGAACACCGCGGTCAACTTTTGTCCTCAGCCCAGACGCACTTATAGTGCTGCTGTGCAGGGGTCCGTGTTCCAAAAGCGGTTTTGTCAATCTCAAATGATAGATCATAGGCTTGTATACTTTCAGAAGCCCTATTTCATCCCTGTCTTCATGAACCCACAAGATACAGTAGATCGTTTGAATGTACCCGTGGCATAGTAGTACGGTGTATTTGACAACGTTTGGTTCTTTATCAATCACAACATTATATTAACTAATAGTGATATAGGCGCTTGCTGAACACTCGTCTGTACCGATTATTGTGATTTTTGATTCGATGTTATGTTTTTCGGGATTACTTTCTTGCCTTGTAGGTCAACGTACAACTCTATGCCACGGGTACATTCAAACGATCTACTGTATCTTGTGCGTTCATGAAGACAGGGATGAAATAGGGCTTCTGAAGGTATACAAGCCTATGATCTATCATTTGAGATTGGTAAAACCGCTTTTGGAACACGGACTCCTGCACAGCAGCACTATAAGTGCGTCTGGGCTGAGGACAAAAGTTGACCGCGGTGTTCAGAGTGTGCACAAATAGTTAGCACCTAATTTTAACAGCTCGAATAACCATCTGAATTACTTCAGTGATGACCTGCAAATATATTAAAATCATTATTGAGAGAGGTATATTAGTAAATGATCGATTTTATCCTCTTGAACCGTTTGCATCTCAGGCCGAGTGCATGGATCGTGAACGGGGGTAGGCAACATGTAAAAACATGTGAATAAATAGCGATTAGATCAAAACTTTATCTCAGAGATGCTCTAGAATACAGAAAAATCATGTATCCAATAAAAACTACCCGAATATCAAAGAAACAACCCATTTTGTTCAGTGCGCCTAAATGTGCACCCGAGTGATATTGACTTATTGATTTTTTTCTCGCCTTGTAGTCGATCTATGAAATCAATATTCTGGTACTAATAATCTGACAGCATAAAGAAGCAACCCTGACAATTTCATCAACTTTCATTAACTTTGAAAGAAATTATGCACGAAAAACCAAAAGTTAATAGAATTTTGACCGGCACTGTATATGTATTTATATATACCCTGCTCCTATAATATGAAGTAAATAATAATGGCAACCGATCAATAGCTCTTTTGTACAGCCAGCAGTGAAGCCTTCCATCAACGGCGATTCTCTCGAGTGGTTCGAGAGTCAGGTGCTCGCGCGAGTTCGAGAACCGCCGTTCAACTGCACCATAGAATGCGACACGGCTGCTGCCCAAGTCGTAGTCGATTTTCCATAACCCGAGAGAGGAAATAAAAGCCCATGAAATAAATAAAGATATGTAAATAGATTTCCCATCTGATTATCCTCTCAACACAATTACTTACATATAGGTACTGTAATAATTCAATCCATCAAATAAACTAGGTTGCTCCAGTATATGCCTATATTTCGAATTCATTCGAGGCCTCCGTCTACTGTTCGCAAATCCACGACACAATGTACGCGTACGCTATGCTCCGTCGCCAGATTGAGACGCAGTTCCCGGGCAAGGAGATCTTCCGCAACGGATCCATCTTTGGCTCCACGCCCGTTTCGCCCTTTGCAGGTGTCGCTCAAGCTGTACCAGATAGAACAAAGAAGAGAGTCATATCGGGAAACAAATGAAATCCCGAAAAACAAAATTATGAAAAAAAAAACTCATAGGCTGGTCCGGCAACATCTCGCAGAACGCGCGTCAAATTCGCGTCTCCGAATTCTACATCCTATCGGTGGATGAGAAATGGAATGACCATTCGGTTATCAAGATCACGACGGGCGGGATAAACATTGTTACTTTGTAGCCCAAATATATGTACGTATATCTGAATAATAATACAATCCTAATGCATTCTTTCTATTTCCGTCTCCTATCTTCTTGGCCAAATGTACGCTACAAGACATCTCACTCCTACTTCAGGCAGTGCAAGCCTTCTACGATAATGAGGGCGCGTATGTCTGGTGGAATCGTGAGGAAAATAAGCGGCCTCTCGCCGTTCCGCTCTGTGGATATATGGTGTGCTAATGATATCAGAATTGGAGAATAAGAAGAAAGCATTGTTTTCTTAACAAAGTAAAAATTATTGTTCTGCAATTACTTGTCAGTCCTATAAAGTATGTGGTCCATGAAAACTTTCCTAAGGTCGAAAAATGCTTCTCCTTCACCGATCGCAACCTCTGGATCCTGATTGTCGGAATCGTGCTCATTGCATGCCTCATCATATCAGCGGTCGCCTTCGTCGTCATCGTTCGGATGTTAGCTGATTGATTCAAAATTCCCGCCAGGTCACTCCTCCTTGATTAAGCCAGCGAAAGCGCGAAGAGGAACGCATGAACAGTATGTGGCGAATTGGCTACGTTGATCTAATGCCGGTGTATGCTCGGTTCTTTACTTTTATTATTTAAAAAAGTTAAAAGATTGATATATAAAACGTCGCGAAAAGCTTGTTTTGATCTGATGAAATGGTTCTTGGAAAAACTTTTTGAAAAAAAAATGCACAAATTGAAGGCCAAGTCACACTCGCGCGCTTCATATACCGACAGCTCTCGCTCAATGACAAGCGTCAAGACGGCCTCGTCGACCAAGACTTCCATCGACGCCAAACAGGCATCTCTCATTTACATTGATGCAAATAAAAGAAACGTTTCAAGGATTAATTTTGCGAACTGCATTAAGGAGAATGAAACACAACGCGTAATTTTCCTGACTATTGTAGCCTCGACGCTCTAAATCACATGCCCTTGTGTCATGATTGAGTTTCGGCCTCATTTAAGGACTCGAAGCAATTCGCCTTCTACTACTTGCAACAAGACGAAGTAACGGCCGTCAAATATGTCGCCGAAATCAGAATCGGGGACGAAGAAATGGCGCATTTTAGAGCGGTTCGAGTTAATGATACAAAAATAGATAATCAAAATAGATAATGGACGACAAGCGAGGATGCATATTGTCTGCATTGAAGGACTTTCAGATCCCCAAGAAACATGAATAAGATGAGGGACGAAGGGGAGGTGGATTTTCAGATCCATGTACAGATTCGATATTCTTTGCTCTCTGAATTCAGCTCCGCCAACTCGAGCACGACAATCTGAACCCCTTCTTTGGAATCTGCACGGATGCGCCGCAGCTCATGTCGATTTGGAAGTACTGCAGCAGAGGCAGCATCAAGGTGAGCAACGGACAACTGGATGCTACAAATCCAAAGTTGTATTAGTCGTAGTTGTTTGTAAACTAACATTTGTAGGACGTCATCGAAAAAGGCAGCTTGACAATGGACAGCTACTTCATTTTCTCGCTTCTCCGCGACATTGTCAAGGCAAGTTTGAACAAAGGCAGGACAAGAAAGTAACTTGCCCATCAATAGATCGTGCAACTAAAGGGTACAAATATTATTTCCAGGGCCTTAACTTCATCCATGGCTCTTTCCTTCACCTTCACGGTCAGCTCACATCCAAGTGCTGCTTGGTGGACGATCGTTGGCAGGTGCAGTAGCGCCATAGAGAGCACTGCATTCCTGCCACAATAAATTTGTGTACATGTATCACATTTACTAACCATAAGGTTCGTTTAAAATTTCATCGAAATCGTTTAGATAAAGATTTCCTACTACGGACTCGGCTTCATTAGGGACCAGCATCAACTTGAGGCAAAAGGTGCGCTTTGGAGCTGGAAAACCTAAAAACGTACTTTTCTTTTTTGCACCACATCTTTCTCAGATCTTCTTTGGACTGCACCCGAGCTCCTTCGTGGCGGCGCTGCGACGGGAACGCAGGCTTGTTTTTTTTTTAAATTTAAAATGAGGGAGATCACCGAAAATTTTTATGAGATTAAAAACGTGCATGCTACATACATACTATATTCACGAAGCGGGTTCATGCAACCTGCTAAAACATCAAATTGAATCTGAAATACCTTAAACTTCAAGTAGTCAGACATATGGCATTCTAAAACGAGAAAAAGAGCAACCAAAGCATTGGCCTTCAGGAAGGCGACGTCTACTCATTCGCGATTATCGCCTCCGAACTCATCTCGCGAACCGGGCCGTGGGATCTCGTCAATCGCGATGAGCAGCCTGAGGGTAAGAGTGAAACTGGCAGAATTACGTGAACCTGTAACGCAGTGTCCTTAGTTAATTTACGTGATAATTTGATATTGCACTCGTTCACTCGATGACCAAAATCTGAACCGATCGAGTTTGGCCATGTTATAATGATCTTAGATATCATCGCCATGCTTCGCGACCGACGTCGCGTCATGCCGCGACCACAGCTGACAATGGGCGAGTCGCGCGACATCCATCCAACGCTGGTTAGGTGTCGATGCATAGCCTAGTGGTAACGTTCCCTGAATTCCGGGAAGATGGATGCGGGTTCGGTGCCCTGGCAGTCCCTATCACGCTTTTCAGCTTCACCTCGTGCGCGAATGTTGGGCGGACAAGGCGGCTGATCGGCCGACTGTCGCGGCGATCAAGACGCGCCTGGAGCACATGAATAGTGGAAGGCATATGCGGGGGAACATATGAAATGACCCTAAGCTTGTAATTTAAAGAGAACAAAAGAAGCTAAAATACTAACGTCAAAGATCATATTACTTTAATTTTAATTCATTTTAATTAAACTCTTTTATGCCTATTTACGATACCGAAGTGAAGCGTTGGTTAAAAGATTGCAACATAAAAAAGGAAATATTTCATCTTGCGATGAGAGCTTTGTTCGATTCGCTCAAACGCATAAGAGATGCATTTAAAAAAAAGAAGTAACATTATATGGACGGCTGTAAGGCGAAACAAACGCTTGTTTTAGAAAGGACAACCTCATGGACCACGTTTTCAATATGCTGGAAACGCACGCGAGCTCGCTAGAAGAAGAGGTCAAACACCGTTTCAGCTACACTCTTCGTTAACATGATTTTTTCAGCCAGTAAACGTAAGACGAAGAGCGACGTTCTTCTCTACAGAATGCTTCCAAGGCATTGATAATCTTTTAAATTTAAAACAGCTTTAAAGAGGCTATCGATGGAGCTTAAAATCTATTTTATTTTCCTGCCTGCGTCTCTCTCATTACATACATATTTCAGGCAAGTAGCCGACAAACTACGTCTCGGCCAGTCGGTTGAGCCAGAATCATTCGACTCGGTGACTGTCTTCTTCTCGGACGTTGTCCGCTTCACGAATATCGCATCGATGTGCACGCCTCTGCAGGTGTCGCAATTAAATCAGCAAAAACTCAAACTTCAATACGCTACAAAAATGTGTAAGAGCATGTGTTATAGTGAGACAATGTTCACGAAATTTAAATTAATTAAGGATGAGTTTCCTGCTCCTTAAAGGGATGCAAGCTTTTTACCGATTTCATTATAGCAGCAGACAAAATACCCATATGTTATTCTCTTCTTCAAAGGTTGTCGACCTTCTCAACGCACTCTACACCATCTTCGATAACATCATCAAAGAGCATGATGCATACAAGGTATTTCAGTTAACGTCATTTTGAAGAGTAGAAGGTATTCCAAGTATTTTATTCATTTTACTAAATAATCTTACTAAATTAAATGTACGCAGGTGGAAACAATTGGTGACGGCTACCTCTGCGTCTCTGGCTTGCCTCGCCGAAACGGCCAGGATCACGTGCGGCAGATTGCGCTGATGTCACTCGAATTCATGGAGGCATGCGGAAGATTCCGTATCTCACATATGCCAAATGAGAGAATCAATCTCAGAATCGGCATTCACACTGGTTATTTCCATGTGACTTCCCCTACCCAGACTATGCGTTTGTATTTTTGTACCTCCCTTAAAAGCGAATAACAGCCTAGAAACTTATGGCAATTTCCACAGGACCTTGCGTGGCTGGCGTCGTCGGCTTGTCGATGCCTCGCTACTGTCTCTTTGGTGACACGGTCAACACGGCCAGTCGCATGCAGAGCAGCGGAAGGCGTCCGTTAATATTCACATTTCGAACACATGATATTTTAGCAACAATAAAATAGTTGCTCAGACATTAGTAGATATTATTTGTTCAGCCGGTCACATCCACGTGTCCAGCGATTCGTACCGTCTTCTGACGAATGTGCACACGGGCTTCAATCTCGAGACGCGAGGCGACGTCATTATCAAGGTTGACCAAAGGCATCGGCAAAGCAAAATTATAATCTATCTACATTCATAATTATCAAGAAATATACATATGAAATCAAGCGTTTCATTAACTAAAATAGCGACCAGGTGTTGGCATACAGTATGTATGCGTCCCTCTTCACATACTCTTAGTGGTGTTCCCCAGCGACAGTACTTCAAAGGAGACAAGGTTATCTAGCAAGCGTTAGTCGACAATGAGAGAGAGAGACGATAAGTAGAGAGGAGAGGGATCCTCATCGGCGTCAGGGAAGGGCACGGGCCCGAGGCGTGGTGTTCGTTGATAGGAACGGGTCGGGAGGAAGGAGAGATAGCGATCCGGTAGAAGGCCGGTCGCTCCCCGGGAGAAAGCTAGTTTATGCGTCACTACTAGATCTTATATACTGGACGAGAGAGAGGCGGATATACAGAGAGAGAAAGGCATTGGGCGAATAACAAGGGGAAGAACATACATACATAACTAAGAGAGAGAGAGAGAGAGACATACATATAGTTACGTTATACTGCAAGCTATACATAAGTAGCCTTTACACCTCACCCCTTTTAACGAGGTCCGTCCTCGGACCGATAAAGAAATAGAATTAAGCAAGTGACATAGTGAGAAAAAAATAAGTGAAAGCTAAGTGTATTTCGAGATTAAGTGGAATGAGAGAATGTAGAGAAGAATGGATGAGCATTGGCATTAAAACATCGAAAGTATTCGGCGATAATGAAGACACTGAAGAAGAAAAGAAAGGTTGTGAGACAGCGCGCAACAGTTTGGCAAGTCTGAGAAAGGCACAGTTAGGAAGAACTGTTTATTAATTTGAGTGAGGCGTGGTAGGCCAGAGTGAGGTGTGAAAACCCTCATTGGTAGACAGAAGAAAGTAGAGAGAAAGAAGAGATTGAATGCGAGACGGGAAGAACGAGGTTTGTGCAGGTGTGTGTGTGAAACGAGGTCTCTTTTCGTGTTACTCAGCGGAATAACAGAATTTGAAGCGTGCGTGGAGCTAGTGATACCGAAAGAAGAACGAAGTTATAACCACTACCTGGGCAATCCTTGGAAAGCCAGGCCGCTTCCCAAGAGGGATCTTTTTGGATTTAATTTTTTTGAGCACACACCGAGAAAGATAGTGGAAAAGAAGTATGTGTCCGAAAGTGGGGTGGACTGAGAAAGAAGAGACGTTAAGCGAGAGAGAGTAAGAAAGAGAAGACAGAGAGAAAGAGAAGAAGGGGAGCCTCCTAAAACGTCATTTTCCGACTGTTTGCCAACTGCTGTTTGTTGCGCGCATTCTTAAGAGATTGAGAGTGATAAAAGTGCGAATGGAAATAAATAATTGAGTACAGAACGTAACTTACATAATTATTAGTTTGAGAAGTCTATTGACCTTAAAATGAGCGAAGCCAGGACAAAAATTGGGTTAGTAGGCATAGCTAGAACGATTAAACGGGAGCAAAGATAGCTGAGAGTTCAGCTAACTTTGGCTTGAGGTGAGCTTATTTGAAATGAAAGAAGAAAATCGAATAAATTATGAGAATGAAAATGATGATTTGAAAAAGAAGGAAGCAACTACTTTAGCTCGAATGTAAGGAAATCGCAAAATTGGGGAAATACTGGGAATCACTGGACTGACAAATGTGTTCGGGTGGAGAAAGCAGGGAGGGCTGGGCATGATGGCTCTTCTCGTGGTTGTGAAGGTCTGGACTCCTTGGCTTGGCTTTCTCGCTTCTCGTAAGAGGGACTGAGGGCATGGGCAGTTGTTCATCCTGGGGCGACCCGTTGAGTAGGAATCGCGATGACGATTGTGCCATCCGCGTCCTCTGCGAGAGCCTGCCTTCGTGTGGTTGCCCATGGAGTCGCGTGCTGTTTTCAGCTCTGCAGTCCGTGGTCTTTGCGACTTTTGCGACGAATTTGGAATTTTTGCGACTTAATCTATTGAGTGCCTCAGACAGATGGGCAAAATTCTGAATAAATTTACGAGAGAAGCTGGCCATTAAAACAAATCTACGCAGCTCTGAAAGGTATCGTGGTTGTGGATAATGCTTAATCAAACTGATGTTCCTTTCGCCTGCCGCCGTTGTAAAGTGTCGCTTTTTGAGGGGTAATCCTCAGGATGTTACCCATGAGGATAATCTGTCTGAATCTCTAGCATGAGCGTGCTCTCTCGTACTGTCTAGCATGCCACCATTGTTTACCCTCATGGGTAATGGCATGGAAAAGGCTGCGGGGTAATGTTTGGGTAACGAGGACAGGCCGAGAGAGCATGCAATTCTTGGAGACGAGATCAACCTCATGTGTAAAATGGTTATGCCAATGCGCATTGGCATAACCGTTTTACCTTTCATCGTCCAGCTCCAAATTACGAATATAGTATTTGTGGTAAAAGTAACGGCGTACTGTCATGAACCATGAAAGATTCACTCTAAATTAGCATTTGGATTGTAATAGTAATGTAATTTCATTATGAGTATGTTATTTTAATTGCAGTTTACAGTTAAGTCTATGCTTTATTGTTTTTATATATGCCATCACGTGAGTGACGACAAGACGAAGGAGGCCGCCGCGGCTGCAGCAGAAACTGCGCCAGCCAATCTGCCCGAGCTCAACGAAGAGGAGAAGGCCCAGGTTCTTATTCTGCTTATGCTTATTTCGTAAATGAAAACCTTAAACATATTGGGGGATTGTTTGCAGTTTGTTTGTGATTGGTCATGTGTCTTTTTCTTAGAATAGCGCCACAACTGACACCAATTTAGGCCAATCTAACACCAATCTAGGCCTTTTTCTTTTTTGTCGTTTTGTTTTCCAACTCGGGTGAAGATCTTTAGATGAATGTGTAATCAATCCTAATAGTTGCATCTCTCTTTCTCTCTCCCTCTTTCTATCTCTTAAGATGGAAGTGGACTCAGCGGCAGCCGCGCAAGACGGCGCTGCTCCACCGGCCGAGATGCTCCCGTCGCCTCTCCAGTTCCGCTCTCCAGCTCCACTCTCCAGCTCTCCAGCTCCACATTGCTCGTGCACTCGGGACTCGGGACGGTTCGTGGTTCTTTCTTCTTCTTTTTTTAAAATCATTAATTCATTCGTTATTTGAACGTGACCACACGTTAGTTAGCTATCATCAATAGACTCATCAACTCGGCAATGTTCTTTTTATTTGCATTATTCATTTTTCGACGCATTTTACGTTTTTAGGGGCCATTTTACGGGTTACTGTAATACTGTAAGTTGGGAATGTTCCTTTCTACTTTGAATACGGTGGATTTTCATATGTAATTCAAAATTCTTCTTCAGTTGGTCTGACGCTTGATCCTGCCGCGACTCTCACTGCAGCGCCAAGGGATTCGACATCTGTTTCGCCATTCCCCACTGTATTCCCTTCGGTACCGTCTCGGCCATCTGGAATGCATAATCGAATCTTGATTCTACCATGATTCCGTATTTATGCTGGAAATTCCTGTTGTGTTGTGGAATGGATGTGATCTGTGTGTTTGCTCTCCCTCCATTTTTTCTTTTGGTATAAGTTAAGCTTGCGGATTCAGGAACACATTGAAAGTGAAAGAGTCAGCAGCTCAGAGTCTGTTGTTCCTTGCCACAGTTACTAGTTCTTGTGCTAGAAAGCGACTTTATTATAGGATATTCCTTGTAACTTGGTAGTTAGTGATGGCGTGGATAATGTTCAACTTAATGAAAACAAATAGCTCATTTTAGTCTGTATTATACGCAGATTTTTCCTCTTGTGTTTTTGTTTTTCTTCCTCTTTTCTTCTTTTCTCTTTTGTAAGGCTGATTTCCATGTACACTCTTGTTTAGACCCATCCATTAGCTTCTCATTCACTGTTTGATAACATTATTGTTAGAAATAGCTGTTTTTGCTGTAGGTGAATTTCCAATAAGAAAATGATGGATATAAAGTGTGCTGCAGCAAGGTGTAGTTGTATTCGCCCAATGCCTCGGAATGGTCCCAAATAGGAGCGACAGAAGAATGAAGATGAAGCAGGAATGGAGCAGGGATGACTGACGGATGGATGACAGCAGCAAAGAATATACGAAAGGAAAAGATAGCATCTTTCAGCTGACATTACCCTCAGGATAATGCCCGGCGAAACTGAGTGGTAATGGTTTTACCCTCATGGATAACAACCTCAGGATTACCCCTCAAAAAGCGACACTTTACTACGGCGGCTGGTGTGTAATTCTTGCCTGTCAATTCATGGCCGAGGAAAGTGATTGAACCTCTTGCGAATTCGCATTTTTGCGGCGCCGCTTTAAGATGAAATTGACGGAAACGTTCTAATACTTTTCTTAATAATATGACTCTTCTTAATGATATGAGATGGAAATCAAAATATTTATTAAATAATAAGATGTCGTCTATGTATGTAAGCACGTTTTGTTCTAATCCAGCTAGTACTACTGCCATTGTTCTAGAAAAATAACTGCCCGCTGACTGAAGAGGCATGTGGGTCATTTGATATACTTTGTTTTCTATTATTAGGCCACATTTGTACGAGCTTTCGTCGTCTAGCGGAAGCTGTAGATACCCGCTCCTAAAATCGAATGAAGAAAATATCATTTGGCCGCCTACCTTTTCAAGTATCGATTCTATTCGCGGCATTGAAAAGTGATCGGGAATTGTAATCTCATTAAGTTTGCGAAAGTCTATGCAAACTCTAAGTGACCCGTCCTTTTTGCTAACAAGTACTAAATTGGAAACCCATGGGGTGTTTGACTCTACCATCACACCTGCTTTGAGAAGAGATTGATGTGTCGGTGAAGCTCCTCCTGGTACTTCACTGGTACTCTTGTTGGCCGGCACTTTATCCGCTGGTCCGTTGTCGTCTTAATGTGCACTTCGCCGGCGTTTGAACTTCCTAAGTCATATTGGTATTTAGAAAAGCAGTCATGAAATTCATCTATTAATGTTTGCAAGCGTTTCTTATCATTATCTGAAATTATGGAATTTGAAAGAGAAACAACAAATGCCGGATCTCTCCCGAGAATTTTATTTGTGTTGCTACTAACCATTGTTGTAGCAGGATTCCCGCTTCCTACTAACTTAATTAACGGTTGAGGATGGTCCTCCTCATATATCGGTGCAGCGGAGGCTACTTTCATACCTCCATATATGATGATCGCGCAATTCGTCGGATTGCTCACCATGATACAGCACTGTGGTGAGCAGAAGACTGCTGGAGCGATTATTAGTTCTCGCTCTGCAATTTTCAATGAAATGACTAAAAGGACTCGTTTTCCTGAAAAGGGGGGATCAGCTAAACAGTCAATAAAATGTTCAAGTTTTGTGTCTGCTTTTGCTCTAATGGCATATTCTTCAACCGGTGTCAAAGTTTTGACTAGTGCGCGGTCTCCTAAAGGTATTGGGTTAGATCCAACAGTGAGATTGCCGGCGAAATAATCGAACGTAAGCGGATGAAGTTGAGAAAGGAAATCGTTGCCAATGATTATGTCATACGTCTGGCTCTCTGTTACCCCAATTTGGTTTGTAATAAAATGAATTAATTCTTGTCTAACGTGTCCGGCGAGTTCGATGTTTGCGCGGGTACATCCTGGAGAGAGACTGGAATGGTCGCCATGCCGAGGGCGGAAGTCGTTTCCGGCGGGTCCAGTGCAGTTAGTCCGAGAGCTGTTAGGATGGAGTTGCAAGCTACTGTGAGGTTGCCACCTGTATCAATTAAAGCCATCATAAAAACTCCGTTGACTTTGACGGGGGGAACGCGCGGTGACATGTTATCGAGGACCTTGGAATAAGGCGATCATTCTAGGAGGCGAAAGAACCGGGGGCCAATTCGAGTTGCATAGCTTTTCGTCCGGGTTTTCTGGAGAAGTTGAATTATGGTGATCGATTGCGTGTCTAACTGGGGAAGGAGTCGAATCATGAAAATCAAGCAACTCTGTTCTCTTCTCCGGTAGATCTTTTGTTTTCTTGTAAAGGCATGTTAACCGTAACCGCTGCTTGAGGATTGGTTTGTCCTTCCTCTGTAGCACGGCTGGCGATTTGGCTCAAGTTCTGCATCAGGCGAGGGTATCTGATATAAAGGAGGAATTTTACTGCGAATTTCAAAATAGAGGCGGTAGCGTAAATTCCGCAAATTGTGAGCCACCACCACCTACCTGAGAGGGTGAACCAACTGAAAAGAGAAAATCTGTTATCTGTATTAATAAAATGTGATGTGCCTCCACTTGAGTGGTCGGCATGGCTTTCTAGTACTTCAGCCGTCGTACTCGCCACATTTCTACGAAATGATAATCATTAATTATTTCTGATAAATTCGTTAAAACGAGGTTATGGAATAAAGTGAGATGAGATGGCTGGTTATTAAGCAAGAAATTGTTGTTAGGCAACATCAAATCAATTATCGAACTGCCCGGCATAAGTGAAGCATCGCCGGTTAAGCCGTTAAATCGCCAGATGCCATTGTCTGTATGTATAAGAAATGGTGTAGTTGGTGACAAGGAGTCTCAACTGCGTGACTCGTTATAATGCGGCTTGCGGGGTCAATATAGGCAAGCCATGCTTCCTCATTCGGTAGCTGTATAAACACTAGAGGGAGTGAGTAGCAGGTGGCATTAAATTTAACGAAAAAGAAAAAGGGGAGAATGAAGAGGCAGACATTGAGAAGTTTTGACAATATCTAGAGAAAATAAACTGACATCGCTCTGATTCCGCTGGTGTCCACATCATGATTGTGCCGTCCTCCAGTAAACACTCGCCGTCGTTGTAGTGACAAGCGGAGAGTTCCCCGATCACGCTCTTGGGATGCGGCGAGCCATGGCGTGCGTAGACTGTTGCCTCAAATAATATGCAATAAGTTGTTTCTATTTGGTAATCCGTCCAACAGCCTGCCGGTCCCCAAGGGGCTTCAAATTGAGGCGTGTTTAAAGTTTTGTAGATGGAGGCTACCGACATAAGTTCCCCGTGCATGCATTTTTTATTTTATTTTATCATTTGTTTACATTCTTCTACTGTCACCATATGAAAAGAAGTAGAGGAAATGCTTTGAGATACTTTGCCTAGAAACGAAACTGAAAAGGTGCTTATTTGTGAAACTATTTTGTATACCTGACCGGGCGAATTATACCGAATGGTGTTAGGACACCTGAGCTCAATCGTCTCTGATAGGGGCTTCGCCGTAGATGGCTTTTCTAAGCTGGTGCAGTTGCACGCGGCGGGAAGCACCCACAGTGTGGCCCGTACATTTCTGTCACACAGAAATATGGGCGAGGGCATGCTAAATGCCTGCGAAAAGCTTGTCAGAAGTAAAAGGGAAAAGTTAAGGCAATGAAACTTCCTAACGATAGGAAAGAAAAGGAAACCACTGATTGACGGGAAGTAGAAAGGAAATTAAGGAAAACGGAAGAAAAATTAATGAAAAAGGAAAGGGGGAAGGAAAGTAAACACGGCCGGTTGGCTCGGCCAACTCTCGTCGAATGATCCTTTCTTCCAGGAGAGGAAAAGCAAGAGGAGAGAGAAGAGATGCGAGGGGAGAAAGAAAGAAGGAAGAGATAAGGAATGAATAGAATGCCGAGCCGAGTTAATCAGACATAAGGATCTTCATCCCCAGCCAGCTGGCGGATGACTGTGCGAACAGACAAATAGCGGAAACCATTGTTCACTAAAGGGATATTTATCTTGAATTTTATCTATCCCTGAGAGAAAGAATGAAGTAAACAGAATTAAGAATTTTCCCCATGAACAAAGGGACTAGAAGACAAAGAGTATCTTTATCTGTACATACATAATTAAGAGATTTTTTTAGATGTTCGGGTTCCGATGAGCAACAAACGTCGCGCGAATATAAATAGTGATACTTGCCAAATGAGCGGAATGTTAGGCGCGTACAAGTGGAAGAAGCGCGAGAGAAAAAAATAGACGCTGTTTCCCTCCTTCACTTGTTTGAATCCGCCTAGTGGGCAGACAAGGGTGACAAGGATGACCGTCCCGGCCGGAGGAGAGAGAGTGAGAGAAAGTAAGAGAGTAAGCGTGATAGAGAGAGACGCTGGGAGAGAGGCGCTATTAGTGTGATAGAGAGGGCGAGAAAAAGAGAAATTCTGCTGACCTGCCCTTTGGCTACTGAAGATGAGGATGAGTATGATACTTACTATTTTGCTTCTGATCAGAGAAGAAAATTATTTCCTTGTCTTTTCTCTGTCTCTGAACTGTTTTCTCTCTTGCTCTCTTTTCTTTTCTGTCTATGCTATGCATTGGAAAGTGTGCCGCCGCGATAATACACGAGTGTGTATTAAAGTCAGCCAAAATACTCATGTATAATGCAAAAGAATAATGGGTACCCTGGCCATGTGGGAGGGGGGAGAGTCCTTACCTCCAGCTGCTTTTAATATTTGTGACGTCGAATAGGTGGGGAGCTTTGGTATCCCGGGCAGACAAAAGAGAAAAAAAATAGATATCCACCTATAGAGTAAAAATTTTTGTGTGGATGCCAGAGGTGATCAGCCCCTACTACCCGGATTGTTTTCCTTTTTAAAGGCATATAACAATTCCGGAATGAAATAATGCGACATGTCGATTTAAATGCGGATAAGGGTTACGTCCCCGTCTAGGCCCACTGCCCCACCGCTGCAGCTAGTCTGTCTTTCTACTCCCGCCCGGGTGATAATTAATTTAATTGAGGCATGAGAGAAAGAGAAAGAAGTTTGCCCAGCAAATTATGATTCGTCTTTAATTAAGCTACCCCAATTTAAAAATGAAGTGAGAGTTTAAAAGCATTTTTAAATTACTATAAATAACTGACATACTTGTTGTCGTGTCGCCTGGTTCTGGTAACCGCTCGCTGCAACCAGTAAGTATGCGTCCCACTTCACAAACTCTTAGTGGTGTTCCCCAGCGACAGGACTTCAGAGGAGACAAGTTTATCGAGCAAGTGTTAGTCAACAGTGAGAAAGAGACGATAAGTAGAGAGGAGAGGGATCCACATCGGCGTCAGGGAAGGGCACGGGCCCGAGGCGTGGTGGTCGTTGAGGGGAACGGGTCGGGAGGAAGGAGAGATAGCGACCCGGTAGAAGGCCGGACGCTCCCGGGAGAAAGCTAACTTATGCGTCACCACTACATCTTATATACTGGACGAGAGAGAGGCGGATATACAGAGAGAGAAAGGCATTGGGCGAATAACAAGGGGAAGAACATAATACATAAGTAAGAGAGAGAGAGACATACATATAGTATGTAATACTGCAAGCTATACATAAGTACATTTTACAATACCACCCCTTTCTGTCTTCTTTCGCTTCTAAACGGACGACATGTCCTCCATATTTGTATAATTTCATTATTAATTATATGAACGATATATATACATATAAAAATAAATTTAAAAAAAAATGAATCTTTTAAAGGGCAAAGGAGTTATGGAGACGTTCTGGTTGCACCCGAGCAACGGCGGGGCGACGCCGACCGCTCGCATGGAGTCGTTTGAGGCGCCGAGTGCTGGCCACCGTTCGAGCATCTCGGAAGCGGTGCCAGGAGATCCTTAAAGCAACAAAATATGGCTACGATTGTCTACAATCGATGTTTTCTTATTTTTTCTTATTTTTCTTTGTAAATTTCGTTAGAGTCTATTTGGAAGATACATCATAAACATTTGTTGGCTTAAAAAAAGAATGAGAAAGTAATTTCTTGGGGAATTCTTGATATTTCCTATTATTTATTGTCCGATCATATTTTGAATTTTGAACTGCTTACTTTGCCGTAAATATGTCTTTTTGACGTTTTCTGAAACCGATTTATACCTCGAAGATCGTGTTGATTTGATTAAGTAAAAGTAATTTTGTAAGGGTTTGAGTTCAACGAAAATATGCAAGATGAATATATTTTTACATACGACTATATATTCCAAATTGATGCTAATATATTTGGCATTTATCTAACCCATTCGGAGATGAATCTTTGTTCTTACTTACGCTGAAGCAGAACTCAATGTTTTATTCCTGATAAGCAGAGGAATATGAATATCAGAAGCATTAGTATAATATTGTCAAAGACAGAATCTTCTGAGTAATTGTAAAAGAGGCTGAAAGTACGGTCAGCAATATAAATACATCTTCTCTACTCTTAATCAGGTATGCAAATCATACAATTCCTTGTAATTCCAACAACAGTAGGAATGCTAGGTAGAATCCAAGTTTGCCCGTAATATTGTATGAACATCACAAAAAGTAGTACATAAACAAAAATAGAAAATATTCAAAGGATTGCGAAATTAGTTGTTTTAGTGTGTTACGAATCGGTGACGCATGAGATCGCCTCTGGATCTAGTGATTCTAACAACCGCAGACGGAAGAGGCCTGCTTCCTCGTTTCCGTGGGGAGGAAGCAAAGGGGGTGGAGGTTGTTGTTGTTTGAGTGGTAGGACGGACGACTGGGAGTGGACTTGGAGAGCGCGAGAGAGGTAGCAGACGACGAGGAGGAGAAGGGAGATTAGCAGGAGTGGGCCTGCCTGTTCGAGCAGTGCGGAACTGCTCTCGCATCGGTACGAGTGTCTCCTGTCGGGGCGCGAACTGGGCAAGACGAGACAACTCAGACTTCCCTAATCGTTGTGCAAATGGAGTGATTGGCAAAGGCTCATTGTCAGACATACCACGCTGAGGCGTATGACTCCCCGCTGGAGAATGGGGACGGATGCTAACAGAAGATAGAATTGAATTCTTTCGCGAAGGCTGCGCCGCAGGCTGGCCCAATTGGCGAAGAAGCCTGGGAGGTCGTGTGGCCTCCGAAGGAGTCTTTCCTGTAGAGAGCGACGATGCGAGTTGGACAGGGACAATGCTGAGAGAGAGGGGAGAAGGCCCAGTCATCGCTGAAGACATCGCAGGATTCACTGGTGCGACGGGAATGAGTGTAGTGGTCGAGAATACAACGGTACGTTTCGGGGTCTTATCAGACGATGGAACAAGTCGCCGGAGAGCGGAAGGGGGTGCGAACGTCCGAGCAGCAGAAAGTATCTCTAGTGGGATTGCAATTTCGTCTATTTCCGATGCTAAAGGATTGGAAGAGAGGATTGAGGCAGTTGGTGATTGCATTCGAGGCAGAAAAGCAGAAGGAGATGAAGCACTCTTCGATGCAGACGAGGTTGTGTTATTGGCCGTCTTTGCCGAGGAGTCCTTTTCCAGTTCCGCAAGCCGTTTTGATGTCTCTCGCACCCTTTGTTTCGTTGTCTACAATAATGTCAGAGTAAATGCTCTCAATGATTAAATTTATGACGGTATAACTCCGCACAAATGTTTCAATTGGAACGAACCACTCGAACTGCCTGCAGAAGCCGCTTTCTCTCTTCGCTGTTCTCGGCAGCCCTGAGTCCAATGAGTCCGGGAAGATGGTCAAAGCAAGCGGCGACGTCGACATCCAGTACTCGACTGCACGCACGCACCCCTTCCGACTCTGAGATGCATGACGTCATTCATGATTGACACCCTTCTGCACACACCTTCGCAGATGAGATTGCCGCAGCTCTTCTGGCACGTCTCCCTGACCCTCTGCCATCGACCGTCACACATTCCAGAGATCGCCCACTGGCAGCACGATCCGTGTTCGTCGCCTCCATTTATGCCTATTCATAATTATCCTTGATACATTTCAAAAATGATTAATTATCGGATAACATTGAAATAATTTTCTCTTTTTAAAATGACTAAAATGTATTGAATACCATCTTCTCTCTTGACATCCGTCTCGAAAAAGGTGTCCGTCTCGGATAATTGATGGAGTGCTGAAGGAGAAGCCGACTCAACGAGCACTCTCTCGTCGTCTCCCTTCCCCGACTTCTCTACCGCCCGATCCAACAAGAAATCTACATTTCCCTCAGGCGGAGACATCTGAGTTGTCGCTTCTTTCACCATGTCTGGTGAGGGCAGAATTGGCGATGAATGCTTTACAGTCACAGATTCATCCATGTCGTCGTTCAGCTCACTGGAGAACATGAAAGAGAATCAACGTTGGCTTGTAGCAGTCAATGTTCACTTCTTTTAAGGGAAACAAGGCAGCTTGCTATGAAAATAGTGCTAACATAAGCATACGTACATGCGTATGTACAGTCCCGCCCAGGATCTTGGTACCAAGGAGGGGTCGGAGGGGTCGGAGGGGTCCAAATGCATCCTCGGTAATTACTATTTTCCTAGGAAAGAGTAAAATATTTTAAATTGTATGTTAGTTTGCTTATTGAGAACTGATGTTACTGTTTTAAAAAACCATAATTTCTTATCACTTGATAAGAAGTTATCAGTTTTCGCTTATAAAAAATTGGATTTCTTATATTTTTCAATGAAATTTCTCCTGTACCATTATTTTGTCTCTACCCACATCCCCAAATAATAAAAATAGAGATTGTATCATTGATAACGGAAATCGATAAATGAGACCTTATGACGCATGTTCAATAGCTGAGCAGATTCGCCTAACGATTCTGAATCTAGTTATGTGTCAGTTTTCAAATAAAGTGCCGATTAACAATATATTTTTGATTGTGTGCATTTCCATGCCTTTCTTCAGAAAGAACAGGGCAGGGCAGCTTCTCAGGCCGAGGGGGCGGGGCCTAACCCTTTTTTTCTCTGCCTGTGCTATTTCGCTACCTCAAACTTGGGTAATTAAACCGAAGACGAAAAGGGCGCGCGCTACTTTTCTAAGTATCAATGCTAGCGTATCAACCTAGATATAAAGCATCATACCGCTCCAAAATTTTGACAAAGTGCAAGACTATGAGGAATCCTGAAGAAACTCATGCAAAATATACACAATCAAAAATATATTGTTAATCGGCACTTTATTTGAAAACTGATTACATAACTAGATTCAGAATCGTTAGGCGAATATTGAACATGCGGGATAAGGTCTCATTTATCGATTTCCGTTATCAATGATACAATCTCTATTTTTATTATTTGGGGATGTGGGTAGAGACAAAATAATGGTACAGGAGAAATTTTATTGAAAAATATTAGAAATGCAATTTTTTATAAGGGAAAACTGATAACTTCTTATCAAGTGATAAGAAATTATCGATTTTTTAACAGTAACATCAGTTCCTAAAAGAAAACTAACATACCATTTAAAATATTTTACTCTTTCCTAGGAAAATAGTTATTACCGAGGATGCATTTGGACCCCTCCGACCCCTCCGACCCCTCCTTGGTACCAAGATCCTGGGCGGGACTGTATGTAAGTGAAGTCGGAAAGGAACTTACGCCATAGAGACAAATAGGGGCTGCACGGTTGTGCCTTCGATGGATGTTCCCTTATTTCTTGCTGAATGGAAAAATCTCTTGCTATTTATTAATTATTTTGTTTATAACGCATGAATGTACATACATTAACTATGTAATTGAATACTTTACTACGTGAGTCTCGCCAATTTTCATAAAGTATATAACATCACATCGCTTCACTGAGCCTTTGCGCCATCACTTCCTTTGCTCTCTCCTCTCGCAAACGGTCAACGCTCTATTCTCTCTATCTGGTAAATACATACCTCTCTGACCAGCCTTGGCTACCCACACGTAAAACTTCCTCTCCATATCTGGAGAGACACATTAATCAAGTGTCAAAAATACTAGCCTTGCATGTTCTGGTCGTAAGGTGCTCCACGATGAAAGTTTGGATCTAGCGAATAGACCTGTCCGGGTTGCGCGTAAAAGTCGCGGTTTGCTGGAGGCGATGATGGAGATGGGAAGGCCTCTGCAGAGTATGAAGAAGCAGGGGCATTCTCATTCGCGTATCGTGGCTCTTCACTCTCGTGCTGCACCAACTGCATCGGCCATCGCTGGATCTCCGTGCTCACAAAACGTGACTCTGGCGAATTCTCAAAGAAATTAATGTAAACAATTTTTTTTAACGAAATTTTACATCTCACTCATTTTTATGCGTAGTATTCTGTTAGAATCACAACTCCAATTAAATATATGAAGCATATATAAACTATTCATATAATATATTATTCGGTGTAGAACCAATATCAACAAAGATATAGTTTTGACTGGAAGATATTGTACCACTCAAAATCAAATTTCAAAAAAAAAACTCCCGCGATGAGATTCTGACAAAATGAGAATTTTGGTAAAGTGGCTCATTCGGAGGAGGCCGGAAGGCCTGGCCGGTCATGTCTCGTTCAAAGTCCTCGGCTGATTGGAAGGGACTGCCTGCAGCTAGCTCTTCGTTCGCTGCTTCAATCATTATTCCATAAGGAGAAGAAACATTATGAGATGGCAATTAGTTAAGCATTGAAGAATAATGAGGTCAACCGCTCTGAATGGCATGCGTTGCCTGGTGATTCGAATCCATCGGCATGACAAAATCCTCTCCGACCTGCTCGCGAATGCTTCTAACACACTCCATTGGAACTGCAACAAAGCGACAACTTCATCCTATTTGTAAACTCTCGGTTTCATTGTATTGTTTGCACCACCCTATTTGAAAAGAAAGGAGAAGTGTTTCTTCCACGGGATGCCTTAAGCACATGACCCACTATTCCACTACAACCTCTACGTAAACAGAAGCTTTCACTTTTTCGCACTTTCATTTTCGTCCATATCCGCCTGGAAAGGATTAAGGGCGAACAAACACTTCCCTTCTTTCATCTTCTCCTTTCATACTAAATGTTGCATCTCCAAAATGAGCTATGATGATTATTGTAATATTTTAAATATCCAAATTATTTTGGAACGGACCATCGAGTTAAATAATAAGGAAAAACATCATCACACGTTGTTTGCAGAACTGCCTCGAGTCGACTCGATTGTTGGCCGAAGCCATGCAAACGTTGGATGTCTGCTCGCAAGGGATCACGCAATCCGTCCCGGCCGGCAGCCATGCGTCATCCAGGAAAGCATTGCCACCTAATCATCAGCACAATCATTGCACAATCAATACCGACCAATATTATGGTAGACATGAATCGGTTATAGCTATTTGTCTTTTCCTCAAAATTAAACGAAAGGGCAAGGATGAACTGACAGATGTGTTCGTTGTCGAATATGACTTTGTAGATGGCCTTGAGAACTGCTTCGTATCGTGTGGTTGGACGCACGTTGATGTCTCGGTAGAATTTATCTGAGAGCGAGTTGGCGGCGCTGACTGCGAGCATCACGGAGAAGATGGACCGCAAGACCATCTGGACTCATATATGTACACTATTCTCACTTTGCAACGCACAGTAGTTACGCATTCGGCAAAGGTCATATTATGGATGATAGAAGGTTCATCTAATAACAGAGCTCCAGAGGAAGCAAGCAATCCCTCAACACGGTTGAGTGCTTGAGTAAGTGAAGTGCTCAGTTGAGTATGAAGGGAGGTGGAGAGTAAAAGTATACAGAGAGAGTGATATATGGCGGGAAAATGAGAGAGTCGATGCTGAGTTCATCCCCACACTCCTTCTAGCCGTATTCCTTAATACCTTTGTCCTTCCTCACCCTTCCATTCAATTTTTTATATGATTCCATATAGAGATGGAATGCAGATGAGCAGGATGTTCCTGTTCAATTGCAAAGGTGCTTTGATTCATATCTTCTGAACACATGTATGTAGAATATAATCACCTCCATTTATGTGATGTGTTGCGCTCATTAATTGGCACTTTCTTCATTCACAAATATTTAACCTGTAATGAATGGATGGTTGAAGGTGTTGAGGGTAATAATTGGATGGAAAGGTTGGCTACTCGAGTTTGACAAGTGGATAGGAGGGCGCTGTCGCGATGCCGCAGTGATTGTTGCGGTTGCGCGCGATGCGGAAGAAGCCACGCTCGCCCCACTCGGCACTCCAGCTGTTCTTGACGGTCCAGAAGTCGCCGAGGGACGCGTCGTTGCCGTAGCCAACCACGAGCACGCCGTGAGTCAGACTCGACGAGTTGCACAAGGCATCAAAGTACACTCCTGTTAACAAGCACGGCTATTTCATAATAGAGCATACAAAAAAAAGAGAAACCTCCTCCATAGTTCTTGAAGGAAAGCAGACTCGCGTCGATTGCCGAGGCAATGGGGCCAATGGTGGCGACTGCTTCTTTCAGCGCCTCCTCATTCTCGGACTTCAGATCAGCGAAGCCAATGACGGTGACGTTGAGGTGTCGAGAAATGTTGTGCTTGCACGTCTCTGTCTATAACATATCACTCTAGTGAACGTTCCTCTCTCCTACCTAATCCATTTGGCCCTATTGAAAGAACAAGCCTTGAGGCACAGATAGTATCTAACATTAGTCGTGTACGGATAGCTGTCTTCAGTGTCGATGCCGTTTGCTCTGACATAATCGAATGCCTCGTCTGCCCAGCCTCCACTGCATCCCTCAACACAAACTCAAAGTTCTTTTCCAGACCTTCAAATCACTCAGTCATTTAATTGACTCTGAAAAAAAGAAGACAAATTAATGATATCCATACACGAGTGCCAAACTGGCGTCCGCAATCAATGAGATTCTGTTCTGAGAGCCGCACAAGTTGACCGGTCGCCTTGGCGTACTGCCCTTCAATGACGCCGGTCGCAGCAAATGCCCAGCAAGAAGAGCAGAGTCCCTGGATGAAATCATGTCCATTCCAGCACATATAACATGTTGCAAATGAAACAGACTTGTTCCTTGACAGGAGTGACGAGTCCCTTCTGCCGCCAGTCCACTTCATCTGGAAGAGGCGCCTTCGTGGCTCCTTCAGCAGCAGTCGCCGCCGTTGGCGGAGCCATGGTCATCGGCCGCCTTTTCGGACGCCTCGCACCGCTCCGAATGTTGTAGAGGGCCTCCGACTGTCAAATTATGATCACAGTGACGAGATTCATGGCTCTCAGTTCTAGCAATAAGATGAATGACCATCATTTTTTTTTAAATCTTTGATCAAAACGATCGTACCAAGTCGCTCAGGTGATTGATCGCAAGCTTGAACGTCTTCAGCCCGCTCTCGTAGAGAAAGTTGTGGTCGGTTAAGAGAGTAAGAGATTCGTTAAAATGGAACGCGTGCCGTTCTTCATCATCATCGTGTGAAAAGCGCCGATCTGAAAATTGGTGGACACATACATCAAAAAACACTCTTAAAGAAATTCCTTGAAAAATATTATCAAAATACAGTTTTGCAGTATTGATGCTTGAGAAGGTGAATAAAACAGAAACAAACTGTATTTTGCGCGGTATTCCTTCCAAGCAGGAAGATCACGGTGTTTGAGTTGTAACGCTTCTTCATCCGCAAGACAAAAGAGTGACAGAACTCTAAATTACATAATTGCCCAGATATGTCTAGTTATTTACATTTATAATCTGTGACAACTGCATGAGAACATACGTGATAGTAATGAACAGGGCTGGATGAACGTATCGTAACAAGCTCATTTCTTCTTTTCACCTAAACACCTTTAAATATATAAAAGCGCTAAAACGCCAAGATTCTCTGAAAACAATGAGGAGAGAAGAATGTATGGAATAGGTTTTTGTTCACAAAATTCTGTAATTCTAGAAATTACTCTGGACTAAATGAACTCTCCATTTCGATGGAGCAGGCGATGCCTCTTGACGCGCATCCTCCTTTCCTTTGCTACGTACTTCGTACTCATTAATCACGGGCGAGCTGCAGCATTTCCTCTCTCTTCCATTCCATCCACGTTGTCTTCACTTCTCTTCCTCTTTTTCCTATCTCTGCCCCTCTTCAGATTACACATTCTTTCTCGTTGGCGGAAGCAGCCACTTGGGAGGAATGGAAAGTTGCTAAGAAATGGATCGAGTCAAGGTAGACAAAAAGCAGGCAGGCATTCTTCGCCAGAGGGCAATCTCGCAGCGGCTTCATCGACATTCCACTCTTTCTCATTTTCAGACTACATATGTGCTAGAAGCACGGTTGATAAAACAGGCTCTTCTTTTTCAATTTAAAGCATTACACACTTTAATAAAGAGTTTTGTGGAAATCGAGGGGGAAAATAATTTACTATCCCATGTCATTCAAAATAGACAATTCTCTTTCAATATGACGAGGATCACAGTGCTTTGTGGAAAGGTGGATGCAGACATCTCGTATCATATCAAAATGACCGTTACCATTTGGTGAAAAGCTATAGAATGTACGCTAGAACACGTTGTAGGGTTAGCAGAAACATAGCTATGAGGATGGCCATTGCAGCTGCAGAATAGACAAGAATGGCAACGCTTTCGTTCTGCATGGAGAAGAGCGACCAATCCGACGATGGGTGGATTCCCTGAATAGCAAACGATCAGACAACACAAAATTTTACTTTATGGTTAGCTAAAAGTGATTAGCTGCTAGACGCACCATTGCGACACGAGGAGGAAGACCAAGAATAGCTGCACGAGCGCCGGGCCATGCAAAGGGTCCTCGAAGACGATAGTAGTAGCCGACGCATGGACCGACGAGAGTGTGCGCAGCAAGGAGAGGATCAAAGAAGAGAAGAGAAAGAATAGTCGGACGCTCGCAGCCGATTAGCTTAGCGAGTGAATCCATGTTCGATTGGTATGGCACCTGAAACGAATAACTGAATATTGATAGTTCGTCTCCTTCAGTCCTTCAGCCTTCGTACAATCATCGTGTGCCTAGACGACTTGAAGTACTGCTTTCTGAGACGCGCTCTCGCCGCTTCTACTTCTCTTCTCATTTCGATCTAAATTCCATATTTATTCCATAACTAGAGTTTAAAAGTGAATACACAAAGCAACGAACATGCGATGGCAGCTTTCCGGCACCGGTGAACACTGCGAGAGCCGCTCGAGCTTGCATTTCGAATACGATAGGATTACCACCGATGGCCTGTATTAAATTAAAAATGAATAAAATAGATCAATGAAATTTTTCATATTAAACCTCATGAAACAAAACTCTTACTCGTATACAGCCGACAAATGCGAGAGAGTTGTGCTTCAGGTCAATGGGAAAGACGGATTGATAGAGATCTACATCATTATCCTTCACCTGAAATAAAAACTACATATTTATCTGTACGTATACCTATGTATGTACAATATGTATCTACATAGGCATACACCATACTAAATTCTTATGCTATATTAACGCTGTCACAGATAAATGTAGTATTTCATGTACAAGACGGAGTAAACAACCAGTAACAGATATTCTACAGAAAAAAGGTGTTTATACCGGTAGCAAATTTCCGTCTTCCAGAAAGTTAAAGTTGAAGGAGTAACCGGTAGCGATAATAACCTTAAGAAAAAGAAAGATTAAGATAAAAAGTAATACCACTCGATGGATATCGTGCGATATAAAAAAAACTCACAACGTCAACATCTTCCATGCGAGTGCCGTCATCGAACACAACTGCACAGTCGTCGAGGTCTCTGACAGCGGGACGAAGACGAATTCTTCCAGTCGCAATTCTCACCGGAAGATCATCATTCACCATCACCAAGGCACTTCAAGCGCAGAAGGGTACGAAACAACTATTAAACACTGACAGAAGAAGAAGATATTTCCAGCATGGATACAGCGCAAGAAGTCCACCTGAATATGTTGTGAGCGGGCTTGAGACCGTACAAGGAGTGGTCGAATCGCCGTGTGACCTGGCGGACCATTCTTTTTTCCAAAAACCATTTCGGCGCCCACTGAAAAAAATTAAACATACAAAAACCGTGTTTTCGAGAAACCTGATATTTTCAAGTCAAATAACCTTTTTGAAAACATCCTGAACAGGAGTATATCTGAAGAGATCGGCTGGCAGTCCACACTCTGCTAGTCGCGGGATGCACCACGCTCCTCTTCTGCTTACGAGGTTTACCTGAACAGCCAAGATATACTTTTCACGATCTCTCTCTCTCTCTTTCCCTCTCCGTTTTCTCTCTCTCTTTCCCAACAAGTAGGCGTATAATGGACTGAACAATTCCCACTGACTTCTGCAACCCCGCTCAGTTCAACGGCAATATCCCCAGCACCATTGCCAAGGCCAACGATCACCACGCGCTTTCCTTCAAAACCTGAAACTGTCGCTAAGTTAACAACTATTTCTGATCTAGAGTTTGATGTGACGTAACTTGATGATCCTTGTAGTAGTGAGCGTGCATGATTTCTCCCTTGAACCGCGAATCCTTCAGCCAAGGCTCGTCAGGCCACGAGGGTGACTGGTGCAGACCGACGGCAACAATGACAAAGTCAAAGACATCTGTCGACACTTTCCCACTCCTTAATCCAATGAAAGAAATATAATGAAAATACAGTATAAACAAACTTGCGATTTTGTGTTGTCACCGAATACAGGCCGGTTTCGTCGTAATCGCCACATCGGCATGCTTTGAGAACCCAAAAAAAAGAGAATTAAATAGGATAAATTTTTTATTAGTTTAGGCATTTTCATAAGCACACATTCACACACCTCCGTGTCGAAGGAGATGTGCTCACGCAGCCCGAATTGCTCTGCGTACGAGTCCAAATACGCGAACATTCGTGAGTTGTGCATGTAGTTTGCTTCCTCTGCCAGAGGTGGAAAGTCAGAGTACGCGTTCATCTCTTTCGACGTATTTATCACTGTGCTTCTGATCACAGTCGATTCTTAAATCTCACTGGTCATCAATTAATTTACTTGAACAAAGAATAAAAAATAATAAAAATGAGACTTACCATCAGTCTTGTCTGGTTTGAAAAGCCACAAACCGCCAATGTTTTCTCCTCGCTCAAAGCAGACCACTTCCAAGTTGTGTAAGAGAGCATGCCTAATTGTAAGATGGCGGATCTTCTATTATATTTATATATTTAGAAATAACTCAGAATAGAAACTGTAAATTTCTTCATTAGTCAATAAAAGTGTGAAATTCAAATAATGAAGAAGAAAGAAAAAATGTACCGAATAGCAGGAAGACCAGAGGCACCAGCCCCAATGATGGCGATTCTTTTTCGAAAATCAACCATCTGCAATGCTTTGCGCACAGACCTTAGAGCCAGGGAGAGTGCAATCACTTTGAAAGGCTGCAGAGGCGAACACTCGTTATCTCCATCTCTCTCTCTATCAATATCATATCAGTTCTGACCATAACTACACTTTTTATTCGCTCTTGTCCGGCTGATCAGTCCACTGATCATCATCATTTTTCTTACTGAGTGAAATCATTCGCACTTTCTCATGCTTTGTGAACATTTCTCTCCGTCTTCTTGTTCCATTACTACTACTTCATTGTAAAAGAGAGTTCATTTGCAAGTAGTCATTTATCAGTGTAAGAGAACAAAGCGAGAATCTGATACTTCGGACACAAAATAAAGGATTGATTGTAGAGATCGCAACTTCGTATTGTGTTCATGCAGAAGAAAGGTAAAGGGAAAGCTGTCGTGGATGGAATATATGCTTTGAAATGGACGGCTACGAGCGATCTGACCACAAGTTGCACGTGAAAAGAGCAATTATGAATGACAACAAAATTCACCTAACTGAAATGGCACCCGATACAATAGCGTCAAGAGCTCGAAAGCGTATGGGATGAAGGAAAGGGAACCAACGATAAATTAAACTAGATAAAAAATAGATTAAAAGATAAATGATAAGAGTATGAAGATGGAACCAGGTAGCTTTTATATTATACATCAACGTGGAACGATTGATTTTGTTTCCGCATCATCATACGAACGTTTCCTTTCGACTGAGAGAGCGCGCTGAAAATAAAATACCGATCTCATGCATAAGCCGTTAATTCTAGCAATAAGCATTATATTCGCCTCATTATAGTGGGAATGTTACTACTAGCATGTTATTACAACTAGCAGATTAGCTATAGCAGAAGCACTTGTAGTATTGATAACAAGTAGTAATATACCAGGTCGGTTAGAAAGGGGGAGAAAGAGAGATGCGCCCAGGGGGTGCAGAGCATGCCATCGAGGCGAGAGGGTGGATGAGAGAGTGATAGAGGACAAGGGACGTCATAGAAAGAAGGGGGAGTGGCTATTTGGATGAGGACGACTTGTCACGGCGGCTTCTCTTGAGGAACGACAGAATGCCACGCTTCTTCTTCTGCTTCTTCTCGCACTTTGCGTTCTGGATCTACAAGTATTTCTTTAGATTTACTTTTTTCATACTTTTTTTTTGGTAATTTAAAACTCTCACAATAAGAAGAAAAGAGATTTTAAGTGTTAGAAACCTCGTCGTCGGATGTGAATCCTCCAGAGCGGGCCGAGAAGGTGCCTAAATTAGATTGGTTCCACTTGCATGATTTGATGTCTACAATTTATTCATCAGACTCAACTATTGTCACAAGTACAGTCCACGCATATTAGTACACACTCACAGTAAATGGCACAACACTCACATCAGATGAATGTACACAACTCTGAGTTCATATAACTATCTATAGTACAAATATTCAGATCAAGCGTAGTTTCAACCCAATAAATCATTTAAAGTCGAAAATGTCCGAGAAAACAGTTTATTCACAATCATTGATGGGATATCTCTTGCATGCATGTGGTAGGTGCATTTCCCGTTTGAAATAATTGGTGTAATATGTCATGCAGATTTTCAACGACACATAACGAAAGTGCAACCAAGTATGTTAATAGAACAACTAATTATAACCGATTAACAGGAAAAGACGGAAGGAAAGGTTGAAGGAACAGAAATAGATTCCGGCCAAGGGTTAGTTTTATTTCTTCAAATAGTGCATGCAATGCAGTATTCATGCAAATAGACGACGACGCGACTTGAAGGATGGCTGCTTGGACTCACAGAAGTACTCGTCCATCGTCAGTGTGCCCCGCGCGCTCACGCTGCGAGTGGTTGTCTTCCCGTGGATGGCCGAGTCGTACGTGGCCTCTCGGCTACTGCGCAAGAGCGACGAGGACAGCTCCGTTCCTAGACAAGAGCGGCAAGGGAGTTGCGGGTGGCATGCCATATGAAACAGTCAAATGAAGAAAACTTAAGGACAGGAAAGTAAGAGCGGCGGAAAGATGAACTAAGATAGATAATCAAATGGGAAGCGAGGATATAAAGGCCTCCGAGTGCTCGCCGCGTACAACCACTTTGCATGCTCTAATCTATGCAAATTTCCATGTATGCTCCATCATCCTTGTGAGTCCTATTTGCGTCTTGAAATTGCAATAAGAAAGTCCATTTTGTTGTGCCTCTCACAAAGATGACAGTGCCTCTATGTTGCATGTGAAAATCGAGGTGGCTCAGATCCGAACCATCCACTGCGCCGGTGCCATCATCCATACTGGCAGAGAGCTTAAGCAGCTGCATCTGCCGCAGCTCGCGCGCTCCTTGGATCAACGAGACGTTGTCTGGAACCGCACCAAAAACACTCTCTCCCTATTCTAGCACAGCCAATGTCTCTATACAAACGTGTAAAAAGCTGCTGAATTTTTTCAATCTAAGCATCGAAAACGCTAATATTTTCTGTTGAAAATAAAAGAAGAAATTGACAAACTGCGATTGAAAAATCCTTAAAAAATTGAGCACTCACAATCAGCATAAAACTGTGCTGTGCTTGCAAAAAACCTAAGAACTTTTGAGCACTCTGCATAGCGAATAATAAAGAAGTGAGAATTGGGTTCGGGTTGGGGGGTGGGAGCTGCAGGCATTGAAAAGCAAATTGTCTTTGTCAGTGTCAGCCGCTGGTTGTGGATGATGCTTGGAAAGGTGCAATTTAGGATAATAGCTTGCTGAAGATGAAAATAAAAAAAGCCGAACCCATCCCTGGCGAGTCAATCTTGAATGGACTCTCTGATCGCGTGTAGGTCGTTGCATCGTCCGCCGTCTTGGGTCGCGGAGTCGCCAACGGACTCTTCGACTCAACCTGAAATTTCGTTTGAAAACTAATATCTTAAAGGAGGGCGATCACAAAAACAATTATGCTACATTCAAATTGCTGCAGCCTCCCAGGGCATACGCGGCAAAAAGGAATTAATTTTAAAAAAAATTTCGGGGTTCGTCCTCCTTTTTCCCTTTCCAATATCTTTTACCTCTTCCAGGTATTGCTTAATCTTTGCATCCGTCTCATTCGAGAATGGATTCGGCGCGTACAGCTGTCGATACACCTAAATTGAATATGAACTTGGCCATCAATTACTTTCACCAATTAGTTTTCAAAATGAGTTACCTGTGCATTGTGTTGATGTTGCCGATTGATGATTCCTTTGCTGGCTGTTCCAATGGTGACAACACGCTCGGAGTGACATCGAGATGGATCCTCTTCATCCTGGTTAAATAAACTCTCGATATTGATCATCTCATAATACTCTTATTTATGTACATCTGCAGTATCATTCTATGGCTGCCAATAAAATAGACACATCTGACCCTAACAATGTGGAGATCTTCGAAAGTGACTCCGTCGAGGACGAGAGATTGCGGCCCAGCTGTCATTTGTCCATGAAGTCTGTTCTCTTTGATTGCTCTCTGCTTCTCTTTGAATTCCTTTGGATTAGAAGAGAAGGGCGAGAATTGATGGGGAGAGGCGATCTTAATGGGTGTGCCCGAGTGAGACGGCGACGACAGGCCAGCTTCAGGAATCCACTAAAGCATTTTTATCGTTAAAAGAATGCCTTTCTTTTCTTCTCCGTCTGGAATTCTTATGCAGGTCAAATAAATATTATATAATAATACAAAATAAGCTTACTGACCTTGGTGATGACTTTCGGCCTGTCGGTGCCACTTTCAAGAATTTCAATCTTCTGATAGGCATTTGGCGAATTGAGCCACTTGATCTTCTCTTGATCTTTTCGCATCAAACTTATTCGATGTGCCGCGAGCAAATCGCTGCTTCCTTCGTCGACCTGCAATCGACTTTTCTCATTACTGAGTATTCATAAGAGACCATCTCCAGAAGAACAAGCATAAAATGATAAGATGAAGATAAATAAAAACAACCAAGCCGACTGCTGTGGAAGCGGGAGGAGTGGCGACATCATCCCTCTGCCTGCTTGTGCTATAAACTACTTTTCGCGATGTCTTAAGCTTCAGCTGCGGTTGCTTGTAGTTGTGGCCGGTGCGAAAGCCCTTCAGATAATTGAAGAAAGCTTTAAGCCAAATTATTCAAAAAAAGATTTATATATCTAGATTTATGACGGTATTACAGCTCAAAGCGAAATTGAAAACGTTTGACTGGAAACGTAAGTCGAACATTAGGAGGTTAGAAACGGACCGCGTTATCAAGCACTCGCATGAACGCTTCCCATTCGAGTTCACCAAGCTGCCACTCGATCATTTCGCTGTTACCATTGGACTTCGAAGGAGTTCCACCCGTCTCCTCTCCATTTCCTTCCACGTTGCCGTTTGCCTCACGTACTCTCTTCCGTGGCGATGCTTCAAATCACGGTAAAACATTTTTCTGGTGAACATTATTATTCCTACATTAAACTGAAACCTTTTCCAAGTGCCATCTCATGCGCCCTCCTGACTGCATTCTCATTCGGGATAAAAAGATTCTCCAGGCCCGCCTTCGCAGCGCGAATCTAAATTTCTACTATTTGTCTTCATAGGCAAAGTCATGAGGATAAGACAAAAAGCAATCGATCACTACCAGCTTCAAATGCTTGCATAGAATGATTAAGGCAATATATTTGATCAAGACTAATCCGCGACTGCACAGTCGATCGACTCTCTATTTGCCAAACCTGCTGGTCACAAGCTGCTATCAGATTTCTAGTTAGAAAGGCGGCTTCTTCGATGTCGTCGCCGACAACAACAAATCCGCCACCGCGAATAATCATTATCTGGAAGTTGTACTCTGCTCATCGTCAGGGACAACTTATGATTTAATGGTTTTTTTTAATTAAATGTTGTAACAGTTGTTGTTTCAAGCAAATTGGCGAAAGTTGCATGCAAAATGCAACCCGGGAAAAAGAAAGGATAGCGAATGGCATGAGAAGGCAAGCATTTGAAGCAGATAGCAGAGGATTCATAGAGAGATAAAGTTACGGAAGCGTAACGTTTAGTTATTCTAGAAAGGCATTCTCGTGGATTCAGTGCCTGAGTCTCGCAGACGATGACTGCGTGGTGCGCGAAGAGGAGCGCCTCTTCCACCGTCCGGCCCACCGTAACGATTCCGTTGTTACGCAGAATCAACACCTGCAACGCCGCCCCACCACACAATCCAGAATGAAACTTAGGAAAGGAAGGCGACAGGGAAGGGCGAGAGCCACGAAAGAAGGCAATTGGGCGAACAACGAAATGAAATAAGAGAATGAAAGCTGTCGAGAGGCAGAGTGAAATGGGAAAGTTCAACAAGCTCGCAAAAGCATACATTTATTTTTATAATTTGTAAAACATTGTTCTTTTTTCTTCTCTCGCTAGTTGTTTTAACGTACGTTTTTATCCTGAAGATTGCGAACAAGTAGTGCCTTTTCCTCTTCTTCGTCATCTGATCCCTAAACAACAGATAGTGGCGAATTGTTTTGTAAAACATTTTCTCATTCTATAAAACACATCCTTAATGCCCTTTAAAAGAATTACTTTTAAATTGTCTGAATAAAAAAATAAACGAAGCATACGAAGTATTCGTGGTAGGCGACAGGTCCGATAAGCATGGCTTCTTGGCAGATGGGAAGAAGGCCGCACTTGAGAGAGGAGACGGCGGTCACGATGGCCGACTGGAGATGAACGACGCAGCGGGCATCCGGCCTCGCCGCCAGGATGGCCGAGTGCAGCAGGAAAGCAGCCTAGAGAGCCACAATCAGATGGCTATCGTTACGAAGGAAGATCCGGAAGTATCAGACCTGGTTGATGCCGAGATTCGTTGATCCGCTATCAATGATGTCGCCGCTGATAGTGGCCTTCACAAGAGACGACGCCGACACTTCGTGGAAGAGCAAGCCGAACGGATTCACTAGCAGATGATCGGAATGATGTGGAACACGACACTGGAAGAATGGAAGAATGACTTGAAGTGTATATGGGACAACGAAGGAAGGAACGCACCGTGATATGACTGTAGATACCCTGCGACCAATGGAACAAGTCAACAAGTCGGAGAAGAGAAGCAACTCGATTCCGCGCATAGACTTCCTCCTTTGGATACTTGTCAGAACCTCGCAAGTCGGCAATCGGAATCGGTGGGCCTCCTGTGGCAAAAATATATATTATGCAATATGCATGTATGTATGTATGTAAGATATGAAAAGGAGTAAAATTACCAACCCATTCGGTGGAGGCTTTGTGTTGAGGAATTGTTGAGAGTGAGCTCGGAAAGCTTCTGAAGTGTTTTCAATTGTTCGGAGTCACTCCTAGCGTATTCGGTTTCTTGTTTAATCACCTGAAATTATACTGTATTAAATATGGACCTATGTATGAAGTGATAGAAAATATAATGTATGTATTTAATTAAACCTGTTCGAGCTCGCGACAAAAGTTCTTTGACTCTAGAATCTCCTGCACACGCTTCCGCCTCTCCATTTCGCAGAGATCTTCCTGAATTTGTGCTCAATTCGCGTCGAACATAAATAAGTATTTGCATGTTTTTAAAAAGGACGATAACTAACGGGCCAAAAGCAAAAAAAAGGAATGAATTCTAGCCTTGATTACGGCCGGCCTCTGGAGATCCTTGATGTAGTTTTCGTCGTCGGGATCAATGCGGAAAGGTCGCTCTTTCTCTCGCTCCCTCTCGAGTCGCCTCCTTCTCTCGCCACTCGTACTACGCGCACTCCTTGCCATGGCCTCTCTCTGCGCTGCTGCCCCTCCGCCACTCCCCTGCGGCATCATTGCTCTGCAATTATGACAGTTTTCAATCATTCTTCTTATTACATTTCTAAATCGCATATGTGGCCCGGGATTGAGCAGATAACATAACAATAAATAACATGCTTAGACGCCATTAAACTCAATTATAAACATATGAAAACAATGTAGTCTACCCAAGAAATTAAAATAAAAGAAGGAGAGGAGAAATCCTTCTACCACTTTGTCTTTGCAACATGTCTGATGAAAGACCACAATGATCAGCGAGCTTATCACACTGCCAAAGGCATCTGTCAATTTCGACAAGGGACGTGCAGCCTCAAGGCCCTTCTAGCTGTTTTTCTGCTCCCTCTCTCTCTCCCTCCCTTCCGTCTCCTTCTCTCTCTCTCTCTCTTTCTCTCTCTCTTTCTCTCTTTCCCTAATTCTCTGTTTCTCTTCTCTCCTCGCTGCCGATTTCTTGTCTGTCCTTCAGTTTCCTTTCACTGCCCCGCGTTCGCTGCCCCCTGAATTGGCACTAATCCTTTCCAAATTTGAAAGAATAAAAGAGGTTTTCTTTTCCTTGGCTTTTCTGCGTTTCTCTCCTTTCTTTCATCTCTCTTCTTCGGTCTCTTCTTTCACATTCATTCTTTTTATCTTTCTTCCTATCGACAGAGGAAGCAAAATGAGTCTCTCTCTCATTTCTCTCTCTCTTTTTTCTCTCTCCCTATCTATTTCTATCTGTCTCTCTCTCCTCTCCCTCTCTCTTTCTCTCTCTCTCTCTCTCTCTCTTCACCGACAACTCACTTTGGTTCGAAGGACAAGTCGCTGAAGACGTCGTAATCTTCTTATAAACGTAAACAGCGCATCGTAAATGTTAGCGAATAAGAAGAAGAGAGTGTCAGAAATAGGTAGAGAAAGAGTGAGAAAGAGAAAAAAGAGGGAGTGAAAGAGAGAGAGAGAGAGAGAAAGAACTAAAGCAAGAAGTTAAAGGAGACATAAGCAAGCAACATCATTTTCTCTCTCTCTAACTTCTTGAATAAACAAGCAATCTACAAGTGAACTTTGAAAGGAAGCATCGCATTTCATCAATCGCGTACGACGTTTGTTGAAAATATTCTTTGGGGAAGCAAATAAGCTCAATTAACTTGTCAAATACAGCGTTAACTTGAATGCTGCTGTATAAGCAATCTTGAAATGATACAGAAAATGAACACTTGCTTTAGAGCACGTGCTCAAGCCAAGACGCTTTGTCTTCTGGAGTTGCATTGTCAAACAAAGACGAAAGAGGAAGAAGAAGAGAAGAGATTGCGGAGTGACGCAGCGATAAGAACGAGGACAGTCTGTTACTTTCTATTCTCTTCCTCTCCCTTCTTTCATTGTCTCTCTTTCTCTTTCGCTCTCTCTCTCTCTCGCTATATCATCTGCAAGCCCAGAGTCACCTCAAAGTCACCTTGCATCTCAAGCGCTCTTCCTTGCCAAGTGCAAAGATGGAAGAATGACTCGGATTGCTAGAGCGGATCCTAGTTTATTTTACAGAGGAAGCGAGGGAGAGAAGTAAAAGTAGTTCATCTCCCTCCTCTCCCCATGCATGTGTGCATCCAAGTAATGAGGCTCCTCGTGTCCTCTGCAGTCCCGTTCACACTCTCTCGCCTCTTTCTCTCGCTCTCTCTCCCTCTCTCTCTCTCGGTGAAAATGAATGAGAAAAAGAAGGACGTCTCTGCTTAGTGAAGGATGGAAGCTACGACACTCCCAAGAGAAAGCGAGAATGAGAAGGAAGACAAGCAGCGTGCGCCCCTGATAAAGGAGCTTATGGTCCGAAGAAGGCGACGAAGGAAGAGAGAGAGGAAGAAAAAAACATGCACAGATTAGATACAAAAGGGCAGAGTGGAGAGAACATTCAAATTTTTCTTTCCAAGCATCAATTTGTCCTTCCGGGAAAGACGAGGAAGAAGAAGAGGAAAAAGAAGCAGCCGCCAGAGAGAAAGGCGGTGTATTAAGAGGAGAATCGCTCGCTACCTCTGCCGTAGGGTCAAAGAGAGTTTCTATTCACACTCTATCTCACTCTCTCACTCTATCACTCGCTCTCACTCTCTCACTCGCTCTCACTCTCTCACTCTCTCTCTCTCACTTTGCTCTCTCTGCTCCTCGTTACTCTCCTGACCTCTTCCACCTCTTCTCTAGCCACTGATCAATGCTGACAGCCGGCTGTTCCGTGCTAGGAAGAGCGTGTGGTCAGTGGAATCAGTGTGAGGGAGTCGGATGGCGAGCGAGAGGAGAGAGAGGGAAGGCAATGAGCTGTGTGGAATGAGGGTAGAGATCAGAGTAGAGAGAGAGAACGAGAGAGCAAGAGAGAGAGAGAGAGAGAGAGAAAGTGAGAGAGAAAGAGTGAGAAAGCGAGAACAAACTTAGGGAAAGTTGCGGGCAATCTGCAACTCCTTCTACTGCAACAGACACCTTATAATTTACTATAACTCCGACGACAAGGAGCAGAAAATTAGTTGGAGAGCATGGTTAATTCAATGAGATCAAGGGGGAAATGTGACAGATGTATAGAATTTGCGTATCAAGTAGACTTGGATGGCTAGTATAAGAAGGCTACTTTGCCGTCGTCACACAATTGCATCTGTCGAGAGAAGGCTTCGTTCCCTTCACGGAGCAGCATGTCCCCGTCTTCGCTCTTCATCTCTTCCACTCATGGCCTCCTCTCCCCCCCTCCGTCTTCCCACGTCACTCTCCCAGCCCCTTCCCTCAATCTCTTTTCGCTCTTGCTGTCCTCTGTCGTTCCCTACTCTGTTTTTTCTCGTTCCATCTCATTGCTAGACCCTTTTTGTACACTCTCACTCTTTTTCTCCTTTTTCTACCTAACCCTCTGTCTCTCTTTCTTTCTTTTAGTCTCTCTCTCTCCAACTCTCGCTCTCTCTCTTATCCTCATCCTCTGTCTCGTTTTCTGCCCGGTCATTTTCACATCTCCATAAAATACGCAGAGGAAGGCGTGAATGCGGCAGCGACCAGGCTTTGATGGCCCTGAGGAAGAATGGAGAGGGAGTAGGTTGAGAAGAGGTAAATTTGGGCAGAGAGAGAGAGAGAGAAGAGAGCAAAAGAGATAGATAGAGAGAGGGAGAGAAAAAAGCAGTAGGAGGAGGGATTGACAGAGAGTAAGAGATAGTGAGAAATACGCACGACTGTGATTGCAATGGATGCTCTTCCCATGAAGAAGCCGTCATTTCGTTTTGTTGATGCCTTCTTGCCATTCATGGCTCGGATTGCAAATCAGCCTTTCACGCTCACCATCAGTAATAGAAATATTATGAAAAATCCTCTTTTCTTTGTGCAAAAAACGATTGGAAAGGAAGAGATCAAAAAGGACGATATTGTTCGGCTATGTCTTTTTATGCGTAAGTGGCGCATTCACGATAGTTTCCATTTCGGGAGAGATGCAGGGGATGCCTAAATAAAGAGCCAGAAAGAGAGAGAGAGAGAGATAGAGCGAGATTGAATGAGGAAGATGTGAGTTGTAAGGCAAGCAAACAGCCATGTCACCCACACCCTTGCTCGGCTTTGGATGGTCAAGAAAGAGTACGTGAAAATGAGGTGGAGAGACGAAGCAAAAGGAAAGTGGGACTCAAGATGGAGAGCAAAGACGCATGCCTAAGCATGTCGAGAGTGCACGAGAGAGGCAAGGAAAGCGGGGCCGAGGAAAAATGGAACATTGCCAAGAGCAACGCCAGAAGCGAACACGCATGAGTGAAGGGTTTCACGTATTACATGCCCTCGCGAGTGGCATTCATTTTGCTTACAACATATAGAAATATACATTCACAAATGCCTTTGTAACAATAAAGCTTAAAAGCTACGAAAATTGAAATTTGACACAAACGATGTATGTAAATAGAAGACGTTTTTTTTTTCCATTTCAAACAATGTCATCACATTTCTCACGCGTTCTTCTTTCCGCTCTTGAAAGTGAGGCGAGTTCAACCGCCTTAAGCAACACTTAGAGGTTTCGGAACAGAACTGTGACAAAAAGTTTAAAAAAGGATGACGGCATGAGAGAATGAAGAAGAAGAGTGAATGAAGGCCAGAAGGAATATTCGGCGACAATTCTCAGTGGAGAAGGCGTGGAATGAGGAGGGAGGGGTTGCATGTCACAAGTTACCGGCATATGCAGAATGCCGCTGGATATAATCGTTGTGCATGACCCGGCCAAAGGGCAACAAGCGGGCAAAAAGCGACAAGTGAAGTGAGATGACATGGAAGGGAGCAGCAGCAGCTGCTTGTCTTGGCTCGGCTCGCCAGGCAAGGGAGCGGGCGACAAGTCCCCAAAGGAGAAGAAACAACACATACCAAGCAGCTTCGTCATGCAAATCTTGCCCTCTCACAAATAGACATGCACTCTGAACTTTAAGCATGTTACTAATTTTTCAAGTGTAATGTGAACCGTTCCCGGTCAGATTATAACAAAATCATATTATTATGACAAATTTATTCAGTTTTATCAGCGAGAAAATGCTTCTTAATAAAACAAAAGTTCTTTTTGAAGCATAAAATGTATACAATGTTTCATTGAATAGGAGGTGGATGTGTAGGGATTCAATTTCAGCTCCTTCATTACGTATGCTGATCAATGATAGGAACACAGAGAGAAGGAGAAGTGGACCGGCCTTCGAGAGGATTGAGGAAAAGAGGAAGTAGGATATGGAATGTATGCAAGGGCAGCCGAGGTCGGCTAGCGCAGAGATTCTGGTGTTTGGAGAAACACTTGAGGTGATTGCAGGAGCCACAGAGGACATCCACAATAACAGGCAGAGAAGGGGAGATTGTAACTGACTGGCCACCACTATCACTTGTGTATTCTCGTGCAAGCAGTCTGTGCAGTTAGAGGGAAGAGAAAGAGCAGGGAGCGAGACTCCCGAAACGAATATTTTAGGCAATATGCAACACATCGAAATCTTCTCACGAATGAGTTTAGTCGAATTTTGCAGTTTGTTTGAACGAAGAGCAAACGGTAAGAAAAAGAAAAGATACCTGAAACGAAAAAAAAAACCAAAACATTGGTGCTCAAAGTTATGCTTTATCAAGTATTCACGGCTCGTGAAGCAGCTGGGTGCGAGGAGGGAAGCTGAGTATCCTGACCGCAACAGCTCGCTTCGTTTGCATGCCATACCGAAATGGCATCGCAGCTGCCTGGACGGAGATGACAGAGAGAGAGAGAGAGATAATGAAACAGAGAAAGAAAGTTGTAGAGAGAAGGGAAATTGAGAGAGAGAGAAAGCAAGCTGGAGTGGAAGGTGGCGAGATATGAAAAGAAGGAAAGGGAACGGGTGGACAGCGCAACCGTTTAATGCAAGAGGCAGCAGGCCATAGACTGGCAGACGCCTTCCTCCCTCTCCGTTTCCTCAAATTCAGTGTGTGCATTGGCGGTCGCGAGGAGTGCTGATGATATCTCGAGATGGTGGCGCCCTTGGCATTCGGCCTCTGATTGATGACTGCCGCTATCGCTCTACTCTCCCAACGAGAATCTTCTGACATCATTACTTTTCCAAACTTGTTTCGCTCCTTACTCGCCTTGAATTGCACTTCACATACGTACGTTCGAAAATGGAAGAACTTCGAAACATACAAGCATGTACCACAATCCTTACTTCTATTGGCGATCGCGTAGTAAAATTAAGCAGAAAAAGAATTTACACAAAAAGGAAATGGATCCTAACGCATATTTTATATGTGGGGCGCATGAACATGCGACAGTGGCACACACGCATTTTGAGGAAACAGATGAGTCCCAGGAGGAACTGTGGCCACACCATGAATGATGAGATTGAGCAGAGTAGTGGAAGAGAGATCGAGAGAGTGAACAAGAAAGAAAGCGAAGAGCGGAGACTTAGAGTGAGAACGAGATGCATGAAGAGAAGATAGAGAGAGAGAGAGAGAGAGAGAGAGGGGGGGGGGAGAGGGAGAGAGAGAGAAGACGAAGAGAAAAGAGGAAGAGGGATGACATGGTAGGCTGTAAATGTGAGAAGGACCGGCACATACATAAGAACGCTACTTGACTAGCGAAAAGCAGAATTCTCCGTCTGTGGCAAAGGAAGAATGCAAAGGGCCCGTTCACAGTTTCATCCGTCAGACGAGGGGGCTGCCAGAGAGACTAATGGAGACCGACATTCGGGAGGGATACGGAAGGCAGAGAGGAACCCATGTTCACAATCGAGTGTTTCCTGGAGAAGAAGAGAGAGAGAGAGAGAGAGAGAGAGAGAGAGAGGGAGTGCAGGCGAGAGAAAGAGAGGAAAACAGAGAGAGATACAGAGAAAATGAGAGAAGAAGAATGAGAGATGCCGGAAATATATGAGAAAAGGCCGTCGACCAAGATATTTATGGCTGAAGAGAGGGAAGTGGAAAAGAGATATAACCAGCCTGTCGGGAAGGGGATATCCGTGAAGGCAACTCTCTGCAGGCAGTCGCCGCAAGATTCATTCATGCGGCAGAAATCGCGCATCCGACTTATGAAGACTCAATTCGCAGTTTGACGACAATATTAGGGATAGACCGATTCTTCTTTGGTTCTGCCAAAATTACACCATAATGATCAAATAAAAGGACTGTCTGCCTCTGTTAATCTATATTCTGTTAATTAAAAGAGAGAAAAAAAACCACCTATTTAAAGACTAGGCACACACTCGAGGCTGTTAATGGCCCAGCAATTTCCGCATAGCTTCTGCGTGCATCTCTGGAGGAAGCCGAGTAAGCGCAAGGGCGGGGAAGGAGCTCGCACTGGCCAAATTGGATTTGTGCCCCTTCTTTTTTGCAGCCGTACTTCATAAAGGCCTTGCTGGAAGATGAGGCTCCACAGCGCTGTGGAAAAGAGCTGTCCCCTCATTTTCTCCCGTGCTCACCATTACTTTCATTCTTCAAAGACAACACGACTGAAGACGAGAGAAAAGCAGAATGTCTGGCGTTCTTTTGTGCTAAGACACTAAAAATTTGGTTGAGACGATTACATACATCATTAACAGATTTGAATGCTTCATCGTATCTCTCTCCCTCGCTCCGTCTCTCTTATTCTAACGCATCAGCCCTAGTCACATTACCTTTAAAATAGGTCATTTTTCATCGCTCGCGTTCAAGAGGGCATGCTGGAACACCAACCAGTTGAAATTGAGTTTAAACACTGGTCAGCGTGCAAGAACGGTTTGTCCTGTTTGTACAGTTCTTTTGCGAAATTCCAGTAGTGATTTTTTTTTGGATTTTCTAGAACAGAAAATCAGACTTCAAATGAATGCTAGAGAACATGATAACATCAGTTCACAATCCCACCCTCACCCTACTTTTATCGACACAATATTTATCTACATATGTACATATGTCCTTCAGTAACAATAATTGATGAATTCGTTCCAACAGAACAGGTTGCTGTGATTAACTTCAATTAATAAATCAATTTATCCAGTTCATCCATTATGAATACTCCTTCCAGGCCTTCATTTTCTAGAGAACAACGTACATTTAGGAGTGAAATGTTAGGAATGGTAAATTATCATTTTCAAAGAAAGCCAGTTGAATAGGCATTTTTCTAACAAAATGGAATATTTTCCACCATTAAAAACCGGCCTTTTTCTGACTAATCTGTAGGAATACTCTATTTGGCGCTATTACATTTCATCTCACTTTCAGTTATTGCGAAAAAAAAACTCGAAGAATGATCAAAAATAAACGCTCTAAAAAATTTTTTATTCAAAGATTTAATTCAAAGAGAACGCGTGGGATAAGGGACTGGTAGAGAGAGAGAGAAAAATCGAAGAGCGCGCATGCATGCTGCTCATCTGTCGTCAAACTTCGAAATGATGGCGTCGATACGGGATAAATCCTGAATCATATGGTTTATTTAAAACGGATCAAGCTAGGAATAAAAAATGGCCGGATAATTTTTTTACATTTCCAGCTATCCTTAACCTGAAGCTTGCTCAAGTACAATCGTTACATTAATAACATGAAGATTTTCTTGAATTAACATATTGCCGGTGCTCGAAGGAGTCAAATGAACCTTCTTAAACTTGTTGTTCTTGAATCGAAGCTTGGCGAGTTGGCTACGAAGGACAACGAGAGCGACGGCTGCGGCGGCCACCATCGAGTACACGACGACGGCCGCGATGGCCAATGACTGTAAAATATACCGTATCTCTCCTTCCATCGTTTAAATCCATTTCAAAACTACTCTATAGAGACCCACCAGAATGCTCGAATCGTCGCCACTTCCAGTGGTTGTGCTGCAAAAAGTATACTAAACAAAGTAAACAACAAAAAAAACAAGTGAGAGGAAGGATGAGTGAGGGTGGGAGAGTGTTGTGATGCACCTGACAGAATCCGCCTTGGCGGCGGTCGTACTCGTCGAGGCTTCTGAATCTGTTGTCGGGGTCGAGCTAATCTTAAATCAATCTCTTCTAGGAATGAATAAGAAATTTATCTCCGTAAATTCCTTCTTTAAAAATAAATCTACAATCAAGAACATTAATATGCCCCGACTGACGAATGTCGCTGCAGCGGTCGTTGAAGTGGATGGAGTAATCGTTGTGATTGTTGACGGGGCCTTCGATGTAGTAGTAGTCCCCTTAATAAATTTGAAATCAATTTCTGCCTTGTAATAGCTTTAGAATACTACCTTCAAGATCATTAATAGCACTACAGAATAAAAAAATACCGTTGAAGTATTAGTTCACGGTGTACCGTTGAAGTAGTAGTTGGGGCCACGGAGGTGATCGTTGGGGCCTTGAAAGCGGTAGTTGGGGCCTTGAAGGCTGTAGTTGGGGCCTTGAAGGCGGTAGTTGTGTCCTCGTCAGTGGGAGATAGGAACTCAGGAGTAGTGGTTGTTGCCTCGGGGGTGGTAGTTGGCGTGGCGCCTTTGGGGTGTATTTTAGATCCTTTGAGGTGGTTGATAGAGCCATAGGGGTGTTTGATAGAGCCTCAGAGCTGGCCGATAGAGCCTCAGAAGAGGAGGTGGCCGATATAGCCTCAGAGGTGACCGATGAACCCTCGGAGGTGTCCGAAAGAGCCTCAGAGGTGGTCGAAAGAGCCTCGGTGATGGTCGACGGAACCTCTGAAGTGGCCGATTGAGCCATAGAGGTAGCTGTTGGAACCTCGGCGGTGGTGGTCCTGAAGTGTTTTTTCTCTATTTTTAATCTTTACTCAAGTCTCAAAGTCAAGCGAATCTATGAACTGGACATATTCCTTTCCAATGTAAATTTTTTTATTGAAATATGTAGATTAAACAACGTTGCGAAGTATAGGAGAAACTTGCCAGAAGGGGTCGCTCATGCAGCACGTTCGCATAGAAGGTTTGGTCCATCCAAACTTGTTGTAGATGCCCTTTTAATCATGCCACGGAGTAAATACCGCCTGCTTCATGCCCTTCTTCGAGATGTACCGATCTTTATTGATGATCCATTGCTCCTTCTTAACCGGCATTGTGTATTCTCCGAGATGCCACTGGAAGCAATCGCGCACATCTTCGCCCTTAAATGAAAAATACGCTTCGCATTGCTTCGAATTTGAAATTTTATTCGAAGTCGGCTAAAAACGATAAAATGTAAATTACATTGCCAACTAACTTTGCATTCGTTCTTCATGATTGCGGCAACATAGCAGTGGGCAGAACCAATGCTTGCTTCTCCGATCATTGCCGTGAAAGCAAGATTGTTCGAGACTGCAGCTGAAAAGTAATGGAATTTTTTCAGGTTAGTTAGCTGTGAAAGTCTGGTCGATTTGTACACAAAATAAAGTGAGGACACGAAACAGTACCCCAAACGAAGCCCGGCGGGCAGGCCATTGATGCGTTGTAATCGTGTTTTCTGCTGTAGATGTAATCGAGGTGATCGAACTTATTGTCGTTGAAATTCATACTGGGGGAGCCGTTGAAATAAAACCACCCGTCGGGGAGCGGAGAACGGGGGAAGCAGCATCAACGGAGAGCACGATAAGCACTAGAGAAGTATAGGAAAGGAGCTTGAGAAGGCGGGAGCTTGGACAAGAGTCGACCATTCGGGAGCATTGCACCATTGTGAAGTGATTGGAAAGAGGCATTTTCGGCTCTTTATAGCACTCCGAGCGTAGTCTTTAAAATGCCCCAAATCGAAAGAAGAGTTCTTTTGTACTTCTTCATAGGGTAAAATACAAGCATACATTTAAAAGTACTGCTGTATGCGAATTCAACTAAAAATTTATTTACATTCTGTCCCGCCCAGGATCTTAGACGATTCGGACGAGTCGGACTGTTCCAAATGCATCCTCGCTAAGAAATATTGTCATTGAAAAGAGTAAAATATTTTGAATGCCACATTAGTTTATTAATAGAGAATTGAAGTTACTGTTTAAAAAATAAATAATTATTAATCATGAAACGGAAGTATTATCAAATCTACGCCTTCCCCAAGACGATCTATATTTATGATTAACATTTTCATATTACTGCATGATTGTCCTTAACTTATACTTATTTCATTGCAAAGAATGGGTATTCCATATGCAAAAACAGCTGAATGAGGTTTAAAAATTTTCCAAACCAGTTTTTTTAAATAAACGATAATCACTCTATTTTCAGAAAACAATGAGTGAATAATAAAAACAAAAAAGAACGTAAAATTTGAAGGGAGAGAGTGATATGTGAGAACAGTGAGAATAGATGGTTATGTTCATTTCGACATAAATCAGTTATTTTCTCTACCATACGCCTTGCAGAGATGGAGATACAAACGATAATTTTTTGTAAGTACATATTTTTACTTGAATTTGTATCAAAGTTAGGATCTCTTAACATTTAGACGAACTATCTATACAAACATGGTTGTCTATTTAGTTTCAATCCGTTAATTTATTTTCCTCTGAGCCTTATCAGCAACGAAGCGGCAGGCCTCATCGAGCCAAGAAGAAGAGGCCTTCAATGGTGAGCATATTTCGAAACTATATGAGTGGATGCCAAAATGTTATCATCAATGTGGTTTGACAGGATCTTGCATGTCCTTCTCGGTGTCGTTTTAATACGAGCGCGTGTGCATGGATGAATGCTCAGGAGTCAACTTCCTCATTCCAGACCAAGGTAGATGATTAAAAAGAAAGTTCCCCTACCAATTTTCAACTAAATCATCTTGCTCAAATGTTATGCCGTTACGAGGCTAGAGACATGGAAGGGAATGTGTGAGACGAGGAGAGGCGGGCGAAGGGTTTTACAGAGGACCACCGCTTAAGAGGAAGAAGAAGGAACGAAATGAAGTGAGCCTGCCGGTTGGAACCAGAATAGCCTTTTGAAAAAAAACTCCACTATTCTGTCATTCTCACCGCATTCCCTCCTGACATCCAGTTGGTACCGGGTTTGCTTTGGATGAATTTCTAAGTTTATCTTTTATTATTTTACTACGCCTTGTTACTAAAATTGCTCATTTTTGTTTAAAAAAAAAAGTTCTATTTGTCTCCGATGCCTCCGGCTGTCAGTCACGCTCTTCTTGCTCTAGTCCTGTATCTTGTCCTGCTTCGACTCTCGCCATTTCTGAGTTCGTACAACAACGAACCTGGTTGGTTGTTGCAATTTTAAAACGCTGAAACATGCATTGCGTTGTTGTTGAATACAGTGATTGTTTTTTTTTAATTTCAACAATTGGCCATTTGCAGAATTCTTCGATATCGGCCGATTCGATCTGATCATAGGCGAGAGGACCTTCCGCGGCATTCAGTACATTGTCTCAGCATCTAGGTTCGATAGCATTTCCTTTTCGCTTCTATATTTTCCACAACTTAATATTTTTTTTAGCACAAAGACATTGCCTCGTTTTCAAAGCATGAAAGGGTTAAGAAAAGGTTATTACCGGTATATTTCCAAGCGACAAAATATTTTGAAAATTAAAATGTGTATATATTGGCAAACAGCCAATTGTTTTTAGCGGTTTTGGCTTCCTCAAATATCCAACATCTCTTTTACCAGGTGGAAGTGGTCTTCCGGTTGCCCGCCATCCTTCGTGCCTGCCATCTACCCCTGGCCGCTGCCGCCGGCAATCTTTGCTGCCGGAAGACCGGTCGCGTACCGAATGGACGGGTATGGACTTTTGGTTTTCTTTTTTGAAATTTATATATGTTTGTTTTTATCTATCCTGATTGTGAGACTAGACAATAGCACAAATTATTATGTTTAAATGAAGAGTGTAAAATGTTCTTTTTTTCTGGTATCGTTGGAAGTTGGAAGGCGCTGGCCTCGTCGGCCACGTGCCTCTCTCGCTTTGGGCGCATCCCGAATACCCTCAGGCTTGACTTATCACTTACCGCAAAACAGAAAGTGAATTATTGTTTCTGATTTAGTAATATCTAGCCACACCATTATTTTATTGCAAGTGTTCTACATACAGAATGATAAATACCAACGAGCTCTTTTTAATAACAATTTATAGGTTCAAAATCTATTTAGTTTGTTAGCCATTACTGCTGTTTTAATACTTTTAAAATAAATAACACTAAAATGACAGATATCTTCTGCCTCGCTGCTCGGCCTGACCCTTCAGGCCGGCTTCGATGACTGGCGCGTTCCAGACGGAGTCCGAGAACGTGCATGGGAAGAGTACCATCCCGTGTGCTGCATGCAGTCATTGCAGCTAGATGGCAGCTGGTAAATCGCATAAAGTCATAAGGAGTATGACACACTAAATATCTTCCCTTGTATACAAATATTGTAACACTACTTTGCCTGCGTTTGTTGAAAAATTGATGTAGAAGAACTCTTTGTTGATCTACGTGTTATTTGTTTGCCGATAATTTATTCCACTTTCATGCTATTAGTAAATCGCATATTTTTGCCTTTTAATCTAAATTCCGTCTAGTCCAGCCGTTTGCTGGTTAGATAGCTAGCTAGTAATTCTTGAGTAACATTATTACGTATAAATGCTCTATGCCGCCACGAATTTATATTACACAGAACAGCCAAAATAAATCCGAAATGCTTGATTTTACAATTGAAAAATCTGGTTTCTCATTGGCTTCTCAAGGTTTTATTAGCAAATATAGCACTTGAACAGAGTCACATTAACTCTAGTCGATATATGAAGAACGAAGAATTCCGATTGAGCGAGGAGGTGGAGGCATCATCTCCTGCAGAGGAGAAGCGGAAGCGAGGGAAGTGCGAGAGGAGGGAGCAAGGCGAGAGACGAGAGTGTGCAGGTCGGTGTGCATGGAAGAAGACGCAATGGCGAGAGGGATGCGAGTGAGTACTTCTTGGCCATCTCTGCCATCTGCCCCGTTACTGCTCACCACGTCAGGCGACTCAAACAGAATATTATTAGCATGACGGAAGTTACAAAACATTTTTACCAGATCACCTCAAAGTGTTTGTCCGATTTGTTCGCCAGAGATTGTGGTCTTGAAGGGGCGACAAAGTCCGCCATGGCCAGCCGTCGGTCTGTCGGGCTGGTCGGTGGACTCTGGCGGAAGTGGACAACACCGGAAGACTGCTCGTGCTCTCTTTGGAGCTGACGCACCTGATGTAGTGAAGAGAATTACGTGCTACTGGAGAAGCAAAAAAAATGCAAAGTAATATTATGGTTAAAAACCTGTTCATTGAGAGTGATCTGCCGATCGAGCTCGTCCTCAAACTTCTTGAGACTTTCGTATCCGACAGTGTTGGGGGCGGGCGGAAGGGTGCTCATTCTGACCCACTCATCATCCGCGGTCTGTTCAAACTGATTCCGCCGCCCGGTCGATGGAGAGCGAAACGGACTACAATTACATATCGCATTCAAGATATCCTTGAGCGATTCTCTCAGACTAACATCATGTGGTCGATGAAGTCGGTGACCTTCAGTTTAATACTTCGCTTCTTCCGATTGGAAGGGTGGTACGGAGAGAGGTTCGGAGTCGAGCTGGCCGACGACGACTTGGAGCGGTCAGTGTCTCCAGGCTGAAGATGAGAGGCTGCCATGGTTGCGAGGGCAGGAGAAGTCGATGTAGAAGAAGTGGAGTGACTGGATGAGGCTGTGTCTGACTGGAAAGTCACTCTCCTCGGAGATGGCTCAGTCGACTGCTTCGATGTACTCCTCTCAAGTGAGCTGTTGCCTTCTCGTGCAGTCCCATTCGATTTCGTGCTTAACAATTCGATTTAGCCAATTCATCCATTATGGATGCCCCCCCCCCTTTCCAGGCCTTCTCCTTCTAAAGAACAACGTAAATTTTGGAGTGAAACGTGAGGAATGGCATTCTAAATGGGCTCTATTGGATGGATTGTTGCCACAGAGAATCAGGATAATTGGAAGGAGAAAGAGATTGAAAATGAACAAAGGCAGAGTGAATGAGACTGGAGAGACTGACTGAAGAGTGACGTCAGGCCGAGGTTGCTGTTCTGGCCGGTAGAAGCGTGTGTACGCATTTCGAGTGCGACGACGGGACGGCTCGAAGTTGTTGGAGAAGCGCATCTGAGAACGGATGGCCTCGAGGGCAGCTGCGGGCCGCGCACACTTGAACTCGATGAGCTGGCCATCCCTGGATTCCCAGCCGAGGCAGTGCTCTCCCAGAGCAACCCTACACACTCTTTTATTTTAATTAATCACTAGAGAAACAGGTGTTTTGAATGAATTTCGATAAAAAAAGTATTCATCAAGCTAGAAACGAAACAAGGGTTTAGTACTGTAGAACACTACTCACCATTCAATGTCAGTGTACTTCCATGCTATGAGACAACGTCCATCTGACTTAACTACGATCATATCGAGAACATCCAGGGCATAGTCATCCTTGACTAGGATCGACTTGTCAATTCCCTCCGCATTGATCAAAAGGACGGCGAAGTCTACAAGTCTAACACATTAAGTAATACTGAATATTACTGGGATGTAAACGTTTAAAAAAAGCTTTAATGTATTGTGAGTGCCTGTAATTTGGCCGGGAGACATGACGGGAGTCGGCGTGGTTGGCGTGGTCGGTGAGTCAGAAGAAGGCAGGGAACGGCGAATGGGGACAAACTGAGAACAAAGAGATGCGGGGATGAATGATGGAAGCAAGAAGGATGCATTGCATGCTGGTAAGGAAGAGAGGAAGGAGACATGACAAGGGGGGTATGTATACCTGGGAAGGAAAGGCTACACGGCTCAGCTCCAAGCGGAGGGCTGCCAAATCATCTGCCCGCAGAGAGGCAGCGCTCCCGTCGCGCATTTGGAGCTTCACATATTTCTTCTCGCCTGGAAAAAGACGGCAGGGTAATATGTAATTATATTTTTTTTAAAAAAAGGACGAAACAAAGTGGTAAGGATCGAGTGATATATTCTTTTCATTTCTTCGATTGCTGGAGTAAATGCAAACAAAGATAACGAGGAGAAATTATTACTAATGTTAATTATTTTAAAAAAAAAGACCACAAGAACTCACTCTTTTCCACGGTCGCAATGCGAACGGAGATGCATTCATCGAGAAGAATGATTCTGAAAGGGGTGTCTGCTTGTAGTTTGTCGATGCAAGTGAACAGTTCCAGTCTTGGTCTACCGACTGCACTCGCCTCGAAGAGCGCAGCGACCACCTCCCGCCAGCGACTCTGCAGTCGAGCACGGGTTGACAGGGTTTATTAATCAAAAATAATAATAAAAAGTCTTGAATATTTTCGTACCTTGCCAAAGCGTCGATCTGATAGCACCTCGACTGAGAAAATGAGAAGGGGTCGATCCATTATGATCCTGTTCAACATGCATTATTAGTAATTAACGTGCTTAAATGCATCATAAATATTTCAAAAAGCGAGAAAAATTTGCAAAAGTAGACAGCTTTCTCATTGCTAATATGATTAATTAGGATATTTTAGGTAGCGAGACTATGCGGAAGATTAATAGTGAGAGATAATAATGCTACAGAGTGGCTGGAAAAAAAGGATGGAGGTACTAGAATGGAGAGAGAAAGTACGGGGAGCGAGATCGAGAGAAAGAGAAAGAAGCACCATTGGCTGATAAGAACGGCTGGAGTCAGCGACTGCAACGATGCCTTTCTAGCCAATCGATACGCCTCCAGACAAGCGGCATTCCGTGCAGTGCGATGTCAAGTGGAAAAGGAGCGTCTTCCTTTGATAGAAAAATTCCTTGATGATGAAATTGGACAAATGGACTCTGCCAAGTCATGATAACATCGTGGAATATACTTATAATATAAAATGCTAATCTAATAAGCAAACTGAATATGTAACTGAACACCTGTTTTGCCCGAATGATGTAATCGGGAGGGAGTTATAAAGTAAGCGTGGGAAAGAATAAAGACTTAACTTCTTTCAGTAAATTTGCTTATAATAAAAGAAATTGAATTGATCGAGAGAAAAAAAGTTTCTTTCTATTCATTGTTGTTCCCTGAGCTGTTCTTTATTCGTTGTGCCACTCCCAAGAGAGACGCGTGGTAGCCTGGGAGATGAGTGGCTCATCATCTTTCTCCTGGCATTGCCAGAGGGTTGGAGAGAGAAGACCGGTTGGCTCTTCTGCCAGCCTGCGCGAGTGGCTGCTGCTGCGGATCACGGGCGCTGTCTCATCCGCTTCCGTCCCCATAGAAAGAACCGGCCGCGCCATCCGATGCTCTCCTCCATCCGGTCACTCACACTTACTACTATTGCCCTCCCCTCTCTCTCTATGCCTCTCTCTCTCTCTATTCTTGTCTGTCTGTCTCTAACTGTCCACTCTTCTCTCATTCAGTCCCTGAATCTCTCGCACAATAAATGCATCTCTGTCGTAATCCACCCTTCTTTGCTATATGTTGTACCTCTCTTTTGTTGCCGCCCATTCGAATATCTTTTGCACTCTTGCTCGCAAGATGCGTCCTCTATTCTTGTGCATTCGTATTCAGTGTAATATAAAAAGTTTTCGAAGAATAACTGTGTTGCTCAAAATTACGTAGTATTTGATGAACTCTTAGTTATTTCATATGACTTGCAAATTCTAGGAAGTTGGTGAGAGAATATACTCTGTTCAAAACCATGACTTGCATCCAACTCGTAGTATATGCACTTTCATCTTCATTTAAATTTTTTCCGTCATTCACACAACTTTGTCCGTCACTTTCTTACTAAATCTCTGTTTATCTTTCTCTGTTCTTCTTTTGCTTCATATCTCTTCATTTCACACTCCTAGTAGTCTGTCCACCGCAGAGATCTTTTTTTCAACCACTGGTAACAATTATGGACGTGTTCGGCGGCAACCACTCTCCGGCTGGGCATCGCGCATAGAAAAAGAGAAAGAGAGCGAGTGAGTGAGAGAGAGCGAGAGAGGAAAAGAGACAGAGAAAGAGGAAGAGAAAGAGAAAGAGAAAGGGACAGAGATAGACAGAAGGACAGAGAAAGAGGAAGAGAAATGGCAGTAGAATGCAAAGAATAGGTGGATGAGTAGGAGGAGGAGGAGGAGGCTAATAGCGTCTTCTTCTTCATGGAACACTGCGAGAAATGATCGGCAGCTCTGCATTGGGACTCGCTTTCTTTATCTTTCATTAATTGGTCTCTATGAGCTGCATTAGTGTACTAGTTCGCTGCAGAGTTGCATCATAAGTAACATCTGGACTGGATCCTCCCTGCACACGCGCTCTGCCTACGGAGGAGTCCATAAACACTTGTCTCTCTTCTTGTGTTTGTCTCCAGCCAGTGCGGTTCTCTCTTCGTCTGACCGGGTTTAAGCTATATCAGCGGAGTGCTCTATCTTATCCCTCGGTTAACTGGAGAACAGCAAATGATATAAAGTCAGAGAGGAAGAAATAAGAGAGAAAGAAGAGAAATTGTAGGAATTCGAAACCACTGGAAGTGAGAGAGAGAAACAGAGAGAATGAGAGGAAGGGTGAAGGCGGTCCCGCATTGCCCAAAGCGGGTAGAGGAAGGCGGCATGAAATCTCGAACTTTCCAGCTGACAACTCTCTCCCTCTCTCTCTCTCTCTCCTCAATTGGGTCATATCCCCCTGCCTAATGAATGTCTCTTGTCTTGCCGTCCACTTCCTGCCTCCTAATCACATCTCTCGCATTCCTATCAATTCGTTCTTCCATTCCCTTATCCGGCACATTCCCCCTTCAAATATTTTGCAACATCACATACATATTCCTCGCGTGCGTAACTCGGCATTTCTGCCGCGAACCAGTTGTCATTGTGCCTCCTGAGATTTCACACTACGATGCAGAAGCACGCATGGCTCTGCTTCTTTTGTCAGCAGCATTATGGAGTTGAAAGAGTGAGAGAGAGAGAGAGTGCGATAGAGTGAGAGAGAGAGAAACTTTGCTTCTCTACTCTCTTCAAATCACTTCTATTTCTCTCTTTCTTTTCGTCATTTCTCACTCTCTAGACTCTTCAAACACATCTCCTCCGCTTTCCCTTCTAGCCATCATTCACAACACTTTCAATCTCTCGATTATCTGGGGGAAAATCCGTTTGAGTTTGAAAGTGAGGGCGATCATCTTCGTGGGGCGAGGAAGCCCCCGAGTGAAAGTGGATCAAGTACAAGCCGCGCGCCGAGCGTCTCTGATGTGAGCCCTCCGCTATTCAATCTCCCCCCCCCCTTCCTCTGCAAATCGTTCTCTTTGCTTTGAAGTATCGTTATTGTTATATGTGTATATTATCTCTCGGACTCTCGCTCACTCTTTTTCATCATTTCCCTCTTGATATAGATTTTAGAAAGGAGTACTCATATTCTAGCTGATGATTATGGAATGACTTTTCGTTTGTTTTTTTTCTCGCTTGAATGTTGCGCTTTTTCGTTTTCGAACAGCAGCATGATAAGGTAGAAGATAAGCTGTGAGATATTCTCTGATGCCTCAGGAACCATGTCCTAAACGGCCAAATAAGTATGGGGAGAGGCCAAAAACGCGCGCGTTGCTCTCCCTTCCCTGATCCGATCTCCCTCCTCTCCTTGCAACATCCTGATCCCCCTCACTAGAGTGCCCTGACGACAAAGCGGGCGCCGATACGATCTGGTGGTAATACTGCTCTGGCCTCGATCATAATCTGCTGTCGCTTTTATCCACACCTTTTTTGCTTACTTCAATTGTTTTTGATAGATCTTTTTAAAGTAGGCTTAAACCCGTTAACTCCTAATGCGAAATGGCCGATCATATAGTACGATAGGTTTAAGCAATGTGATCCTTAAAATTTGCCAAGATCCTTGCTTCGAAACTTTTTATCGTAAAGCAAGAATTTTCCTGGACAATTTTAAATTGGAGGTTTGCGTCCGGTAGTGAATCGTGCATGTGTTGGCATACATTTTACGGTCTATGGAACCATATTTCACCCCTAGCTGGTCAACTCAGCACCGAAATTTAGTTGACGACAACTGTTAAATTTAAAGTTCTTTTCAACACACTAATATTCCCTTAGGTGCAGGCAACGCTTTTCAGATGGAAAATACTCCTTTAACTTTTAGTTTAGAACATTGGCTCTTTGCTGATGCATTCGCAAGCACAATCCGGACACATCACAGAATCATCCTAATAGCAAAAATTTTGAGTTTTCGCCTCCTTTAAAGAGGGAATTATTGTTGATTTACTTTCCATTTGATTGCCTCAAATGCTGATTATTTTGTTCTTGGTATACGTACATTCTATTTTACTTTACCTATGTTTAGTTAGATGCATAAGTTATTGCGATGATAGGGGACAAAGAATGGCAATAGAGGGATTGACAACAACAAGGAGTGAAAGAGAGATGAAGGGGCGAGAGTACACGGAGAAATTGGCCTGACCATTGGTCATGTATACATGAGTATACGTCTAGACAAGTTGGTAAAAAAAAAGAAAAAGAGAAAGAAAGAGAGAGAGAGAGAGAGAGAGAGAGAGAGAGAAAGAGAGAGCAATCACCGAAGCACGCAAATCTCATGCTGGATCTAGGCGCGACTTGGAATGGCCTTTTCTGGTATGGTAAAAACGCTGTGAGCTACATACATACATATATATTTATATTTGACAACTCGAGTTTTTGTCTGCCGGTTCAAGAGTATATGTATCTTACATTTTTTTATTATTACATCTGTATCTGTTTAGCTTTATACTTTCTGCATGTTTAGATCAAAATATTTCACTCTGATTCGAGACCGCTCAAATTAAGATTATTTACATGATTTGAGGATGTCTGGAATTATCTTCACTTTTTTAACGATGCCAAGCTGGCGCTTCCTCCAAGCATGACTCATGGTCAGCCCTCTCAAAGTGCCCTTGTCCAGTCGGCATAGCTCACATTTCCCGCCTTAAGTGGCCAGCGGCCGCCATACAAGCTCTCCTTGGCCTTGGAGGCCAAAGAGAGCCAAAGGCACTGTCCACTCATAGCTCTCCTCATTCAATCCCTTTCTGGTATTGGGGGAAACGTGTGAATTTGCGCCAGATTGTCTCTCATCCCGGCTTTTTCTCCACTTCTCACGTTTGGTGCGCTTATATGTGCTTATACATACGTATGATTGATCCACATTGTTTTTGGTGCATGAACTTAGCATAAGAAGATAATTCGATGAGAAGTCTTGTCTGATCCGTTCCTTCCAGTCCACTCTCTGCCTGCCCCCCCCCTTGCCGTCCCGGATCTCTGTCGCTCGCCCATCACTCTCACCTTTTTGTGGCCTCCCCTGGCACATCTCCTTGGATGATGACGTCTATCCCTCTTGCACTCTCTGCTTCTGTCTCCCTTTTCTTTCTCCCTCTCTCTCACTCTCCTTATCCTCTCCTCCTATAACCAGTAGCCATGGTGTATCCTCCTCTTTTGATGCTCCAGTGATGGTTTCTTTTCTGCCCTGAGCATGAACCCTTGTCCACTCGTATACACGAGCCTTCTCTGTCCTTCTCACTTTCATACTCCAAAGCCATCCAAGCATGACCCAGTTGTGTTCCCCCACCGCCATTTACCACCACACAGCTCTTCTTTCGTATGCAAATGTCAAGCGAGTACAACAAATGCGAGACAAAACAGGTAAAACATTTGGATCGGAAAAGAATGCGGAGTGCAAGCCGCCGCCGGCTCTTGCACTGCCTCCCTCTAGCGAGTGCGGCCTGCTTTCCCTCTCTCTTTTGCTTTCCCTCTACAACTTTCTTTTCACTTTCTTCCTCTTGACACTATCTTCTTCCTCCAACTCTTGCTCATAGCCCCAATCAGCTCCCAAGGGGGCTTTCACTATTTTCATTCCGTCGGGGAGCAGGTCATCTCTTCACTTTCTCTTTCTCCAATACATCACCTTACCTGATTTGTCTCTCTTCTACGCTGCAAACCGCGCATGGAGTTGTGCTTTCACTTTCTACATATTCCAGATGTTTGTTTTTTTTTCGATTTGCTTATGTCAATGCTACTCGATGCTTTTTGACACGCAACCGTGTCCTCTTCTCCAGAACAGGTGTCGAGGGCCTCTTGAATGTGCGAGAGGAATTCAACAACATCCATTTATAAGTCTTGAAAGGGCTCGGATGCTTGAAGTGTGTGTGTGTGCATGTCCATTGTGAAATCGTGTCCACTTCACTTGGCGTCAATTGCCTTGAGCAGCCTTTCATTCATTCTTTCAACAATTCAATTCGCCGTTCTCTCCACCTATTCTCGCAGTTCCACAGCCTCTCCCCTTGCCATTTGGCTTGCTCTTCTCCTCTCCCTTGGTCCACCAGAGCTTCTGCTCCAGACTTGCGCAGTTGTTGTTGTGGAGTATGTCCGTGCTAACTGTGAAGAAGGGTATATCTCTGTTGAGTGTCTCTTCCACTGTACAGCTGAGAAAGAGTGAGAGAGTGGCAGAAAGGCGCTGCTTGGATGGGCTACAACTCGGTGGAGCCGTACGTGCGCGAGCTCTTCGAGTGGTACGCGCCCGTCTCGTACCGGCTACGATGGCCGCTCGTCGTCATTCCGCTCCTCGTCACTGCCGCGTGCTCGGTCGGCTTCCTCAGAATGGATCAACTGCGTGCGGATGACCCCGCCTATGTCTTCACTCCTTCCGATGCCAGGTGGCGAATTTGACTTTTCTTTTTTTAACGCTACTACTTATATTTACTTGAGCAGCATGCTTTGGTACACATTACACAATCAGTTCTATACAAAAATCCCTACGTTTACTCCTCATTTTTAGGTGGCGGAGGGAGCTGAAGGTGTTCAGCGATAATTGGCCGCTGCAAGAGAATAAATTTTTGCCCGGAAAATCGTTTGAAACCAAACGATTCATAAATATTCTCATCAAATCCAAGGACGGCAGAAGCGTCCTTCGAGAGCATGTGCTACGAGAAATTCAGGTGATTTCTTTCTTATCGTGGATTAGCTCGAAAAATCCGGGATCTGCAATATTTGATCTTTTTCCAGATGCTAAACACATGGATCATGTACAACATCTCAACGCCCACAGATGATCGCAAATTCAATTTGACTTTCCAAGTTAGAACAGCCATTATGCGCACTTTGTTGTTAAGTAATAGCGGAGGAAGAATGAACAAGCTTGGCGAGTCTTGAGTGACCTTCACTAGAAATGTAGACAAAAAGAAAAGGCTTAGGAAAGTGGGCAATGTGCTTGTGAGTGCGTGACAGAAAGGTGATGAGATTGGGAGAGAGTGAAGGGAGCGAGAGAGAAAGAGATAGAGAGAGAGGGAGTGGGAGCAGGGGACTAAGCGAGAGAGAGAGAAAGAAAGTTATGGAGAAGTAGAGAGAGAAGGAGAGACTAGACGGCAGAGAGCTGATCCAGCTTGCCTGTGGCCATCTATCTCGGCTCTTTGTCTCCTTTCTGATCGTTCCTCATGAGTAGCCGCCTTAGCATGGGCAGTGGAGTGAGAGACGCACAGACAGGTATGTAGTATGCATGGGTCTGTGCAAAGAAGGAGAAGGCAAAGGAGGCTATGGCTCTGGGCAAGCCTGTTCCTTCTTCCCTTCGACCAGTGTTAAATTTTCCAGGTTTGATGTTGTTGGGAAGGCATTCCGCGCGGGCTATTGAGATAGATAATCATCTAACACCTCATCAATGGATAACTAGGAGCTAGTTTTTTTGTTGACGAAGACAGCTTGGAATCGTTCCTTGTCCTGTCTCGAAAATCTCAAAACGCATTGTAGACTGAAGCAAAAAGGTTTTCAGACTGTGTATTTCAGATTATAAAACTGTCCAAAGGTACCGTACTATTTGACTTGAGGATCTGTGCATGAGCTATGACTGGGAGTGCATGGCAAACGAGCACATCGAGATGATGATGCAGCAGCATAAAGTGAGGAAAGTCATCGATCTCAGCTATCCACGCGGGGGCAACCAGGTAGATCATTGCTCTTCATTCAACTAGTATGCAATCCTAACTGCCTAAGTTTTACAATAATATTTCTGTTTTACAGTAATATCTCTCTTTATAGTGACCTCTCCGCTTTACAGTAATCTCTCTGCAGGATACGCCCGTGTATCTCGGCACGGCGATCGGCGACGTGACTCTCTTCCCCAATCGTACAGTCAAAGATGCCGGGATCACGCAGCTCTTCTTCTTCCTGAAACAAGAGGAAGACGTAGTCGCGCGCTATTCGTCACAGTTCTCGTATGCCGTCGAGCGCTTTCTCTTGAAGATCTACTCCTCGGACATTATCACAATCAGCTTTGCTCACTACCAATCTCTCCAGGCATGCAAACAATAATCATCGTTTGTTTATTTTATTTATTTATTCATAGTACTTGAAATTAATATTTCGATGCGACGCCACGCATTATGAAGAAAAAACGTCGTCTGCCTTTAATATATTGACAGTTGACCTGGGACCTATCACAGAAATATAACTTTAAAAAAGTCCTGTCATTTTCCCAGGATGGACTTGATGAGAATGCCGATCGCTTCGTGCCTAACTTTGTCGTCTCATTTACGACTCTCTCCGCGTACGCGCTGATCTTCGCCTTTTGCTTCAAGCGTCGTCCTGGCAAAGGCATCGACTGGGTGCGCAGCAAGCCACTTCTCGCTTGCGCAGGTGATTATGTTAATTATCTTCACGATCATTTATAATTGTTTTTTTGTATGTGCTTACCAGAATGAGCGTGTTTTGTATTTCCAGGACTACTGACGACTCTGCTGTCCATTGTGTCTGCGTTTGGCTCGCTGATGCTCCTGGGCGTCAACTACAACGTCATCAACACTATCATTCCATTCTTGATAATTGGTACTGATTATTCACTTCTTTTCATCTTTCACTTTGTGTTTCGTGAAGAAATTTTTCTATTTTTTTTATTACTTGTTATTTGCTCTTATCATACCTCTGTCAGTGTTGTTTCAAATTTTAATCGAAGTTAGATGAATTAATTAATTAATTAACTAATAAGAAGAAAGCAACGATAACGGTAGAAATGAATATTTGCAGCGATCGGCATCGATGACATGTTCATAATGTGCGCGTGCTGGGAGCAGTCGGATCCCTCTCGCTCCGTGCCCGGCCGACTCGCGCAGACGCTCGCGCATGCCGGAGTCGCGGTGAGAATGAGACATTACTCCACTCGGAATCATATTCTTATTAAATATTTTATCTAGTTGTTTGTATGTATTGTGATATACTATGAATGACTGATATCTCATATCGTCGTAGGTTACGATCACCAACGTGACAGACGTACTCTCTTTCGCGATCGGCTGCATCACTGATCTGCCAGGCATTCAGCTGTTCTGCTTATATGCCAGTGTCTCCGTCGCCTTCTGCTACGTTTATCAGGTATCACGTCAAAGTGTCGTCAAACACAATGTTTTCTTTCTTCTTCTTATAACTTTGAATAAAAAAAGTATAATATGTAGCAAATAATCTTCCTTTTTACAGTTGACATTCTTCTGCGGCGCAATGTCGATCATGGGAGACTGGGAGGCGGACCGGCGGCATTGCATCTTCGGCTACCGCGTCACCGAGGACTGCTACCAGCCGAACAGTGTCGAGGAGGCCGCAGCCATCGCAGCCAATCATAACACGAGAAGCTCCAAGAAGTGCGAGAGAAGCAAGAGTGTTCGCGTCTATCCGCAGGACATCAAGCAATTGCAGAGAACCTTCAATAAGAGGTCTCTGGGAGAAGCTATATACATATGTAGCCTTTGCTTCATTAATGTTAATCAACTAAATTAATTACAATATTATTCAATGAAATCTGTACTTTAATGCGCGTATTACAGCAACAGCCTCTCTGATGTGTCTGACCTATCTTCTAACCACTCCTCATCATCCGGCAATCTAAGTGCCTCGAAGAGTTGTCACTCTTTGCCAGCGGCGGCTGTCACCTCCCTCGCAGCTGTGCCCGTTGCCACGCTGCCCTCCTCCATCCACTTCGCTCCCGTTTTCCTTCCAAAGCACCACAATGAGCCTCCTCCAATCGTCCGATGGCTCGGAGAATCATTCGGTTCGTCTCAAAATTTACATAAATTCCATGAACGTTTGGTACTCTTATTGGATTTTCCTGCTTTATCCATGCGCGAACTCACTAAGCAATAGAAACGGCGGTGACTTTTTGACCTGATTCGATGTTGCACTCGTCAAGTTCCTTTTGCCGTTTCTTCGAATGCTCGAAAAAATAAGAGCTTGTATCTTCTCTGTCCCCTCGCTCTCTGCTAGTTTTCCTTAAAGAGTGCGCATTTTAGCGAACAATTAGAGAATTAGAGTGATAAAAGACGAACTAACAATTAGAGATGGAAGAGGACAAATCAGAAGTCTTGCGCGCACATTGTTGCCTACACGGTTATATGAGAATGAAGTGCAAGATAAGAGTTGAATGATGGATTGGATGAACGCCGCGTTCCGACGCATCTAGAGAATCTCCAAATGCTCTCTCGTCTCTCTCACCTTTTCCATATCTTTCCACTCTTCGCCACTCGGCGGCACTTCCCATGACACTTTCTGTACTCGCACATTATTTATTCCCTGTTGCACAGGCGCAGTGTATGTAAAACAGAGAGTGGCAGTAAAAACTGACATTGGGTTAGGTTGACTTAAAGAATCTGTCCATTTTTTGGTCTATGAATCTGTCCATTTTTTGGCCTAGTTTGACCTTGAGACGAGAAAATCATAAGCATTATATGTATGCATGAATGCGATAGCATATGAAATGTACCATGCTGAAAAATGTTGAAAATCCAGAAGCATGTATTTAAAGGACTACTTCTTAATGAATTTAGAAAGCAAGATTGGCTCAGCTCAAGGAATGGTTTGCAATTATTCGTGACTTGCATAATTCAGGGCCATTCCTGCTGCGCGACTCGGTGCGAGGGGTTGCCTGCTTGATATTCGCTGGATATCTTGGCTTTTCCTTCTATGGCTGCATCAACTTCCGTGAAGGACTTAACCCGGGCAACCTTGTGACCAACGATCACTACATTGCTCACTACTTCGAGGACATCAAACAGTTCTGGAAGATGGGGCCCCAGCTTCATGTGGCTGTCCTCGATCCTCCCGACCTGGTTGATCGAGTTCATCGGTTGGTGGTTTTTCAAGAATGTAATAGATGTGAATTCATCCATCTCGTTTAATTGTAATTTTGTATCGCGTAGTATTAAGCGTATACAGTTAGTGTGCGACCTAAAACACCCGAGGAATAAATAATCATCCTAATTTTTTAAAGAGAAAAGCTCATGGCAGTCGTTCGAGCCTTCGAGGACACTGAGTACACGATGGGCAGAGAAGGAACCGTCTTCTTCCTTCTCGAGTATCTCAACTATCTCGAGCAGCTTGATGCTGAGGTACGGAGAACATGGCAGAGTCGCTTTTTTCTTAGTGTAATTCTTAAAAAAACTTTTTAAGCTGGACGATTCGGATCATCTGTGGAATGTGAAGCTTCGTTCATGGCTCAAGTACACGGGAGGCGCGAGCCAGTGGGCATGCGATATTCGCTACAACAAGACGGACAACTCTTTCGTCGCCTATCGATTCCAGGTTTGGCGTCGCTCTTCTCTGTCAGATCCTTATCTTTCTACAAAAGTTGTATGCCATTTTGCACACCTTTAAAGAAGTTATCTTGTCTTGAGATCGCGATGAAGAAGATTGTTGAACCAAACGAACATAAACTCGCCGCCAAGCTGCTTCGCCAGATCGCCGACCGGCAGCCATTCAATGTCAGCCACTCTATCTCTGTCTCCCTCTTCCTCTCTCCCTCACTCTCTCTCTCTCTCGCTCTTTCTCTGTTTCTTTTTGTCTCTTTCTCTCTCTACCTTTCTCTCTCTCGCTCTCTCACTCACTCACTCTCTCTCTCTGCCTCTCTCTTTATCTATGTCGCCTTCTCTCTTTCTCTCTTTCTATATCGCTCTCTTTCTCTCTTTCTCTCTCTCTCTGTCTATCTCTCTCTTTCTCTCTCTCTCTCTCTCTCTTTCTCTGCAAATGACATCCATTTACAAGAACTACTCATTCTCTTTAAAGATAGCAGAAGGTACTTAAATAACCCTATCTGCTATTTCTATAGAATCAAAAAATAGCAGATAAGAGAAATGATATCTCAAGAGTGAGGAAGGTAAAAAAAACTAAGAGAATACGAGCGCAAAGAGCCCACAATTAGCATGGATCAAGAACGAAAAAAGTGTAACGGTGATTGCATCAGAATCACTGTTCAAGGGCAAACTTATTTTAATGATTTCAGTTTGATGTTTGTTGCTTAGCGTGTCAATGAAGTGCCAATTTTCTGCCTTCATATAGAAAAATGATTTTCTCACGTAAGTAAAGGAGTTCTGACCATTCCAGGTTCAAATCTACTACGAGGCCTTTCCCTTCGCCGATCAGTACCTCATCATTCTGCCGGCCACCATACAGAATGTCGGCATCTCCCTCGCATGCATGACAATCGTCTCTGTTCTCCTTGTTCCCAGTCTCCCATCAGGTAGGCTCTTCTTTTCTCTCTTTTCTCTCTTTCGCTATCTCTCTGCCATCTTTTCTATTCTCTCTATGCTATCTCCTCTCTTTTTCTCTTCGTTCTGTCTTATTCTTTCAATCCCTTCACACCTTTCTGCCATTTTATCAATCACTGACCACCATCAGTTTTTCCCGTGACTGCTATCTCCATTGACAGCTTTGACTGCTCGCTCTTTGTGTCCATTGTGTATTATGGTTTGTGTCAGCTCAAAAATAATAAGTGAACATGAAAAATGTACGAGCAACTTTTGCGTAGGAGGCATAGAAGTTCTCGCATTTCGTAAAGGAAATATTTAAAAAAAAAAACAAATAACTAATAGGCAATCTTACAGGCGCGATAATCTTCTTCTCGATCGTCTCGATCAACGTGGGCGTCTTTGGCTTCATGACTCTGTGGGGAGTAAATCTGGACGCCGTCTCCATGATCTCCATCATAATGAGCATTGGCTTCGCCGTCGATCTCTCGGCTCACATTGTCTACGCCTTCGTCACCTCCCACGGCGACTCGAAGCAGCGAGTCATCGGCGCCCTCGAGGCACTCGGATGGCCAATCTTTCAGGTTTCTTCTTCTTCTTCTTCTTATTTTCTTCGTCATTCATTAATTCGGCAACAATTCATTAAATATAACTGTATTCCAGAAAGAAAAAAAGTAGTGCTATGAATACCCATATGATAGTTGCAAGGACATATGGACTCGAAAGACAAAGTCCAACACTAGATGAAATACAAATACATTCATATGCCCAGCCTAGTGCCTTATCTCAGCACATCAGACATGCTTTTGACCACAGGAATAATTGTCCCACCTCCGGAACATTCCCGCAAAGAAACACATCAGATGAAAGAGACAGTAAAAAGGGTGATACCGACAGATAACACTGTATATGGCTATTTGAGAGTGATATAAGGTGTGATTAGGAAGACGGAAGACAGAGAGGGAAGGGATATAGAGCGTGCGATAATGAGAGAGAAAGAGAAAAAGTGAGAGTGAGAGAGTGAGAGTGAGAGAGAGAAAGAGTGAGAGAGAAATGCGGCCATTGGGGATGGCTGCGCGTGACGTGTCGGGACCGAGGAACGGCGCAGTTACCATCAATCTTCGGGAGGATATGGAGAGGGCGAGATTGGGACGTTCCATGGCGAGAGATCAAATACCACACTGGGCAACACGGAACGGGTATCAAGGAAGATCAAGTGATCATACATGTATGTAGCTCCGCTCTGGAATGTTGCGAGCCATTTAGCACTGGCATTTCACTGGCATTTAAAAAGGGTGAAAGTAACTACATAGTTGTAAGAAAAAGGAGTTACTTGAACATCCATCCATCTAAGCTCTTCCTTTCAGGGAGCGACGTCGACGATCTGCGGCATCTCCATCTTGTACACGGTGGACGCCTACATCATCCTGACGTTCTTCAAGACGATCTGGCTGACCATGTTCATCGGCGCCGTACACGGCCTCTTCTTCATCCCCGTGCTCCTCTCCTTCGTGCCCGTCGCCTTTTTCCGCATTCCCAAGACCACTGAACTGCATTAATAATGATGACATTCGTGTTCCCAGCAAGAAACAAACGCAGTTTATGGCTTGCCCGATCCTGAGAAACAGCCGATTCTCTGGCAGCTCATACCACTTTCCTTCTTGCCCATCTTCCCTCTCTATATGCAGATGACCCATGGCCTCTTCTCAGAAGTCCCCCGTCTTTTGCTAGGGAGGATCACAAACGAGGTGGAAGGAAGTACGGATAGAGAAAAAAGGACATGAGCGTTGTCTCCTAACGGCCCGCCCCTTTCTCCATCCCTTTTCCATTGCTGCCGCGCCGCTTTCTGTGACGCACACGCACTTCCGTCCTTCCTCTCTCCTCACTCCTCCCCTTTTCTTCTTTCTCTTTCACTCTGCCCTCTCTCTTTCTCCTCTGTTGGTCACTTCTCATTCACTCTCAGTCTCTTCCTCCACGCCTGCGGTCAGTTGTATATGTTTTCCACGCTGCTCTATTTGCACGAGATCATTTGTCAAGGCAACGGAGCCTTTCACGCATTCATTTGACCATGAGGATGTCTGTATTTATACAAAATGTTTCTAGGCACATTACGATTTCATCATTTCATAGAATACGTCTCAAATATTTTTCTGTATAAGCTGCCTTGTGAAACGCTTGGCCACTCCACCTTTTTCCTTCCTTTTTATTCTTCTTATACTACACCATAATTTCAAAAGTTTGCTCACTTCCTCGCCTATAAACGTAGTCAGTCTATGAAAGACGACCATCTAAATCCTAAATCTTTGCTATTTCTTTCCTTTTAACGACCTCAAAAGCTTGCGTCTTCGAGTCGTTTGCCTGCTTTGAAATTGCTCAATGGAGTAATCGCATTTCTAATGTCTATCATAATAATCTCTCTGGATGGCATTTTGTGCACCCTCTCTTTCGGGAACTCCAATCGGGATCGCTTTACTCTAGTTTCATTTTGCTGCTATCAGACCCAAATTACACTTTTCGTAGACAAGTTCCTGTCGGCGCTTATAAATAGCAGCAGGTAGCGTCTTGAATAGAACAGTTATTCTCAATCCAATTAATCGCCTTGGCTGACTTCTTCCCGCCGCATTTCTTCGCATTTTTCGGGTATGAAAGGGAATGCAGCAGACTTGGCGAGGCAATTCAAAGTGTGTGGATGTTCCCATCGTGCTGCTCTTTCCTTCTTGTGCACATGCCTATTGCTTCTTCGCCCTCGCTCCCTTGCTCATCATCGTCATTCCTGCCCTCTTTCTCTGTCTCAGTCGGTCGCACTTTCCTTCTCTCTCTCTCTCTCTTATCTTCTCATTGCTTGCTCCGAAAAGTAAATGTCATCAATCAGGTGAGCCACTCACTCGCTCACTCACTCACTCCTGACTACTCCGCCCATCCATATACCCCCTCCCCCTCCCTCCCTCACTCCCTCACGAGCGCCTCCCTCTTTCATTTACATTATACTAAAAGCATTCATTGCGATGAGAGATATCTCGCTGCTTCTCCTCTTTTCCACTGGCAACCTTTATACGACTTTCTAATTTGTTTTTTTCTTTTCTCGATTTGCTCCCTCAATCTGAAAATCGCTCAAGCGCGACGAGTCCCTCGTACACATTGTCTTCTTTTTTCTTCTTCACACGTTTCAACATCTGGAAAGTTGTCTTTGTTGTCGTCTTCAAGAGCTCCACACATTTTGCATGCAAGTATTACGAGTTCAACCGCGCTCTCTCACTTTCATTTCCAACTTCATCATATGTCTTTCGCAGTCAGTCACACAGTTCTTTCTACAACTCGAACGCGCTTTGTTTCGTGTGAACTTTACATGGTTGTAGACGATTTTGTCGCGTTGAATAAAGAATAAATGTGACGCTTATTGTCAGGTGATAAAATAACAAAAAAGGATGCTCAAGTCTGATATGTACATATGTGGAAGAGAGGAGACGAGAGGCTATAAGAGAATGGCGGCCGATTGGTTTTCTGTGTCTGCCGTTACGCTACGTCACGATAGTCATGTTCGGATGTCCTGATGTGGACATTCTAAATGCATTCGTTATCCTTTCCTGTCAGATCGAGCAATCAATTGATGGGCGGATAGAAGAGCACTATAACGGCTAAAGTGTGTAAAGAATGATGTGGAGGGGTGCAGAGGGTTAGTCTAGTTTTGTGGATCTGATAGAAGATGATATATTTGTGTAGAAATGAGACTTCGGTCTAGGCTTGATCTTATTTCCTTACATTCTATACGAGACGTATGATTCAGATGCATTTCATTCAGGTCGAGGCGTGGAGGGGGGGGGGGCGATGCTATTGCTGCGCTTCTTGCGAGAGAACACATTGGTCGTGCGCGTCTTTTACGCGCTCGTAAGACAGAGAAAAAGAGAGAAGAGGGAGAGAGCAAAGAGAGAGAGAGAGAGCAGAGGGAATAATAGAGCGATGAGACAGCGCTAGTTATAAAGAGTGGGCGCGAGAGAAACAAAGAAAAGGCTGCAGGGTGACCGAGTGTCAGTGACCAGGGTGGAGTATCTGAAAATAGCCGCCTCTAACCCCGCATCTATTGCCCCCCTCATCCTTATTTCTGCCCTCTGCTCTCCTCGCTCCCTTCATTTTGCAATTTCTCCCGCCCCCTCCCACGGCATCCTCCCTCCCTTCCTTCTCTACCAGCCGAATAGCCTGGAGAGTTCCATCGCATAGTGTGCCACCCAGGAAGCTCATCATTTCCATCCATCTTCCATCCCATGCCTCTCGAATTCCTCTTCTCGTGTGCCTCCAAACTTTGATACTTCATGTGCCATTGTCATTACCTTGCTCTGCTCAAACATCAGAGTTCACTAGGCTCATTACTAAGCAGATTGTGTCTAATGTGTCATTTTGAAGAAGATGGTGAGCTCGAATTCTTTCGGTCGGTCTAACGTGGTGCGGCTGCCTAAGTTATGACATCTATGTCGCCCAGTCTGTTCCTTTATCTCGTTCTCCCTCTCTTTCTCCCTCTCTTCTCTCTCTCTCTCTCTCTCTCTCTCTCTCTCTCTCTCTCTCTTGCTTGGCTTCTCATCTGTAGCCCTTGTCCACGCGGCCTTTTATTGACACACCCGCTGGGGGAGAAGCAGAGAAAGGAAGCGGCCCGCCATGCTCTCCCCCTTCGCCTAGTCCACTCGTCCTTTGTGTGTCGCAGTAGAAGCAGTCAAGGAGGATTCGGAGTGTATCTGCAGCGCATGCTGCCAATTGCACCATACCACGAAATCTAACAAGCAAAGCGAGCATAGAAATGCGCATGCCAGAGTGACAAGGGATAGCCAGCAGAGTTTGTCTATTTCATCCGTAGTTGAAATAACTTTCGATTAAACGACTATTTATTTTTCGAAATTTATTCCAAATCTTTTGTCTCGTTGCTTCTCTTAATGAAAATTTTCATATTTTCAGTCCCTAAGATCGTCCGTTTTTGCTTCAAAAGAAAAAAACTCTTGAGGACCTTGTTTTTTTTCTGGCACACTCTCCACTACTTTTGTACTTCGTATTTCTTTACTTCCTCGTTCAGCGCTACAGTTCAAATTGCACAAAAGACAGATTGTTCGAACCAATCGGTTAAACGCTGGCAATTAGACGCGAAGTGCCTTCTTTCGCGAAGGCTCATTTTCTCTTCACGTGTCTCTTGCCATCTCAACTTCACTTAATTATGGCCTTAGCAGGGTCATTATGCGTGTTTGTTTACGCATTCGTCAAGTGTCACTTGTTAGTCGTAAAGAAGTATTTCATCGGTCTCTCAGAATTCGAAGAAGAAGGCGTAAACGTTTGTGTTGAAATCCGTGGTTCATTTTCGGAGGCCAAAATGCCAAGCGGATATCGACCTATCAACAAAGGAAATGGGTAATGGTTTTTAATATTAATTATCTAATCAGCTCAATAGTCGTAGGAATGTAATTTGAATAATAACAAATGATTACAGAGCACTATCCTCATGGGTGAAATCGAACTTTGACCGTATTGTCCTGGTCGCCTCTCCCTTTCTGCTGCTTCCCGTCATCTTCTATCATCCTTCCGTGCGTAAAAATATCTTTTCTTGTCTATTAAATCTGTCTAAACGTTTGATGGTGACTTTTATTTGAAATTTTATTTGAAATGATATAGGAAATGAGCATAGCAGCAAGAGTGAATAATGCTTACTGTTAGTCCGAAACGGACTGTGCGTACGTCGTTCTTCTGATGTCTCTTTACTGGGTGTTCGAAGTACTCCCTCTCGCCATCACCGCTCTCATTCCCATGGTCCTCTTCCCTGTCTTCGGCATCATGCGATCGGATGAAGTCGCCAAGAACTATCTTCCTGTACGTAGCTTTGTTTATCTCCAGCAATTAGGTTGACAGAGCTTCTCCGTTACGCCTTCTTTTTCAGGACACTGGCTTCCTCTTCATCGGCGGTTTAATGGTTGCTGTCGCTGTCGAGAAATCTAATTTGCACACTCGAATTGCACTTATTGTACTGTCCATGGTGGGATCCGAGCCACTTTGGTTAGTACAAAAAAATTGTATGTATATCTGGAACGCCTGAAGTACTCCTTCCAACCAATTGGATTCGCGCATTTGAAAATATGAAATGCTATAAAAACAAATGATCATAATAAAAATTTTCAGGATCCTTGCCGGTTTTATGATGGTCACATGCTTCCTCAGGTCTGTTAATATACACATGTATGTATGTACATAAATTGGTGCAAAAAATAATTTTTTTTTCACCTTAATTGCTATATAAAATGAATATAAATTACTATGATGATTAAGCATGTGGATCTCAAACACGGCAACGGCCGCGCTGATGGTGCCGATCGTCAATTCGGTCATCTCCGAACTCGTCCACAACCATCGCATGAATGATCTCGCCAGTCTCACCGAACGCGCCAACCTACAGTCTCGTCGACGGTTTCTTCTGCTTTTCCTCTTCCTGAATGCATTCCTCTGAATCAAAGTGCAAACACTAATCCTTCCTTTTGTTTGTGTTTTGCAGATCGATCGAGGGCAGACGCCTCTCCATGAATGCCGATGCTGCCAGCATGGTGCCACCCAAGGAGGCCAAGTAAGCAGGCTTCCAAGTGTCTGGGCATTCAAAGTTCATTGATCAGAAAGAGAGGAGAGATTACTTCCCACGCGACGAGAAGGCAACTTAAACTTTTTGATGAACTTCTGTTTGCTGTACTCATTGTCGCAAATAATGACATAGGAAGTTGATGGTCAATTTCTTATACCAAACGCACTCAGATATGATACTCAGCATCGAACTTCTAAAATTTTCACTTTAGCAGTTGTTTATTTTAGCCCCCGTTGTTAAGTAGATGATTAAGTGAACAAATATGTATAGAATCATGCACTGAAATCGCAAGACATAGTGATTTCATCAACTTTTGCCATTTATCTGAATTATCACTATGCAATTGTCTCGCAAAGATAACAAATGTCTTATAAGGCAAGACAAAATTTCAATTTTACTAACAAATGAGAATTTCAATATATAAACTAACTCATACGTTTAACAAATTGCTTGAAATAAAAGAGAAAGAGATTGAGAGAGAGAAAGAGAGAGAAAGAGAGAGAGAGAGAAAGAGAGAGAGAGAGAGAGAGTATGTGTGGGGGGAGTCCAATGTCTCTACAGGCAGCACGTGGCAGCGCCGCATCACGAGTCGATGTATTCGCACCCTCACTACCAGTACTCGTTCCACAAGCACGAGAAGGTCCGCTTCCTGGACATTGAAGCAGCCGCCGCTGCTGAGGCTGAGGCACTCAGGGCAGAGGAAGAGGCGAAGGCAGGGCAGAAAGCCACGATCGAGGAGGAGCCTGCCAATGGCAAGGTGGAAGAGCACCACGAGAACACCGAGGCCGAGGCCAATCTCAAGGGACACTACGCGAAGGGAGACATGGCGGGCGCCAGTATGAGGTGGGCAATGCATGGAAAGACAACTCGCCCCGCATCCGGATGCTCCTTCATTTCGTTTACTTTCGTTCCAAGCACTAATCCATTCACTTCATTCCACTTGCACTCACTAGAATGTGCACAACGAAACTAAAAGAATGTGTGGAGACACTCTACTAATAAGTGTAATGTGTTACGATGCCTGACACATTGCTCACCTTTTGTGTTCATGCCTGAAGCACAATCATTTTTCTATCGAAGAAGATCTATGGCATGGCTAGCAGATCTATCGAATAATTGCATGGCTCATTTTTGCTCAGCGTAATAGTCAAGGAATTTTAAGGAACGTTTCGCATTCAGAGACATGATGGCCTTCTTCACTCCGACCGAGCTGAGGATGGCCAAGGGCTTCTTGATCTCAATCTGTTTCTCGGCCAACATTGGCGGAGCGACCACCATCACGGGAACTGCCTCCAATCTAGTGCTAATCGGACAACTCGAGAAGTATGCCCAGAGCAAACTTTTTGCCACCAAGCTTCCTTGTCCAACTTGACAAATATTCAGACTCTTCCCGGGCGCCGACACGGGCGTCAACTTCCTGTCGTGGATGATGTTCACGTTCGTCATGGTGATGCTGTGCATGATCTGCTGCTGGCTCTCACTCTATCTCATCTTCATGCGCAACTGCCCCCGCGGTTCGCCCGCAGTCTCGCGCAAGCTCAAGGTTTATCAACCATCTCAGACAAAAGCACACTCGCAGCGCTATGCATGTTCAGGAAAAGTACGAGAAGCTTCCGCCATTCTCGTGGCAAGAAGTCGCCGTGAGCGTCTGCTTCTGCATCTTGCTCGTCCTCTGGATCTTCCGCGATCCCAAGTTCATCGCCGGACTTGGCGCATTTTTCAAGAAAGGGTAATTCATTTTTGCTATTGATATTATATGTTGAGTTTAAATATGACTTTGTATTTGCTTTGAAAAAATATTTATATAGCGGCTATACTTTAAAAAACAATTTTAGGTACGTGACGGACGCAACAAGCGTCATCTTCGTGGTGATCATGCTCTTCATTCTTCCTGAGAACAAGCCATCTTGGCTGCCGTGTGGTTTGTCTACATTTATTTTTCTGGTTTCTAACTTTTTGATTTATTAATACATATCGAACCCTATACAGAATTTGCGTGCAGAGTTTCTGTGTTCTCCGATTCTTTCTTTCCTCCGCTCTAGCAGACATGAACGTTGTTTTTATGACGTTCCGTGCTGCTAAAGATCAAACGAGAATACAGAAAGGGGAAATGAAATAATACAATATGCTTATTTCCTTACGTTCGATAGCTTATTTTACTTAATTGACTTATTTTTAAACCAAATAAATTTGTGAACTTTGACAGGTGGAAAGAGCACAAAATCGAACAAGTCCCGGAATGGCCTTCTGGACTGGACAGTCATACAAGCGCAGTTTCCGTGGGCCGTCGTTCTTCTCCTCGGAGGAGGATTCGCTCTGGCGGCAGGCGTTAAGGTTTTTCAGCCATAGTTTTCAGTTTTAGCTTTTGTAGACGCCTTCGTAGACGCATTCAAAAATCGTGTCAACATTTCCTCACTTAAATTTCAACTTTTGCAGACATCTGGCCTGTCGCACGAGATCGGCAATGCGATGCGGTACCTTGGCACGCTGCCCACCTTCGCAATCATGACCATCTGCGTGCTCATCAGCGTTGCACTCACGAATGTCTGCTCGAACACGGTTCGTTCTGTTCAAATGACGTCATTTATCCAATTACGACATCAAGTACATATGTAGCTTTTTTTCTTCCAGGTCGTAGCCTCGATCTTCATTCCCATCGTGGCTGAACTGGCGACGTCTCTCGACACGAATCCCCTGCTATTCATGCTGCCGGTTACGGTAGCGTCGTCGTTCGCCTTCCTTCTTCCTGTTGCAACGCCACCGAACGCCATAGTCTTCGGCTCGGGAGTTCTTGAAGTCAAGGACATGGTCAGTTTCTACTCTGATTTGCGGATAGTTCAATGGAGGAATGTATAATGTTTGCAGGCGATCGCTGGTTTCGTGACGACGATCTCGTGTACGCTGCTCGTGCTCGCGAATATGGTCGTGGTCGGCCCGCCCGTCTTCGATCTCGCCACCTTCCCCGAGTGGGCGAGCCGCCCGGAGGAACTGGCCAACAATGCCACCTCCCTCCTCGTCTCTATCCTCTCCTCCAACAGCTCATTCGTCATAAACTAGACGCATCTTGCTGCTCAAAATGACACTTGACTTTTAAATTTGTCGTCATTCAGATAGTCTCCTCTCCTCTGGTGCTATCTACGTGTTCCAAAAGCAATTGTTTTTAGAATATGAAGGGTAGTCTTATTTCCTTCAACATTGCTTTTCCGCGTTCGCATAATGTGCTTATACTCTGCAAAATCAGCATTTTTTTTTTCGAATCCATTCCATTTCGAATGTTCCTTTTTGTGTCAATGGAGATGCGGTGAAAGGCGCCTGCCATATCTAGCGGCAAACAAAGCATGAAACGCTGCTGTTTAACTTCCGAATTTGCAAAGCCTGGTCTCCATACAACTTTAAACGACGGTTCTGCGGAAAATACTTGTTAAACTGGCTGGAGGGCGCCTTTTATCGCGTCTTCCATCAGGAAAGTTCTATGTGTGTGTTACGTAATAGCAGTAGACAGTATGTATGTATGTAGACTTTGTTTGAAGTGGCTGAAGGTAGTGAATATCTACAGTTAGTTCTTCCTATGTCTTCTCCTACCACCACTCCATCGGCACGAAATATTAATCCGTGTTCAATGCTTTTACCTTCTTAGCAGACCCCTGAATAAAATTCGAAGCCCGACAGATGTCGACAGCTTCTCATATCTGATGTTAGACGATACTGGTTTTAGTGATAATAAGAATTTTTGTGTACGTTATAGCGCAGTTGTACTACTAATGTTTTGTTTGAATTTTGTTTTTTTTGTCTGCTAAGCAATCTACATTTTAAAGCCGATTATCTTATTCTTTTCTTGGCATCGTTTTACATTGTACTCATTATAGAAAAAAAGAATAGTGCAATTTTAAAGAGCTAAAACGAATTGTTTTCGTAACAACGTTTTATTTCAATGGAAGATAAAAATAAAGCGTTGTTGTGAAAACCCTTCCGCCACTGTTTTCACTCTAGGGATTTTTACATTCTGGTTTCTGTACATGGAATTCAATTTATCGACAATACACAAAGCATCACGGATGCTGGCGCTGGGAAGAATATGAAAGGCTACATTGGAAGTTGATCAATGCATGCCCTCAATCGGCTGCATCATGAATACCAGGCTGTTCGGAATTTTTATTTGCATTTGTTGTCCGAAGATATGTATCCAAGAGATGAGGATGATTTTGAACTCATTTATCTTTCAATCACGCATACTCTAAGACATCATCATTGACACTTTCATCAGCTAAGATGGCCCAATCTAGAACGAAGGCTGACTTCCGCACAGAATCATGTTAATATGATGAATTGAAATAAATCTATAAGTCTTCTTTATTAATCCTTCTAAATTGTTTTTAGTGAACGTTTCAAATAGCAAGATTATGTTGAGATGACGAGAGACGACGTCTGACAGCGAGACTTGCAATTACCGCCTACCCATGTTCTTTTGCCGCCTCACGTCACAGAAGCTAATTGGAAAAAGGAAAAGGCAACAGAGCAATGCATACGCGAAAAACAAAAAAAAACGAGAGCATAGAGAATGGGGGTCTGGAGATGGGAGAAAACGAAGATCATTCAACTTCCAAAGAGATTCAAACCGAGAGCACGAAATTAACACAGAAAAAGATTGGGAGACAAAAGAAAGATGCAGAACAAAGAAGTGATGAGACTGGAGGAAGAGGGGATGCATGTATCTGGCCGCATGGCCCAAGATGGAGCGCCCAATGTGGGTTACAGGCCGGGCTGCGGAGAGCGGATTGCTCTCCAGTCCTAGCCGCGTCTCTCTTCTCTTTCTTGCACTGCACATCCATGCGGAGGCACAAGTGCGCAGGGCATGAGAGAGCACGTAGTCAAGAGAGAGAGCAGAGAGAAAGAGAGAGAGGAAAACGAGGAAGAGGTCACTAAGGGACACTGTTGAGGCGGACTGCGACTGCTGTCAGCGGACCATCCCAGCCTAGCTAGAGTGAGGGAGGCAGAGCAGGCGTTAATCCAATGGGGTCCACCAAGCCTCTCTCTTCTCTCCCCTTTTTCTCTCTCTCCCTCTCTATCTCTCTATCTCTCTCTCTCTAGCCCTACCATCTGCACTGATCCACTCTATCTCTTCCTGATCTTTTCTCCCTCCTTGTTCCCTCTCCTTTCTGCTCACTTCCTACCCCTTCCTTACCCCTCATCTGTGCTCCAGCATATACCAACCTTCCTTTGAGTGATCGATCCATTTATTCATAGAAGCCTAATCATTTGACCTATGTTACGGGAATCATCCTGCCATTGTATCGCCTCCACGTTTGTTGAACTTTGTCATCTTTGATTACTTACAATTAGTTATGCGTGTTTTCAAGGTCTATCATTATTTATCTACTAAAGTATATGTATTTTAATCCTTACATTACTCATTTCACTACTTTGATAGAGTTGTCCTCTCGGTGCAATTAGAGACTTGAAGAGAGAAAGAGAGAGAAGGTGTGAGAGAGAGAGAGATAGAGAGAGTAAGCTTTGCACAAGCTCATCCCTCATGAGCCTTGAATGTCTGGTGGATGAGCAGATGAAAAGGCGGAGAGAAAAAGCTGTAGAAGAAGAATTAGAAGGAAGATGAGGAAGAGGAGGTGGCAGAGACAGGGGCTGAGAGGCGAGAGGGCAAAAGAAGGGGGGCCTCCAGGCAGGAAGGAGGCAGGAATGCCTCCTCCTTGCCGTCAAGAAGTGGTTGCTTTGCAGCCTCCCTCCCCCCCTCCTCACGGCCTTTTATCTATTTCTCGCTAGCTCCATCTCCTCTCCTCTTCCGCAAAGTCAAAAGGAGTTTTCGACGCCAATTCGAACACTCTTCTCCTTCTCCTTATTTTCTCATCTCCACTCTGCTTTATCCTTGCTGAGCCTGTTCCGAAGAGAAGAAGCCTCCCCCATCTCCCTCCACCCACAACAACCTCAAAGACTGCTCGAATCATCTCCGTTTCTAGTATCAAGCCGCCACCCGACTTCCTCCCCATATCTTCTAACACCTCCTTATCCCTTAATCTTGCTGATTCAAGTGGCTCTTTAGTTTAAATCCCTTCCTATGATAGCGCTACTTCTTTCATGTTTTGCAGTGCCCATATACTTTTGAACTCTACATTTCCGTTTCCGTCCTCTTCAACATCGATGTATGCACTTTGTCTTTTACTTTGATGTGACGCAAGCATCGAAATCATGACGGAGTCAGAGCCGTCCTGGAAATCTACGTCATGCGGTAGACTTCTTTTTCCCGCGTAGTTCGAATGGCGCTCTTCCAAGTAATAGGAAGAGATTCAGCTTCTATAGCAATAATGTAACGAGTCTTGAGGAAGCAAAAGGAAGAGGAGGAGAAAGCATTTGTAATAGATCGGAATAAGGCAGACGGCTGCCATGGATGCGGAGCCATCTTTCTCCTTCCTTTCACTTTCTGTCTTGACTCTTCCCGTCCCTCTCTTCTGATTGAACATTCAATCTCTGCTCGTAATCAGCCAGCAACCGCAGGCGCTGGCTCCTCAAGAAGGTGTCTGTCTTGCTGTCGTCTTTTGGTGGTGGAGCGCGGGTATGGATGGAAGGCCGGAGACGGCTGACTCCTTGGCAGGTTCTCCCCGCTCCTCCCCGACGGGGCTATCTGACTTCCCGTGAGAGCGAGCGAAAGAAGACGGAAAGCCATATGGCAGTAGTGTTGGGAGAGAAAGAGAGAAGGCGGCATCTCTTGCGTTCTTCTTCTGGCCCTTCGTTCTCTCTCCTTCTTAGTCACTCTTCCCTCAGCTCAATCACAGCCGCGGCCGCGCTGCTGGGGCAGAAGCACCCAAACAGGGAGCCTCTCAACAGTCCTGGCACCTGCTATTAATGGCCAGCGTTGATGTCCGGAAAATGGCTCATGATTTCCTTCCAATTATCTTCAATATCTCAGCACATTTTGCATGACTGTTTCTGAAACATTCAGTAGTTTGCTTCTTGCCGCCAGAAACCGCAGATTAACGCTGATAGATAGGATGACTAGTGGTATAGAGGGATATATGTATGTATGTCGATCATGTTTTGAAAACATGGCTTAGTCGCGACATGAGAAAGTGGTTCTGCCTTGGTAAAGATCTGTCTGGCATTATTAGCCGGGCTGTGTGTGTTCTTGCAGACTTGGCAGTCATGGAGACGCGAGGGGAGAGGGCATCGAGGAGCCGAATTCTTCTTCTTCTCCTTCCTCGTGCATGCAGTCGTCTTTGGGTCGTTTCCGTAGTGGCAGGCGAAGTATGATTGGGTCGCTCTGGGAGGACCAAAGATACAAATCGCGCGTCTGAGAAAGAAAGAGAGAGAGAGCGAAAGAGAGAGAGAGAGATAAAGAGAGAGATGATGAAGAGGGTTGGAGAGGCGTAGAGGTAGCAGGAGAACTGCAGCCTCTACCACATCTCCCTCCGTCTGACTTCTCTCGCCGCGTGGCTTCTTCTCTCACTAGAACAATGCGCTTCTCACAAAGCAACTACAAACCTGTTGAATCCTTGTCCCTCAATGCCTTTTCACTGTCAGCTTGTCTTTATTTCCAACAAAAAATATAAACGCTTTGTGCTTAAGCTTTACTCGATGTAGATGTGGATAAGACACACATCTTGTGTGATTAGTGTGTTTGAGAGTTGGAGGGAGTACTTATCACGAGTTGCCATCTCTAGGCGGATATGCTCTCTGGCGTGATGTCAAGAGCCATTGAGGAGGGGGGGGAGGACCCTAGCAAAACCCATTGAGCCTGGACGGACTGGCCGGGCGGATGCAAGAGACAATCGCAGTCTACTGCATTGGAGGGCAGTCCCGACTGTTGTTTAGAAATGTAACAACGAGTATGCTTTCCATTCTTTTTTAAACATTAAATCTGATTGACAATTTTTGATATATTTCCAATCTTTTAAAATACACTAATGGTATGATCGAAGAGATAGATGTTTATACGTAGCAATTGAGTACCTAATTGGCGCTTCATTTATAACACTGACCGCGACCAACCATATTTTGTATGACGCTTAACTTTGTTTTAAAAATTCTAATTGTATGCGTGCGAATTCCACTTCTTGCAAATTTGGTCACGTGTGATCAGCATATTATCTCTTCTCTTTGGCGACAAATTTGTGCATATAAATGCTCAATGCAGCGAGAAGCTTCTCGTCTTCTAGTAAATATTTTCTTGACTTTCTTTCCATTATTTGAGATTATACGCGCGCTACTTTTCTCCAGAAATGACGAGACATATATAAATAAATCTCTTCGAAGGAGGCAAAAACCTTTCTTTTTAAGCATTATAGCGAGGCTATAACTGAAGTAAACTGCAATGTTAAGACAAATGCGTACGCCTACTTCGTTGGCTGTGGTGCTAGTATGATTTATTTCCGAGATCTATGTTGATATATTTAAGCGTTTTAAAAGTGTTCAGTATTGTAGTGTTTTGGCACCATTTTAAAATCCCTGCTGTTTAATCCTTGATTCCCTGTGTTTTGCACTTTAACTAGGTGAAAATGAGATGCTTCCACGCAAACTACAAGTGCGAATAGTTTGATATGCAGCAAAAGATACCGTCCAACACACAAGAAGCATCATTTGCTCAGCATCATCATAGTGCATATATCCTTGAAGCTCATGATTTAGATTTCTGTATTAATATTCCGTGTAAATTTTTGGCCTTCAAGTGATTCCCACCTCTATCCGCTTCGGGACCGTAGTCATCTAAAAAGGCAATGTTGAGAAAAAAAGGTTGTCGAGACTTCTTCGCTAATCTGCTCGCTCACCACTTTCTCATTTGGTTTTTCTTATGATATTTGAGTCGCTTCACTCTCAAAATTGATGAAGCAATAAAGAAATCTAATGGATCTAGTCTATTTTCATCATGTTTAAAACTCATTCACATCATCCATGCATTCTAATTTTCGTGCTAAAACCAATCACCAATGTACCTTGTCTAGAAGGTATACAGATGGAGCTTTTAGGTCGAAGAGTTTATTCAGATAAGTAATATGCAAGGAAAGTGCATTTGCGACGCTCGCGAAAAAGAAGAAGTTAGAAGAGAAAGGTTGTGAATGAAACAGAAGGACTGAGGGAGAACGCGCCATATGCATATGTGCCTATCTGCGAAAAAAGCGAGCCGTGTCTCTCTCTCTCACATAGCCTTAGTACCTAGTTGTACCCGGTAACCTAGAGGTTTATGCTTTGTTGCATTCTGTCGTCGTTGGGTGCACATCCATGTGGCGTAGTCATCCATCGGTCTAGGACTCCTAGGATGAGAGGGTTAGGATAGGGGCGTAGGAAGGGAACGGGGTTAGCGAGGAGAGGAGAGAGAGAGAGAACTCGGTCTGTGCTGTCTGGGCTGGAAAAAGACGGAACGATGCCGCGGAGGACCAAAAAAGCGGCGTAGGCCGAACGATGGCCCTGAGAGTTGAACACACTCACTAGCTGACTGACCGACTGACTGACTGCTGCAAGTTGTCCTCCGTCCCTCATCCCCCCCCTCTTCGATCCCATCTTTACTACCTCCTCCTCCTCTCGTTCACTCTCTTTCTGACATACATACATACATACATACTACTCACCACTCTCTTTTCGATTGCACGTGCCAATCGTCTTCCTTAATCACTAACCAAGCATCGCATTCTTCTTTATATCTATTTCTCCCTTTTGTCTTCCTTTTCTCTCCATCCCATCTCTCTCCCTCATACTCTATTCCATGTCTCACAGCCAACAAAATCTCTTCAATTTTTTTTTACAACCGCCTGCCTTTTGCTCACTGTATCGAGAACGGAACTATGATAAAAATATTCTGTCGTGGACTTTCCCATCGACGCCCCTAACTTTGTTGAGTAGGCACAACAATCAGACATTCCATTGCGATAATATTGCTGACGTTTTATGTATGCGAATATTTTCTCCGTGTCATTTTCTATATTTTCTGGTGTGTCATCATGATTTGGTTTTGTTAATTGATGGAGGCAAAAACTTAATTTTGAATTGCCGCCTTTTTGCCTGACACGAAGCAAAAGAGTACGTATGTGATTTAGAAAGAAGATCTACAATAGCCAGGAAAATTCGAAAAGATTATGTTCTTGTTCCTTTATAAAAAAAAAATGTTTTTTGATAGCTAATTAAAAACTGGAACTATCGCCTGAAATATTGCTGCTTAAAATATATGAACGTAGCTTGCGTCATTTTTTTGCATTATGGTTCAATTGCAATTATGGATTTCAGAACACCCAAATTGCATACAATTTATCTCTGCAATATCTGCTCAGCCTTTCTTGGCATTGCTGTCACTGCTCAGAAGGAAAGTGTCAGTAATGGTTATCAGATCATACGGCTTGAGGAACGTGTCAGGCAAGGAGAAGTAAAAGAAAGCGGCAGAGGAAAGGAATGAAATGATTTGGTGATAAAGAGAATAGAGAGAATCAGAGAAAGTAGAGGGAAAGGAGTCGTGATAGTCTGTGATTAAAAGAACCACATGTGTTCACGTCGAAGCCACCTTCAAGTTCACTTCACCCCTTCATACTCATTTTCTATTCTCTCTTTCTCCCTGTCTGGCCATTCGATATTGCCAGTTCATTTGAGACTTATTGTATGATATGTATGAGTACTTTGCACATTTTTTGCGCTGAGTTTCGCTACTCATTTTCCTTGATCGGATTATAATTTGACTGTGATCGAGTTGTTTCGTGTCTGGTACCTCTGACGCGATTCTGAACAAATTGATGAGAGAACGAGTGTTATGGATTGTCTGCAGAGGACGTCGTCCTCGCTGGTGTCGCTGTCATCTGCCCCGGGGGCATCGGGAGGAGGAGGCAGGGCGGAAGCGGGCGGACCGCTCTCTCGCATGCAGCACATGCTGGCCTCGTCGCCCGCCGGCATGGCCGCCGCTCAGCAACCGCCCCATCATATGCATCAGCATCGTCAGTTTCCCCCTTCCCCCCATTTCCATCGACTCTTTCGTTTACTCTTTCCGCAGTTTGAACTCTGCCTAATCTCAATACATTCAAATGTAAAAGAAATCAAATAAGACACCAGCGAATTTTGACATTTCTAAAAACATTTCTTCGTACATACATACACATGTACATATGTAGATAATATACATAGACATGTCGACAAGTCACACTTTATGCATAAAACTAATATTTTCCACATGATAAATCGTTAAGCTGTAGACATATATTTTGTAAATACATACATATGCATGTATGTATGTACGTGCATATATTTGCAAAGTGGTGGCGAATTGTTCACAATGAAAGTTTTATAATGTTTAATGAGTTACTGACCATAATTTTCGTTATCTTTTAATTCCACTTTTGGTGTTCATTGTTTAACACAATGACAATAATAGAATGACGTTCAAATTTATATTTTTACAGGGAATGTTGCGTTTTCCTATTCAAATGATCTTTGAAAAGCAAATAGAAGAAGAATTTACATTTACATTGCTACGAACCTGCAAAAATTAAAATGATTAATAATGAAATTTTATTGATCTTCAGTTTTCATGTAATGTTTCCACTTCATAGGGAAAAAGGGTTCAATTTTCACATAGCAAACATTAATTTCAACTTTTTATACCAAGTCGTCGCAAATTTAACATATTTCATATGATAGAAAAAAATTTATGACAAAAAGAAACGTTCATTTAATTAATTGTTGTTTCAGAAAATTTAAATTTGAAAATAGGACCTTTTTAGCATTATTTAATTAACCTGACTAGTGAGAGAATTGTTCTTTTTCTAATCAAATTAGATAAGTGAAATTTTCAATAGATGCACTTCTTAAAAGAGTTCTTGAAAAAAAAGAATATTGTGATTATTTTTTTAAAGGTTACAATAAATTCAGTAATAAATAAGAGAAATTTTCCAGCTCACATGATGGGCTTCCACATGATGCCCGGGATGCCGCCTCGGCCGCCTGGCCACCCGGGCTCGCCGGCGCCTCCGCAGATGTACCGTGGCACGCCGCCCATGCAGCCGCCAGCGCCCTCTCATTCTATGATGCGGCCGCCTGGAATCGACAAGAATCAGTCAGTTAAAATGCGAACATCTCACCGCACGGTCGTTCGAGAGCACAGAGTAAAACAATTGTTGAAGAAATCTTCTTGATAACGAGATCAAAAATGGAGGTAATGGACAATGTCCACCCCTATTTCGATATTCAGAAAATATAACGTACATACATATCTACGAGTTGCATTAAAAAGGCTACATTCGAAATTCAGCATTTTGGATGATAGATAAAATTGATTACGGAATTTTCTCTATTAGAACCCCCGGGGGTTCTATTTTTCAATACCCGTGCAGGGGAGGGTCACTATTAGAGGGAAGGGTTCTATTAGAAGGAGGGGTACTATTTTTCAATGTGAGCTACTAAAAGTTTGATAACAATATTTTATGCTCTAAAAGGAAAAATCTTAGCTCGAATTCTATTTAATAATCACTGTAATATCCAATTTACCACATATCTTGAATGAATTTGCCATCGTTTTATTGGGAAGAGCAACCCATGCCTCCAAGATCCATTCGAGGTACATCTCGAGCAGAGGTCTTAGACTGTTAGGGGGGGGGCACTATTGGAGGGGGGATTCTACTAGAGGGAGGGGTTCTATTTTTCAATGGCACTTTCAGAGGGGGGTACTAATAGAGGGGGGGGGGGTTTGGTATAAATGGGGGGAGGTACTATTAGAGAAAAAACAGTATTCTTATTGGCAACAACTAATTATTTAAATAAAAAAACTTGTTGTCTGGTGAATTAGAATTGGTGATTTTTTTTGCGGTAACTATTTATAAACAACTTCTTGGCCTGTGTAATTTTCTGCTCACTTCACCCCTTCGAAATCTGTTTTCACATGGCTACGTTCGCATGGAACATCAATTGGCTCCGATTACAGATCATTCTCTCTGATATCTTTTATCCTTCCTTATAATCTAGAGTTCTCATCAAACAATTCAATGTGATTTAACACTATTTTGAAGAGATGAATGATCCGTCCGAACGAGAGATCCAGACTCCCGCTTTGTTGATTGTAATCATCTTTCTCAATGCCTTAATTCGAAGCACTATGGCGATTATTAACATTTAGTTGATGACTTTCGCGATTCAACCCACTTCTACTTTGTCCACATTTTTTCTTATACTGTCAGATCCGCGCGCATTCTACTGAAGAATAGAACCCCTGAATGGTCTGACCCCCGCCACCAGGCTCGGGGCCTCCTTTATTTTCGCCTGCCTATTTTTCGTTTCCCCTGTTTGGTGAGAGCTCTTGCTCGTGCAGTCGGCGTATTCCTGCGCCCTCTACTTCTCTGCCGCCTCCACACGCACTCTCTCCCTTCTCTCGCCTCATTCCATCACCTCTGCTCTCTTCGCACTGCACAACCTCTCTCAATCTATTGTCTCTGTGTTCTCCCGCCTAACCACACTCTTTCCTCGCTGCGCATCGACCGGCCACACTCACATGAACCTCTTCTTCCCGCTCCCCACCCCGTCCATATCCTCTGCGTGTCTCACCTCGCCGGAGGGCCGCCCTGGCACGTCTGGCACGCTCTCTCCTCAAGCGCATCGTGACATGCCTGGGTTGGCTTAGGCCCAGTTCTCTCTCTTCGCTGCCAGCCCCTCTTCCAAATGTTGCATAGTACACATCATAGCAGAGACAAGCATTATGGCTAGGAGAGCATTGAATGATGTGGAAGCAGTAATAGGAAATGAGAACAGCGAGAGAATAGAAGAGAGCGAGGAAGGAAAGCGAGAGAGTCTATGGAGAGACAGAGAGAGAGAGAGAGAGAGAGAGAGAGAGAGAGATAGAGAGAGAGAGAAAGAGAGAGAGAAAGAGAAAGAGAGAGAGAAAGAGAGAGAGAAAGAGAGAGAGAGAGAGAAGAAAGAAGACGATTCTTTCACGATAGTTCCTAAACAATCACGTCATCGCTTTTTCTTCTCTCTGCAAACGCAAAAGGAAAACAGCAGCCACTAGGCTTCAAAGGCCACTATTGTAAAATGGATTCCTCTTCTTCGTTTTCCATGCTAACAGTGAAAACGAGAAGAGAGGTGAGAGAAAGGGCGAGATGAGAAGTGAAAAGAAGTGGTTTAGTTGATATCACGACGAGCTTGTTCGTATATGGCAAGATGATGTGCAACACTCACAAGAAAAAGGAGGTCATTTCTGCAACAAAATAAATGACCGAAGTAGGGCATACAATAAAACTGACTGAGAATTATTCATGTAGACGCTCATTGGAATATTAAAAGGTCTCGGATAATTGATAATGGCGGAAATGACAATACAAATGAATAGCGGAATAGGCCTCAGTTGGCTGGAAGGCAAGTCTAGAAGAATGTTTCGTGTTCGTCGTAGTGTGGAGGGAAGAAGCCGAGCTAGTGCGGACTGACTGAGTGTGCCGGAGGCAGCCCGAGAGAGAGTGGGAAAGTGGCAAGGACAGTTCCTCCTGGCGTGGCTTCGTCCGCCAGCCACATCTGCTGCCCAGCCAACGCTGCTCTCCCTCTCTCCCTCTCTCCTCTCCCGTCTCATTTGCCCAAGTAGGCGACGACACATGCAGCCGCGTGTGTGTCTCTGTCGTCGTGGCTTTTTTTCGTCGCCTCCCTTTCTGTGTGTGCCTGTTACGCCTCACTCGTTGAAGGAGACTTCTTGATGATGAGAGAGTGTGGCGATGAGAGAGACATGGAGAGAAGACTAGAGAGAGAGAGAGAGAGGCAGACGGCCACAAGAGTAGGAGGCTATCAGGAAGTGGCAGGCGCACTGAGTGGACAAGCCCGGCTCATTAAGGCCATCATCCATCGCTCAACGAACACTCTCCATGTACAATCAGAGGAAGGGGGGTGAGGCTCGAGTGGCCTATGATGGCCTTTTCCGATCTGATCAGACCGACGATAAGAAATCGAGGTGAGAGGTTAACATCGAAACACAATCTATTACACTCTCTTCTCTCTCACTCTCGCTCCTTCTCATATCTCTCTTTTCTATCGTTCTCTCTCCCTCTCTCTCATCTTCATTCTATCGTTCTTTCGGCTGCTCCCTCTTTATCTGTACTTGGACGTTGATTTCTTCATCGTCCATTTTCTTTTTCCACATTTGTACGAATGAGTAATTTCGAACAATGCCCACAGTGAAAATCAGACTGAATAGGACTAATTTTAACATATCGAATTTTGATCATCTCGCTCGCTTTTCTTTTTAATCATCTGTAATTTGTTACCACAAGTCCTGAGTTGTTGGCAATAGACTGCGGGCACTTACTTTATTACCCTCTTCCTTCATCGACACCTCTCCCTCACTTGTGCTTGAGGCTGTCTGGCTTGTCCTCACTTTGCACTTCTTACACACTCCATTCCTCACTCTTGACACACTTGTCATGTGTGGCAGAACATGGCAGGTATATTTTTAGGCGCCAATAATTATTAGCGAGTCTGCATCACATGCTAGAATGCTACCGAGTACGCTTCTTTATGTTGTAAATATTTGGAGACTACTTTGATTCTGACGTCATTGTGGTGACTTCACATCGCATGTTTAAGTACAATTTCATTCTTTCTTTCTTTCTTACTGTAATCTCTCTCTCTTTCTGCCTCTCACTTCCCTCCCGTACTTCCATCATACTATCTCTCTCATCTCTTTGTCTCTCTTTTACACCCATGCTTTTCTCTCACTCCACCGTTCTATTTCGTGTCCTTCTCAAAGAATAGAAGCAAGCGTACCACTCAAACCATTCAAGGCCACCCTTTGATGCGCATACAATGAGATTTGGCAGTTTCCATGACTTCTTCGCACATGGTACTTTTATGACTGGTTTTATTCTTCATAGATCTTTTTTTCTCGTCGATTAACTCACTGAGCGATCCCTTGTGCCATCGTTCATTTTCAGCTTTCCGCATGTGTATCAACACTGTATCAACACAGTTTGTATGTATGTATGTTCAAAAGTAGATACATAACGTTCATCACAGTTTACAATGTAGACCTTTTTGTGCACATTTGCTATAGTTACTGTTTACACTGACGTAAAAATTATATGAATATTTACACTGCGGTAATTGTAATGCACCCCTTTTTGAAACTCGGGCGATCGTAAACATTTTATGGCTATTTTTTAAGTGCAAGCGATCATAAACCGATAACCGATGATTATACCATTATCCTATCAGTGATTCACGATAGCTGCGGTTGCTCTTGGCCATTACAAAGAAGCCAGCCGACCCCAAGGGTCAGGGGTCGACCCCTGAGGGAGAGGAGGGGGGGGGGCAGCGGAGTGGCCTGGTCGCCTTTCTCTGCCTCGTGGCGCGGTCGGCCGTCCTCCTTCTCGTCCTCATGCCGATCGATTCCTCGCCCTCCTCCACCCTCTTTTCTCTTTCTCTCTCTTCGCTGTCTCTTTCTCTCTCTGCGCTCTCTCCAGCTCGCACACACTCTCTCTGTATTTCTCTCGCTTCCCTTCGCCTCTTCAACCACCTCGAACCCTCGCTCTGTCCTCACTCACTCCCGGGCAGAACTGGTCGTCTCGAAATGGAGCACTCATCATGTACACATTCATTACTCTTACACTTGTGTTCGCCTTTTATGATCCGCACACCTCTCTTTTTCCCATGACTTTCATCAAGAAGTGTGAAGTGTGCCAATGAATCAGTGTTAATTTCTCCAGCCGTTATTACTTGTGCCAAAGGCATCTACTGCCGAGGGCTCTCTGCTACTCTCGCTTGCTTGAAGAATTCTTGTAAATAACAGTATGCTGAGATATGAAGTAATGGCAAGGCAAGGCAAGACCAGCTTAGATATCCAGCCACAACCTCTGCCCGAATTCCCGTATACACGCGCATTCAGGCCAATGAATGAATGAGTCAGCGACAAATTTACTCTTCTCAAAGCGCTTTCGCAAATGGAGAGAGTTGATCTGAAAAGGGCAATTAGACAGTCGGCCGCGCGACTGTGTGCAGAGGGAGTCGAGAATAAGTGATGATCACGTGAGAGACGAATGAGGTAAAAAGCCCGGTAGGGATCTGCGAGGGAGAAAGAGAAAAGAACAGAGAGAGAGAGGAGAGAGAGAAGTGAGAGAGAAAGCGAGAGAGAAAGAGAGAGAGAGAGAGAGTTAGGGAAACAGAGTGCGGGAAAGGTCCCGTTTGGTGTGTCGACCGGTGTCCGTCGCCGTCATCTCAACCATATTTGCACTGTACGGCTGACACGGCTGGTGCGCACGAGTCTTCGTTGTCGTCCATCCTCTCTCTCTCTCTCTCTCTCTCTCTCTCTCTCTTTCTCTGTCACTCTCTCTCTCTTTCTCTCCTTCTTTGACGTCGTCATCGTCCATGTACTCACCCGTTTGCTACTCTCATTCTCTTCCCTGATCCCTCTCTCTCTCTATCTCTATATCTCTGCCTCTCTCTCTCCCTCTCTCTCTTTGTTTCTTTGTTTTCGTTCTGCCTCCATATCTCTCACTCTCTTCTTAGCCTTCTCATTGTCATCATTGGAATCGCCTTCCTTCTGATACCTTCTCCATTTCGCTTCGAGCTATTCAGGCCGTGCACTGCGAGAGAGCCGTATCACAATACTTGACTCTTCCACTTTTTTCTCTATTTTCTAGCTTTGCCTCCTCCCGTTTTCTAGTCCCAAAACGTGAGTATCAGCCCCATTTTATTCCTGAACTCCGCGAAAGAATTGATAGTATCTCATGTTCCACTCTCTTAATTCCCTTGTAGTCTACGATTAGTGAACCCCTTTAATTGTTGTCTTTTTGTCTACACAGAGGCCTCTGATAAGAATAGCAACGCGCCCCTCCCGGTTTGCTAATGGCACACGCAGTCTAGTATGCACGAGATCTCATCTCATGTTACTTTTGAATGATAAGCATCGAAACTGTCTCTTGTTGTTGCTCATTTATTCCGCAATCAACTCTATTCTCTCCTTCTCTTTCTTCTCTCTTCACTCTAACTCCTTTTTTTCTCTCCCCCCCCCCCCCCACCTTCTCCATACTCTTTCTCCCTTCTTCACAATCCCTCTTCTCTCCTCTCTCTCTCTCTCTTTTTATTTCTCCCTTGTTCGCATCAACGATGAATCATCGTCTGCAAGATGCATCAGATAAATGTTGCGAATCGTTGCACATTAACACTTTGTATAGCAATACGATAGAAGTAGCTTTCCATCATCTTCCTTCTCTTAGAGGATAGAAAAAAGAGGAATGAATAGTAGTGAGAAGGCATGCCTGAATACAAGTAAGGAAAGCTGAATGAACGGTGCGTATTCTGCGAGGTTGCCTGCTGCAAACATGCCCCTCTTTCATCCTCTCTCCTCATTCTTAACGAACATTTCTCATCACTCTCTTTCTCTCTCCCCTTTCTCTATCCCACTCTCCCTCCCTCTTTACATCTTTGTCTCTACCTCTCTCGCTCTCTCTCTCTCTCCCTCTAACCTCTTTGTCTCTCTCTCTCTCTTTTCCCCTCTTTATCTCTCACTCATCGATTGATTAGAATCGATGTTTTGTGCATATTGTATGGTGGGTGCAGCTGTGCGTTGCGAGAGCATGGCACCTGTCTTGAGTCTCTCCTCTATCCACTGCGAGTACTGCTGAAGATGTCTTCGCTTTATTCTTCTGCTTCTCCGGCTTCTGTATTGCTCTCCTCCGTACACGTGCGCGTGCATGCACACAGATGTATGTCGTCGCTGTCACACAGTCTGAATGCTCCCCTCTCTCCTCTCCCTCGATTCTTCCCTCCTCCCCCCTCCTCCTCTTCGTTCTTCTCCTTTCCCTCCTCAGGGAAAGCGGAGCCGCTCAATTACCCGCTAATTCTCAATAAGACCCTGATGAGGGGAGGGAGAGGGAGAAGCACACGGTCAGAGGCATGGAAGAGGAAGAAGAAGCGCGTGAGGCTTCGTTTGCCCTCCGGGACGAAGCAAAGATGGAGAGGCTCCCGGTCTGCTGCCCTCTCCGCACGACTCAGAATGTTCTCTCTCTCTCTATCTCTCCCTCTATCTCTCTCTCTGTCTCTTTCTCTCCGTTCTGTCTCAGTCTCTCTGCGTCTGCCCTTAAACGCCCTCCAGCATGTCTGAATTCGTTCTTTACTTTCTCGTTTTCTTTTCCTCTGGTTCTTCTTTCCTCATTACTCACTTTCTCTTTCCTTTCTTTCTCACGATTACTTTCTCCCTCTCACTCCCTTTCGCTCCTTCTTCTTTTCGTTCACTCTCTGTCTCTCTCTCTCTCTCACTCTCTCTCTCTACTTCTCGTTCTCTCTCTTTGCAACCCTTCCTTTCATCGTTTTGCCTCGACGCTTGCCGCTCGACGTTTAACGAACCTTATTTTCCACTCTGGCTGAAGAATTCGGAATGTTGAGACGAAGCCATGCCCAAGCCCGTTTTAGGCATCTCTCTCTCCTCAATTACTGAAATATTCACACGTTCACGCAGAGCACTCCGATTCATTTCAAATCCTTTACACCTGTGCTTATTAGATTATGAACTAAATGCCTGTCGCCCAAATAGTAGATCGCTAATTAAGAATAAGTAATGAGTAATTTTTTTTTTAAATAAATACGGTAATCATGAGATTTGCCTAATTTTCGTACCTTTCATCTCCGATGTCCATCGGTCATCGGCCTTCACTGATCATGGCTGAGCCATTATCGACCATTTCTCTCTTTCTTTGTCTCTCCCTTCCATTAATCTCTCTCTCTCTCTCTTACCAGTCGTCCTCGAACACGCCTAATCACATTGACCTCGCCGTCCAGCTCTCTCGTGCTCTCGGCTCTCCTACTCATTAATATCTCTCTCGCTTCCCTCATGCTCTCTGTCGGTCACTCTCTCTCTCTACCATCTATTTAATCTATCTAATCTATCTTCTCTTTCTTCTCTCCCGGCCTCTCACCTTTTTCATACACATCTTGTTAGCCCCCACGAGATAGTAGGAGGCTGTGTGTGGTAAGCATTGACGGATGAATTGGTGACGACGCCACTGGCATGACTTGAAGAGAGTGTGCGGAGAGAAGAGAGTCAAAGAAGCGCATTTAGAGAGTGCGGCGAGGAAGATAAAGGAGAGAGAGAGAGTGATTGAGAGAGAGAGGTAGAGAAAAAGAAGAGCAGAAGAGAGAAGCGAGAGAAATAGAGCGATGCCCTCTGTTTTTCATTGGCAAAGACACGTCTTCTGTATTGCCACAACAGCATGAGCGTGTTATCTGTGAAGTACAATATGAGGATGAGTGGAGGGCCTGGAGCCATTGAATTGGATGCACATGGACAACCGAGCAGCCTCAGCCACTTTAAGAATTATTCTGGCGAATTATTCCAGATCAAGTAGACGACTTTTGTTTCCGTTTCAAGAGGATCATCAACCTGAATATAATCTCTCGGCTAATCGTGTGTTCGATTGATTGTCAAGGACTTATAGGCATGTGTAACCGCAATTAGTGGTCAGCTATTCTGCTGGAAAGAGAACTGGCCAACCAACACTCGTACTTCCGTGAGCTAGAGGGGATTTGAGGAAATAATGCGCTAGGATTAAAGGAAAATGTGTCTGCGAGAGAGTGGAGAGAGGAGAACAGAGGGGAAATTTGGCAACAGTGAGAGAGAAGAGACGAGACACATTGATGAGAGATGGAAAGAGAGATACAGTGTAATAGAGAGAGAGAGAGAGTGATGCAGAGAGGTAGAAAGAGAAAGTAAGTGCTATGAAGTGAGGGAGTCCACTAGATCGCGAGGTGGATGAAGCTAGATTTGGTGCGTGCCGGGAGCCGGTCAATCCGCGGCTTCTCTCTCTCTCTCTCTCTCTCTCTTCCTCTCTCTCTTTCTCTCCAACCGGTCTCTGAGCAGTCCTCGATCCACGCAAACACGTTCTCGCCATTTACCGAAAGAAAGAAGAGAAAAAAACGAGCTGCCGTCGTCCAAAATGCCATGGCAGATGAAGGGAGCTGCGGCCACGTTGACATCTCTTAAGATTTTTACTCCTGCGCAGCTGAGCTAACCATTTTTTTCGTATAACACTGTGATAGCTATCGAGAAAAGAACACAAATAAGTAGCAATTTGAATCAATTAAGAAGTGTCGCAAAGTTGTTTCATTCAAATGCTGATTCACTTTTTTCCCTCGACTTCCTCGTCGGACTCACGTGTGTGGTGGTAGATTGCGCACACGCAAAGTCTACCACGTGACTTCGGAGGGCGTGAACGGATGGAACCAAGAAGCACCGCAACCATTCGGGCAGCGCACACTTACTAAAAACATCCTGTTGCTTATCTTTCTGCTTCTTTTTTTGACTGTAGATAAACGAGTTCTTCTGCGATAATTCATTGGGTTTTCTCTCCTGCTTGCCATGTCTCCTCTCATTGGTATTCAATCAATCTTACAGCAGTTTTTTCTTTGTGTAGATAGTGTTGCGCGATACAAGTGTTGGTGTTGCTTGAGAGCACGGTATATTGCCAGCCGGTGGTTAAAATGACTGCCCTATTCTCTCATGCTTCTGCTCCTCTTCTGCGCATTCTTCAGTTCGACTAACTCAAAACTGCACTTGTGGCCAAACCGACAGCGAATTTCTTCTTGTTTGATACTTCTTTGTGCGAATCTGTACTTGTACACTCGTTCTAAGAATAGAATTTGAATGATTCGTGCGCAATATGCCGACTTCCAAGGAGGCTAAACTCCACGGCATAACTACAAATACATATGTTTATGGCGGGAGGGCATAGAGGGCGAGGGCGAACTTCACATTCTTGTAGTAGTAGCTGCCGGGTACCGCACACGCTTGGACGCATCGATAAAAAGTGGTGGCCATGCATCCTGTGCGAGGGCTCGGCGAGTCAACCCAATACTTTCTCTCTCTTTCTTTTTCTCTTTCTCTCTCTATCTCTCTCTCTATCTCTCTCTCTATCTTTCTCTCCCTCTTTTTCTATCTCTCTCACCCCAAGCCTGCTTCTCACTTTGCATAGTTTAGTTCCGCATTTTCTTTCTTAAACTAAATTGAGCTCAATTTAAATTTTTTTTCTAAATCTTTTTTTCTGCTTCTCAAGTTCTCGTGTTCTTCTGAGCGCCTCCTCCGCCTCTCAAATAACCTTTTTCGTGACGTAATCAGGCGATGCTCCTCGTAGTTGGGAAGTGACGCACACATACATATTTTGTAGCTTCCGTTCCTTTTTCTGGCTCGTCTGAACGTAGTCGATATGAGCGATGTATCCACCGTATAGCTTCTCTGTCTCTCATTTCTCCCTCCCCTCTTTCTCTCTCTCTCTCTCTCTTTCTCTCTCTCTCTAGTCACTCCTCCCCTATTCCTCGTTCTATTTGCTTTGTTCACTTGTACTCTCAACTCTCACATCGACTTGTCGGGACAGCCTAAAGATGCCTTGTTTTTCATTCGTAAATAGACTTTTTTTTCTTTGCTAGGATTTTGCGTGATCTTTATTTTACTAATTTAATTATGTAATACTACCTGCGAATCGTGGTATTCTGTTGATCGGTGACCAATTACAAATCGATAATAATGTATGTTGTCCTTGCGATGTATTCGTGTCCCCGACCCGTGCCCCGCTTCCCGTCGTTGTGGAGTGCAAGTTTGTCTGGCTGGCTGAATGTCGTGCTTCTTCTAGGTGTGCGCGGCGTACTGCCTGTCGTCCCTCTCTGGCGTGTGGTTCATCGTGGTGGTGTCTCTCGGGGGCAGTGTGTGCGCCTCCCTCCCTTGTCCTCCTCCTCCCACCACACACATTCGCGGCGTGCTTAATCCGTGGTGGCTGCCTGCTGATTGTGCGCCCTAAATATGCTGCAGCCACAGGTACCACCGCCACCGAATCAGCCGCCGGCGCCACCGGGAGGAGTAGGCGCGCCGCCAGCCGCGCCGCCGCCCGTCAGGATGCCGCGGCGACGGAATAATCAGGCGACCAACCCGGACGGGACGCCCGCGGCACCCAAGCCGCGAGTGCGCAAGTCCAAGAAGGAGACGCAGGCGCAGCAAGCAGCGGCTGCGGCGGCGGCTGCAGTCGCCGCGCAGCAGGCTGCGCTTGAACAGCAACAGCAGCAACAGCAACAGCCGAAGCACGAGCCCACCATGTACGACCCGCTCATGTCGAATGGCGGCATGCTGCTCATGGATGACGGCAGCGGCATGTACGACGCGTACGGAGGAGGAGGCTACCACCACCACCACATGTACCAGGCCGGACCCCCGCCGCCCTCCCACTTCGACTCCGCCGGACCTCCCCACATGCATTTCGCCGCCACGTCCGGTGCCATGCCACCGCCGCCTCAGCAGATGTACGATAATATCAGATATCTATCTATTACCTATCTCTCTTCTTTTCATTAACTAATAAGCTTGAAGGTTCTTCCTCAAAAAGACTCTTTCAAGCAAATCCCAGACGATCGCAAGGCTTATTTTAACGCAGATTGATTGGGGATCATCTCCTAGCTCTGCCTTCGGCTAATCTCTTGAGCTATTAAGCCAAGCCTAAAACTCCAGACCAAGAAGTAAGCTTTCATGCAGCACTTGGGCTTTTCCGTTTCATACTAGTTTCATAAAAACAAAGTCACAGCGACATGCATCCCAAATATATGTCTACACGTTGGAGCAGTCATCCAGAATTCTCGGTTAAAACAAGGCCGTTTATTTCCAAATTCAGACGGTATGTTTACACAAGAGAGAGGCATTTCTTCTCCCTCTCTTTGCTCAGCCGAATTGCCATGCGCTATGTCTCGCATGTTGAAACAGCCCCAATTCTGGTGAGCATTGCCCCCCCCCCCCCGCTCTTCCACCCACAAAACGGCCGTTTTCCTTGCTGACCGCAAACCCTCTAAGGACAGGCTGTAAACCGTGAAAACGACGGGATACTTACATAAAACAACGAATTGCCGTACATAAACGTACTTTGATGAACCTTAAAGGCTAGCTCCAGGTTATGGGCATCTCAAATGGTATTCGAAAATATTCTATTCTCAGAGCATCATGTGTAATTAAAATTGTCTGCATAAATTAATATGCAGGAAAATGTTAAAAAAGAAAAACGGGAAAATCAAAGACATGTAATCCGAAAAAAATGCAGATTGAGTGATCGAGAGAGTAAACGGATCACACGAAAAAAAAATTATTTAAAAAAAAAGATCTTGACCATCCCTGATCTCAGGATGCGGCAGTCGTTGATCCCGCCTGGAGCAGCTGCAATGGGAGGCATGCCCCCTCCTACTTCTGCTCCGCCCTTGCAAGCACCTCTCCAACCGCCAACTCCACTCGATTTCAGGATACATGAGATGAATCGGAGGATTTATTCCTTCCTCACCTCTGGGGTTCGTTGCACATCCATGTATAAGCAAATCATGTACACTCCAACGCAAATTCTGTCTGAACATTATAGCTTACTTTAAATTAGTAGATATTTTTGGTTATAGATTTTGGAGAGAGATTACGCTCAATGGTGGGACGCTTTCACCCACGAGTTCTTCGACGAAGATGCCAAAATGACTTTCCTATTAATTGACGATTCCGGCAAGCCAACAGACCGATTTAGTCAGTTTCACTACATTTCTTAGAAATTGAGTTAACCTAATATATCTAAATCGGTATAAATGACTTTTTAGTCATAAAAATTTTCGTACTATAATTATTTTTACACGATAAACGTTTTGTGTTCAGTAATCGGCCGGCAATTAATCGGAAAGTTCTTCCGTTCAATGCTCGAGGGAATCTCCGAATTCTACTACTGCTTACGAGGGCCAGCGAGGGAAGCCGTGCTGCCTTCAGGGCATATTGAGTACGAAACCGGAGAGATTATCCAGATCGCCAAGTACTCGCATCCGTACATTTCTGAGGCGAGTGACAGCATTCTTTAAATGTTACGAAAGTTTCCTTATCTAATTTTTTTAAGGATTGGAAATGAATTTTGTTAGGTTCACACGATGTGCGTGCTGAAGCTCGAATTTACGCCCTTTGAAGATCTCTACAACTATCGAATTAGGTCTTGGAATATCGAGTTGCGGAGATCAACCGAGTACCAATTGACTGAGCGAGTATGTTAACAACATTTTCGATGCCTTTGCTTATTTCGTTAGATTCCAACTAGTGCAAGTTTTTTCATAGCAAATTCTACAAAAGTAACTTAATAATTTAAGAACAATGCATACCTTGGGCGCAATTCAGCAAAAGTGTTGATCTCTTTCGTTATCGCTCAGCCAAATGCTTTTGCAGGGTTACGAAGTGCTGCAGCTGCCGGAGGAGATGAAGCCTCGCGCCATCCGGAACGGCCTCTCGCCGCACACCATCCAGACGCTCAAGCTCTGCATCATCATCGAGCCGATGCAGATCATCATGAGCCAGTGCAAGAACTCTCCCGTCAGTAGTCCAGAGCTCAAGGTTTTTCTTCCAATGCTCTATTCCTTTCTCCCGCTTCTTGCCTAGATATCTCAATAAGCGCTGCTTTCACATTTCCTGTCTTTGGAATAAGATTATTTTTTTTAAACAAAATACAGATATGTGAATATGTGCATATATGCTTACCATAAAACCCTCGAGATCCGTCCAGGTGCGCCATGTCCCCGACCGTAGTTTCCGATTACGCTCGCATATGCATAATAGTGCCGTGATTAGCGATGGCTAATCAGCCTTTTCATTCACTTCCTTCGGTGCGGCCAAACGCAGCTTTCATCTCTGTTTACTTGAAAAAAAATCACCACCGTTTTTAGTCGCGGCGACAAATTGCGCGTATTGCTGTGAGGTCGTTAGCTCCCATTATGCACCAAATCAAGCGGCTATTCGAGCGCAGGTGATTGCGAAATTCCGAGAAAAGCGAAAAAAGGCATCACGAGAGTGAGTGAGAGAGAGCGTGTGTTTTGGAACATGAAAAGGAAGAAGCCAATCGTGGTTGCGGAAGCTGCAGGCCTCCTCCGGTCAGGCAAGCAACTGCGCGGCTCATTTGGTCACGGAAATGAAGTGAGAGCAGAGAGCCTCTCCCATACCACCACAGGAAACCGACAACGAGTGATGAATGTTAGAAGGAATCTGTAAAGCGAGAGAGCGCGGCAACCTGAGAGACGCAGAGACAATGAATCCGACCCAGCCAACCTTCTCCTCCACCACTCACTGCTGGCACCCTCTGCCGCCCTATCTCGGCGCGCCCTCCTTGGCCTGTTGCACCGTGGGCATGGAACTGCCGCGTCCTGTGCCCCTCTATACCACCCTGACTCCCTGCGCAGCCACTCCTGAGGCAAGCGTGCCCTTTCTGCAGGAGAGTCCACACGACGCACTCCGGCGCATCTGCTTCACTCATACGATGGCTGTCTCGCAGAGGGCATCGCAGCATCAGATCAATATGGGTACGTGCATGTTGTAACGTAATTTTTTTTAGAAAGAGAGAGGTAAAGCGACAAGAAAGATATAGAACGAAATCAAATTGCAGCCCCCCTCCCGTCCCATGTCCTGCCGCAGCCACCGGCCGAGGAGCCGCCGAAGAAGCCGCCACGGAAACGGACGCGCAAGCCGCAGGCGAATCCGAAGAATACGAAGAAGACAAACGCGAGTCCAGCAGCGCCGCCCGTCGCCGCGCCTCCCTTCCCACCCAACGCCATTCCTCACAACAATGTTAGTGTCAATTCCTAATATCTCCTTTCTTCTAAAAACACTCACAATTGCTCAACGAAAAATAAAGTGCGCATGAATTCAGCAATACAACATGCCCGGTGCGTTGCATGAAGTGTTGATCGTCGGTGAGCCTTCGTTGTTAGGCGGCGACTTCTCTGAGGTTTGTTGGATTTACAGAATGCTGTGCTAGTAAATTACTCCTGTCGGTATCCATGTACATACACACATGCAAACATAATTATGCGAAGCGTTCAGGATGAACGGCAAATCTCTCGGATAGAGAACTCGCAGTTCGACCCCTCGCACTTGCCGCAGCATGGCGGGAATGTCCCGCCGGGCGGCCCGCCCGTCTCCGGCGGCCCGCAACCGCCCATGTCCATGCCGCCGATGCACATGGGCATGCCACCCCATGGGATGCCGCCCGGCACGACACTCGCGCAGCTCGGCACTCCCCAACCGCAGCAGAACGGACATCCCGGCAACGGGCAACCGCCGTCCGCTCCCCCTCCACAAGGTTGGACACCACCTCTTTCCTCCCTGGCATTTCGCGAGAGTGCCAACTTGTCGAATTACTACCATTTTACAAGTAGTCATTTTTGATTGACAGTTTCCTGCACGCTCACCGAAGTGTAACTCGCTAAGAACAAGCAAGACGCGCTAACCTTTCTTGGCCCAGCCAGCCAGCCAACCAGCTTCTCTCTTAACACACACTCTAACGCAATGACCAATCAATCAATATGCACGCAATGTTAGTGGAAGAAGCTGGCGCACTAGGATTCATGAAACATGTTTGGTAAGGGGTTATCGAGAGTGATAAGGGAGAGAGAGAGAGAGAGAAGAGGCGCATGCTGGCGTGTCTTCGACTTGCAGGCTTCGACTACATGACCACCTGGGCGACGCCGTCCAGACAGCCACCGCCGAACACGCAGCTCATCGCTTGATCTTCTCTTCGCTCTCTCCCTCTCCCTCCTCCTCTGCTCACCAGCCAAAGTCTACTCGCTCGCTCTCCGCTCTCCCTCCATAACCCTCCCTCCCTCTGCTTCTCTGCCCACCCAATAATCTCTTAATAAATGATTCAGTCTCTCACTCACTCATTGCACCTTTCCATTCTCTCTTCACTCTCGCTGCTCGCAACAGCATTCCTGGCAAAGGTTTGTGTGAGGAGCTAGCATAATTGCAAAACTTCTTTTAATTTACCTATTACATACATTAAATGACTTTCGAAAGTATAACTTGTGATTTAGGATTAGGGCGAGGACTTGGCGGGCATCAGATGCAGCCGACCAGCTACTACGGATAGCCAGCCGGCCGGTTGCGTGTCTTGTTCCTGAGATCGCCTTAACATCAACGAATCCTGCCTTCCCTTCTAGTCCTTGTTACCCGAGCCCAACACTGTGAAATCTCTTTTATACTAAATATTCACTTACACATAGGGCAGAAGATAATATGAAAATGCCATTATTTTAAATTCCTATTGTTGATGCGATGCCGTATTCCTGGATGATAGAAGTGGTATTAACTGTTTGCGACGTGACTTCTCTTCATTATGTGCATGCCAGTTTAAATTAGCGATTCAAATGATAGACATTCGCGCGCATTTTCGAATAAGCATTGATTGCTTTCTCTGATGACCTCACGTTGTTTTTGCACATTTTGTCTCGAATGATGGGGGATAATTGATGTCGTCATTCATTGCTTATGAAAAAGAAGAAGAAGAATCAGTGCTCCAAAGGGCGTCTGTTTCACTCTCGCTCCTCTCCTCGTTTTTGCTCCCATAATCATCACAGTCAGTCAGCTAGATTGGCCATCCATCGAAGAAGAGTCCTCCAATCGTGTGTGTCACTCTTACCACTTCCCCCTCTTGTTCTTAGAATGGCAAGCCCCTCCTCCATCCTCGTCCTCCAGAGCAACCTCTGATCTATCCAACGAAATACTGAATTGTCTCCCGAGCTTCTTTACCGTCATATTGACGGTGTCGTCACTCACTCCAAAACTGTGCTGTCAATCTCGTCGATTTCTCATGTATGTGTGTGGTCAACATGTGTTGAGACCTTGTATAGATTATGAATCTGATTAAATCATCTTGTTGTTGTTTTTCTCTCTCTCTCTCTTTCTTTTGCTACCCTTTTGCTAGAAAAGTACAGCTAAAGGCTTCCCTCAATGCAGCTGCTCGTCTTTTCACGTACTATAATCTCGTATCATTTTCTGCTTCCTTAATAAGGCTACACTTTAAACGCTGTGTCAATCCCGGACTGATCTGCGATTTGTTTTGTTTCCTCTAGAGTGCTGCTTCCAGTGATGTGTGGATTCTCTTGGGCCGCTTCTGGTTGTCTGATATCTCTCAATCTCTCCCTTTCCATTGTTTTCCCGTTCCTCTCACTTGATTCAGTACAAGAACTCTCTCTCACTCGATAGAATCGTGTCGTAGCTTCTCCGTTCTACTGTTGTCCGAGCCATGTGTCATCGCCCTCTTATCATCGCATAGCTCTCTCTCTCTCTCTTCTTCATTTTCCTATCCGATGACTACCGCGACTGAATCACTCCCAGTATAACAAAGAATCACAGGCTATCTGATCATCGTTACTATGCCCACATTTTTTTCGTCGAAGAGTTAACTGTAAATTATTCAAAAGTCTTTGGTTCTTAAGTACAAAAGAAACATTATAAGGAAAAAAAATTCCCATGCAAGATTGTTATGGTTCTAGAGGCATGTCATCCAGAACAAGCAAAGCGAGCCAGTGGCGGGGACGGCTATGCATCAATTTGTTTGTTTGCCATTCTTGTCGGCTTGCTTCATTGCAAGAAGAATGTTGACACAGAAGAGGTTGGAAGGAGTATGCGAGTGAAGAGGAGAAAGCAGGGAATGGAACAGAGAAGCAGAGGAGAGAGATAGAGAGAGAGAGAGTGACTGACAGGGAGTGTAAGCAGAGGCAGAACGAGAGGAGAGAGTGAGAGAGAGAGAGTAGATGTACAGGGGTAAGCAGAGACAGAAAAATAGGAGAGAGACAGACGTAGAGGGGGGCAAGTAGATACTAAAACAGTGGAGAGAGGGAGAGACAGACAAGGGAAATAAGCAGAGACAGAAAGGAGATAGAGACAGAGACAGAAAGAGAGAGAGAGAGAGAGAGAGAGAGAGAGAGAGAGGCTGTCCTTGTCTGGCCGCAGTCAGGACGTCCGTCCTTCTGGCCAGCTGGCAGGAGGGACTCGTCACATGGAGGGAGCCCTCCCGATGCTCTTATGACTTGTCGTTCTCGGGTTGCATTCTCCCTCTCTCCTCCCCCAACACTTGCGAAGTGCCACATGATCAATCGATGATGCATGCTTTTGCTCTAAGGCTCCATCTCCTCTCCTCACACTTCCTCTCGCCCTCTCTCTCTCTCTCTCTCTCTCTCTTTCTCTTTCTCTTTCTCCCCTGTCATTATTTCGCTTTCTCTGGCTCTCCTCCACACTCTCATGTATCGTCTATTGGTCTATTGCATCACTACTCTCTCTCTTTCTCTCTCTCTCTCTCTCTCTCTCTCTCTCTCTCTTTCTCTCTGTTCCCACTATTTCTCACCCCAGGGCTGCTTCACCTCTTCCTATGTTGTGCTTGCTTTGTGTCTCGATACCTGTCGTCCAAGCAACTTTTTGATTGCTTTCTTTTCGGTGACTCTCGAAAATGTAAATTGTCTGCTTCTCATTCTGCCTGCAATTCTGTCACCACTTCTTGACATTTTTAATATAAAAAAGTTCATAGTTCTTGCTAACTTAAAGTATTTTCCTTTTCTTAGGATAAGTTAAATGGTAGCAAATATGTTTTTTTTGTGATAGCTTTTAAATACCGTAGTTGAAGTTTGTTACAACCATTCTTATTTTATACTGGGTTAATTGGAACCTGTATATTTTACTATTTTTTTTGCTGCTGCCATTCATTGAATATATTGCTTCAACCTATGAAGCGATGTACATACATATATCATTTAGTATGCACATATGTATGTATGTATGTATGTATTAATGCTCTAAGCGGTGTGCATTTCTTAGAGTTTTCAGAATTACATGAAAACAAAGCGTAATCTATTTGAATTTTTCTGACCGTTGTTGTCGCGTCTCTATAAATTGTATGCTGCTTGTCTTTGGTAATTTCGCGAATTCAAGAGTAAGTTGTTGGCTCCAGAATAATTTTTCCGCTCTCAATAAAGCACGAAGTTTTTTTTCCAAAAATCAAATCCTAATTTAGCATCTCGCTAAATAGGTGAATTGAGAGAAAATTTAAGAGATAAATGTGATTATCCCAAAATAATTAGCCGTTGCTGCGAACCCATGTGGGCGTGCACTCGGAAAAGCCAATGCTGTAAGGCGTTCTTGAATCTCTGCTCTCGGCTGGCAGCTGTTTCGCACTTTATGCCAGTTCTCTCTTGCCAAGATTCTGCAGGACTTTGCATGGGGTTTATAATTGCAGTGCACTTTTCGTTCAGTGATGTTCGTGTGGTTTTCGCAATATCAATCTCTCTCTCTCTCTCAGTTCTCTAATTCGTTCCATTCATTCTTCCAATCTCACCCTATCTCACGGTGTCTTTCTCCCTCTCTGCCTATCTCTTCATCCTCTTCGACTGCCATCTCTCGCCCTCGTTTCATTAGCATTCTCTTACGTGAGCAGAAGATGAACACTGCGGTGGATCAGTTCGATGGTCGCCTGGCGGCTGACCGCTTCCTCCGCCAGCATCTCCCGCCCTTCTCGCCCCCGCCTCGCGTCTCTTCTCTAGCCTTTCGCGCTGCACACCAACAGGTTCAATCTCTTATACTTTAGAGTTATATGCATTCATATGTCTTTCTCTTAATTCCGAGGTTTTTGCTACCTGTAAACCTTTTTCTAAAATTTAATTTTACCTCGTCCTCATTTCTGTGACCATTTTGCAGAAAATTTTGTTTACTACAGAGATTTTTTGCATTTTAACAGTTAACATAATGAACTGGTGCGTTCGCAAGTAAGATGAATGATTTATTGAAGGACCGCTGGTATGGCTCGCAGCCTTTGAGTGGCTACGAGACAGAGAGCAGCGGCCGGGACTGGCGGAGTGAGTCGACGAGCAGCCAGGCCTGGCCGCCGGCCGAGCAGAAGAGACAGACGGCGGCGAGGCCCGCGACCCTGGAGCGCCTCCAGAGGCCGCCGCCGCCCCCGCGTCCGCCGCCTCCGGCTCTCGCGTCCACTTCGTCCTCCTCCTACCGAATAGCTGCTGAACCGGCAGCATGGCGACCAGCTTCCGCCGCTTCGCACAGACCGCGCTTACGCGAGGAGCGCCGCCCGCCTCCCCAGTACCCTTATCAGGTGAGTGCGAGTCCTTGACATACACACTTCCATGCGCATTTCTCGCTCCACTTACCTTTTTTCCGCTGTTTTACAACACGCCGTCGTGTTCTCTTTTCCTAGCCGATCGAGAAAAGTTTGGGAAAAGGGGGGAGGCACTATGATGGCTGGTCGCCTTTTCGCCCAGGCAATACATTCATTATGATCGATTTGGAATGGAGAATGCCGAAAGAAACATTGATCGAGCTTGTTGAATTCGTAAAAAAAAATGGGAGCGAGGCCCATCGGAAAAAAACACAGCGATGGCAGAGAATAGGAGAAGGAGAAGAGAAGGGTAGGGAAGTGAAGACATAAGGAGATGACGAAAGCAGGCCACCGCACTCATCAGTGCATTTGCAGACTAGAGAGCGAAGTGGGACAGAGTCGCCAGATCAGCAGAGGAGGCCGGAGCTCTCTGAATCCTCCTCCGTCGTCGCTTCTCGTCGAAGAGACGTCATGGCACACATTGCCGACCACAACTTTAGGCCTCCGAGAACACTGCACAGTAAGAAAATATTTTTTTTAAATTGGTTTATACTCGGAATAAATATCTGCACAAATATTATGCACAAGTATTGTAATACGTGCAGTACGTGCTGCTTGTAAATTCTTTTTCTACAGTTGATGAGAGTCCCAAAGCCGATTTTGACCGCAAGAACCGGAGGAGAAAGTCACTAAGCAGGCGACTCACTCAGATTATCACAAGTTCGTGCAAATAGGAGATTTTAAATAGGAGCCAAGAAAAGGAGATTTTAATTAAGTTTTTTTTTAAATATTTAAACGTTTTTTTCAGGTCCGTTCTTGGCCGCGAGAAAGGCATTCAAAAGTCAGACTTTTTTTCAGTCAAACTTAAAAAAACATTTTTCTAATATAAATTTTACTCTGATATTAATAATAAATACGAATATCAACTTCTCTTAGGTTCTCCAATAGAATCCACTTCGCGAGCAAACTCTTCCTCGAGCACTGAGAAGGTTCGATTCACTCACTTCTCCTCTTTTAAATTGAATTCTAATAAGGCATAGCTCTCTCGATCTTTAGCTAAACAGTTCCGCTTCTGAAACTTCCCTTCGGAATCATCACGAGGTTTCAAGCATGTCTGTCTTGTGAAATTGTAAATGCTTTTCGTCGTTTCTCGATTAGAGTCTCTTCAACTGAAAAGCATGTGCATGATATGTTCATATATGTAGATTGTTTGTGAGCAAGTCTTTAGTATTTTCAGTCGGTGTTCAATTGGAATCCCTATTCATTTCAGAATACTAAAGTAGTAGACTTCTTTGATGACTCATAACAAGTATGTATGTAGCAGCCTGATCACTGTTGATGACACTGCTTGCCAAGACTGAGATGCGTTGTTGGTTGAGGATCAGCGAGAATGGAAGCGGCAGCCGCAGCAGCAGCAGCAGAAGCATTCGCTAGGCCGTTCGGCCTCGCAGCGAGTCGCGCCTAGCACAGCCTCACGGAGGGCCACTCCGCCGCCTCCCGCCGCTCGCTCGGCCAAGAACTCCCCAGTGGACAACGGACAAACGAGCATACTCAAGGTTTTTTTTGCTTTCTTAATCCTCTCATTATCTTTTTTATATATATTTTTTCTATTAGATATCTTCTCAATGGTAATTGCAGCACGTAAGCGACGGCCGTGTGCCGTTCCAAAAGGGATTCGCGAATACGGGCGCAACCTGTTTCGCGAACGCCCTCTTTGTCGCATTTGCACACTGCAAAGCTGGATTCATTCTAATCAGTGGTAGTTACGAGGATGCTTTCAGGGTTAGCACTCATGGCCTTTTGCTCCTATTTTCATCACTGCTTCATCGAAATAAAAGAAATATCGCATTTTGTCTCGAGCACAAAACGATTTTGCAGCGTAGTTGTGAACAACTTCGTCGAAGTGGCAGATCCGTCCGTGACATTCCACTCCGTCCTGCTCTCTGCGATCTGCTTTCACAGCTCCTGCACAGCTTCTTCATGAACGAGGTTTCAATAGAACGCTTTCCCTTTTATTTAGATAATTTTATTCTCTTTCAACATTAATTATCCCGTGGCTTTAACTTCCATTGTATGTTTTTTTTAGAGCGGGAAGAAAGATATGACTCGCGTAATTGGTGAGCTGCGTGTTCTCTTGCCTAGCATGTTCAACGGGGCACACCAGGTCTTCATTAAACGTTTTTTCTTCTTTTATTTTTTAAATTCCTGTGCTCATTGTCAGCTGTGACAAATTATTGGCTGACGCTTTAAATAACCATTTTCATTTGTGCTCTTTTCAGGACAGTTGCGAGCTCTATCAAAAGTTTCTTGAGATGCTACACCAGGAAACGAATTGCGGAGAACGTGATGATGTTTCACTGCAATACGTAAGCTTTTTTTCCATTAATTGGGAAATCTTAGGAAATCTTTCCTGACTGCTGGCTTTCAAGCCGGACTACGAGCAGGAGCAGAGTCTCACTGCATTCGCACTCCGGGACAAGAGCAGGAATCAGAGTCCATTCTACGAGTGCCTCTACATGTACAAACATCTCGATCAGGTAAGCTTGTCGAGCTTCAGTTCATTCCTTTTCAAGTGATTTATGACTTTGTTGTCCTAGCGATGCACGTTATGCCCGGAGCGAGTCACTCGTTGCTATGACCCAATGGCTCACACTTCTGTGCACCTTTCGTCAGTTCGAACCCAGTCATTTTTTTCCTAACTTCATATATTTCCCAATGGATGAACACATTTCCCTGCAGTGAAGACAGCGTCCACCTTCGGACAGTCGTGCCCTTTGACGACGTGGGCGTGCAAAGATTCAGTATGAAAGTAAGCGCCTGAAAATGAGAATCTTCTTTCTCACAACTTTCTGTTCTGAACGAATACTTGTAACCGTTCCTAGTCGTACGAGAAGTTCTCGACTTCCTTGACAGTCGACCAATTGGAGCAAAGGATTCTCGACCACCATCTCGTCAAGCACATCAATCCGAATCATGTCAGCCCCATTTTTAAAAAATTAAATTAGCGTTCATCTATCTAAATGTTATCTTAACTCTTTTTCTCCTTCACTCTGCTCTTTCAGATTCTAGTTTGTCGCTTCAACGAACATGAAGGATTCGCGACGTTGAACACGGACCGGAACGTGCCATTGGAGGTATGTAGCAATTGCCAAACCCTATTATAATTTGCGCATACGCTTCCTCAAGATCGAGTTTTCCATTTCGTAAACCTTTTTCAGTTGTTACGTCAGAAACACTTCGCAGCAGTTCAGCTTGTAGACTGCTCTCGTGCCTACGTTAATATCTTGGTCACTCTTGGCATTCGTGGACATCCTGGGTAACACATTAATTAACGTTGAAATACTTTTTTCGTTTGTATTCTAATGACGGCTGATAGCATTTTGTTCAGACTGATGGGTCCTTTCGTTTATGTCGCGCAGAGAAACGCTCCATTCGCCGCAGCGAAGGATACATTCTTCAGAGAAATGAAGAGAAACGGCATCGTCTCAGTGCCCTCATCGGATGATCTCTCATTTCATCTAGTAAACAAACACCCCCTCCGCCCAATTATCACTCTGAATAGCATATTGATTTCTCGTCAGATGCCCGAGTGGCCGGAAGACCGTGACCTGTCGAGAGAGCGCTTCGTGATCAGCAATTGGCACTCTAACGGCCTCATCGACCGGACTGAAGACTTTTTTCTTCGCCATTTCGCGCGACTTCCGTCTGTCCTTCGATTTCATGTCATCGTAAGAGCAAATATTGACAGGTGCATAAATATTTATATAGCAAATATGATTATTCCGTCATTATTGTAATTTAAAAAAATATTTTTAAGAATCAAATATGTACGTGTTTCTAAAACAGCCAGTAATTTCGTGTATGGTCGCAATGCGATACGCATAGAATCTCATTTCAGACTTCCACTCGAGCGTGATCCTGCCATTCAAATGGGCGACCCCGAGGCACCGCGAAGTACGCTTGCTGAATGTCTTGAGGTTGACTAATATTTCTAATATTTCTCGAAATGAGTAGTTGATTTTGAGTCCGAATCTTAATACATATCAACAAATCGCTACCATATTGCACAGGAAGATACATCCGAGATGCAAACAGAACAGTGGACTTGTCGAAATGGCCATTCGTGCTCCTCCTTCAAACGAACATTTGCGCTCACTCCTGATGTCCTCGCCGTCCACATCATGCGCTTCAAGCACAACACGGCTGTCAGCAATTCTCCTCTTTGCTGTTTCTTTTTTTTCTCAATTATATGCCAACGCTCGCATGTCTGCAAAATTCTATACTTTATACACACTCAGGCTATGAATGGATGCTTCAAGCTTCATGCGAATCTCAAGCTTCCTACCACCTTGAACATGTCGCCGTACATGCACTGGAACACAGTCGATCGGAGCGAGTTCGTCTTCCTGATCTTGTTCCGAACGAACTCTGTCCAAGTTGAATTGTGTCTTCCAGGGCATCCATGCAGTACGAGTTGGTCTCGGTGGTCTGCCATCTCGGTGAGCACATGGAGAATGGCCACTACATCGCGTACGCCAGGAATCCAGTGGATGGCCTCTGGCGATGCTACGATGACCTCTCTGTTAAGGTTGGAGCATCTTAGAGATAGGATACTTAGAGAAACAAAGAGAAGTGCTCTTGAGATTGTGAGCGCATCCGAGATGATCGAGATGCGTCGGAATTGCTACTTGGCTTTCTTCGAAAGAAGCGCTTCGCTTCGCGCGCGAGGGGTATCAGTGATCTGCGATCTTTGATCTGTGATCTACAAAATCATACTGCTCAATTCTAGGTCGAGATGAGAGTTATGCCACCACCGAAAAAGTGAGCGCGATACCATGAGAAGCTCACCACATAACATCGTCTACTATGTTACAACGCCCTGTTCTCTCTTTGTGCTTCAATCATCCTGCAATATTCTATGCATCAATGCTTTATGTAAAATATTCTCCAATGCACAAACCGTTTTCACCTGGCCTCGTTCAACGAGCATGGTAATTAGGTATCAAATACGCAACATAGTCGCTATTTATCATCGCTGTGTAACCGGATTACCCACGCAGAGTATCTTCGGTTCCCATGCCCAGCCTTATTCTATGATATCTCGTTTTCGTGATTACTCAAGTTTGTACGTGCATGAATGCCTTCCTAAAACCCTCGAAAACGTGCCTAGATATCATGAATACGTCGGTATGTGCTGAAAGGTTTTAATTACTGACTGAGATATGGTCTCGACTAGTTTCATTCTAATACATCTCATTATAGGTCTATCTCATTGTACTGAATTATGCTTCTTACAGAGGCCTTACGCCATAGCAACAGTACGCATCTCATTTAATTTTTTTCAGTCATTTTTTTTACCGACAAACGCATCTGTATGAACTGTCAGGGAGATAACCTAGTCTTTTTTGTCTTTTTCGGGCATCCTTTGACTGCTACCTATCAGTGATATTCACTATTTGATATTATCTTGAATGCAGGCAATTATTATAAACCTTGTTTTATGCTCATTTTTGAACGTCTAATAAGGTGCCCTATATACTACTATCTCATGTTGCATAATGGCTAGTGCACAGATAGACTGTCTCGTCTCACTGGTTGGCTCTCTCACTCGCCTATCACACAAACCCTGTGCTCCTTGTCTCGGTTGTCCAATCAAACCTGTTCCGCCTACTTTATGTAAACCGATGCAAATTGTTTACGGGGAATAACATAAAAATGCAGTCTCTATATGCACGCACGCCTTACAGAAATATTATAATTGTCAGATGATAAGCTTAGGCTATTGTCCATTTCGATAAAATAGAAAAAAAGACACATTGGCGAGGCATAACATATATGTATGTATGTATCTTTATCATGAAATTGTGGATTTTACGAAGTGGGCTTTTCTTCCTTTCTAGCCTCTCTATTTTCTCTCCCTGTCAGTCCTTCCTCTTTATCCGTCTCTCAGGGCCGTCTCTCTCTCTCTCTCACTTTCTCGTTCTCTTGATCCTTCTCCTTCTCTCTCTCTCTCTCTCTCTCTCTCTCTTTCTCGTTCTCTCGCTCCTTCACCTTCGCTCTCTCTCTCTATTTCTCTCACTTTCTCTCTGCATGGCCTACGCGATATGAACATGTGTGACCTCTAGTGACCGGGCAGATGGCAGCTGGCTCTCATTTACTGAAGAGAAGACTGCTGCAGGCTCCCGCGCAGAGCCACGATCTCGATCGGGAGGAAAGAGTGGAACGAGGAGAACACGAGAGATGGAGTGGAAGGGGGAGAGAGTGAGGGGAGTGAGGAGGTGGACAGGCTGTCTGTCAGTCACGACCTCATCCCTTACCTTTTGTCATGGAGGATGAGTACGTTCTCTCTCTTTCTCTCTCTCTCTCTCTCTCTTTCTCTCTCTCTCTTTCTCTCTATTTCTCTCTGTTCTATTCAGTCTTTCGATACAATCCAATATCCCATTGGCGACACCTTTCTCTTCCATTGTTGCCACTTCCGTGTAATCGCGCCCTTGTCATCTTCCCAATTTCTTCTATTTTCTATAGATATTTAAAGAGAATCTTTCGGCACGCAATCCTCTGCTCTTTTGCTTCATTTTATTTTTTTTGTGTTGCGTGAAAACGGAGAGAATGATAAATGAGAGGTGCAAGATGGAATGCCTTCGCTGCAATCACGTCTGCCTGTTCTGTTCACTTCTCTTCTTTTTCTTCTTCTTCTTTTCCTATACAAAAAGTCTCCCCTTTTCACAGTGGCATCCTTGTAACGGAATCGTTTTCATCACTTTGATGGAGCTACGAACAATCTCTCCTTCTCTCCACTTCACTACCGCTTATGTATCGCGTGTGTTCTCTTCCTTCTTCTATGATCAATCGATCCCTTCGTTCCCATCTTTCTTTCTCTCTCTCTCTCTCCGTCTCTCTCACTGTCTCTTTTCCTCACTTTTGTATGCGCGGCCACAGGCTCCGGGCACCCAGTTAAAAGATGAGCCTCGACAGTCCTGTTCTTCTATTCGTTTACTTGTTCCTCTTTGCATGCTGAACTAAGTATCACAATCTTCCTTCAAGAAGCTCGGGGGTGTTAACGCGCATAATTGAAGGAATAGAATAATAAATGAGTATTCTTCACTTCATTCTTCACTTCATTCTTGGAATGAAGAGGAGTCACGAGACAGTCCCTCCCGGCTGGCCCCTTTCAATAGAGAAGCACCATCGATGGATGACTCACTCTCTCCATTCTCTGGCTTTCCACCTTTGCCAGCCACGTCTCTCACGCTCCATTCCACTCTTTCTTTCGACTTTTCACTACCGTCTGAAGCTTCAAGACATGTTATTACAATCTTAAAAGCCTTCTGTTTTCCTTGGTTCTGGTGCCAATCGAGTAGCTTTTAGATATCGGTTACTCACTTATAATTGTGGCGTCATTAGGGTTGTTCTGTTGAATGAGAGAGAGTGTGAAGTAGGGTGTGTGTATGGCCTACCGGAGAACTTCTGTCATTTAGTGAGGCTCCCTTTCCCCTCTCTTCCTCTTGGCTTCTCTGCTAATGGCACTTGGAGTGATCAAGCAACGCGATCTCGGTCAATCTCCATTCCTGGTCGGCCACCTGCGGCCGGCCTGGCGGCTTTTCTCGATCTGTTCCCTGTTTGCACCTCTCATTCTCTACTCCTTCCACGCACTACTTTCGCTCTCTGCTCCTTCCATCTCTCCCTCTCTATCTCTCTCTATCTCTCTCTCTCTGCTCTAGCTCACTATTTTTCTCGCTCTCCCTCTTTCTCTGCTTCTCCCCTGGTTGCGCCACTCTCTGTTTGCCGATGCCCAAGAAGGTCGTTCTCTGAGTTGGCTTAAGCTCCTCTGCTTCTTCCGCCTTGCATAACGACATCACAACGTATCAGCAACAAAACTCAAACTCTCTCTTTCTCTATCTCTATCTCTCTAGCTGCGTCTCTGTCTCTCTGTCTCTCTACCGCGATCCAACATCTCTCATTCTTCTTCTGCCTGCTTTCTATCTCTCCATCACACTCTCTTCAGTGTTTCCTGCAAAGTCTATCAGCCTTCTCATGTGACCTAATCATTCGTCTCTATCGGCCTCCAGTGTTCCACATCTTTCTTATTCTTGGATAAGATAAGACGTTGGCACGACAGGCTGTAATCCTTGTGTTTGTGCTTCGAAATCTCTTTTCTTAAAAAAATTTTTCGTTCGTGCGACAAATATTATTATTAATAATAATAATAAATCGCCTGCAAATCTCAACTTATAATTTTGGTTGCGAGTAACTGCTTCAATCTTAATAATTTTGAGTAAGCAATTGATCCTCTCCCATTCAGTTTCTGGAGTGATAAAAATATTTTGATTCCAAAAGTGCGCTCTGAAATCGAGCTGCCTTCCTCTTATCACTCGCACCTTGCCAATCGGATTCCTAGTATAAACAGCGTGATTCACTTAATCTCTTCCACTTTCTGTTTTTACCACCCCCAGAAATAATTTCTTCAATGACTCAAGTGCTCGCCTTTGGCTTGAAGACTTTCAAGCGTTGACTAATCTTATGCTCCCTAACACTGTGCAGCTCTCTGTCAGCTGTTTGCTATGACTTTCATCATATGAACATTTTTTTTCTGTCATGATATCAGTTTAGGATATTTCATGCGAAAGAGCCTGTTGACATTCAGGCAATGTTGCCTACCCGTTTGTGTTTCTTCGCATCCAATGTCTTCCTTTTACTTCCTGGTCTCTTGGCTCGAAATGAGATGAATGTAAGCTTCTTTTGTGTTTGGAGGCAGAGCACCCATGAGCTCTCTCTGCCTCTGAAGTGGTTGGTTGCCACCTGTGAATTCGGGATGAAGTGACTCGTGCGCCTTGCGGAAAGCGAATCGATGCCTCTGGCAGCCCAGTGCCGCTCTTCTCATTCACTCTCACCTTAACTGTCTTTCTCTCTTTCTCTCTCTTTCTCGTCACACCACTCTCGCGCCGTATCTCTTGACTACGAAGAAGAAGAAAACAGAGAATGGACCATGCTTCCCGTATTCGGCATTAGCTTCAACGAAAATGATGTGAAAGCCGCCTATTCGTTTGTTATGACCGGAATAATATGTGGTTGAAGTGACAATGAAGCGAGAACACTGATTGAGAGTCCACGCGGAAATGGCACTCCTGACCTTGGAAGAAAGAGAGAGAGAGAGAGAGAGAGAGAGAGAGAGAGAGCAAAGATATTGATGAATGAGGATGCGCCCATGGGTTGCCTGGCCAGAGATGACAGACAGCAGCCGACTGTTGCTCCCCGTTTGTATCCTTCCTATCCTCCCCATCCCCCCATTCAGGCCATGTTGCGATCTCCTCCTCTCCCTTCTCTTTCTCTTTCTCTCTTTATCCTGTCCTACTAATGCAAGAGCCAGCCGCTTATTATAGTACTTTCGTCCATTGTCCATTCACTCCTCGTCCCCTCCTCTGGTTGCGCGCATTCTTCTGTTTTGATTTCCACTCCATCCTAATTTGAATGGACCGCGAAAAGGGAGACATGAACTGGCCAGTATGCTCTCTAACCTGTCATTATGCCATACATACTTTCTGCTCAAAGAACACACTAGTGCAACTTCAAAGCCACTTAAGTTCAGAAATACGTCTAACTCGTTTATCTCCTTGATATCTTACCTAATTTTCTCCCATATCAACGATCGTAGCCTGTTGCTAAATAAAGTTGAGATGATAAATGGAAGAGAATGAAATGGCAAAGAAGGTTTGGGGAGAGAGAAAGTAGCCGTCTTCATCTGTTCAGCAAGTGGCTCTCAGCCTCGTAGGCGCAGAAAGCTGTAAAAAGCGGCGTCCGCCTGTTGCCTTGGCTATGCAAAAGAAACTCCCTGCTACGTTGGAAAGACATGCAAAAGTAGCACTAATAACCTACGATTCTAGCAAGGGTAACGCTAATTCAGAGAATGCTAGAATCATGTGTGTATTGCAGAAAGAACTAAGGTGACCTGGCGAGGGTTAGAGTGAAGTATGGAATGGATGGATAAGAGGAGATGTCTGGAGGTACACCCGGGGGAAGGGGGTATTACCACTCACTCACTTGCGCAAGTTGCCCGGGAGCGAACAGGCGTGCCCACGAGATATGCGCGCCAGAAGCCCCCCCCCCTTCCATTCCAGTAACACCACTCCCCGGTTGTTCCTTTCTCTCACCGACGCTCTCCTCACACCCTTTATTGGCATCTTTTAATCTCAACGTTTCCTTTGTCTTTTACTCAAACCAGTTATGTACATACATATGTATGTGACTATGAATGTTATAATGTAATATATACATCTACAAATATCCAATACTCATGCACAAAGAAAACGCATAAAACATACAGTTTAACACCTTTTTTTCAAGTTGACTTGTCTCTTCTTTCTGGCGTCCGTTTTATCAGCGTTGAATTTGTAAACACATATAATCAATATGTAAGAGGGCGCATCGAAGTGTTACTCTTACAGTTTTTGTAGCGCCCCGTGCTGTCAGTGCATCATACTATTTGCGTTTGTTCGTTCCATCTTCTTTGATCGTTTCGTCTTTCTTACCTACTATCTCTCCCTCCCAACGTACTTTCTTCCTTTCTCTTTCTCACATCTTTGCGGCATCGTTCCTATCTCTGTCTCTCTCTCTCTCTCTCGTTGATTAACTCCCTGTTATGCTTTTTGTCTTTCAAAGTGGCTGATCCCACTAACTCCTCTCCAGTGCCGTCAGTGCTCTCCGTCTTATTGTTTGCTATTTCGCTGTGCGCCCATCTTACCTCTCGATGCGCCATGTCACCTTCTCTATCATTCGCCATTTCTTTTGCTCATTCATAAGTAACATTGCTCGATCGCCACACTTTCATGACACCCGATGCCAATCAGAGGAATCTTGTATGTAGAAGAATTATACTATGCCTTCTCATTTCAGCATTCGACACGCCACCTTTGTCCACCATTGCTCGGAGAAGAAGTGAATGGCAGACTCGGGTGGACATTTGCAGTGTCGATGAGAAGAGCAGCATGAGAGTGAAGGGAAGAAGGAGATTCAAAGCTGGCGGCGGTTTTCTGGGCGCCCTTGTGCTCCTATGCGTCGCCACACTCGGTGATGGCTTAGAGATCACTGCAAATGTCTCCATGACCGAGGACACCAAACATGACTACCATATATCGGTTCATCATTAAAATACAGTTTAATAAAAACAAAGATATTGATTTTCTTAATTTAATAATAATCTCTTTATAACCTCAGATCAAAGCGGGTGAATCGGTGCAGCTGCAGTGCGAGGACGAGAGGGGCACGCACTCATGGCAGCTGCCAAAGAATCATGATCTCATTGTATTTTCTCAATTTCTCTGCCTTTCTTTTTACATCATTCATCGTGTACTTTCAAGGGATACGACGAGTTTGACGCCGCAAAGCGAATCGTGGAAGAAAGTTTCGATGGATGGACGAAGACGTTGACGATCGCCATGGCAAAGCCTTCAGACTCGGGATTTTACAGGTCTGTCGAGGGAATCGAAAATAAAATTGTTCGTTCAAAAAAAACATGACGTATCCTTTCACAGATGTGGCTCCCTCGACGACAGCGAACCTGACGAAGTGTACGTGTTCGTGCAGAGTGGAGAAGACAACGTCTTCCTCCGCACGGCCAACGACGGCTTCAGCGTGTCCTCGGACAACAACTTCACCATCCCTTGTCGCACGTCGCGTCCACTCAAGGATGACGAACACGTCATTCTTGTCGTCGAGGGAAAGCATTGGAAGAGCGCCGACAAAATATATGATCCCAGGTACGTTTTATTTCAATTTTTTATCACTTATTATTGCCAAACATAATCTTCTCCTTCTTCTATTCTCTTCAAATAATCAGTTACAAGTGTTGAACAGCGTATCTCTTCAGAAGAGGCTTTGCCATAACATCAAAATCGCTCGAGCAGAAGATAACGCAGCGGCTGAGCTTCTCGTGCCAGCTGGAGAGCAGCAACGACACCAATGTCATGTACTTCATCACGCCGCAGAAGGAGGGCGGCAAGGACCTTTCAAGCGACATCTCCTTTCAATGGATTGAAGTCAGTAAATTTTTATCGTAGCATTATATAAAAACATTGTTATTTATTTTGTTTTGTTGTAAATTACTTGTTTCCTGGTTACAAATATGTATTTTCTGTCAGGGCACAGAAGAAATGGATTGGCCCTACGTGGGAGGTAACATTGACCTCGTCTGCCGCCTGGAACAGCTGCCCGAGATCATCGACAAGTACAAAATGTTCCTGAATGTCTCGTGCCCTCGATGCGAAGTCAGTTCAGCAGCCAAGAAAATTTATTGTCTACTCTTAATGGTTCCATAATTTTTCCAGCTTGATATTTGCATCCTCTTCTTAAGGATGCCAGTGTTGTGACTATCAAGAAGACAAGCTCGAGTGAGATCAATCGCACAATCACAATCGCCGAACTGAAGGCAGAGGTTAACACATTCACCAACCATTCTCGAATTGACAGATATAAATATTTCCTAGTTAAAAGTGCAGGAAAATCAACTCGACCTTTGTTCTCGCATCTCTCTAAAACACATGTTCTCTATTTTGCCCTTTGGTCGGGTAAAAAGACGCGAATTCAAGATTAAGCTTTTGGCTCCTTTAAGGACTCTGGATCTTACAAATGCCACTGGTTCAAAGATGGAGAGCTGAAGCAGTCCATTTCAAAGGAAATTGTCGTTTCGCCTCGCAAAGAGCAAATTAGGGTTTGTGACCTCTTTTTTCTTTATTCTATCTTTATTTTTTTGGAAGTCTGCTTTCTATCAATTCTAGGTCCGTCGTCACCGAAACAAAAGCAAAAAAGAGCCAGTAGCGCATATTCAAGTGATTGAATGCTTTCAATGCAAATCTCGAAGCGTTGTTTATCGCGAATAAAACTCCTCAGGCTTCCTTTATATTTATAATTTGCGGATGAATACTAGGTGTGATTAATTAATGTGGTTGAATGCAGGAATTATCGCGATCGCCAGGAACCGTCCGCGACAGAATGCCTCGGGATGGCGACACTCTCGAACTGATTGCCGACCTCGCCGTCTTCCCTAGCGACACCAGCAGATATCGGTCTCAGTGGATGAGGGTTAGCGCATCTGAATTTTTTTTTCTCCTTTCCTTTCGCGGAATATCGTTATAGTCTATGTATTTTCCACATTTTTAAGAACATTGCAATAAGGAGCCCTTTAAGAGTTTTCGCCATTTGTTCTCTGAAGAAGACTCGACAGAAGTGATCGTTAGCGACGTCAACTATCACATGAACCAGTCGGTTGCGCAGGCTGGCGGGCGGCGCACGGAACGGCTTGTCATTACCAACATCAGGACGGACATGGCTGGGAAGTTCGTTCTCTTTAGCATCTTTTTTTTGTTCGTTTTCTTACGTATCTTTGTCATACTTTGCTGTGTGTTTATGCATTTTATTTGCTGCGCTAAAATTGGCCGCTTTGAGGTACATTCTGAAGATAACGAATGGCGACGCCGTGCACACTGTGGAATGGAACATCAAGATAGACAGCACGAAGGTAAATACAATACAATCCTGCTAAAGATCCTTATTAGGATCTTTATACTTCCTTACCTCACGAAAGTTAAGTTGGGTTCATTCAGATCAAACCGCGCATCGTGATCTCGAATGACAGCCAAGCGAGTGTCTTCCTGAACCAGTCCTTCTACAAAACCGGCTCCACGGTCTCTATTCTCAAAATCGATCTTTACTTTTTTATGATTTTAGAACTCTATGCTTTAGGTCAAAGTTTCGTGCGTCGTTGAACATTTCCCACTAATTCGTCCAATCTTTAAAAAGAAGACCGGGTAATAGCTCTTTTTTTTTATTTGACACAGAGATCACGTCCATTTCACGGCGACCATATCAACAATGTCCAGAATTTTAGGGGCTCTGATTGGAATACAATTGGCGATGCCGAGTACATTCATGGCACTTACGAATCTGCGCTGACAACCGAATATCACGCGCTTGACCATGGCGAATTCTACTGCGAAGGAGCGTTTGCGAATAAGGTGAGGAGGAATGACTGTGAAACTAATCATCTTTGATTCATCTTCATCTTCTTGTTGTCTTTTATCATTTAATCATCTTGGATTGGAATCGAGAAATGCACAGGCGAAGAAGAGCACGAGTATGGAGCTGCAAGTGGCCGACGACGCTCCGTCCATTCATGTCTCAAAGCAGAAGCCGCCGACCGCGCCAGTCAACGAAGACGCTAACATGATCTTCGAGGGTGATGACGTTACTCTCGAGTGCAGCGTCCCCGCATACAAGCAGTGGTTGGCATTCTCTCTTTTTTTTCTCTTTTTCGTTTTTGCCGCGTATTAATGTTTACTGTATAACCCAATTCTCTTTTTGTTCTCTATTCTTTTTTTGCCGCGTAATTATGCTTACGGTGTAATTGAATCCCTACAGGGATGTCGAGTGGCGCTTCAAAGACATGGCGCTTCCTGAGACGACTTCCGAGCACGTGAGCCACAACCGATACGTCAAGACCACCATTCGCAATGTGTCTGCCGCCAACTCGGGCGAGTACACCTGTCTCGTGCGAGGTCGCGGCGGTTCCCAGCAGGCACTCAGCCAGTTCATCAATGTCTGTCTTCTTTGCATTTATAGGTGTATAATTGGCAAATTGACATTCCTTTAGATCCAAAGGACGATAAAGCCGTCGAAGCAGCAGCCCAACCCCAACAGTGACTTCGTAGTCACGTATGCAGAGGAGGCTTCGCTCGAGTGTCTGATGACCGGCGAGCCGAAACCTTTCATTCAGTGGTGAGTCATCATATCATCTCCTCTCATGATATGTCTCGCTCGTCTCGTCGATATTTCCATGAGTGAATGTGGGAAAAGCGTGATCAGAGAAGAAATGACAGATACACACAACTGTCATCTTTACATGTCTGTCCGCATTCAAATGGTCCATGCATGTGAATCACAAAATCAAATTGCACAACTCAAAATAATCTTTTTAATAGCGTTAAAATTAATAATTAAATTTAATAGTATGAATTTGATTTGTTCGTTGCGAACAGGTTCAAGAATGGCAAAGAGATCAGCAACGACGGTGGCGGAGTGCAGTTCGACGATAACAATTCTAAAATCAAGTTCGCCAAAGTGACTGGTGAGGATTCGGGGACGTACGAATGTGTCGGCTCCAATCGGGCAGGAAGAGCATCGAGGAAGATTGAGCTGACGGTTAGATGTTTCTTTTTCTGGCTCTATTCTAGTGTAGGCGTCCCACCGAATTATAGGCGTCCCATGAAAAATAAAGGCGTCCCGCCTATTTTTCGATGGGATCTCCTTTTATATTTTAAATTTTAAATAAAAAAATATGTTATGTGAAATTGGTTTTAGACTTGTTGAGAGAGAGAGAGTGAGAGAGAGAGTGAGAGAGAGAGAGAGAGAGTGAGAGAGAGAGAGAGTACCTTTGTTAACAGGTGGAAGGGGCACCTCGAAACATTTCGACTCGCTTGGTTACAATCGTCGGCATTGTGATCATGATACTCATCGCCGCACTCTTGCTCATGCTCAGGATGTATGCCAAGCAGAGGAAGAAGTCCAGGTCGGGCTCATTCTTGGAGAGATGTCAGGCAAAGAATCATCATTCTATTGCAGTGAGCAGCAAAGAACCATGGAGTTAATGTACGAGCAGCTGATGAGAGGAGGAGACATCAACGATCCTGGCAACGGAGAGGCAATCCAGCTACCGAGCATCCATTCTAAGGTCTCTCTATCTCACTCTTTCTCTCGTTTTCTCTTCCATATTTTCAACATCTCTCTCCCCCATCGAAATTAACTTTCTAGATGAACCTGGAAGCGCGCGCTCAAGCGACTGCTTACGACGCGAGATACGAGATAGACGAGAAGTGCTTGTCTCTGGACATGAAGCAAATCGGCTGCGGCCACTTTGGCGTCGTGCTGAAGGGCAGCCTCTTCCAGCGCCCGCCGAACGAGCCGGACAGAGGGAAGCCGCTTCTTGTCGCAGTCAAGGTGTGTTTCCCCCGTGATCGTTCTCTTTTATTTCTTCCTTCTTCAGAGACCAATGCGAAATCGTCCGGAGGCTTTGATGTCTTTGATGCAAGAGCTGAAGATCTTGATTGCACTCGACGCATACCGCGCAGGCGCTCTGCCTCATCCGAATGTACTCGCGCTCGTTGGCGCTTCCACCAACAAGATCAAAGAGTCAGAGGCACTTATTTTTAACCCTTCAAATACATTCTTATTCAATTTCAATTATTCGTTAATTTCTTAACAATTAAGGCCCTTCTACTTACTAACTACTGTAAATAGTCCTCATTCATTTCAGGAAGGGTGATATGCTGGTAGCCTTTGAGCTCTGTGAGTTGGGTGATCTCAAGACATTCCTGATGCGGAATCGCAGCACTTTCGTTGACGAGTTGGAGGAGGTCGGTGACGAGGACGAGGACGCGTCCGCTGATGAATATCTACTGCCAGACAAGAAGCAGGCCAGCAATGCCATCAAGTACAAGGTACTCATGGCTAGGCGATCTAGCATGAATTACTTACTAATTATATTACTTTTAATTGCTAATTGTATTTTATTAATTACATTCCTGAATCGAAGCCATGTCTTTCAGTCTGAGACTGATACGACGGGGCAGAGCAAGCTGGAGAGTGATCGTCTGCTGCCTGAGAGCAAGACACTGGCCACCAGTGATCTCATCTCTTTCGCCATGCAAATTGCCTCTGGCATGGAATACATCGCATCCATTCCTGTAAGCATAGAATTCTTTCGATTTTCGCAACTTTTCATTCTGATCTTGATCTTCTCATCATTCAGTGCATTCATCGCGATCTCGCTGCACGGAATGTCCTACTCACGTCCAATCGAGTAGCGAAAATTGCCGACTTCGGACTTACAAAAATGGAGCAAAAAGACTATTATCGGTTAGAAGAATATTTAACAACTACTACTAATTCTGAATTGTTGATAATTATTTAAGCTTCATGGAGCACAGGTCTTGGTTCCACCTTGAGATTGACTGATTGTAGGATGCAGACAGAGACAAAGGTCCCTGTCAAGTGGCTCGCATTAGAAGCACTAGAGACGCACATCTTCTCGGTTGAGGTTTGTTATGGAAAACATGTATTAGGTGTGAGGTCTCCAAGCAGTGAATCGTTCCATTAAAGGTTGCTATTTTCTGATTTGTGAACGTTGTTTTTGCTCAGTCTGATGTCTGGGCCTTCGGAGTGGTACTGTACGAGCTCTTCTCTCTCGGCAGTGACCCTTATCCGGGACTTCAGCAGAACGTGCACTCCTTCCTTAAGTCTGGCAAGCGCATGGACCGGCCCACCTACTGCCATCCCGATATGTCAGCTTATATTTGGAAACAAATACTTTTTTCTCATTGTATCTCCAGGCATTTGAACTCCTCTAATACTTCTCTGTTTGATTTCAGTTATCATCTGATGTTGCGTACTTGGGATGTCAAACCGGAGAACCGGCCTTCCTTCGCGCACTGCCAGACCTTCCTCAGAGACCATCTTCGTCTTGCATCATCTGCCGTACGTTGGCTTTATGACTGCTTCCCTATCGTGTGCCACATTATTATCTAAAAAAAGAAGATGGTGGTATTTTTTATGCCGCAATTTTTATAATTTTTTTTTTTAAATATTTCAGCTTTTACGGCATGTGGATGCGGAGCTACAAAGATGTGTCAACCAGATCAACAACTTTGACCTCTACCGAGGAGAGCGGACGGAGCGACTAGACGACAGAGCAGTCGCTGGTAAGTTTTTTAAGTTTAGGGTTTCTTTTTTATTTGAGTATTTTGCAAAACACTTAATATATACATATGTACAAAGCTGCTTTTGTTTTATGGCAATACACCAAACAATCGGCATGTTTAAGAAGGCAATGAGCAAAGAATCCGTTCCAAAAGTTAAGATTATCCTCTATCGCAGTTGTAGCTTTCAATGTTAATTCATATGTATGTATAGGAATAATAATATCATGAGAGAAATAATTGGTATCGAATTACTGAATTCATCTGAATGATCAAAATGTATAATTGCAGAAGCCTTAAACGGTCGAGCGCGCTCTCGTCCAGACGATGTCGAGTCTGGTGATCGTATCTACATTCAGGAATTCTCCCGGTGATCTCTCTCCTTCTATTTGACGGTGTCGACATCGTTATTGTTTACTCTCTTTTTTGTTGTAATATATTTTCATCTTAGCTACATTGTGAAAGTTTGAAACGAAGAGATTGAACATATCTCAATATCTTCGATATCTGTATAGCATTCTTCTGGTACAATTGAAATCAGTCAACGATTAACGTTGCAAAAAGTTTTGCAAGCGTCTTCTGCCATTCAACGATCCTTTTTTCGACAAGTTTCTTTCATGAATGACGTAGCACACTCCCTGCCGGACTAGTCACTCGCTTACATGTGCCCGGATATTCCATGTTCCATGCCATTGACCACCTCTTTTATTACCCATTTATTGAATGGCTTTCTTGCCTTTTCACTAAAATATATTTATCTTATTTCATTGACAACCTTTTATGTGTACGTGCATTATGTGTGCATTCCGATAGGCAATCGTTGAATAGTTTTTTTTACCTAGATGTGACTTGACTGATACCAAATGCGAGTTACTTCACATGCCTTTGTTCTCTGTTTGCCGAATAATCTTTTTTTTCTGTTGAATTATAAGTTTTGACCGCTTCATATGCAAGGTCAATAAATCCGTCTACAACAATCGAGACCCCTTCGAAAATCAAGTATTATTGCACAGAAGGAGGGAGAATGAGCAGCTTTCGATACTTTTGTCTCAAGGAGACTTCATTGTTCAAGCGAATCACTCCATGTGGCCTTCTCACTGGAACAATCGCCGTTGTCTGCCGCGTGGCTTTTCCTTGCTAAGACGTCTCAACACCTCGTGTTCAAGTCTTTTTGCTGAAGAATTAAAAAGCGTCGAGAGAAGCTTAGAGACTGACTGTGCTTGGGCGATGGAGGATGGCAGAGATAGAAGAGAGACTAGCCGGATATGACTCCTCCTGGTAGTGAACACTGCGTCAGACGTTTGAAAAGAGTAGACCTTATCAGCGGCGTCTTTCTCAGTGATACTTCCATCTTTTTTCTTCTTCTGGCACTTCTCCCGCTATCCCCATAAAGCCTTCTTCTTTCTTCCGTGTCTTGTCTATCACGTATGACCGGGCGGGCCTTCCTCCACCCTCCCCCCCCCCTTCCTATCCCAACCTCTCATTGATACCCTGGCACTGGCCATCACTGTCGTAGTCGCACACTGCTGCCCAATCTCTTTCTCGTCCACTCTTGTCTTTTCTCGTTCTCTCTTATATGTATGTATGCCATGCTATCAATATCGCTGATAAGTATGTATAAGTGAATGCTTTTCAGTTAACCTCAAATTGGAGATACAACGCGAGGCGTGATGGCAGTCCCCGAAGCTGTATACGAGACGGTGTTCAGGTGTGGCTGGAGCGCTAATCGTTTTACTATTAAAAAAATATGTGATTGTAGTAATATGTGCACGACGTGGATCACACAATTCGTAATATTCGTTCAGTGCAATCGAGGCGAAGCAGGATGCGTTCGTTGCACGGCTGGCGGAAGCCGTTGCGATCCCCTCAATCTCTGGAGTTGTCTCTCATCGACCTGAAGTTGTTCGCATGGTCCACTGGGCAGACAAGGTACCCGACAATCGGTGTTTATTGCTTTAGCTGGTGGCTCAGCTAAAGTAGCTGGAGTTAGTATGATTTAGCCCTCCTAGCATCCGGGGATGGTGCAAGTTGAAGTAGTATGCTACGAGTACTGCCCCTGGAGTATGGGTTTGCTGTTCAGGGAAAGCGCCAAATTGGAAACCGCCACCGACAGGCCCAACCTTGATTGCGGCTAACTTTGTACCCTTTGCATTTGCAAAAATGTTACTCCATTTCATTTTTCCGCTGCTCGCCGTTTGATCGCGTGACACCCTCTTTTCACCTTAAATGCGCGTACTCCAGACTTTGGTTCAGAGTGTAGTTCACAGAGGATCATTTCTCTGAAAAGGTCTTTAGCGTAGGCACGGTGACATTGGCATGCTGATAAGGCGAGCCCCGCTTTGAGGCTGATCGCTTGTCCATTTCATCAGCTCTTCTCAACACTCTTATCACTTTCCGAATTCTTCTTGACAAGTCCATTTGTAATCCGGGAAATGACGCTTTCTGAGAAGACAGGGACACGTGGTGTCGGAAAATGAACACCTGTATTGAGCTTGCAGTGTACTTGCTAGCAAGTATAAAATAGAATCAGCTGATCTCTAAAGTAAGGTTCTTATCTCTAAAGTAAGGTTCTTATCGGTAAAAGAAGCGCGTGATGTTTGATTAGCAGTTACAGAGAAATGAGAGCCAAATGTTCAACATTTGAGTAAGTGTGAAAATGTTCCATTCCATTGCCTAGTATGTACATATATGGAAAAAAAGTAACGACAAAAACCATCTCATCACGATTGCAGGAACTTAAAAAGCTGGGAGTGAAGACGGAGATCATCCACCCGGGCACTCAGGTGAAGATCACACACACTTCCAATATTGAGAAATGAGATCCACATTATTAGAATTTAAGACAAATAAACACTGAAGTAAATGAGGAAGTTTTTTTTTGTAGGTGATGGAGGGTCAGACAATTGACCTTCCACCAATCATCTTTGGTGTCCTTGGCGAGGACCCGAAGAAGAAGACCCTTCTCATTTATGGACATCTCGACGTCCAGCCGGCCAAGCAAGATGTCAGATTATCAGATTGTATCTCTTGGAATGGACCGATCCGCTTCAAAAATATTCATAATTGGAAGGAATGTATTTAGGACGGCTGGAACACTGATCCATTCACGCTCGTTGAGAAGGATGGCAAGCTCTATGGTCGGGGTGCTACGGACGACAAGGTGAAGAATGAGCATCCTTTGCTTTCTCGAAGAACACAAAAAATTGATGACATAACTATGATAATTCTCTTTAGGGGCCAGTTGTCGCGTGGATTAATGCAATTGAGACAATGCAAGAACTCGGCTGCGAGATTCCCGTCAACATTAAGGTTCAAATCATATATGCTAATTTATTATTATTATTTAAACCACAATTAACTTCAAGGCAACTTGAGCATAATGAACATTTACTAGTTCGTCCTCGAAGGAATGGAAGAAAGCGGCTCTGAGGGCCTTGAGGAAACTCTGAACGCTCGCAAGGAATTCCTGAAGGGCGTCCACTACTCGTGCATCTCTGACAACTACTGGCTGGGGAAGACGAAGCCTTGTCTGACCTACGGCCTCAGGTTCGCTTTCGATCACTTTTCACATATTTTCTCACCTATTTTAAACGAGCTATAAATGAAAAGCCATCTTGTTCAGAGGCATCTGCTACTACTTTCTGGAAGTAGGCTGCGCCAAGCAGGATCTCCACTCTGGCTCTTTCGGAGGAAGCGTGTATGTCGACTCTTTCTCTCTCTCCCTATCTCTCTCTATCTCTTTCTCTCTCTCTCTCTTCATCTCTCTCCTCTCTCACTCTCTCTTTCTCTAAACATTTTTCCATCCGCCATGAGTCAAAAATATTCTTTGAAGACATGAAGCCATGAATGATCTCATCTACTTGCTTGGCCAACTCACCGACGTCAAGGGCAACATTAAGGTTTTGAGTCGTTATTAAACATAAAAAAAATTCATTAACAAAAACATGCCTCTATGTACAGATCCCTGGAATAATGGATCTGGTCCTTCCGGTGACCGAGGAAGAGAGGGCACTCTACTCTCGCATGGACTTTGACAAGGATGCATATGCGTGGGTCACCACTATTGTTTATTGTAGAATTGGATAAATAAAAAAATAAATAGAAATAATAACTTAAAAAAAAGCAAAATCCGTTGCTTGCAGTGCCGATCTTGAAGCGCATGGACTGTCGCGGGAAACGAAGGAAGAAGTTCTCATGCACCGCTGGCGCTATCCGTCCCTGTCCATTCACGGCATTGAGGGAGCATTTTCGAGCGCTGGCGCAAAGACAGTCATTCCCGCCAAGGTGCATTCAAAATTCCCCCAACAGAAGAAAAAAAGAGTATAATAATCACTTTAATCCACTGAAAGCAATTAACCAACAATCATTTCTAGGCAATCGGCAAGTTTTCCATTCGAACCGTCGAGAACATGACGCCAGCCGAGACGGACCGCCTCGTGCTAAAGTATCTGAATGAGCTGTGGGCACAGCGAGGCTCGCCCAACCACTTCAAGTGAGTATTCAAGTTTTCAAGCGATCAGATAGTACAGCTTGCAAATACTGTATGCTAAAGAAGTTGTTTTTAGGCCGGTTGCACACCACGGAGGCCGTTCATGGGTCACCGACTACAATCATCCGCACTTCCAGGCAGGAGTGCGAGCCATCAAGAGAGGTCATTCTGGACAGAGCAGACTACATACAGTATTAGAGAAAAAGCAACCATAACACACACAATGCTGCTAAAGCCAAATGACCTTTGACAGTCATCTCAAGATGAACCCTGCCCTCTTTACAGTCTACAATGTCGAACCGGACTACACACGCGAAGGAGGCAGCATTCCGGTCACTCTGGCATTCCAGGTAGGAAGTCGCACTTGGAAAGCAGATTGTGTGAGACTTGACTGCTTTAAAGGAGCTGACCGGCGAGAACGTGATGCTCCTGCCGATCGGTGCCTCCGATGACATGGCGCACTCGCAGAACGAGAAGATCAACCGCTCCAACTACATCAACGGAACCAAGACGCTCGCAGCGTACCTCCTCGAACTCGGCTCACACTAAGCTCCTTCCTTCTTCACTTCGTGTTATCAACATATTCGACCTCACATATCTATCTTATCCGCAATCATTAATCGTTGTTGTCTTGACAGATGTTGTCCAATTTTGAGTATGACATTTCCATTGCTCAGTTTCATAGTGAGCTATCGTCCGAAAGCCGTTTGACGGTAATTACTATTCGTTCAAATTTTCTTCAAATACATAGCTCACATTGTTATGCTTTGCAAAGCAAAACAAATAAGCATTATTAATTAGAAATACTTTATCGAATTAAAAATTGAAATTTTATTTTTGTTCTCTTGTAGCGTACGAATTTTCTCAAGCAATTATATCCCTATATTAAAGGCGACATTTCGCAGTAAAGGTGGTAACTTTTATGAGTTGTATGTATGTCTCGCTATGAGAAAGTGCGTAAGAGTGGCATACTGTTGAAGTGAAGAGGCAGAGGTCACAAAGTGAGTGAGATATGGCCGACAATCAGCAGTGTACAGCAGCACGGGCACTCTTTGCACACAATCAATAACACTCACTGTGCAAATAAAAAAGAAAACAGTTAAGGCGACTTGTGACCTTCTTGTTATCGATACCAGCTGCTATCTTAGTTTGTCTCGCGAAATCTGTTATTGCAGTTCTTGTAGCAATGATTGTCAACAAGAGAACAGCCGCTTCTCTCTCGGCCGCAGTCAAGGCCTTTGTTGACATCCCAGGCCCCCGCACCTTCCCTTTCCTCGGATCTCTTAGCGTCCTAAGATTCAGTTCGTTTATTTCATCGGCCTTTCCATTGCATTCCGATTTGGTTTAAGGCGAAGATGCAGTTCACCTCTATCATGAGGATCTCAAGAAAATGTACAAAAAATATGGACCAATTTTCAAAGAAACGTATCCTCTTGGACAAGGGCCGCTCGTGCACGTCTTTTCTCCAGGTTCATCGGTTCATCCTCTAATTTTATCTATTCTTTTGTGCAAAGAACAGAATTAGTTTTTGTAGAAATAAAATTTTTGCTTATTAAGACATTGCTCGGGAAGTGTTCGCCGCAGAAGGGCGCTGGCCGTACATTGTGCCCTTGCAATCGACAACTCAGAAGTATCGCATGATGCGAGGCATGAATCCAGGACTCGGCAACTTGTCAGGCTGACGAATTCGCAATTTCGTAACACCACTTGAGAGAGTTGCAGGAATGGCCAAGAATGGTATCGCCTTCGTTCCGGCGTGAGCCAGGCGATGATGAGACCCGAAGCCGTCTTCGAGTACCTTCCAAACGTCAACCAAGTAAGCTGTTCTACTTTAGTTGCAAAAGCCTTTTCTGTCACGAATTCGTGATAGCTTCGAGCAAGAGAGACAATGGAAACATAAGAGACGCAGAAGGTGAAACGGTTGTTTACCAGGTTGCACAAAGCCTCGTCGATCACATTGCCGTTAATCGAGATGACAAAGGCGAAGCTGACATGTTCGTCATTGCAGCAAGGTAGAAACAAGAAATAATTTTGACGGATTCTCAGAATTGTTATCTCTCGCAAAACATGGTGATCTAAAAAGTACAACATCATATCTTAGGTGGTCACTAGAGTCTGCTGGGCTAACTGTGTTTGAGAAACGTCTCGGAGCATTGACAACAAATGTAGCATGGGCTGACGAGCTCATCAAGATTAACAAAGAGGTATTTATATCCTTGCAAACGATTTCTGTAATCGATATATTTAGGCATTCCGGTTATCTGCTAAAATGCGTTTCTTACCACTCTACAAATTTGCAACAACGCCAAGTTGGAAAAGGATGATCGAGATTGAAGACAAGTATTATTGGTGTGAAAACGTTTTTCATCCATTGAAATTTGCTGCAGCTTATGTCTTTGGTTACGCTTTCAATATCTTTTTTTTAATCAATAATAGAAAAATGATATTTCATTTGAAGCTACACGCAATAATTTTTTCAGCTGTGTTGCAGGGAAATCGACCGACTTTCCTCAGAGGCAATTGAGAAACTGACAACAGCCTCAGATGAAGACACCATCGTTAAATTTGCTTCAAAACTGATCAACAAGCCCACCCTGAACGTGAAGGATGTCAAGACCATTCTCTTCTCATTGTTCTCCGATGGCTTGAGCACTGTATGTTGCTTACTGAAGTTGCTCTACTGTCGCCTAATATGATGAAATGTCTTTTTTTGCAGACGGCTCCCACTCTAATCTACAATCTCTTCGCGTTGGCAAAGAATCCGGATCACCAGGCAAAGCTACGAGACGAGGTCACAACAGTTAACACAAAAGGAGAAGGTAATGTAAGCATTCAGCTCCTTCATGAAAATACAATAAATGCTTATTTAACCATGTTCTTGGCCAGAATGGACGCGCGAATTGCTGAATCGCGTTCCGTACCTTCGCGCATGCATCAAAGAGACATTCCGGATGCACACGCTGACATCCGAGATCTCGCGCATTCCACAAGTCGACGTTGAACTCGGCGGATATCATGTTCCGGCCGGCACTCCTGTGGACATCCACACATCTCTGCTAGGAAGGCATGTACTCCCATGGCTTATGGCTTACAATTACATAGTATTCGAATGTTTTCAGGGATCCAGCCTATTTCAATGATCCCGAGACCTTCAAGCCGTCCAGATGGAATCGTGATTCAGACGAGAAAGAGGAGTCGCAACCATTTCTCAACATTCCATTCGGACATGGCCCTCGCATGTGTGCTGGTAAGTTTAGGAGAGCAAAAGAGATGGAGAGACAGAGAGAGAGAGAGAGAGAGAGAGAGAGAGTGGGAGATTGCGAGATGTAGAGAACGAGAGATTAAGAGGCATAATTGATGGTGTGACTCTGAACGAATAGGCTGGTATCTTTGATCGGCAGCTGTCGGGAAGCCGTATTCCATTATCACTTGCTGCTGCCATTGCATTTCTCTGTAAATATAGACCTCTCATAAGCTTGCTAGAGCCTTATTATTTTGCACATGGAAAACCATCGAGCCAACCAAATGGCAAGGCCAGTAAACGTGGCATGATTGAGAGATCGAGAGATACATAGAGTTGTTGTTTGTACCTTCTGCAAGTCTTTCAAAAAGAAAAGGAATTGTTGGTTAACGAGCACACGATTTCGAACATTAAATATACAACTAACATCTTCAAGTGTAATAAGCGTGCAGACCCAATTACATCACGGCTGCAATAAATCAATCGTATCTGCCAGAGAAATGTCAAAATGATTTCAGGCCGTCGATTCGCCGACCAGGACTTGATGGTCGTACTCGCCCATCTGGTGGCCAACTACCACATCTCCTACAACCATGGCGACCTCGAGACTTCCTACGAAGCCACAATTGTGCCCGCTGGCAATCTGCACTTTCAATTTACCCCGATTCAATAAGCGATCAAGGAAGTCTCATCAGCACCCATGCTCTACTACATACATTCATTTGAGTTTCCTATCTCTCAAATGCTAGAGGGGCTCCATCAATCTTTATTGCGTAGCGCCCACCTTTTCGTTGTTCGAATGTCACATTTTATGGTCTCTCCTACAGATAGCATTCAACATTTTCGGATAAACTATGGCCAAAGTTCACTTGTCTGGCAATGATGTTTCGTGGAATTTTTACTACGATTAAAATGGAACAATGTACCGAGGAAGTTGTGTGACGCAATGAATGCGGAGAAGTGTATGTGTGATCTGTTTCAACCCATTCGGAGCTGCTTGAGCTGTCACTTTGAAGTCTCCTCGGCTGACTCCATCTTTCCGGGCCTCGCGATAAGCTGCCAGAGCACAGGAGGAGGAGGAGGAATTGTAAGGGAGGACTGCTCGAGAAGGTGTGAAGATAAAGAGGCGTAGATGCAGATTATTCATGTGACAGATAAAGGGAGAGAGAGAGAATAAGAAGAAGAAGAAGAAGAAGCTCTCCATTCGTGTTGCAAGCTCAGCTGACAAATACATAGCCTCTCGCTGCCTCCCTGTAGGTGGTCATTGGCCACGCTCTCCAGCAGGAGTACTTTGTCCCTCGACGAATGGCAGATTCCTCGCCTGCTTGCTGCAGAATGTGTTTTCGCGTTTCGTAGTGCCTCTTGCCCTCATTCTGGAAGTTCTCGGACGCCCATCCGCGGCGCCCGCTTTTCCAAGCGTATAATAATACATACATAAAGATAACCTGTTTGCTTGGCAAGTGATATCAGCGGGTCGCAAATGGGTTGCTTATTGCGCTTCTTCCACCTCGCCCTCTCTCTCTCTTTCTCTCTCTCTCACTCTCCCTCTCTCTCTCCCTCTTTCTCTCTCTCTCCCCTCTCTCTCTCCCTCTCGCCCTCTCTCTCATCCTCTCCGCCCTTACCAACTCAAGCTCACTTGATTAATAGCGGGTCGAAAAAAGAGCTGTTGACTTGATGTCCATATGACGAGCGGCCCTTCCTTGTTATCGAGTGTGTTTCTGTTCAGTTTAACGAGAGGCATTCGCAGAGTCTTGCTTGTTCCTGCCACGAAAGAGGGGAGAGCGGCGCAAGAGAAGGCGTGATTCTCGCATGGAAGAGAGCACTCGACGCCCAGAGCAGCCGAAGATGCCGCGACTCTCAGGTGTCGTCTGCGAAATTAAGGTTGGGGAAAAAGCAGGAACCTAATTATATACATATTGTATGATGCTTATCAAGGCGAACATGTATATCTTAGGTGGAAAATTGTGCAACCAACTCAAAAGAAGAGAATGCCGAGGAGGTTCAAAGAAGAAGGGAGCTACGCCACTTTTGGGTGGTCATCTTTGGCTTCTTCATTCTCATGATCGAGAGCGGAGTCAGGCAGGTCGGCCGTAGATTGAAAACTTCACTGAATATATCTTATATAAATAACTTTATGCTCACTTTAATTGACTCTTTTGTCAACCTAATGTTCTTGAGGTGCTGAACGTCTTCACAAAGTTTGTACAAGAAGAGTTTGGCTGTTCACACACGACGGCAGCCATCGCGATAGTGGTGATTCCGAATGCCGCCAGTCTCATGTGTGGTCAGCACTTTTTTTTACTTGTTTTACTTTTAATGTAAAAGATCTCGCGTTTCTTTATAGTGAAAAAGGCAAATAGAGACTTTTGTAATTGTCACATATTTTTGAATATGTTTTCAATTTGCTTCCAGGCCCCCTGGTGGCCATCTTCTACCAAATGTTCGGTGCTCGCGTCGGAATCGTCGTTGGCGGACTGTTGTCTGCCGCCGGCTTCATCTGTGCTTCGCTGTGTGCTTCAATCTACAGAATGTTCTTCTACACACTTCTCATTGGTCGGTGATTATCTTTCTTTCTCTCTGTCGCTATCTCATTCTGTTCTTCTCTCTTTCTTTCACTCTCTTTCTCTCTCTCTCTCTCTCCCTCACTTCCGTTGTCAATTGGTGATGACTAACCATATGTGCATGCCTAAATGACTTCTTTCTTTGTCTCCATGATCTGGGGATACTCCCCCGGAGGCGCCATTGTGTTATAGGTGTTTTGAATGACTGGCATGTCAGGTGATAAGGAAAGGCTTGATTCTCGATATGATGGCGAGAATTTTGACACCTTTCTCAACTGACAGAAAAGTGCCAAACCCACTCTCGTTGTCTCTTTCTTTTCTGGCGCCTTTGCAATCACAAGAGAGCTCATATCAAAATCACGTTGATCAGTCATAACTTCTTCGAGAAGAAGGAAGCTTATGCATGGATGAGAAGAGGAAGAAGGAGAAGAGGTAGAGACAGGAAGAAGGAGAAGTGAAGGAGTAATGTAAAACAATGAAGCATGCTTAGGACGAAAAGAGGATAATGCTATCGTTATGCCGTCAATGTCGCAGGGGAAGCAAAGTGGTCAAAGGACATTCAAATATTTAAAACAACGTAAGCAATCTTCGATATATGTATGCACATATCTACTGACATGGAGAGAAGACTGTGGGCAATATAAATTTAGGAACTTTCTAGAAGAGTAAAAAAAAAGAAGAAAAGAAAGATTTTTTTCCTTTTTCCAGGAGTAGGATGTGGTCTGATGCGGAACGCGATCATGTCTGTGCAGTGTGAGTACTTCTCAGCAAAGAGAAGAAGCCTCGTTCTCTCCGTCATCTGCATCGGCCCCGGCGTCGCCATCTTCATCTTTCCACGCATCATTCTTCCCATCATTCATGTGGTCAGGCCATCAGATATGACCTTCCACCACCCAACTCTTATTATACATACACCCCATCGCCTCGGACCCGCTGCCCACACACATTAAAACAATGTTAGCGGAACGTCCTGTCAATAAGCTGACGTCAAACTCATTATCTCACTTCTCATTCTTGGTGTCTTATCTTGTCAGTCTCATCTTGTGCTCTACACGATTGCTTGATTGAGTGCACAGCTTTGTAGAGAGACCAGGGATGACTCTCGAAAGTCACGATAGGTCGGAAAGTGGTGGAAGGTGGAACTATGCAAGTGCGTTTAAAAGTAAAATACAAGTATGTAAATAAAAACACGTTTAGTTCAACTGGAAGACTGCATGGCGCTTCGTCGCTCTGCTGTATGTCTTCTGTGCCGTGATGGGCGCGTTCATTACGCGCAAGCCAACGAAGAAGACGACCACGCTGGTCGGCATGTTCGGACTCAGAGTAAGCGCCAGCTCAAATCTACCGTATTTATTTCATGTATGTACATAGCATTCCATCTCACGGTCCTTCAGAGCATAAGAAAACGCGCGGTCTAATTCTGTTAGGAAAGTGTCCCATCGCGTGACTGTTTCACGCGTTGCGGACCTAACAGGCGCTCGTGTTTCCTGCTTACACTGCGTAGCAGCCCACTATGCTACAGCATTAGGATGCACCTTCCCGCCAATTTTGACTTCATACATATCGCGACTTTGCGTAGCAGCCCTATATGAATTTGAACATTCCGCGCGGTTTGAATGGCCGTGCATCTGCAAAGATGCATCTCTCAGCGGTTGCAAGTTTAAAGCGTCTCGAAAGATCTCTCTAAAATGCATGGTCAGCTGTCACAGATAGAGTGTGTTAGCAATGAGAAACAAAGCAGCCTAGACATGCACTTTATGATCAGTAGTTTATAGTGCAAGGAATGCACAGTACAAGTTATGGAATTAATGGATATGAACGAGAAAATTACAATAACAAAAAACACCTATTGAATCTGAATCGCTGAGCCTCGCTTGTAGGTAGATAGATTGAATTAATTAACTCAATTAACTTGAGGTGTGGAGAAGCTGGAGCTTCCTCTTCCACCAACTCGCGTCGTTCTGTGCGTCGGCCACCGCCATTGTCTATGTCTCGCACACTCTTCTTTGGATGCGTCAACAAGATGTCAAAGAGTTCGTAAAACATTGATAAGGAGCTTATTAAGTCCCTTGTTTGGATTGGGAGGTCAATAGCACTCTTTCGCTGCAAGGACTGCAATTCATTGCAAATGCCGAATTTCAGACCAGAGATCGTCTACACTTACAATGGAATTGCTTCGATTCTTGCTCGAATTTGCATCACTCTCCTGCTCGAGATGACTGATATCCACATCGGGGTCAGACACTACTTGTTTAGCCGAGAAATCTTGCAAATGTCAAATTGTGTTTACAGATTCTGATGATTATCAGCTATGGAGCAGGCCCTCTGAGTATGGCAGCTGCCGGCTTCTGCTCCACGGATCTCCACTTTAAGATTCAAAACTTCATGGCCGGGTTCGGCTTTGGCCTCTATCAGGTGAAGGCAGCTTCATGTCGCTCTCCTAATAAGCTTTTCATTTAAAAAGCTTAGTCCTGCAACAGATTGCGTCACGATAGATCATAATTATAGTTTGCCTACAACCACGAAATTGGATAATGTCGTTAGCAATGATGTGAAAGAATTAATACGTTTCGCGTAGCAACAGCAAATCGCCCACGTACAAAATATTCTTTCATAACTACGAAATTGTATCATTTCTTTTGCAATGAATTTAAAAATTAACAACTTTGGTCTAGTCAGGGCTTTAACATTATAGCTTGACGAATCAATTTTGCAGGGTGCACTTGGCCCCTATCTGGTTCGTCTGGTTGGCTGCAGTGTGCTGCCGAATGCTCTCGGCTACACGAATCTGATCAATGGACTCGCTGCACTAACGTCAGTCAATGTCGCCGGTACGGTTTTTTTCTTTATGCTTTTTTTCAAACCTTCATATCGAATATCCAAATCGACTTTTCAATTTTTAGCAAAAATATAAATATAAGATGATCGGGGTGGATATTGGCTGACATTTCCTTATCAATCAATTAAAAATAATAATATTTGAGGATGGCTTGTGCATGTATTCGACTCGATGACGGCCGAGTTTGTGTTCGTGGGAGTGATCGCCCTTCTGAGCTGCGTCTTTGCCGTTTGCTCCTATCTCCTCCATCTCCGCTGCAAGCACCGCGCTAACTCGCTGCTCGACTGCCCAAGTGCGCAGTGTGACCTGCCCACCCGGAGAGCCTCAAGCACTCCGGTCAAGCTGGCTACGACAACTCCAGAAAAGGTTTCGCCGCCCCCAATTTTTGGCGTTTTCCCATATAAAATATTAAAAAAAAACAAGCCAGCCCTTCAGTCAACACAATCATTTTCTCACCCTTCTTCCATTTGGTGGCCTATCCCATCATGTTTATGGCTTATTTAGGATGAAAACGGCAAGGAAAGCAGCGATCACTTAGAGAGAGCAAAGGCTCCGTTGCTTGAGGCCACAAGCCACGTCGTGCCGGTCGCTCAGCCAGAGCGGCTCTCCGACGATTCCGAACCCGAATACGATGAGCCATACTCGCCCTAATAACTTTTCATTTCAGCCTCCTGCACTCTTCTCTATAATCCATTTCATTCCACCTATGAATATATTTGGCTTTTCACCCGTCCATGTACGCGATCACTGTGTTCTCTGTGCGACTGAGCGGATTAAAAATTCACTCGGATGTGCGCTCAGAGGTTTCCCCACTCAGGCCAAATCCTTCTTAACATATTTGTACTTAGTGAAATATCGCGTGGTGTGCCCCAATAATCTCCACAAGAACTTTTTGCGAATGAATATATTACGTGTCTGGCAAATACACTGCACCTTTCATAGACAGAGTCTGACTGTAAATTCATCTGCATTTTATTCATTTTGAAATAATCTGTAGTATATGTACCGATGAATATCTTTTATTTTGAAAATATATGTCTGTTAAGTTTACATGAATGCTATTTTATATGCATATTTTATTGCTTATTTTTTGCAACCTGCTAGCCCATATTTTCTTTGATGACTGCAACATGCACTTCACTGTAGTGCAAGATTGCAGATCGTGACTCTTCTTTGTATCGAATTTGTACTCCTCCATTCATTTTTACTGAAGAGATAAACAAAGGTTCCAATTTCACCGTGATAAACTTGCATTTATATATATAAGCATTGAATGTGAAGTTAGAGCAGTCATTGCAGAAAAAAACTTACTATTGGCATATAAACAAATAAATAGCGAAATACTGAGGCTAGAATTTAATAGAATCAGCTTTAGTCACGAAATGTAGCTGCCTTACACATCCACATCGAATATTCTCGCACCTTTTGATGTTTTAGAGGCCAATTCCTCTTGGCCACGCGAAAAAAAAAGTTTTTCTTCCTAATGCTTGGTTTGCCTGCAAGTTTACTTTTGACTGATCTCGTGTTTCATTTTTCACCTTCTAATTACATATACACTTTCGCAAGCTCCTCCTTTACATGCACCTCTTATGTAACCAAATATTCCAGCGACTGTTTCTTACTTACTTTTATAACATGCGAATATATACAGTTGACCACGAATATTTATAGTTTCATCCAATGCGGATAGACAGTGTTGTGCCGTGTTCATAATCCTATTATTATTGGAAGAGCGGGGCAGCACCAGGTAATCGGCATGTTGAGAAGAATGATGTGTGCAGCGACCAAAAAAAGTGTCATCGTCATCGATATGCCGCTTTTCAGCCCTTCATGTAGATATTGTTTACAATTTTGTGAGTTTTGCGCGAGTCTTCTTCCTGCTCGCATAGAATTCCTGGTCAGTCGGCGAAAAGAAAGACCACTAGTGATGATGTGTAGAAACGAAGCTCCTTCTCACTTCTTTCCTTCTTATTTTTCTCTCCTCCCTTTTGATATACTCTCTCTCTCTCTCTCTCTCTCTCTTTATCTTGCCTCGTTCTCTCTCCCCTCTTCTCATACTCTTCCATGTTTCTTTCATTCTACATGGAATTGTATGGCATAGTCAAGGTTCGGAGCCTCTTTTTCCTTTTCCTTCCAGCTTCATCTTTTCCTGTTGTAGTTTGAAAGTTTTTTTTTCTGTTGCTCATCGCGATCTTCCCTATCATCTCCAGCTCTCGTTTTTTTAACCCTCTTCGTTTGTTCTCTTCGCCGGGCGCGAATGCTTGACATGCTGATCGAGTGGAGTCCTCTCTCCCATGTTGTCCGACTCCTGCCACCTTCCCGCGCACTCTCTCTCTCTCTCTCTCTCTCTCTCTCTCTCTATCTCTCTCTCTCTATCTCTCTCTCTCTTTCTTTATCTCCTTCTCTCCCTTCTCCCTTTCCTTCTCTCTTTCCATCTCTCTCAAACTCTCTCCCCTCTCATCCTTCAGAGCTTCTTCTCAGCTCGCTCTTCCGTTAAAATCGTGTTGCCTCTTCGCGGATCACAGCTTCCAGCGCACTCTCCCAAAAAAAATACGACAGAATGTTGTGATTCGGTTTAATAGAGATGGTAGAGAGTGGCAGTAAGAGAACAATAGAATGAGGTTGAATTAACAGCATCTTCTGCTGTATCACCCTCAAGTGGTTTATCCTTGCACTGTTCTCCCTCTATCTCTCTCAATCTGTAACTCTCGTTATCTCTCTCCCGCTCTCTCTCCTTCTTTCTGACAATCGCATATTTTCTTGCCTTTTATTGACGTTTTTGATTGAAGAAGTCCTGATTAGAAGCCCAAGCGGTAACCCAATCCAAGTTCGTTATCTCTTATCACTCTGGAATCGCTACTCGATATCAACTGCCTGTCCTAAACGACCTTTCACAAGTGACCGGCCATAACAACCTGGAAGGATTAGCCCCCCTTGCATACAGAAACATCTGTTTAAAGCGTGCTCTCTTTGTCCTCGTGTACTAGTCTCCTCGACAACCACTGCATCTTTGCATGCTTTTGTTTCAGCTGTTTCTGCCATGGCAGACATACTCACGAGCTTTCCTGTTGGATGTACCTGTGAAGGCTAATTTCCCATTCCACAAATATCCTTTACTCCTGCCCGTCCACTCATTTGCATAACCACGTATGTATATATTTTCATTCTTGTTTTGCTCTCATAGTTTTTTTCAGTTAGTTTCCCCTCGCTGGCTCTTCGTGAGCGATTGGTTCCCAGTTTTTTGTTGATTTGGCGACCCCGAGTCCACCTGTTCCATCGCTTCAAACCGATTGACTGCGTCTATTACTCATATGTACATAATCGTCACCTTCTTCTTTAGAAGAGAGAAGAATAATGTAAAAGTTGGTCTACAACGCTCTACATACGCCACTTCAGCTAAATGTTAGTGCAACATCATATCAATTTCACGTTTTTTTTTTGCAGAATGGGAAAAAAGAGTAGAAGTTAAGACATGCTTTATGTAACATGAGAGGTTGTGAGTGACGTGAGGAAAAGGAAAAGCCTGCTCTTTTCTCGCAGGAGATGCGTGTCTCTGTAGCCTATCGAAGGCTCTTCCTCGCCTCTGCCGCCGTTTTCCTCCTCCTCTGGCTCATCCACTCCCGGCTGCAACATGCCGAGGAACTCGTTCAAAGTCTACGCGCACAGCTTAAACGGCTCAAGGAAATGCCAGAACCGACAGGATCTGTTAATCATATTTAATCATATTGTTATGAGTGTAAATAGGTATATCGTAAACTCAATGGAACCATTTTTTTCAGACAATACTCTTTCTTCCTTCCTTTCTGGACATATATCCGCATTTGGCTGATGTAAAAGATTTGACACTTCTTAATCCACCGGTCAGAATACCGGATCTAACGCCACCTGCAGTTGAAGTGGTGTGTCGACTTTTTACTATCTGCTCTCATTCATTTACCGAAATTTAGCCTTTCCTTTGTCCTTTGCATGAATGCATATTCTGTGACGTTGATGTTTGTGTGCAAAAGCGAGCAGCAAAGGGGTTAAGGTGCTCGGGATTCCGGCGGTGGAGCGAGTGAACTCTTCGTATCTGGAGAGCACGCTTGCCATGCTGCTGAGCCGCGCGTCGCCCTCTGACCTTTCTCGCTTCCGCATCGTCGTCATGCTCTCGCATCCAAATGGCACCGAGGCTCCATTCGTCACTCGAATGGCTGCATGGATTCAGAAGACATTTCCCGACAGTGTCAGAGGCGCTCTCATTCAAGTCAGATGCCATTCATGTCGTTCTCAATAATATTTTCATTGTTTACATAACGCGAATAGTATTATTTACAAACACTTGAGCTTTTCATGACATTCCCTATCTAATTAATTGAAGTAATTAATTGAAGATAATCTCCCCACCGCCCGCGTGGTATCCCGACGATCTGGTGAATGTCGAGCCCACTTTCGGTGACAACCAGCTGAGAATGTTCTGGAGAACGAAGCAAAATTTGGACTACGCGTTAGAATTGTCGTTTATAACGATCCACGCTCTAGACACTACGAGTTTAGATATCTATTGTCGTACTGTCGAAATATGGCGAAGTACTACATGCAACTTGAGGATGACATCGAGCCTGCTCCAGACTACTCGTTTGTTTAACCACTGCTTCATGCTAACGCCACGTGAGAGTTCATCTTGAGGTCAAAGATTTTCTACGAAATCGAGCGAGCTCCTGCCAACTGGTCGCTGCTTGAATTCTCAAGCCTCGGCGTCATCGGAAAGCTCATGAGATCCTCTGACACGTCGAAAATTGCAGGTTTTACATGCTCATCGCCGTAATGTTTTCTTTCTCATCAGATTCTGATATTGGCTACACTCAATTATGATGCTTCCGTATCTGACAGCCCACATTCTGATGAATCACCGCTATAAGCCGATAGACTGGCTGATCGCTGACTTCTTTACGAATCGCTTCTGTAGCCCTGAGATGTCGGGCAGTAAATGCAACAAGGTTAGAGAGAAAGAGGAAGGAATGAGAAAAAGAGGGAGGAAGAGTGAGGATAGAGAGGGCGAGAGAAGGAGAGATGAGGATGACTGACTACGCTAAGTGTTATGCATCATGATTCGCTGCTGGCAACTTTCGCCCCGCTTGCTCATCTTCTTTAGCAATTGCAGGGGGCACTAGGAAAACACACATCCCACCTGATGGAGGATTCACAGCACATTTTCAATTTCCTTTAGTAATAATTTTCATAGCGCAACTACGGAAGAGATAAAATATGGAGGATTCATAGAGTGCGTAGAGCGAGAATCCCACACATGACAGTGTGTGTTTGGCCGCCCTTGCCCTCTTTCGTTCTTTTTGAATGCAACGCATGCTTATAGACTCCTTATTTTTACCTTTCATACCTGATATCATGATGCACTTTGTTAGATGTCTGAAGCCAATTAGTTAGTTGGCTGGTGCACGTAAAATTATAAAAATTAGAATTAGTAGCTTGCTATTTATTTGATATAGTATGTATATATAAGCAGCCCCCTTGATGATTAAGGCACTGAAGGAAGCCCGCATCGTCGTGAGGCCGCCGCTCTTCCAACACGTCGGATTCTATTCGTCGTTGCCAGGAAAGATTCAGAAGCTTCGCGAGCGAACCTTTTCACGCACAAAGATGGAGGCCGCTGTCCAAGGAGGCGACAATCCGCCTGCAATTGTATTATTTTATTTCTTTATTTCTTTTTTTAAAAATATTTTTGTTAATCCTTTGTAAAGTGCAAAAATTTCTATCTAGGTATTTCTTTAATTTTTTTTGAAAATGATATGTAAAACACAAGGTTTTGCTAAATTTTTATAATGACTCTACTCCACCAGATGTCAACGTCCATGGCATCGCATCTGTCCTATACACTCTCTGCATTATACAAGCGACAGCACGCAGCGTGGTTCATCTCGCCCTCTCGCAACGACTCCTTCACAATCCTCTTTGAAAAGCCGCTCGAGATCAAATGTGAGCCGTCCAAACTATAAACAAAATCATAGTTTTACTTTAAAAAAAATTCTGCGGATGTTTAGCTATCACGATGAGCACTGGCTCCGTTGCCCATCCAAGCGACATTCTCACTTCTGACGCCAAAGTTTTCGTCAAGAAGAAGAACTCGAACAACTTTGAGGATATTGGCCACTTTGACGTCAGTTTTTTTTTCTTAGGATGACATGATTTGCCATGTGGAAATGCCATCTTGCAGAGCTCTGGCCACTTTTACGCTGATCTCGAGAAGAACCCTCAAGGGGTCATCGAAGGGTTCCTCGTCGAATTTGCAGCAGATGGCACTCACTGGGTGTTCATGAATGAGCTGAGCGTTGTGCCCAAGTAGTCAGCCTTCCGATTGACTGCTACGCTTACTTTGCATAACCACCTTATTCACTGGTACTTTTCTTTGCCTGCCCTGTGATTATCTGTGCATTATCTTGATTATTGTTTTTTCTTCTTGTTTTTCCCTTCCCTTCTCGTTATAAAATAATGTCGTTCTGTGGACCATATCCTTTCTAAACGTAGTTGGAAGCTACATAACGATATATTTATTCGATATTATTGCAATATATCATCCTCCACTCACGATCAATCACAAGTCTCCTTAATTTTCCTTAACCTGTTTGTGTCTTGCCAATACGGTGTGTTGTACTCGGTTCTGCAATCTGTTATATCATGTGTTTTCTACTTTATTCGAAGATTGAATAAAGAATGAATTTGACCAAGTGAACTGAACTAGACAAGTGCAAAAAAAAAACTGATTACGCATTGAACATTGGACGAATTAAAATGAGATGGAAGGAACGATGGTAAGATCTGAGACATCCAATTTAGTCTTTATGAATGATGATACGGAGGCTATCTGACAATGAGTTGAACACCTACGAAAATGGATACATTTTGCAACGGAGAAAAAAGAGCTGCTTTGGTAGATTTAGGTGCATCGAACGGAGTCTCTATTGAATAAAAACGAAGTTAATCCCGGATCGGGTCTTGCGGCTGCTCACCAGCACAAATCACAACATTCGGAAGATGAAACGCGGCGGGGGGTGCAAGGGACGAGGAGAGGGGGTCTTTGTAGCCATTGGTTAGACTTCGGGTGAGAGTCCAAGATACCATGACAAACGTGCGATAACAACTTATCGACTAACATACAAACGTATTCTCCCCTATGTACTCATTCCAAAATAAAAATAAAAAAATAAATTTCCATGTAACTATCGTACAGACGCTTCTTAGGAAATCTCGGAACATGATAGCAGATATATGCAGTTATTATCTGGCCAGCTGAGAAGAAGAATGGATGAAAAATGTTCATACGACTGAAGATGAGGCCTTATGCAGGGAACTGGAAGCATGAGTGGAGATGAGATTAGAGTGGCTTGGTGCACTTCAAGAGTGCAGTGGTCAATGCGAGGCAAACATCGAATAGTCAGAACATTGAGAAAAATAATGGAGAGTGTTATGCAAAGGAAGCATGGAAGAAGAGATAAGAAGGAAGAGGGGAATGGAAGAGAGAGAGAGAGAGAGAGAGGGTGAGAGGGAGAAGGAGAAGCTTAAGCCTTGCTGTCGAAGAAGGAGTACGTGGGATTCTCGTAGCCGTTCACTTGCATGCCATTGACATGTCGCTCTTCCGGCGAGCATACGTCCACCTCAAATTGATTCAGCATGAATAACTGATCCATTTGGACCATTCACTTGAATTGTTCTTGGTACATTTAAGACTTGTAGATGCCCTTGAAGTCGGCTAACCTCGACGAATCTGATGTGGCGTCTGCGGTTGCGCATGCCAACGATGAGGAAGGCAAGGATGGCGGTGAGCACGATGCCAGCAAAGATTACAATGTAGCCAAAGGCAGAGAACGGCCACGAGCCATCCTGACACAAATAACATATAAAGCAAGGAATCGCAATGTGACTAATAGGTTTTCTATACTACATACATACATAGATACTAAATATACTGACGGTCTTGTGGACGAGATGTTCATAGCGGTAGCCCGGAATCGTGGGCAGCTGCACAGATTTGTCATCGATGATTGGCTCGATGTCCACCTTCAACTCTTTCGCCTGAAATTTAGAAAATTCATAAAAGTAGATCATTTTTGTTCATTTGTTTTTGAATGAGATTTCTGTTGGTAGTAAAGAGGCCAGACTGGTCTCTGACAATGTCTCTCTCGTCGCTCTCGCTCGACTCGTCGGAGGAGTCGTCGTCGGTCTGAGTGGACTCGTCCTTCTCGTCCTTCCACTCGGTGGCCTCCGGCTTCTCTGTCGGCGCCGGCTCGACGATGGGACGGCTCGCGAGCTCGGCCTTGATCACCTCAACAACAACGGCATGAAATGTATGAACGGCTTACTTCCAGCCATCTAGACTTCTGATTCTCGCATCACGATAGCCATCTTTTGGGTCCTCACCTTGACGGCGGGCTTCTCGGAGTTGCCCTTGTCAACGGCGACGACCTGCTTCTTGACTTCCTCGTCGTTCTCATCCTCGTAGTAAGGGTCGTTGTCCTCCTCCGAGTCCGAGTCCTCCGAGTCGTCGGCCGGAAGAACCTGAAAAAATTTGAATATTTCGTTTAAAAATAATATTCAAATTTAAAAAAAAAATTTGATCGAACCCTAGCGTCCTTGTCCACCGATGGCGCCTTGGTAGTTGCGGGGGCTTGCGTCGGGTCAACGGCAATCTTGGCCGGGTGAGGAGCAACCTATATATGAGAACATCCTTGCTCTTCGGTACACATCAAGCAATTATTATTTTTGTCTTCAGAACGTTTTTCCTGTGTTTAGTGTAGTCAGCAGATAGTTTCCAACCTTGACGTGCAGGAATGCGTTAGGATGATTCTTGCGGAAGTCTTCTTCGTAGATGGAGAGCAGCTTGGTGTTGAGGTCCTCGGCTGGGAGATGCTCCATGGAGCGCAGCTGCTCGTAATCCAACTCGGGCGTGTTCTCCTTGCGGAAGTCGTGCCAGAAGGCAGCTGAAGCACATGGATTACCTTTCACTTTTATTCTGTCCACAGCATCCTGTGTAGATCAATTGGCATCCTTTGTAGATCGAATGGACTCACTTGCAATCGGGCGGACTTGCGCCTCCAGGTCAGGGAAGTCACGAAGCATCGCCATCGTGCCATTGATGCGGAGGTCAATGTACCTACACAACGAACATGTCATTTACTCCATCTATGTACATATATATGTAAGATGTCTTTATAATCAATTATTCAGATAGCAAATATCAGCTTTTTCCTGTCAAACAAAGATATATGTACCTGAGTCGGTGGATGAACACCGGGCGGAAATCAAATGCCTCCTGGATGTCAGTGCGGAGGAGATGACGGTAGCGGTTGAGGGTGTGGATGCGGTCCTTCTCCTCAGCGCGAATGTAAGTCTGCAAGTTGGCGTTGTTTTATTTTCTTCTTCACTCTGGTAAGAAGAAAGCAATGACGAATGAAAGCAGTGAAGCCGACGAATATGTAAATACCTTGAGTGCCTTGAGGACATTGTGCTTGTTGGGTGCGCCGACGGAGAGCGCGAGTGCCTGGCGGTAGAGATGCGTCGCCTGTCGCTTCTTCTCATTCATCGCAGACAGCACGCGCTCCTCGTGCACTTCTTCCACTTCCTTCTTTGCCTTTCTGTTCTCGTCTTCCAGAGAAGCGACCGTCGACTGAAAGACGCCGCTTTCTTTCGTTGCACTTAAGTTAGTTAACTACATAAATTCATAATCACAACTTGCTCTAAACCTGGAATCGGTTGGTCATCTCCTTCTTGAACTTGTCGGCGCCCTTCGGGTCGTTCTTCTTCATGGTCTCATAGCGCTTGTCCAGCTCGCCCCACTCCTTCATCACCTAAAAGCAACCGTTCTCATTGATGAACTAAAGATGGAATTATGGCAGACCTTGTTGATCTTGGCGCGATGGCGCATCTCGAGACGCTCCATGGCAGCGCGGAAGTTCTCGTGTTCGGTGGCCAGGTCCTTGGCACGCTCCGAGAAGTAGACATCGCGGTCGCGTGGCAGAGAGTCGGACGACTTCTCATCCTCGTCCTCTGAAGAACAAGAGAACATCGTTGACTATACTCACTGTCTCTTTCTTTCTCACCCACTCTCATCTCTTTCCCTTCCTCACTCCTTCTCTTTCTATCTCATCTCTTTCTCATCCTCTCCCTTTCCCTCTTCCTCTTCCAAGTAAACTACGAACCGGAGTCATCCTCATCGTCGTACTCTTCATCGTAGTCGTCGTCGTCCTCTGATTCCTTGGTGGCCGAGCTCTCCTTCTTCTCCTTCTCGGCTTTCTTCACAATGGTTGCCGGGGTAACCTTCTCTGAAAAATAATCATTCATTATTAGATTTTCCCCAAGCTCACCCGAAGTAGAATTCACCCTTTTTTTTACTTTTTCATCCGGACTAAAATTTAAGGTGAAGGCAGGGCATTGTTTATTTTGACATTTGGATTCCGACTAAAAGGTGACATCAAAAGTGGGCCTCTACAAGAGTGTCCCCTTTCAGAATTCGGCTGTGTAAGCTGAGTCATGGCGCCTGAAAAGGCGCGAAGAAAGAGGAGGAAAAGGGAGACTGCATCCGCTCTTGCTTGTTATGCTAAGTACGCCAGGGGAAGGAGGCGAGGAAAGGGGGAGGAAAGCGAGAGATGCCATATGGTGCGGTCCATTCAAATCACACAAGGCGCAACGAGGGAATGAGAACCATTCGATCCGCCCGCGAGAAAAGACCCATTATGTTCTAATTGCATGGCAATTTAGAAGCCGACGGCGCAGCACATGGGGCTGTCCAGGAACGGGTGAGTTAGAGAATAGTTCTTTTAAGAACATTTGTCAAACACATGTGCATTTTCGACTACGTTCTTGATAGTGTGAAAGCATGACCCTCGGCGGAGGCGGGGCAGCACACGAACTCGACGCCCGTGAACATGTCGAGACCGCACGGCTCGAGCATTGCAAACGAGCGAACGCTCATCGACTTGCCGTTGGAGCCGCTCTGGAAAGAAGGAAGAAATAAGAGGAGAGAGTATAATATGAAAAGACTCTTTTTGCGTGAACTGGCGTACACGAAGCTTGCACAGACGGGATGCCTCGCCCTTCCAGTGCGAGTAGTCATTGCACGTGTCGACGCTGTTCTCGTGGTTGAAGCGGCAGTCGTGCGGCACTTGCAGCGCCTCCGAGTGGAACTCGCCCACTGAATCATTATTATTCACTTCGCATTATCAAATCTTTTTTCTACCTTTTAAACTGTGTAAACCGGCAGAAACATAGAAAGAATAATTATTATTATAACACCAAGTGCGTTTTATAACTGCCGTATATGAATGAAAATAAAAATGGGTATGAATACGCTTACCGATGCAACGGAAAGGCCGGACGGTGTGCTCAAAGTGGCACGCGTCGCCCTCCTCGCGGCACCAGTCGGCCACGGTCACCTCGTGCGCGTACTCCACGATGTTCGTCACGTTCAGCGACGGATACGACTGCAAACATATTCTTATTCCTGGATTTTTTTCATTTCAATCTGCTCACCTTTAGCGCTTCAATGTGTGTAATATGCTTTGTTTATTTCCCTTCTGAATTCTCTCCCTCGTGTTACTCAGTCTCGCAAGACTGGCTCGCTTACTCGGCCGCCTACAACAAACTCGTTGCTTCTGGTCTTCCATCTCCGGGCAGGCTGTCGAATTAGCCTTCTTCCTGCCTCTCTCTGCCGCATCCGTTCTCCGCCCTCCGCCGGCTTCTTCTTGCACTAATAGATGTGCGCGTCGTCTCTTTTTGGCAAGGAAGGGGGGGGGGAGAGGAAAAGTTGTGCTCCCCATTTGTCAGCAGCGCCAGAGAGGCAAAGGGGATGCAAGAAGCTGCTGCAATGTCTGAAGCCCCTTCCCCTTCCCAAGTAAAACTTGTACTATTGCCAGACCAAACATCGCCAAATGGAACAGGATCTCTCTCTCCTTTTTCATCCCGAACAACAATCCCCAAAGTGCAATACTACAAGCCTTCGAGAGCAAGATCCTTCAAGTCCTTTGAATGACGAGTGTTTAAGTGTACACGAGTAATGTGTACTTTAACAAATAGTAGAAGAGTCACCCGGGAGAAACAGAAGAATGAGCGGATTTCTTGAATTCCACTCAAGGCGGACGGACTGGCACTGGATGAGCTGACGAAGTTTGCCGTGCCACTTTACCCTCTCTTCTGTCCCTATCTCGGAGTAACCCTCTTCTCTCTTTCTCTCTCTCTCTCTTTCTCATTATCTCTCTCAATATCTCCTCCCTCTCTCTCTCTCTCTCTCTCTCTCTCTCTCGCTCTCTTTCTGCCCCATTCTCCTTCCTCTTCCCTCTCTCCACGACTCCTCAGGGAAAAGCTGGCTGCCTCGGCGCCAAAGTAACACTGATGGAGTGTTGACGAATGGTGCAAGATGGCGCGATCAATCAAGAGGAGAAAAGGGTGGTCCTTCTTATGGTTAAGCCGAGCCCCCTCTCGCGCATTCCTCATAATGTCAATCGATAGAAGCAGAGGCACCACAATTTGGAGCCTCTTTTAATTGTAAACTTATTCATATTTACATATAAATGACGATGTTAAATGTGAGTAATTTTAACAATAGATAGGGAATGAGTCAGTAATCCTCACTTTCTTGCAGTACTTGAGGATGTCGAGCTTGCCAGAGACACAAGTGGCATACTTGTTGTCATCTGATTGCCATGAGCCATTCTCAGACATGTAGCGATTACGGTAGCCGCACTAAAATAAGAAAAGATTTAGTAGATCTTGGAGAGATGAAGAGAGAAAGTGAGAGCGAGAGAGAGCGAGAGAGAGAGCGAGAGCGAGAGAGAGAAATGATAAAGCGAATGAGCGAGATAAAAAGAATCTAGCTAACCCTGAATGCGACGAGGGGCACAAACTTCTCATGTCTTGATTCTCGTTCTTCTGATGATGCGTACGCCTGAAACAACAGAATCGTAATTGTTTGCAGAGAATATCCCTTCCTCTTTAACCGATGACTGAGAGTTCCATTCTCTTTCTCGGAATTCGAACAATGACAAAAAGTAACTGATGTTTTCATTCCTTGTGATTCAGGATTTAGAATGACTGCTCGTCATTTCTGTTACATGTATGTACATACTTGTGCATGTGCCGGTCGTTAAGGATAAGTGGAAAAACAGAGTGGTAGAAAGCGGAAAGAGTGGAGAGAGGGGAGGCACAGTCATAAAAGGAGCCCAGAGCAACCAGCGGCCTACATTCTTGTTTCCATAACAAAAGGAACACCTTATGGATGACTCATGGGAAGTGCAACAATTTTCTAACATTTACCACTTTTTCAAGCCACAGTCGCACGAAATAAACTGCCCATTTCAGACAATTTTAAGGTGCATGATTTCAAGAAAGAAAGTTTTAGTGCAAGTGTAATTTCATCTGGCAGAGCTGCATAATCTTAATCTGTTGGAGAAAGTAGCTATGACAAGATGTCTCATAGGAGATGTTTCCGGTACTCTTAAGGTCTGCTTCATTCTCTTCGCCCACACAACTCTTAACATTTGAGAGGCTAATCAGGGGAGTGTTTCCGTGGGCGGGCATATCATTGACCTTATACCTCTTATCATCAGCAGAGGAGATGAGTGGAGGACCCCTCCTGGTGCATATGTATGCATGTATCTTCACCCTCATACAGACTGCGAGTCTATCCCTTTGCCCTCTCTTTCTCAACTGCCCCAGCTACTCAGAGCCGCCCCAAACATAATCAGTCAAGGCATTCAGGCGGAAGAATTACGCCTTTCCAGCTGTTGTCCCCATGAAGGCCAAGTGCCATATCGCTTCTTGCATATGTCCAAACGGGAACAACGAGGGAAATAAAGCATATCCCACCGACCAGTTGCTCCTTGCCAGCTCATTCATACGAGATTAGAATTGATGGCATACCATCCATGCATGCTGCGCATCCACGGGGAGCAACATGCCATTCAGGATTAGCCACCACAGCAGTCACAATACACTAACTAGCACACAGAACAACAAAAAAGAGCGATCACAAATCTAGTGTAAACCCCCCTTCCTATTCCTACTATATCCAGAATCCTGAACCGCTATTTCATTCTATCATGTTCATCTATCATTTCTCACTTTTCATCCTTTTCCTCCTCCTCAATTGTGTGTTGCATTTGCTGCCAGCTAAATTCCTAGTTGCTGCGACTTTTCTCTTCTTCTCCTAACCGACATTTGTTTTAGTGTCCGCACACAAAATTAAACTAGCGTAAATTCAAAAAAGTCTCCCATTTCCCCAACAAGGGATTCTCTAAATTCAGTTTAGCAATCTCCATGTTTGGTGTGGGAAATTGTGGAATAGCAAAGCAGAATGTAGGAGGAAGCTACTGCTGTTGATGGTGGTACATTCAAAGGGTGGTGCCCCATTGTACATTCCAGGGTATCTCTTTCTCCTTCTCTTGGGCCCTGCGGCTACTGAGACCGCGCTTCTCCGCGCCCTTCCCATGTATGCATATTCGTGTGTGGCAGAAATGTCGGGTGGTGGGAAGACAAGGAAATGGGGGGGGGGGGAGGGGAGGGCAACTGAATGCAACCGCATTGGCACTGTGGATGAAAGCGACCCCCCCCCTTTCTACTTTCTCCCTCCTTCTCTCTCTCAGTTCTCCTCAATCTCTTTCTCCCTCCCTCTCTCTCTCTTTCTAATTCTCTCCTATTTCCAATCCACATGAATATATACATATGCATATAGCAGTGCGCGTGCCTGGAGTGAATCAGAGAAAGTTTCCAACCGACTCCGCACAAAGGTTGCTTATTCGAGTAAGCGCACGCATACCAATGCCCATGTATATGCTCTCTGAACAGGCTAGCCTCATGGAGCACGCTTAAAGAGGGCATGGCTTAAGTATAAATGGGATAAAGGAGCAAAAGGAGCACTACATTAGTGCTCTTCCTGTTTTGTGCTGCTAACTTCTAAAACGCTGCTGAGAAGGCGAAGAACCGGACGGATTAGGGCTTGTCAGTGCCGAGTGAAATGGGGAGGAGGAGATCGTGAGAGGGGGGGGGGGGTTGCCAGTGGAGTGGTGCTAACCAGTGAAATGGTGGCTGCAAGCAGCGCGATGGCGCTTCCGCCCCGCCAGACTCGCATCCTGCAAAGAAGGAACACGATTGAGAGAGAATGACGACGCTGATTAAGGAGCCATTCAAGAAGACAGAGAGCACGCCAAGTGAAGAGAGATTAAGAAAGAGAGAACGGCAAGGAAGACCATACAAAAACATTCGTAAACGCGCTCTTTGATTTGCACACACACAAGAAAACAGCAGCAATTGTCAATGCACATCAAAATACAAGAAGATGTCAGAAGCCGCCCGTTGCGTACATACATAACATTCAATGTAAACACTCGCGTAAACTCAATCGCGCAGTCACGCCGCGGTCTATTGGATAAAGTTGTGATGGCCAACTGACGAACAAAGACAGAGAGAGAGAGAGGAGAGAAAGAGAAAGAGACAGGAAGAAAGAGAGAGGGGAACAACTGAGAGACGAAAAGGAAGCAGAGAGAAGGAAGTAGTTGAGAGCCAGAAGAAGAGGAAACGAGCGTGAAGCAACGCCTTGAATGAGACGAGTAGAGAGAGAAGAACGACTGCTGCTGGTGGCCGAGCGAGAGAAATGCCCGCTTCTATTCCTCTCCTTCCCTTGTATGCACAGGAATCGAAGGTAGAGAAAGAAGGATTTGACAGTGAAGCAAAGAAAATAAGGTGATTGATGGAGGAAGAGGGATTGTGCATAAAGAGAGAGCGTAGAGAGAGCGAGAGAGAGATGCCTGTGGGGGATGATTGGACCTTTCGATGGAAACTTATGTACATGGACGACGAGGACAGACGGATCTCTCTCTCTCTTTTCTCTCTCTTTCTCTCACTTTCTCTGTCTTTCTCTCTCTTTCTCCCTCACACACTCTTGCTCCTTTCCCTATCTCCTACATTCTAGCTATCTATCTCTCTATCTCATTGTAGGCTTGTCTGTACGATCGATTCGTACTTAGGGTTGCATACAAATTTCGCGGCATGTGACCATGGTCAGATCAGGTTGTGACGTAGGCAGGTGATCGGCTCCTTATTAGTCAGCAAACGACATGCAATAGGAACACATAAAGAGAGCCAGTGATGGACCAAACTCTCTCTCTCTCTCTCTCTCTCTCTCTTTCTCTCTGTCTCAGAGATAAGAACAGATAAAAGAAATAAGAGGCTAAACGAACAAGAACGACTTACTTTACTGTATACAACGTTGTTAATCCGCTGAAAGAGAAAGAAGACATTCTCGCAGTATTCAAACGCGACAATCGATTACCGGGTGGCACCAATAAAATGTTACCATTTGCTAGCGAAGCAAATGTGTATAAAAGAGCTATAGAAGCGAGAGCAGAACAACTCGGACGGCTAAGACTGTGCGACCGGAAGCAGGAAGATGGGGGCGGGCATAATCTTTCTCTCTCTCTCTCTCTCTCTCTCTCTCTCTCTTTCTCCCTCTCTCTCGCTCTCTCTCTCTCGTTCTCTCTCTCTCGCTCTCTCGGATTCAGGATTAACCACTGCAACAAAGAGCGTCGTTGGGCAGGTGGAAAACGAAGAGAAAAAGAAAAGAGATTGCAGAGATATATCTAGAATATCGATAAAAAAAATGCAAAGGGATAGCAAAAAGTGGGCGTTTAATACATCGTAAATACATTCTCATTGAGAAGATTATTCTTCTCAAATTGTGCGAAGGCGCTGCCAAACAAAAGTGCGAACAATATTCCTTCGATATCGCATATAATAGGAAGGCTTTTCATGCCTATAGAATTGTTGTTGAATGGAGGAGACTCTGAGACACCGAAAAAGGAGGAGAGGAGGAAAATGACAATCGGTACAAGTGAAAAATGGTGAGAGAGAGAGGGAGAGAAAGAGAGAAAGAGAGAGAGAGAGGGAGAGAGAGGGGGAGAGAGAAAGAGAGAGAGCGAGAAAGAGAGAGAGTATTCAGAAGAGAGTGAAATTCTCTCCAATGCCGGATGCTGACTAGAGAGTTGTGAGCAGAAGAAGAAGAAAAGGAATGAAGCCATTGAATGTCTTCCTTATCCACTCCTCTCTCTCTCCATTCCAATGTGCACTCCATGGCTTCCAGAGCAGTCAAAGTAACTTGGCAACCGTGAGAACACGAGCAGAAAGAGCAAAGAGTTTGAGGAGACTGAAGAGAGAAAGAGAGAGAAGAGAGAGCGAGAGAGCGAAAGAGAGAGAGCGAGCAAGAGAGAGAGAGAGAGAGAAAGAAATGGAGAGAGGAAGAGAGTGACAAAGAGATAAACAAGAAGAGCAATGGAAGTCCAGTACTTGTCAATGCCTTTATACATGGCACTCGATAGGGCAATCTCCTTGTCCCCTCAATAAGATGTTCAGAAGTCAGACCGCCTCAACAGCTGATTCGAGTGATCCTCACAAGGAAAAGTGCAATAAATATATTCATAAGACATGTTTTCGAATGAATCTGGGTGGCAAATTAGCTGATGGTGAGGTGAATGTGAAGAATTTGTTATGAATGCGTGAAAAATTGAGTGATTGAGTAGTGATCGGAGCAGTAGTGACAGAGAGAGCGTGAGAGAGAAAGGAGAGAAAGAGAGAAAGAGTGAAAGAGAGAAAGGAGAAAGAGAGAAAGGAGAGAGAGAGAGAGAGGGAGAGAGAGAGAGATAAGAGAGCCGCCTCTTGCCGTTATCTCTCTATCGCGCGGGGAGGAGAGAGAGGTCAGCACAGATAGAGGAAGAAGAAACTTCATTGGACTCCTTCCACTTCCTCCTTCCACACTCTTTCCTCCAATCTCCTTACTTCATATCTGCTCCCAGTCGAGGTCAGAGCAATCGGGCCGAGGTACGCGGGGAGTTGGCTACTAAAAAAAGCCGCAGCATTTGGGGCATGCACACACATCCAACCCGTCCGACCAACACTTTCATTCCTCACAGAATTACGCAAATGTGCTCCGCGGGCGAATCGTAGTGGAGGCAGGCGCCCCGGGAAGTAAAAGGCTGACCAACCAACACAAAAAAAGCATCATTCAATCTGAGAGATGACCACGACGCTTTCTAGCAACAAAGGCTTTGTGAATCCCAGTGGATACGAGGGAAAGAAGAGAAAAGAGAGTGAGAGAGAGAGAGAAAGAGAAAGGAAGAGTGAGAGAGAAAAGAGAGAGTGGGAGAGAACAACTGAATAGAGAGTTTGCATTCAAGTCTGCCAGGATATGTCAGCACCTTTTGGAAGATCATCATGCAGTACAAAATGAGGAAGTCAGAAGAAAATGACCGAGAGTCCGCCTACATATTGACGAGCATGCAAACTTAGTGATCACGGGTTGATGTAGAATATGCTGATGGTGGGACCTTTAATGCGCCAGAAAAAAGGAAGAGGAGACCGAATGGAGGAATCGCAGGACTCGTTCTGGATTATCTCTCTTCTTCCATGTTATTCGAATGCGGCCTCTCATGGTCTTTCATATTTCTCTCTCTCTTTTTCTCACTCTCTCTATCTCGCGCTCTCTCCCTCTCTCTTGACTTCCTCAACAATGGGGGAAGGAAAGAGTTGTTTATAGCGATAGAAGATGTACATGGATGAGTCAGGCAAGAACAGCAGAGAGAGAAGTGATGGGGCGTGCGCGGCAACACTGAGAGTGGTGAGGAGTCTCTCTCTATCTCTCTCTCTCTCTTTCTCTCTCTCTCACTCTACCTCGTTCCATCTGTCTCTCTCTCCAAACTGGGCCTTCTTTCTCTTCTTCATCTCTCTCTCAGGGACTGTAGCCTCCCTCCTCCATGTCACTTTCGTCCTTTCCGATCGATCGATCGCCTTTCCTCTGCTTCCAGATACAAAGTGGTGATGGGAGAGAGAGAGAGAGAGAGAAAGAGAGAGAGAGAGAGCCGCGCATTCGGTTACGCGCCCCCTTCGAGGGACTAAGGGGCCAATCTCCGACACATAGCCAGCACACACCCCTCGCCGTCTCGTATCATCCTACTCCCCATATCCCTGTCATCACCCTGCTCTCTCTCTCTCTTTCTCTCTTTCTCTCTCTCTCTCTCTCTTTCTCTCTTTCTCTCATCTCTCTCGTGCTCTCTCTCTTTCCTACTCCAATCCTGGCTCACTCTTCCTCAGATCCACCTCGTATTTGTTTGTGTTATGCATTGGGGGAGAGCAGAGGCGAAATATCTGACAATGAGAGAAAAGTGTGATTGAGAGCCTCGTACGTGTACGAATAGCTCTTGCTCTCCGGCTCGGCGTTCCTCTATCTCTTCCACTCTCTGTCGCATCCCTCTTTACCTGAGAGATGAAGAGAGAGAGAGAGAGAGAGAGAGAGCAAGAGAGATAGAAAAATGTTTCTTAGCAGAGAAGCAGAGAGGGAGAATATCACTCCCTCCTTGCAACCGCCTGTCGAATGGTTGCTCGTAAATCGTCATCCGCAAGCCTGTGATATACGCGAGACAACCGCGCGCGTGCGGCACACCAACGGTTGATTGACAGTTGCGGTCGGGAGGCAAGTCTTCGCTTTCCACTGATAATAAATGACAGCACAACAAGCCGCGCGATATGTATCTTTGAGCGAGATGGAGAGAGAGAGGCAGAGAAAGAGACGGAGGGAGATAGAGAGCTAGAGATAGAGAGAAGGAGTGAGATGGAGAGACAGAGGGAAGAGAACCAGTGCGAAACAGGAGAAAGAGAGATAGAAAGTGTGGAGGGAGCCTGGGGTTAAGAAGAAAAAAAGATTGGCTAAATTGGTCCCGCAGCTTGGGAGGTGCCTCTCTGCCTCACATAGATTTTCTCTCTCTCCATACTGCTCTTCTTAGAGAAAGCGAAGAATTTATCCTTAGAAGAAAGTTTTTCTCCACCGCCTTCGACTGTGTAGTCCCCAGAAACCGAAGAGAAATCTGCGCCCTTTACATTTTTCTCATTCACGTCAATGAAACTCACATAGCCAGTGAAGCTCAAAGGTATCTTGGGATACGAACGTTTTTAGGTCTGAGATATTGGACTTTGTACTACATACAGAAATTTAACAACCACTGTCTACTGTCTGTCTGTCTTTCTCCCTCCCTCCTCTCTCTCATCTCTCTGATCTCTCTCCACAAAGGAGACGAAAAGAGCTGTAATGCAAGAAGGAGAGAGACTATCCACTGCAGATGTCAAGGATGCCAATATGAAAGGCCCTGTAGAGGCCGATGCATTCGAAGAAAGAAACACGAGTAACAGGCGGAAGAGGGCAAACAGAGAGCTGCCGCTTCAGCTGCTGAGGCAGATAGCCAACAACTCAAGCAAAAGGAGACCCCATGAATACCAGTGGGAGACAGGGAGACGGAGAGAGAGCAGAAAAAGAGAGAGGGAAAGAAATAGAGAGAGGGAGACTAGAGAGAGAGAGAGATAGTTAGAGAAACTGCCACTATAACTCTTTCCCATCACGCCAAGATGTTTCATCCATTGCGCGTTGCACTCCGCATGTGCGAGAAACATGGCTGTCATGTGTGGAATAGGGAGAGAGAGAGAAATTGAGTAGAGAAAGAGAGAGAGAGAGAGAGCAAGAGAGAGAGAGAGCAAGAGAGAGAGAGAGAAAGAAAGAGAGAGTGAGAAGCTGCGAATTTCAAGCAAAATGGAACAAACAAAAGGTAAGTGAAAAGGGAGAACAGGAGATGAAATCGAGAGAGAAGAAGGTGGCTTGCTCGGTTGCGATGATGGCGCGCGCCAGGTTTCGCGTCATTAATAATATAAAGATAAGCATGCTCTTCTGGCTAAATATTAATAAAAGAAGCAACTTTTTCACTCATCGTCAGTCGGAAGCAGAGCGATAAGGGATTGGCGTCTTTTAGCGGAAGAAGAAGAAGAAATAAGCGAATTGGCCGGAAGTCAAATGAGTCATTGATAGCAGTCGTCGGAAATCGGCTTTTTCCATGAATGGCACTCAATCAACCAGACAAAAAAGACCGAGGCGGGCGGGAAGCCTTTTAGAGGGAAGAACAGTTAAAGGAACACATGCACATTTGGTCTATTGCACGGGGAAGAAAGCAAGGCGAGTAGGTTGAATCGGCCAGTGATGAGAGAGAGGGAGGAAGAATCCAATGTGGCTGGAGGCGTAGAGAGACATGTAGGGGAGCTAGAGGGTGCGATAGAGAGTGAAAGAGAGTAAGAGAGTGAAAGACAGAAAGAGAGAGAGAGTGAAAGAGAGAAATATAGAGTGAAAGAGAGAAAGAAAAAGAGGCAGAGAAAAGCTCTAGGATGAAGAAGGGAGCAACGACAACTCTTGCGCAGCACTCGCGGAATACTCAAAAGTAGCGGCGAGCATTCCTCGAAAGGAAAATGAGAACAAAAGACTCCTCCCCGAAGAGGAGGGAGACAACCATTTGTAGCAGAGGAAGGAGAGGAGAATGAGGGCGATGCCGAAGGGAAGGGGTGAAGCTCCCATCCAATGAATGGGAACGGCTGTCGAATTGTTTTCTGTCGCGTACTCAGCTGGCCATTATAATGAGCGTAGAAAGTGAAGGAGCAGGAGGAGAGAGACGAGGACTGAGTCCATCCACACCTGTGCGGGTGCTTGCCATTCTCAAATCCCTCTGTCCTCTTCCTTCCCCCCGGGTTCCGTTCCTTCACACTTCTTGCGATAACATATTTGTCCAGCAGCACCCTCAAGACGCGGCTGAATATCCAATACGGAATCCACTGCTGGAATGGGCACACGAAGGAGTGGGCAGGAGGAGAACGTGTGCCAGGAATGCTACGGGGCCTGTCGAAATACAGCTAAGAACCTGCGCCATTCACAAAAAAACATAGGCGTGTGAAGGGTGAGAGGGAGAAAGAGAGAAACAGAGAGAGAGAGAAAGAGAGTGAGAAAGAGGAGAGATGAAAGAGAGGGAGTTGGAGAGAGGGAGAGAGATAGACCAAGTGCTCTCTCGCATATCTTACCATCTCTCTCCTTTTGGCTTATAATATTCATCTTCCCGATTGCCTCATAATTCACTTCCTTGTATTTTCTTCGCTTTCTACACTTCTTGCGTTGCGATAACTCGACTGAAAGGAGCTGAGATATGGGAGTTGAGAACGGCGAAAGTAATTTACGATAGAAAACATGAAACGCGGTCGAAAAGGCAAGTTTCACTTTGCTGATTTTGCCGTATGTTTCAGTTTAATTTAACTAAGAAATGAAATCGGAAGACTGGGAGAAAGGCTGACTGCTGATCTAACTGTTGTGTAGATTGAAGAAATGGTAAGAAAGGGAGCTGAAAGCAGCTTGAAAAGTAGGGCAGACCGTTGGACAGAGAGAAAGGGATAGGAGGATGAAGAAAGCGAACAAGGGAGGCAGGAGTGGCAAGTAGAAGAGGAGAATGCCAAGAGGAGGGGAGGAACGGCCATGGAACTGTTTCTCTCAATGTATGTATGTGGAAAGCAGTGAGCCGAGGTAGTGAGGTTGTGAGAGGAAAGAGGAGGTTGCGACATGAGAGAAAGCGAGGAACGGCAGACAAAGTACGAAGAGGGAAGAAAGTGCGGATGAGAGAGAATGGTATGGCAGGAGAGAGGAGAGAAGCACAGAGAAGGAGTGATGGCTCTCCATTCTCTGCCTTCTCGGTGGAGGCAAACCGGTTGGAGGGAGCGCCAGATCAAAGTGGCTGGCAAGGAAGGCACGCACAGCATCGTCGACCAAAGCAATCAGAAGGAGGACGCCCACTCTGCCCCGTCTCTCGACTATTCTGGAGACAGTAGTGAGACTTTCACAAAGTTCAATATACATATGTATGTACACATGTAGTCTATTTCTAACATTCAAAGGGCTCTAATTTCTTCTTTTCTTATTTTCAATGAAAGGCAAAATCATACCTTAAATTACTGTTCAATCCAATAGAGGGCACTAATTGTAAGTCGAAAACGGTCACACTGGTAGCGCCTGTTTTCCCTCGCCTCCCCAACAGTGCACTCATACTTCTATATAACTTTTGCTTACAAAAGGGAATAAGACATTAATTTTGGAAATATAAATAAAGTCGGATTCACACGAACGAACGGGATGAATCACACGCCTCCATGCCTCTTTCTATACAACTTGAAGTCCCATTGACGCAGAAGGCACGCGATTATTATTATTATGTCGTCTGAAAATCCGACTACCTCTTCAGGCTACTTTAGTGATAAGAGGCTCAAGAAGAGCCTAGAAAAGACTACCGTAATCCTCGGTAATATCTAGATAAATACGCTCAGCTCTCGGATTTTATCAGCACTCACGATTCTGTTTTGCATGATATTTTTTCAGCTTTTATATTCAAAGTAGTGAAGAGAGAGCGAGAGAGAGAAACTTAGAGGATATGAATCTGACTCTCTCGGCAACAGCTAACAAATGTTTTGCTGAATGCCCGCCCTCCAACAAACGGCAGATAGACTACATCTCATTTCGAGTGACATGAGAAGTGCGACTGCAGTTGTGTCTCTGACAGAGTAGAGAAGATGAAATGGGTGTGTCAATCTCACTCATTTCTCCTCTTCAGATTACTCCATTCTATAATGCGCGAGCGCTCTCTCTAGAATTTTTCGCTTTGCTCTTTTGCCTCTCTCTCCCTTTCTCTCAGTGTGTTTGTCGTTCTCTCTCTCTCTCTCTCTCTCTCTCTCTCTTTCTCTTACTTTCTTAAACTCTCTTTCGCTGGCTCGATTCAACCAAAGCAAATTTGCCTGTCTTGAGCAGCAACAACAAAAAAGTGAGATAATGCCTAGTGGGCGTTGTTTCCAATGAAAGGTGGAAAGAGTAGTGCGAGAGAAGGAGAACGAGATGGATAGAGAGAGAGAGAGAGCGAGAGAGAGAGAGAGAGGGTGAGGTAAAGATGGAGCGAGCAAAGAAATAAGTATTCACGTAAAAGTATATAAAAATTAAGGAAAATTATCACGATTCGATTTGGTGTTTCGGTGCTCAGGCAGCTAGAGAGAGTGCAGTTTCGAGAGACCCGCTACAAAAGTTCATGGAATAAAAAAAAACCATTTATCTATGTCCAGAGTAAAGTGCTATGGAAATCCTCTTGAAATATCCTGCGCACTATCTCAAATGAAGTTCATTAGCGATTCAACCCCGTAGTGGGCGTAGAATATCGAAATATATAGTATAAGGGCATTCGTAGGATTATTGAGAGACGAGTACTACAATTGCCGCCAGGACGAACAATGGGCGTATGGTTGAAGAGAATGGAAGAGAAAGAAAGACAGCAAGAGAGGAAGGAATTACCACCGAGTGATAGGAACCGATCGAGGAAAGGCACATAGTGAGCAGCAAGGTCGGAGAGCGAATGTGACAGTCGTAAGCGGGTGGAGAGAAAGGCGGGCAGGCCAAAAAAGGAGCAGCAGCATGTCTTTTGATTTCTCGCTCTAGCGTACGCTAGCTTATACTCTACATAACAGAGTTAAAACTAATCACAGTTTCCATTTCACTGGCTCTCTCTCTCTCTTCTTTGATCCTATTCAACAACTTCTGTCTCTTCTAAAAAAAATTTTTCCACCAACAATGTCAGCTTTAAATTAATGATCTAGAATACACATGAAATAGTGCTCATATTTCACATAATATCTCAAGCACGGTGAGCCAAGAATGCAGATATCATAATTGAAAAAGAAGTGACCTTAGCCATCGATGGAAGAACGAGCGAGTTGCAATGGTACTCTATCATTCCGCAATCAATGAGACAAGCAAACCGACCACCTCCTCTACCAGTCACTTTCACCGCTTCTTTCTTTCTCTACTCCACTTGCTGCTCACTCAATGCAATGCGCCATGTTAGCAGTGATTGAGGAAAAAGAACTCTCTCTCTCTCTCTCTCTCTCAGTCTCTCCCTCACCCATCCCTCCCTTCCTTCACACTCTCTCTCCCTTTCTCTCTCTCTCTCTCTCTCTTCCTACCCCCCCCCCTCTCTCTTCTCTTTCTCTCTCTTGCCGTAATGGAATGATGACGAGTGGATTGTGTGGAGATGAATGATGGTGCAGGGGAGAGAATGGGCACGCACGTCCGTGAGAATTTAGCCGAAGAAGAAGCAAGATAGAGTGATGAGTAAACAGAGAGAGGAAGAGAGAAAGAAGAGAGAGAGAAGAGAGAGAGAAGACAGATTGTAAAGAGAGAGAAAAGAGAGAGAAAGAGAGGGAAGAGGAGAGAGAGAGAGAGAATCGTAATGATGAGCAAAATGAGTGCGAAATATGAAAAGCAATGCTCGATAGAGATGCGTGGTAGTTGGAGCTGTGACCGGAGGCTATTTGCTCTGGAAGGCAATAGAACGGAAAATAAGGTATTATAAAAAAGGATAACGAATGCAGCTGGTTGCATGCTAATTTGCAAGGGTAGCAATCACTGATGATAGCAGATGATAGGGAAAGACACTTCACTTCACACAACGCACTAGAGAGAGAGAGAGAGGAGTGTTCTTGATCGACTGACAACGGCAGCCTTGGCCCTTCTCAGAAGGTCTACTTGCCGAATATCAGCCGCCTTCTCTCTTCGATTACGGCCCGGCCAAGCTAGAAAGGGGCGCAATGAGGGCCCAACAAGGGGGCGGGCCGTGAGTAACCATGGAGACCACAAACTTCTTGGAATCAAGCAACCACTTAAATGTCAAAAAGAAGCCGAACGTGAAAAACAAGGCTCTCTCTCTCTCTCTTAAAGATGAGAATAACAAAAACAAAAAAAGGCTTGACATTTTCAAACACAGTATGTCTGGCCAAGAGGACGGAAATGTGTGTACGATATATTATTCTTTATATTCGGTTTGTTGCATCCGAAAGAAATGTCTAAAGAAATCTTTGATTTTGTTGTTGACTTCAAAGGTTGACACGAAGTATTAAAAAAAAAACTATTCTGATTTTTTGTAGTGATGTATGTCTTACGGAAGTAAATCAAAACAGAAGTTTACTTTATCTTTTGTAAAACAGTGGGAAAGTAGGCATGTGTTGGTTATGCACGAATGTATGTAGTATGGTTGTCTTTGTTACAAAAATAATAATGGCAAAAATGCAAAGTTCTGAGAAAGGAAGAAGCCATGTGAATGGTGAATATGAATATAGTGCAGCATATCCACACTTGAAGATGACGCGTGGATAACTATAAATCTAGCCTCTTAGAAGCCGAACAAACGCGTTTCTGTTATGACGATCAGGTCTCAAGGGGGAGAGGGCAGCTGAGAGAAAGAGGAAACGAAGACGACGGCATACATAGAGGAAGTGACAGATGACGAATGAGAAAGAACTGAGAGATTAGAGACAGAGACTGAGAAAGAGGGAGAGACAGAGAGAAATGGAAGAATGTGAGAGAAAGAGAAAAAGAGAGAGTTATACAGTTAGAGACGGAGAGAAGGTGAGCAAGAGATCGAGAGAGAGAAAGAGAGAGAGAGAGAGTGAGCTAGCTTGCCCAGCGCAAGGAAAGGGCAAACAGTGCATCTGCATGAATACTGATAGTTCGAGTCAGAGTGGCAAGAAGGGGATAAAGGGATGAGCGCGAGCAGACTTCTGCGAACGTCGGCTTGCAGATGCTATCCGATACGATAGCGGATTAAGAACGGATAGAGAGAGAGGGCGAGAGAAAGAGAGAAAGAGATAGAGAGAGAAGGAGAGAGAAAGAGAGAGAGAAAGAGAGAGAGAGAGAGAGAAGAAAGTAGAAAGAGAGAGAGAGAAAGAGAGAGAAAGTAGAAAGAGAGGAGAGAGTCTCCTGGCTTTCAATGGCTTCTTTATCTCGGCGCTCTCGGACACATAAGGAGAAGAAGAAGTTGATGAGAAGCAAGCAGCCAAGCAGAGGAGTTCGCTGCTCTCAAGTCTACTTCATTACTCATGCATCCAATGGGACAAGACTTCGTAGATCACTCGGATGGGCAAAAAAAATATTGCTGTTCTCTGAGCAATGTGAGTCAAGTCAGTTTACCGGCAACACTTTTTGGAAAAGTGGCAAGTAACTCCGGCATTAAGGTAATCGTATTAAGAATACAATGTTATCTAAATGTCTTGACGGATCGTGTAAGAACGCTATTCAAAGATCGCGTTAAGATGCACGATAACATCAATTTTGTTTCCATAAAAAAACGTTTGTTTAACACAAACTCATCAACAGAACACTTGAGACCATTAACGCATCGGTATATGGTAAACGGAGACTAATGATTACACGATGTTATTTGATGGGACGACAAGGAGATGCGAAGATGCCATTCTGCCTCGAGGCTTCAGGCGCAAAAGACAAGGACCGCGGGGACTTCAGAGTCCCACGCGATCAATGTAGGGCCGGGCACGGGAATGAGAGAGAGAGAGAGAGAGTGAGTGAGTGAGAAAGAGAGAGACGGACGATAGCAAGAGAAAACGTAAAGAAACTGAAGAGAGAGAGAGAGAGGGAGAGAAAGAGAGGGAGAGAGAGAGGGAGAGAGAGAGAGAGGTGACAAGATGCATGCCTATATGCATACGCCATGGACGAGCAAGCAGGTCGAGCCCACATTCTTCCAACTCGTCTACAGCCAACAACTCGCCACTCTCCATCTCCTTCTCTTCCATTCCTTCTTGAGTGCCACGCTTCCAGGGACATTCTCCACCATCGCGAATGTGTGGTTCAAGTGCCAGGAAATGAGCAGTGACGGCCAGGCTGGCTGGCCACTTGCTGCTGTTAACTACCGGGTCGGGAGGGGGAGAGAATGACAGGAGAGAAAGAGAGAGAGAGAGAGAGAGAGAGAGAGGGAAAGAGAGAGAAGAGAGAGAGAAGAGAGAGAGAGACAAAGAAAGAGAGCAGCTGAGAGATAGAGAAACATTGAAATGGCCCGGCTGTACTGACGAGGGGAATAAAGGAGGGTCTTTGATTCTCCGAGCCCGAGAGCATGGACAAGCCTCGGCAATTATCCGAGCGACATGTAGAAGGCGTGTACCTCCCTTCCCTTTCTTTCTCTCTCTCTCCACTTCTGCCATCCAAGCGGAGAAAATCTGCACATGCAAGCCATTCAATCCCATCAGCTGGCCGCATGGCTTCCGCTCTTCCAGGAAATAGCCTTATATATGTATGTTTGTAAAGATATCAGGAAGAACATTCAAACGATGTCCCAGAAGTTCAATCGCTTCCTATACTTATGCTGATAAGATAAGGGCAGGAAGGGTAGGGCAAATTAAGTCTAGTCTCGGAAGTTGTTCTCTTCACTCTTACCACAACTACATCATGGTGGATAACTACTCGGCCGAGCGATGAATGTACATCTGAAAGGGGCGCCCGAGTTGCTTGCTCTCGCGTACACTTCACGCAGCCGTGAGCTTCGCCCGATTAGGCCCATTGGGAGAGAGAGAGAGATGGAGTGATAGAGAAAGAGAGCGAGAGAGAGAGAGAGAGAGAAAGAGAGTGAGATAGATAGATAGAGAGAGTTAGAGAAAGAGAGCGAGAGAGGGCGAGGAGAAAAAGAGTCAGGCGGAAGATTCGTTTCTCTAACTCCTATAAGGAGAGAACGTCATCCGAGAGAGAGAGAGAGAGAGAGAGAGAGAGAGAGAGAAGATAAAGAGAGAAGCGGCGCTGCTGCCACATTGTCTATGCATGAATGTGCGGCGATGTCCACAGGAGAAGAGCGAGCAATGAAGAAAGAACAGGAGAACGTGAGAGAAGCAGAAGAGGGCGAAAAGAAGAGAGAGAGAGAGAGAGAGAGAGAGAGAGAGAGAGAGAAGAGACAAGACATCTCCCTTTAAGCTGAAGCATGGCAGATGTCGTCTAACGAGAAGCGCTCACCCGTGCAGGATCACATCTCTCGCTGAGGCTGCATGCATGGAGTCGGATGGAACGAGCAAGCACAATGGCGAGGTAGAGAGAACATGCACCAAGAACTAGGTATCTCCTCTCATATTTACAACCATTTCACTTACAAGCAGAAAATGAAGCTTACAACTGAATCTAGTTGATTTCCACAACACTTGATGCCATGCAAGAATAGTTGTAAAAAACATGCTAGAAGTAACCTTTAATGGATATTCCGCTCGAGCACATCGACTTGTGCAGATGAATGTTAGTATAAATTAGAGAAAGTGTTCAAAAGCAAAATGAGAATAATGCTAAAAGATGCTGAGCGTGACGGTGACATTAACTTTTCTCTCTCTCTCTCTCTGTCTATCTTCTCTTTCTATATATATCTCTCTCTCTTTCTCTCTCTCTATCTCTATCTCTCTCTCGTCACCTCAATCTTGAATGCATGGGGATGAGATGGCTGCGGTTGTCAAGTCTTCTCACCCATGACAGATGATGTGACTCTCGTGAAATCAGAGTGCAAATCGTCACAACCATCATGAACTGGCAGCCACTGCTGTAAGATCAGTGAGGGGCGGGCGGTCGATGGAAGCACAGATCGAAACATGTTATCACCACACTCTTCAGAATGGCACTCAATTTAGCCATTTGAGAAAAGTTTAATTGTAAGATAAAACTTCAAAAATAGGTCACATGCAGAATTGACTTGTACTTTACAGATTTGTAGCTCACTGTGGGTAAAGGTGGACATGGAAATGTGTTTTTGAATGCGGCTGTAAGTGAGTTCATGATGTTCAGCTTCTTGAAAAAGCTAAATAAAGGCTGGTGACATGAACTATATAAGAGCGATTTTTTTTTTAATAAAGTATTTAGCAAAAAAACTATTTTAAAAACAATGGAAAACCATCCAACATATCTTCTACCGCCAAATTTTTAACCTATCCTGCGCTTTGCAACAATTTTCTCTTCCAAAGGTCCGCAATAACACTCCGCTAACCGACCGTGAACTGTCTCCATGGATATTATAGCGAAAAAGAGAGCAGTTCCATCGTTCTCTTAAAGTGCAAGGAAATGGCATTTCGCTGTTTGAGCAAACTCGGATTTGGATAAACAAGCTATTGTACCCTCATCCATTCCCTCTTAAAAAATGTACTTTGGGAATGGGAGCGAAGAATAATCAGTGCTTGCCACTTGGCTGGTACACATTCGACGTTAGCTTCTTCTGGCATATTGACTTCTTCGCAACACAGAGCATGAAGGGTATTTTAAGGATGCAACTTCATGCTTGAAGTGAGAAATATGGCTGAGGTGAATCATCGCGAGTTTTCTTTCCCCATTTATTGATATCCAATTGCGAAAAGTTGAAAAATATATTTATCAAACAAAGGGGCCCTGCATAGCAGCTTCTTTGACACATTCAATGTCGGAAAAGCTGGAAAATTCGCTTCATCTCAAGCCGTCTGTAATCAAAATAAGTTTCAACGTTGTCATGGAGCACTTAGAATATGATTGTCCGAGATGACGAGATGGTGGCAGAGATTGCCGAATATGATTCACCCTACTACTGCGCCCCATGGGGCACGTGACCCAGGTCATGGACTCTTCTTCTTCTATACACCGAACAAGATTATCGAGCGATTCGTATGCTGACGTTCTCAGTAGTTTATAGTTGTTGAAACGCAGGAAATTCTCAACATGAAATTTTTGAAGTGCAGTAACTCTCAACAGGAAATAATGGACAGTATGCTAATCGATAGGCAGTCAAGGGGCGGAGCAGTGCATGGCTTACTGATCATGTGACCTAGCTTCGATGGAAGAGATACAATATTTTCTTTTCTTTTCAGTCTTGAGGAACGTATTCACCAATCAACCAAGATGCTTCCTTCTCTTAACAATTTTCAATTAGATGCATTTTGAAATTTCGTCGTATTTCCTTTCGGATTGCGAAATTGGCCCTGGGAACGTGTATATGTACATACATTGGCACAATTGTGCGTCTGTATATGCCTAATTCTCTATGTAGAAGACAAATCAATATTGCCGCAGAATATATACAGCCTTCAAGGCTATAGATTGGAGGCCTAATCTCTTAAACATCGCTTGTTGTTAATATACTGTCAATTATCTTACTTGTGATATGCCGATTTTTAGTGAGTGAGTTAGAGAGGGAGAGAGATATTGAGAGAGAGCGTGAGAGAGAGAGTGACCGAGATGGAAAAGATAGTTAAGGATGACGCCATATTGCTCATCCGGAATTGTCCTCACCCACCCGTTTGGTTGTTGCGAAATGTCCGAGTCCATGTCCACCCGTCCTTCTTCCAATCGATACAAACACTTTTGTTTGCAATAGTTTGCGGCTAAAGATGGTTGGGATGCAATTTGGTCGATACCGTCGGATGCTTAGCAGACTCGCTACTGGGTCAGGTCATCGATGTTCGTCTTTTTCTCTCTGCCGCTCTCTCTCACCCTTGCATGCTCTCTCATGGCAGGCTCGCACTGCTGCAGTTCTCTTCAGAGCTGCATTCACCTCCCTCGTCCACTCCCTCCAAGCCAATCAATGAGAATCCGCAGCTGCCGCATGCTTTTCTACCCGTAAAACTCGCGGCAAATGTGAAATTCAAATTGCTCGCCTGATTTCGCCGCGACATTCGCTGAGCGCAAATGCGATCCTATTCATCTGCATGGCGCATTTGGTGTACATGTTTTCTTTCTTTTACGAATGGCGGATGCCACTTTTTGCATGAATGTAACGGTCTTCGCAAACTGGTTTGGAGAGTCTTCTTGCAGAGAATCGAGCGATCGTGGATTGAAAGGCGATAATGGATGAGGAAGAGGAGCAGATGGCTGCTTCTTCGTCCACATCCGAAGCCGCTCCATCACCTGCCGCACTCTCCAGATTTTCTTTTCCTCCAGTACAAGTGGTTCGATCTCATTAACCAGCTTGTTTGAATAATATAGTGTACTTCTCATGTAAATTTAAGTAATTCTCTCCTGATTTACCTTGACAATGTTCACCAAGCTTCGGTCATTTCGTTAGATATGTTCTCTATCTTGAGCTGGACGAGTCATGGCTGTCCCACAACGACATGCTGCAAGAGATCATCCAGCACTGGTCGCCTCGTCTCTTCCCCACCGTCTTCAATGTCAAAGTCCGCCCTCGTGGCTCCGGCCCCTGCTTCCTCGCTCGTCCTCGAATCCCGCCCGGTGAACTCTTCAGCACATGCGTGGTTTGTTCCTTCCATGATATATACCGTGCCTAATTCTCTACCTATAAGATTTAATTTGACAATTACTCTGAAAAGACTTGAAGAAAAAAAAGCTAGCTTCTTAGAACTATCTATCACGGAGAGACTAACCAATGCAGGATTAAAACCCGTATGAAAATTTCCCCCCGGACACTTTCTTAAATTCATTCGGTGCGTGCCTTCTTTTTGGGCCTAGACTACGGTATTGACATGGTAACCCCTCTACTTGTCGTTGGTTACGGTACATGGATAACTGCAGAATGGTTATCTGATTACAGGACTGCGGTACAAGTCTTGCCGGCTTCCTCACCGACCATGTTGTGCATGCACCGCGGACTGTTCTGCTGACATGCGGGCATGTTGTGTGCCCGGAGTGCCTCTACAAGTGGAGTTAGTCCTGTTATCAACATTGTCTCTATTTTCATAACTTAATTTGTTGGTCATGCTATCAGTCTTGTCTTTATTTTCATAGCTTAATTTGTAAGTGTTGTTATCAATGTTGTCTTTATTCTATTTTCATATTTAACAACTTTTTTGGGATGCCCTCATGAAAGCCTGGATTTTTTTTAAAGAGACGATCCAAAGGGAGCGGACGAATGGCCGCGATGCATATCCCCTCTTCAAGTGCCAGAAGTGCTGCCAATATGTCGTCGAGCATTTCTTGCCGAATCGGGCAGAGCCAGAAGACAGGTTTGTACAACGGCAGCTTCGCAGCATGTAGCACTTTTTTGTACGACATAAGTCTAATTGTAAGTAACTGTATTATATGTCTGAGGCATACTGTATCTCTGAGCATTTACTGTAATATTATACATTTAATAGTCAATGCCGTGGTCTGATGTGCCCCTCTGGGGAACGCGACCCTGCAACCACCTTCTGCAACAACTGCCGCATCAAGTTGTGCAGTCGCTGCATGAATGCACACGTCAGCCAGCCAGAGAACTCCAACCACAATGTCATCACTATAGATACCGTCAGTCTACTACTTTTTATATTATTTTTCTTGATGGCATTTACAGTATTCTGTCAATTACCGATACACACATAAATATATACATACTATGTATGTATATGGATACATCCACACAGAGACATTCGTAAATACATACATACATACGGGGACACACGGTTTCACACGCTTACCTTATTTTGCTAATTCCCGTGGTAATTTTCAGAACAAAAAGAGAATTAGTGCGAAAACACAATGAATTTAAAGTTTTTTTTCTACTCATCGAACTTCCATATATTTTCAGCCTAGTCGACCCCGTGCAAATATATCGAAGCGCCAAATATGCTGCCAGAAGCATAACATACCTCTCAAGTATCGCTGCCTGTGTGGAGAGGTTTTTTTTAAACTTTTTTTCCTATTTCGTTCTCTAATAATTTGCCATCCTAAAAAAATTCAGTTGCAATGCGCGAAATGCCCGACAAACTATGACTCAGCCACCACGAATGGACTTTTGGTTAGCACCAGAGTAATAAAAAATTTTCTTATCATATTAAGAAGTAATGTAAGATTCCGCCTTATTCTCATTCGTAGATTCCTCACTGTCGAGTTCCGCTCTTCGAAGCGGACTTGCAGCTGGATGAAGTCATGGGAGACTGCCCGAGAATGATCAAGGAGATGGGACAGGCGTTCGTTACTTTATATTCTATTTTATATTATACCTTCCTTCTATAAAATCTCAATTTGTTTTCACTTGAACATTCACCTTCAGTGCGGATAAGTTGGATAAGAATAGAGAAGAGATCGAAGCGAATCTCGAAGAGCTCTGCAACGAGATCTGCGTTCAGATGGACATGCTGATGCGAATGGTACATATCTTTCGGCTGCTATAAATTACTGACTACTTCTGTATACAAGTGATTGTAGATTGGGTTTCGTTTCGGTACCTTTAGTATCCAGGATATGAGTTTTCAGGTAATGCATCGCGCATGGGATATGATGAACAGAGTGAAGGAGGAGGCAGCAAATCACCTTACAAATCTCCTCAAATGTTCCTCAAGACTCCGCGAGCTCACCCGAAGAATGGAAGTGGTACGGTAATCTTGCGTAAAAAATTATTTTTCCTCAATTAATTCATCAAAATGATTCAATGGCCATTTGAAGGCACTTGACATTGACGAGCGAATCCGCGACCCGAAACTGATGGACAGTGAGAAGGGCGCTGAGCTCTACCGGGCCTTGGCCTACTGTGTCTTCCGTCCTTCTGTCGCAGGCAGTGAGTCGTGTGTTCCGACTATGGTTGGTGCTGCTGTGCTGTTTGGATTCTGCAATTATTCACCCTCTTTTTATTTTGTTAGCCTCAATAACCCAAAATTTAATTGCGGAATATTTCTTTTAAAGTTTTTTTTTTAAATAGCGACTTCCATTCAGGGCTTCGCTAGGAAGTTCATGAGGATGAAGCCCATACTAAACGTGCATTTCGACACGGAGAGCGTCATGAAGGAGGCAAGTCCACATTTCTAGCTCTACTTCAACTCTCAAACTACTTCATGAGATTGTTCAGATTGGCGCATGGGGCCAAATCGAGTCGAATTTGGACAGGTTCGGGCCTTCCGAGCCAATTGCCAAGCCAACTCCGCACACTGCACCAAACACGGACACCCTCAAAGACGGGTTAGAATTGGATTTTCTCCTTTTATCACGAGATTCAGGTTTTTCTTTCTTTTCCAGAACAGTTCTGCCCGGCATTACTGCACATGGAGTTCTGAAGCTGGGAGAGAGGTCTATTGCAGGCGACACCAAACGAATTCTTCGCGAATATGAAGCGGAGTATAAAAAGGTACTTTCTACAAGCACGTAATGTGACCTATGCAGGGAGATATGCACCTCTTCAACCGTCAAATACGATATGTCCATTCAGGGGAAAAAAGGTACTGCCGATTTGACAGACCCACCCTGATTTTGGGCCTCCCCGCAGCCCTACCCCACCATGTTTTTGAGTAAGATTTTGGCAGAAACAGCAAACCCACCTTGGTTTCTGGGCCCAATGCCTCCTTCCCCATCCTAATTTTCAGGGTGACAGTGGCTTTTATTCCCTGTGTTGATTGAAAAACACAAAATGCAGAATTCCTATGTTGTCTAATTGGTAATGTTCAGAGTGTAGAGTCAGGCCGGCCGTACGTGAATGGCACGGATGGTGTGAAGCCCTTCGAAGTAGGAGGCTCTTTGTCACGAGTGGTGCCGGCCGAGAAGAACCGTCAGCCTTCCAGTATGTACCCCATCCCACGACACTCCAACTCGCCTGCTCCGCCTTTCTCTGTGCATGGAGTGCCTATGGCAGCCAGACAGCTCCAGGAGCATAAGCCCCTGGCGACACCCGGCTCCGTGGCACGAGTGATACCGACCGAAAAGATCCAGCCCTCCAGTCTACACACCATTCCAAGACACTCCACGAACTCACCAGCTCCTTCTGTCGCTGTGCACGGAGTACCCATGGCTGCCAGGCAGCTCCAGGAGCCTTCCATGAAGAAGCAAGCCCGGAAGGCGGTACATCCTCAGGATGTGGACGAAGAAGAGACGCATGCAACAGTGGGACGTCCGGTTGCTCTTGTGGCTGGCCCTTCCGATCAGAGTTGTAGCCATGTTCCGCCTGTCCGAAAGCTAACCCCGCCGCAGGCATCCAAGGGCGCGGCCGTCGTCAACACAGCTCAGATGGCTCCCGCTGCCATTGCTCCGTCGTCTCTCACTAGGATTCTGACCCGGCCACAAATTTCGGACCCTACTTCCTCCTCCGCCCACCCCACTCCTCCGGCTGCCACTGCCGTACCCAAACCCACTGGCCAACAACTGCACCCAGCTCTTGCGTCCGTACTCGCAGCTCAAGGCAAACACCGGGTTTGCTCATTTGACTGTCTACTAGGATATGTACTATCATTAGCCATACTATGTATAGTCTTGAGGGATGTGCTAAAGAAGCTATGAAACGAACGAGAATAGAGGAAAGGTTTAGAGAGTAGTAATGCATGCATTTTTCTAGATAACGCCAACCGGCCGACTCGGCAGCCGAGAGATGATTTCTCAGTGGCATGCTCAGAAGCGGCGTGAGGAAGACATCGCAATGGCCAATGTCCAGCGAATCCTCCAAAATGCGAGGGAAGAGGAAGCCAAGCAATCTTCCGTCTCCGAGGTCGCGAAGGACCGAGGAGTCTGTAAGCCATATTCTATTCACATTGTTGTTATTCTTTTAAATTGTGTATTTAAGAAACACTATGCATATCTTATTCTAGCGACGTCGGCTCAACATGCGAAGGATACGGCACTGGCCAGTGGAAGCGGAGTCAACGTCCCCATGGCCGCCGTTGCAACTACCAACTCTGCCGTTCCAAGCAATTTGGTCAGTGTACTGTTTTTTACTTTGTTTAGTAGATATTTTCATCTTGCTCAATATTCAGATTCGCCGTCAGAATGAACATCAACTAACCACTTCATCTCATGAGATAGCAAGAACGTCTCCCAGTGTACCCAGTTAGAGAAGCTTCTATACTTTCTATGTTCCTTTACCAAATTTTTGTTTCTCCTTTATGTTATTAATAATCAAGCATTAATATAGGCGAGCGATCGACTCCGCAGACTCCAGACGGCTCAACTTCATCGGATAAACATCAGGTGCTCCCTATAAACTTTCAATTGCGATTGCAATTATTTATCTGATCTACATTTAGGGCTCTGCGCTCGCAAGATTGCTCAGTCGCCCGACCACTTCATCAGGACCTTCAAGGTAAGCGGCAACATTAAGTAGTTTTTTTTTTAAATACAACTTAAATAATGCTAAAATAATGGTTAAGCCCTGTCACGGAGACGGAGGGAACAACTGCACGCATAAATGGTGGTCATACTAGCGCGGCTGCCCCGCCCAGCAGGAGGCACACGAATGCTGGCCCGGCAGACGCCACGGGCCACAACCATCTCAACAGAGGTATGAAGCACCCTCATGTTCCAATTGGCATGTTACCCCTTTATTTCTAAAATAATTATTATCATTCTTAAAAATGATCACATCTTTTACTCTTTTACTAGCTTCGAAAAGATTATCGTCTATGTCTACCAATTTAGGTGCTCCTCCCGATGCTCCACGAATCGTGATGACTATACCGAAAAAGGTAACAATATTTGCGATCTTTGTAGAGTTGTATTGCCTCTACAATAGATCTTACACAATTTTAATTACTTTAGCTGGTTCGGCCGGACGTTCAGTCACCTGCGCATGTTCACACACCTCTCGCTCCCTCGACCTCTGTCTCCAAAGCCACGGCTGAGGTCGCAGCACCGAAGCCTCCAGCCACTGCGCCGAAACACGATACGCCTGCTAGCGCCACGAAGACGTCAAGTCCGGCCAAGACTGCTGCTAAGAGTGCGCCCGGTTGGACAACTTTTTTATCTATAAAATCACAAACTAAACTCACCATCTCCCTCAGCTTAAGTACGTATTATGTTTCTCATAAAAGTCCTCAACTTCAGCCCGAAACTCGCGTTCAAGTAGTCGCGAGCTGGAGGACGACGGCTATTATGCTCACTGCTACATCTGCCACGACACGCTGAACCCCACGGCAGAGAAGGTTTGTCATTCAGTTATTTATATCTTTAAGTGTTTGGAAAATGTTGTTATTCCGTACCTTCATTAAAAACAAATGAGTAATTTTTGTTACAGGGATGCTGCGCATCATGCCCACGAGTGTACCACGGAAGTTGCCATGTTCCGGCCATCCAAGTGCCCTTTGCTAATCTACCGTAAGTGTCCTTCATATTAATTAGTTCGATGACCAAAGGTGATCTGAGTGATCTGCAGGGACGACTGGAAGTGCACTCTCTGCTGCAACATGGCCAAGGTCGTTGCAGAGAAGGAGGAGCCTGGCCCGCAGGATCTTTGGGTTAGGAATATACTTACATATGTATACATTGCATTTTCCGATCCTAATAGTTCTCTATGACCGCCTTCTGCTTTCCACAGACGATGTGTCGTGTGGTGATGGAGTGCTTCAAGAAGCAGAGAAACGCCTTCTGTTTCTACAACCCAGTCAATGACGACGATGCCCCCGGCTACCGCGAGGTTCGTTCGCTCGGTTCATCACTTTTGCAAATTTGACGGAATGTCAAAACGATGACCAATCGATGCAAGTGTCTTGCCATCTCCAAAAGAGTGCTCTTGCAGGTGGTCGAGTACCCCATGTGTTTCCGTGACATTGCCGCCCGCCTCGCAAATACACTCTTTGACCTGACCAGTCGTGCTCGGCTGCAAGCGAAGCCCTTCCCGGAACTGGACGAGTACCGAACCATCGACATGTTCTTTGGTGACATGAACTTGATCTTCATCAACTGCTCCACTTATAATCAGGTTTAACTTTGTTCTTGCTTATCTTGTACACTAAATTTCTCGTTTCTTTCTCATCGTTATTGGTCCAATGATTCGTTAACCCGAAGATTGCTGCAACTAGAATGCGATTTAGCCTGACTCCGAGATAGCTATCGCCGGCCGAGCTGTGTGGGATCTGTACCAGCAGTCGGTGAAGCGTCACATGCCTGGCTACAACTCTGCCGTCTGGCTCTACATTACGAAATTCAAGCCGCACAAGGTGACTTAATGTAACGTATATCCTGCCTTTATATGAATATGAATTCAGTATGAATTGTGAAGATGACTTGCAATCTGCCAAACTATTCATTGCCTAAATAGTTCTTTCTTCTAGATTGTGACAGAAGTAGCCGAGCCCCAGTTGGCTCCATCGTCTGCGGGCCGAGTTAGTGGCAGCAGCGCCTCTTCAGCGACGACTCGGAAACGTCGTCGAGGTCGACCTCCGCAGGAGCCGTCAAGTAAGCGGCCAGCACGAACGGTACGCATGTTCTGACATCTTTCGACTTTACCAAGGTCACAGGTCAGAAAAATGGATAGTTATTAGTTTAGACGAAAGACGACGGTTCCCCACTGCTTCGCGAAGGAAGTGCGACCAGTGATGACGGGGATAGCGAGGTCAAGGGAGAACTAGACGGCTGACGGAGAAGCATAAGAATACGCTAGTTTTATCGTTTTGTTGTTTTATTACCTAATTCTTTCCATTGTTAAGCTTAATGTTGCTCCTCATATTCGCGTACGTTTTAACTGTCTTCAAGAAAATTTAACTAAGAGTAATTTTGTTTATTTGCGTGGTGCTATTTAGCAGCTTTTAATTGGCTCTGATACGCGTTTTATCTTACAAGTACTCTCTTCAGAATCTTCACCAGTACTGAGAATAGAATTGGAAAAAGTATGTTAGAAATTCATCTGGGCTAAGTTGAATTGAGCGAGTCTTGACATCTATAGATTCTTTTGTTTGGTACGCGAATATTTAAAAGGAAGGAGCTATAGCCTCGAGATGCAATAAGCCTTTGCATTGGGAAATTCAATCATCTGCGCATCTCATATTGCTCCGATACCCAGTGGTTTTTCCTCTGATTTTAGATTGCGCAGTGTCATCCGATTTCTTTTATAATGTGTGTAGCATGTTGGCTTCTTTTCTATGTACTGTGTATTTGTGTATACCAGGCATGTTTCTTTTATCTTGTGCTAATAACGTGAATAGTTAGGCCAGCTTGTTACATTTGAGAATTCATTAGCCATAAATGGCAGTCGTATAGTACTATTATGTTCATTTTTAAACAAGTTGTGACAAACATACTTATTTTATATACGCTGCAATAAAAGGTATATTATCACTTTTCCTTAGCCGTATCGAGCATGACCTTCGTTCCAACCTCTCTACTGTCCTGCCTGCCTTAATCATACAATACTACTGAAAAACATATCAACATCGTTTTCATACAATGTCATTTAAATTTGTGTAAATTGAAAGATGCTGATGTGAGGAAACGGTGAAGAAGATTCCATTACCATCTCTTGGCACAACACATTCAGCCTCAAGAAGGCGAGGGACGACTGATAAAGGACAAGGAAGATCAGCCGCCAGCTAAGCAACAACCGTCACGTCTACTCGAAAAAAACCATAGGAAGAAAATAGTTAGTCATACCATTTCAATCACAAACTAACGAATCGCTTAGTCAACCATCTCTATTAATTTCCGTATATTTATTTACATGAGAGTTTCTCACACGAAAGGGTTCAAAATTAACAACGTAAAAAAAACGTGAGAGAGGAAAAATTAAGCAATAGAAGGAAAAAGAACAGTCTGACTACTGAGAGGATATAGAATATGAAATATGGCCATTTAACGCTACTCTGTACTGCATGAAGATGAATCACAATATTGATGACGAACCGAGTTGGAAGAAAACTGGCACAAGGTATTCAATGTATGTATGTATATAAATCGCTCTTTTAAAGTCTCAGATCTCTGCTAAAGAAGAAGTCTTCAGAAACTATGGATAAAGAGAGGAGGAATGACTGGTTTGCTCCACATCGCACAGGATGGGGGGGGGAGCAGGAAAGGAGAAGGAAAGATTGCAGCATGACATTCGAATCAGTGAAAGGTGCCGAATCGAATGTGAAGAGTGTAGAAGTTGAGAATTAATAGACAAATATGATGTATACAAGGGAGACAACTCTCGAGATCACTGGTGTTCACTTCCCTCGTAAAACAAATTGACCTAGATGTACATCTCAAATGTGAGAGTAGCTAGATCATAATATATATAACTGGCATATTATCGGAACCTTTTGTACCAATCGATAAAAATCAGAATGATACATAAGAAGACATCAAAAACGGTTACATAAAAGATCAAGAAGGTACATTGTGGTTTTGGGATAAGGCGACAGCAGGTCTACTGACTGAGTGGGATCACCGAACTGTGTGTTGAGAAAGGACACAGGACAACAACGGAAGACCGGAAGCATGGTAGCCGGTACAGGGTTCAGAGGTGCCCGGGCAGGGCCAGGCCAAATATTGGGCCCGGACCTGCTTTTGGACATCTCTGGTTCAGACTTTCTTGAGACAAAGCTCTTTGACGAATGGATCCATGTCCCAGTTCTTGAAGAGCTCCATCACTTGCATGTTCTCTTCGTTTTGTGAGATAATGTTCTGGAAAAAGGGAGGATATTCTCAATCAGACATTATTTCCATATTGATTTTAAAAATTGAAGCTAAGTTAAACATTTTTTTAATAGCAAATAAACAAATATTTAACAGACTGACTCAAGAGAAAATATTACTAAAGTTCCGTACCTGAATAGATGCGCTCATCATGAGGAGAGCGCCGTACTTCTGGACGCCCTCTTGAAGGCCAACCCGGCTGACAATGAGCATGAAGAGGGCAGAAAGATACTTGTTCCGCTCTTCGTAAACATCCAGTTTTGCGTCGGCCGATAGATCGACAGCCTCTGAAAAAAAACGCAAAATTAAATATGCAAATTCGTATCGATTCAAGGCAATCTATTTCAGACTCTGCCTTTCTCTAGAAAATGAGAGAAAAAACAGCAAAACACTGACCAGGATTGAAGAAGAGCGACGCCTTGAAGAGGGCAAATTCTGGTATGCTAATTTTGAGTCGTCGAAACGGAATCATAATCTCGTCCATTTGACGAGTGTAGATGAGACGGCAGCCAGAGAGGCGAACCTGGATAGGGGAAGTTGGTAGGCACTTAAAAGTTGTTGTGCGCTTTCAGCAAAGAAAGAAAGTATTAAGAAAAAATAGCAAAATAAATAATAGATTATAAGAAAAATATGAAATAGTAATAACCTCATTCTGTGTGTGGCGAAGTATGAAAGCGCCACTCGGGTAGACAATCTTGTCCGGCCCGTAATCGGGCGAGTAGAACACGCGGTTTAGGACGTTGTAGGCAAAGGCAAAGTTGCGCAGCATCGCGAACTAAACATGGAGACATTATTAGTTATATATTATATATTAATTTAAAGATAATTAATTTCGCTATTTTAAAGATAAAGTTTAAGTAAGGAAGAGCGTTAATTGTCAACCTGATCGTAGATGCCGAGTTTGTTGTAGGCGTCGAACGTCTTGCCCCACTCGATGCAGATGCGCATCTCCTTGATGTTCCACGACCGGACATCCTTCATCGAGGCAGGGAAGAGCTCCTTGAACGTTGTCGACGGCTGGAAATATTCAAAGGCTCACTTTTGAAGTAGAAAACGAAATAGACACGAACAAAGCAGTGTAATAGCAAAGCGTTAAGCAGTATAGAGGTTATAGATTATTTGATTTAAGAGCACCATGTTAAACACAGCTTAATCTTTTCAGACAATTTAGTTGTATAATCGTAAGTTTATTTTAATTCGTGTTAAGATGCCTCTTGAGATCATCAGACATCTACTTTAAGGAGAATAAAAGTTAGAAGAAAAGTGTTAGAATCTGAAATTACATCTGTGCAACGCACGTCGAACTTGAGCTCGCTCATTTCGTACAGCAAACACGGAGAAGTCAGCGCGTGCTCCACGCTCGCTACCTAAACATTGTGAATGAGTTCCTTGGAACAGTAAACTAGAATAATTTGATGAAATTTATAATTTATCAATAAAATGACCTCCGATTTTCCCAAAAAATGTTTTTTTTTCGATTTCCTCACCTCTGGCATGAGCCTTCTCCGCAGGTCGATGCACAAGTTCTCCACATGGCTCACTTGCTCGATTATTTCGCCGACCTGAGAAAAACAACGTTTCGTGCGAAAACGTTGGAAAAGGCATTCTACGCTTTCCAAATTTGGAGCAGAATAACGTAAACGGTTAAAACTAAATTTAAATATTGAAACGTTCGTGAGAAAATGCTTTCTAATCGCTGAAGGCGGTTATTATAGGAATGGCATGAGTAGGGTTCCGAAGATATTGAGAGAGCATAGGAAAAACAAAGGCGCAGGCAGGCAGGTAACTGACAGCGTCTACCTGATCAACGGGGTGTGCCTGGGGGCGTGCTTGCGGCGTGTTCGGATCCTCGTCGCTACCGCTACACGTCTTGGCCTTCTTCGTCGGGCCAATGCGATCTCGATCATTCTGGATAGCTGGAAAAGAAAGCAGAATAACTAGTATAATAATAATAATAATAATTATTATTATTATTATATTACAAAAGTAGAACATGACAAGTAAATTTTTAATTACAAGTAAAAAAAAAGCCAACCTTTGGCATCCATGCCGACTTGGATGCACTTGTTGAAGCGGCAGTGGCGGCAGGCGCAGCGGATGTCTGCAAGCAAGGAAGGGATGAGAAATCGATTACTTTTCATACAAACAGTGACCGCCTCTACAGATGTAAACGTGATCATTACATGACGTGTTCCGTTTTCGTGCCCTGTTAATGTAAACAATAAATGGTTGAAATGTTGCAATGCACTAGGAATGACTGATCGCTGCTTACTCTTGTTCACGTCGCAGTTGCCATTGTATTGACAGATGAACGTCTGCTCTGAGACGATGGTTCGCCGGAAGAACGTTTTGCTGAAAGCAACACTTGTTTTAAAATATTATTTAAAAAACCATTGTTTTAATTCCGCTTAGTAAATTATTTAATTGTATTGAAGAAATTTCATTCATGGATCACAAATGTATTTGTTTATGTACCATCCATTGCAGCTGGCCACGCCGTAGTGATACCCCGTCGCGAGATCCGAGCATACGGCACAAAGTTCGCCCTCGGGCACTTTGCGTCCTAAGAAAAACGCCAGATTTTCTAGTTGATTTAAAACGCAGCTGCGTTGTCAAGGCTTTTCTAAGGCGTCTTGTTTCGCCTTTGCCAAAAAAGGGGGCCGGAAAATGGATGGTTGTGTCCTGACTCTGCGCCATCCGCTTGTAGGCCGGACTCAGCTTGCTGCTGCTGCCGTTCTGGCTTGCGCTGCTCTGGTGCATGGAGTGCCCGCCGAGCCCGGCGAACCCTCCGAGGCCGCCATTCGCGCCCGACACTGACGCTGTCGTGCACAGGTTCATTCTGAAAGAGTGCAGGAGAATCGATTGAATCAATTCATTTATCGATCGATGAGATGAAGAGGGAAGAAGAGGTTCTTTCCGCAGCAAATATCGTCCCACCACTCGTTCTCTTGCTCCTTTGCACCCACTGTACTTTATTCATCTCGCTTCTCTTCCATTTTCTCTCACTCTCTCGATCACTGTCACCCAACCAAAAATTCTTGCATTTTGTACGACAGATCTCACGAGAAAGCGCATAAAAGAGGTTGTGTGACAGCAGTGGATCTGAGAACAAAAGTGAAGCTGCGAGAGAGAGAGAGAGAGTGAGAGAGAGAGAGAGAATAAAGACGTGTAAAAGTAAACGGGCCAAGAACTAGAAGAGGGCCGCTGCGAGTAGGTGCGAGGAGGGAGGGAGAGAGGATGGAGTGCAGAGGAAAGGAGGGAGGTAGGGAGGGAGAAAAGTGATAAAGAGAGAGAGAAAGAGTGAGATACTGATTGTCAATAAGTAAGCAAGCAGAAGAAGCTGATCTTAGAAAGAATAAAGCAAATCCCTCCTATCCCAACATATCCTCATTAACTGTAAGCATACATCGGATCCTTCCTCACTCATGTGCCTATCAGGCATTTCATCAATCATTTGCCGTCTATGAACATCTCTTTATTCTTGGTGTGCTGAACTGTACTGTGCCGTGGCGAGGGAGAAAGATGTAAAGAGAGAGAGAGAGAGCGAGAGATAGATATGTGGATAGAAAAGAGAAAAAGAGAGGGAGAGACACAGGGATAGAAATAGCGAGAGAGAAAGAGAGAGAGAGAGAGAGAGAGAGAGAGAGAGAGAGAAAGAGTAGATATGTGCGGTGTCCCTCAATCAGTGCCTTCCTTTGCTCGCTCTCTTTTCCTCTTTTCCCCATCGAAGATCCATCCTCTGCTTTTCCCTCTTCATCTCTCTGGACTTCTGCGCCATGTTTACTCAGGCGAAGATAGACGGGGCTAGGGAAAGCTGGCTCTGGCAGCAGCGGCAAGAGAGAGGGCGTGAGAGAAGGCATGAGAGGAGATGGAGGGAGGAAGATGGTGAAGACAGAGGAAAGAAGGGGGTCTGGGATGCACTGTCGAACCCTGCCGCTCACATTACAGACGGCAAGGAGCCCGCCCCACCCATTCTCCAGTCTCTCACTTTGCTTCTTGCCCCATTTCGAGTTCAAAAATCAAGATAAGAATGTACTGCGTTGGTTTTTGCTTCCTGTCTGAATAATAGGGAGACGGGGCGGAATGGGATATCCTGTCCATATCTTAATTGTCACTCGAGGATCATTACTATGAAGTAGTGAAAACAATCGTGAGCTACAATCAATGCAATCACATGAGCAAAGGGCACCCACCGCTACTGACGCAAGAGTGGCGCAATCTCTCCAACTCTCCGCTTTTCTCTCTCTCTTTCTATCTCTAATACTCCTCTGATTCGTTCGCCCAACCTTCCCTTTCTGTCTAGTTCTCTCTTTCTCCATTCGTCCATCGCAGAGACGTTCATGGCAAAATAGCAAAGCAAAGCAAAGGAGAGGGATTCGAAGAACGGCGACTACAACAACAATCGGGTACGTGGAAGGGATCGGATATAGCAGAAGAGAGAGAGAGAGAGAAAGAAGTGAACGGAGAAAACCAAAATACACCCCTGGGTGTTCTTCTTCCCAATGCCAACACCGATAACGTCACCTAGAGTACACTTCACTGTGACCGGAGCATCCGAGACATTCGTCACAAACGAGTACGGAATCATCGTGTAAGAAACGCCAACACTCAGATGAGGCTGTACTTCAGAGACTCAACAAGAGGTCAATTAGTTCAGTATAGCTCAATCGCCTGGAGATATACTATTGTAAGATCGACAACTCGCTACACACGATTTTTAATTCAGAAAGAAAAGAAAACAGGAAGAAAGAATTGATTAATGACATGGGAGGGAGCGAAAGAGAGAGAGTGAAAAAAGACAGAGAGGAGAGAGAGAGAGAGAGAGAGAGAGAGGGAGGGAGAGAGGAACAGCCCGACGCTTCCGCTCTTATTTACATAGCTGGAATGGCTATTGACGTCAGCGAGACAGAAAAGATAGAAATTGCAAGGATAGGTGGTGAGAAGTCTAGGCTCTCCCGTCTTCAAACTACAGCGCGTCCATCAGCTTCAATATTCAGAAAAGGATAGACAATTGCAGATGACAGGACAAAGGCGGCGTGTCCATATGAAACACTACATTTAGACTAAATTAAAAGTTTAATTACAATATGCCGGAAGGTGAGTAAAGATTTCCATCTTTTGGAGGCAAGAAAAAGAATAAGAAGGAAAGTGTACAAAGAAAAAGCAAGAAGTGCATAAAGGGGAAGACAGAGGTATGGTTGCTGTCGCCGTGGCTGCCGCGGGTGCAAAGTCATCCCTCCGTGGATGGCTGCCACTCGTTTAGAATGCGCCCCGCGTCCACCCACCATTGTTCTTTGCTTGGCTCCCAGGCCTCGCCGCCGTCGGCACGTGTCCCATTTCTCTTTCCATCCACAAACGTCCCTCTCACATCTCTGCATTCTCCTTCACTCTCTCTCTCTCTCTCTCTCTTCTTATCTCCTGCCGCTTCCAGGTCTCAAACTATTATTTCTCTCGTCTTCTTCCCAGTAATGTTGAAACGAAGAAAGATCATCAAAAATCACAAACAAATCTCGAATTCTGTGTATATCAACAAGAATGCATCAGGTATTATGGAAGGGTGTGAAACGGCAATACCAACAAAAGACTCGCTTTAGGGCCATCATCACTATAGTCTACACAGTAAAGAAAACTAATAAGAGAGAGAGAGAGAGAGAGAGAGAGAGAGAGAGAGAGAGAGAGAGAGGAAGAACTGTCTACTTGTCAACAGGAACTTGCTCTCCTCTATCAAGGGGAGTAGTCTAGTGATATTTAGAGCGTTCTCTTGGAAGTATGCCTCTCTGTCATCCTTGTCAAACATAAATTCCCTCCTCGTTTTTCTGCTCTTGTGATATGAGCGTAATACAGCTTGTTTCTCGCTCATATAAAAGTTCAAAGTCCGTCAATAGAAAGGAAGACAATGACAATAGAACCGAATAGTAGCGACAAATGTGTGGTTGACATGTGTCCGTCTCCGACTTAGTGCAATTTAAAGTTACGGAAAATGATGAGAAAAAAGGGCTGAGAAATGTGATGCTTCTCCACTATTTAAATGATGTAATATTAATCGGGAATGCTACGTTTTCAACAAAACATCATAGAGAATCTATTGCAATGTTAGGTTGCTGTGCTGCTTTCAATTATGTTTTGAGGAACATTGGACTTTTTCTATTGCTGGTGGAGGGCTGAAAACGCATTAGAGCATGTAGCATTTAGGAACCAGAGAGATGAGGGGGGGGGCATGAGGAAAGTCTGGTTGCATAGGCAAGCAATGTAGAGTGAGTGTGAGAGGGAGATAGGGAGAGAGGGAGAGAGAGAGGGAAAGAAGTAGAGTATACTCCGCGCGACACCGGAATGGTGATCGGTTAGAGAGAAGGGGAAAGACAGAGAGAGAGAGAGAGAGAGAGAGAGCGAAAGTGAGAGAGAGAGAGAGAAAGAGAGAGAGCGACAAGTATAGAAGCAAGAATGCAAATCCATAGGTGCAACTGCTCAACACGATCAATCATATGTACGCTAATAGGCAATATAGTTTGTAAGTCTCATTGTCTCTCCCTCTAAAGGTGAGGAATTCATCCAAGGAGGGTGGGATCAAAAACCAACAGATAAAGTAAAGAAAAAAATATTCTGTTCAAAAATATATATGTTCTGTGCTGCGGAGAATGCACAGGAAAATTCCATTCAACTGCCCCTTAATTGCAACAACATACACTGTATTTGTATAAGTACTTCCATGCCAAAATTAGTAGGCTTCGTTTAGACTGCAGAATCAAATTGACCTGATGTAGCATAGGCACAAGGCTGAATTCATCGAAACAAGAAAGATCTTCAACAATGCGTGACTGATTACATGTGTGCTAGAGTGCATACCTCGCTTCATGAAAGGGATCGCGACAATGTGGAGCAAAGATCTCAGTAGAGATGCTTGTCCAGCTGGCAACGAGAGAGCGAGAGAGAGAGTGAGAGCGAGAAAGAGAGAGAGAGAGAGAGAGAGAGAGAGAGTGAGAGAGAGAGAGTGAGAGAGAGATCATACCCAAGGAGAGCGGAAAGCTGCGACTGCGGATGGAGAGCTGCGGCGGCTGCAGCAGCGGCGGCGGCGGCGGCAGAAGAGGACGGCGCCATGCCTGCCATGGGATGCCACGGGGAGGCAGCTGATCCCAGAAGCTGAGGAGACTGAAATCATTCCCCTCTCATATAATCAAGACTTCCGGTTTCATCAATTCATCCCCTGAAACGTCTCGAGTGAGTGTTACAAGAGATCAACAATCTTCCCTCTTTGTACCTCCGTGGTTGAAGTGCGCCTTACTGGCAGGAGAAGTGACGACATAAGCCGGGCTGGCCGCCGGCAGCAGACCTGATAGTAGAAAGCAGAGGTCACTACTTATCTCACTCTTCTTTTCAAGCGAAAGTGAGATGCAACAATCAGTATTCGAGGGCAAAAAGAAAAAAAAAAGAATGAGCATAAACGCGAATTGAAGAAGCGCAGCGAAAACAATAAACAAGGGAGCAATCTACGAAAACTCGCATATGAGCAATAACAATATAGCCGACTTGCCCCACGGCAGAACTAAATGCCCGCCAAAGTTGGATATCCAAGGGTGCAACGCTAGGCAAGCGCCACACAAGGTAGTGTGTGTGTGTGTATACAGTTAGCTGGAGGAGTGTGTAAGACATCGATAAGATGTCATGACGAGCAGGAAGATGTCACTCATATAAGCCGTTGCTGACTTTGGTTACAAGTCGGGCAAGTCTGTCAGAGAGTTGCTGACCGGAAACTAGGACCAGCAAGCAAAGGAAGACGAAAAAAAGCACCATTCTATAAGGAACGAAGAAAATGGCAAAGTCCAAAGGTGTGGAGTGAAGGAAGGCAGGGCTTAGGAAAGGAAAGAGTGAATGGGAGGAGGAAAGGGAAGAGCGGACGGCACAAGCGTGAGACAATAGCAGGCGACATGGGGACGGGGCAGCAGCAGCCCGCGTCTGCCTTCTGCCTCCTCCTCGCATGCTCGATCGCCTCTTGCAGATGCGCATACACAACAGTGAGTTCTCGGCGAGCTACTCCCTTCTCCGACCCATGTTCGCCTATCCTGGCAGAACATGTTACAGCGTAGCCTCGCAACACTAAACCGGCATCCATCTATTACAATGCACAGAATCGTTCTTGTCTTCCTAGCCTGATTACTTCTATAGGGCCGCATGCAACTGCAGAGTAATGAAAATTGGATAATAGAAAGGAAGGAGGAGCCTTGCTTGGTATCGAGTTATAAACTAGAAGCTACACAGAGTACGGTCCAGGAGAGCGTAGCAGCAGCACGGAACGAAGATCAAACGAAATAGAAATTGAGATGGAGAAGGAGAGGTGGCAACAGTGAGAATGAGCCATTGTGACCAAGTGAGAGAGACATCGATAGAACGGTATAGAAGGAGAGAGTGACAAGGCTTACGTGCGACTGCTCTTGTGTTCTTGCTAAGCTGCCCTTCACAAAACTTCAACTGATAACTAGAGATGCTCTCCACCATCGAAATAGGATGATGTGATGAGAGAGTGGCAGAGTCGGAGAGGGAGCACGAGCTACGCCTAAGATAAGCGACACGGGAATGCAGCTCTGAAAACGCTGAGATCAACGAGGAAAGAGCAAGATATTGGGAGAGAGAGAGAGAGTGAAAGGGACTGAGAGAGAAAGTGAAAGAGAGAGAGAGAGAGGAGAGAGAGAGAGAGATGGGGGAAAGGCCCAAAAAGCCTTGATCATTTTTATCAGCTTCAGAAAACTAGCAGCAGATTGGTCGGAGCAGCCCTCGAAAGTGTGTTTTGTATCCCAGCGACCTTTCATCGCCACGCTGCCCAGCGAAAGCGAGATTTTCTCTCATTGTCAGTAGTAGTATGACCATCCCACATTCTTTCTAGAATACAGTTGAAGGCTTGGAGAGTTAGCGCAGAGTGGATATCCGGCCCGTTCGGATTCAGTCAGAAAAACGTTTTAGCGTCTGAAGGAGTTGAAAGAGCTTAAGAAGCACAGTCATATGCCACTTGAAGCGGCCACCTCCAGCTCGGGAACTTTGTGCTCGGGTCCCGATAGAGAGGTTCGCTTTCTCACCGGTCTATGGGAATCGTCTCCAGGATAATATGCAGCAGCGTCGAGAGAAAAAAAGTAGCAGAGAAATAAATTATTTTTTTAAAGATAACTATTAAAAATCATCGCTTTTTCTAACTGTCTGATATTAGCATCAACACGTGTAAGCTCAATCATTCGACATGGTACGGTACTATAGTGTCAGACAAAAAACAATTGATGTAAACAACACTAAAAGAGAAGCGTCTTTTCTATTAGGAAGAGTAATTGTGCAAAAGAAAGCAAGGCTTTATTGGATGAAATGAGCAGCAGCGTCAGAAATTCAGCTACGCAGAAGTGAAATAAATTACGGAAAGAGAGAGTGAGAGAAAGAGAAAGAGAGAGAGAGAGAGAGAGAGAGACGAGGAATTAACATGGAAAGTCTAAAATAAACAGTGTGATGTTCACGATGGCAAGAGTGCTATTAGAGTTCAGGCAAGTGTGCCGGGCTCTTCAATCCCAGCGATCTCTTTGGAAAGCCATCAGAAAACAAGGAATGCGCGCAAAGCAAGCCTCAGTTGCCGTTGCGTCCCGGTCTAAAAGGCCGATTCAATTCGGAGCGAAGGTATGTCAATTATGCAAGTTAGGGACCTGCGGAAGAAAGGGAACGTCAGAGAGAGAGAGAGAGAGAGAGAGAGAGAGAGAGAGAGGAGACTTTTTCCATTCACTCCTTCCGCAGTTTGGTGTGTTCCAGGGGCAGGCCCCGCTTGAGGGCCAGCGGCAAAACAAGAGGGCGTGCCAAGGACAGAAGTGACGGGCTCAGAAGTAACGGCGAGGCGGGCAAAAGCAGGCTTGTATCTTCACGAATCGCCCCCAGCATCTTTTTCAGAGGATCCAAGGGATGGGGGGGGGGGGAGCGAAGGGGAATGTCACAACACGCAGTGGCACTTATCCATTCCTCTCTCTCTCTCTCTTTCTCTTCCCCGTGCGGCAAGTCTAATATGGCTCGTGAATAAAGGAAGAATAGAGGATGGATGACGTCTTGATGTCGATGCCTCCTCCTCTGTCCTTTGGCGTGTCTTGGAGAAGGCGCCATTGACTAACACAATGGCCGGCCCTCCATGGATCCTCTCAGGCGCGCACACTCGAAGCTATGGAGAATAAGGCAGATATTCGTCAGTGATGGAAGGTGGCAAAAGAACAGAGTGCACTGGGCTGTGTCAAATCATGTGCGATCAGAGAATGCCTAGGCTAGGAGTGGCAAAGAGAGCTAAAAATTGGAAACTGTTAAGAAAAGAATACAGGAGAGCGAAGTTTGTGTAAGTAGACCATCGCTAGCGAGTACAGAAAAGGAAGTAAATGGAGAAAGGTCGAGGGAACCAGCGGAGAGTGTTACTGGTAGATACCACGCGAGATCTAAAGGAGAGATGCCGAATATCGAAAGGGGATGGAGAGATGGAAAACAGTGGGCCTTTCTTCCATCTAACCGAGAGTGCTGCGTGTGTATGCGGACTAGAGAGGAGTAGAAATGGAGATGATGACGGGAAATGCAGTATGTTACAGTTTGAAGGAGAGAGATTGAGAGAGACGATGAGACAGGAGTGAAAGAGTGTGCTGGGAAAGGGAAGGAGTTAGAGAAAGAGAAGAAAACAGAAATAACGAATGAAAGAAAGAGAGAGAGATGGGCAGTCAACGAAAGCACACTTCAAAGATGCACAGTGACGGGTCCACAATGGAACAAATTGATGGAGAACGAAATCGCATGGTAAAGAGAAGATCAGAACAAGAGGACGAAAAAACGAGGGCGGATCCGAGCCACGAGGAATAGACGAGAGAGAGAGAGAGAGGGAGAGAAAGAGAGAGAGAGAGAGAGAGAGAGAGAGTGCACTTAGACAGAACGAGGAGACTCAATGATCACCTGGTGAGAGGAGATGTTAAACCAGGGTGTCTCAAGATATGTGGAATTGCTACACACCCAATTTTAAACAGTGTGGAAAAGGTTCTGTCGGAACTCAGCTGGCCTAGTCTAAAAAGAAGCTACAAAGTCTAAAATATATGATAATGGAAAAAAGCGGCAGATTATGCCTGGATTGACTCCGTGGCACCGGACTGTTTTTATTCAGTCAAGGGTGCCTGGTGGCTCACCTCCCCTTCCCATTTTTATCCATTTTTCATTCATCGTACAGCACGAAAGCAAAAAGGCACAAGGACGACGAGGGATTCCAGAAGCTGACACTCAATTCACTCCCCCTCCTTCTCTTCCCTCTCTGCGCAAGCATCAAAGAAAGGAAAGAGACTTAAAATAAAGTGATGGGCAAAGAGCACGCAAGAAGAGGATAATCAGCTGGCATACACACTAAAGCAGAATCGGAGAGGAGAGACGACGATTAAGGAAACGTAGAGAGAGAGAGAAAGAGGCATAGAAGAAAGACGACCATGAAAAAGTGCATGAAGCAGAAGAAGAGCAAAAAGTTTTTTTTTTATTGCTAAATGAGGAAACGCAGGAAATGATGTCTAAATAGGTTTCGAAGAAACATTCTGATTGTGAGCCGAGAATGCAGTTATTATCTCTATTGACTGCACTTGCCAATCCTGTCTACTAGTCGCCTATGGCTTCGCTTGATGGAAAAAAATGGAGTGGATAGCGAATAAAGTTGAGAAGATGGACCAAGAATCGAAATCACGATTGACCAACACAACTCGTATCTATGGATCCTCTATGTACATTTCTACGACCGTACATTGCAATGGCCTTCTCCGAGTGTCATCTCAAAACAACATAAAAATGACAACTGTCATCATTTCACCACATAAGCAGTTCCCTGCAGCACTCGTACGCAATAACTGTTAAGGAATTCAAGAGATCGCTAGGGAATAAGAGATCAAGTTTTGGACTGAACGATTTGTTCGTCAAAAAAATGATGGTGCGGAAATCGTTTCTTCTGACTGAACAAGCCAGCCGTTCGGGCAGGAGGGATCTCAAGTGTCGCACTTTTCTGGCAGCAGAGACCAGGCCAACCTACTCCATTCTGTTTTTCTCTCTCCCTGCAACTTGCTGGAAATCTGTCGCGCTTGTGAAGTGGCTTGAGATGAGGGCGCATCGGAGAGGAAGAGGCAGCAGGAGAGGTGGGAAGAGAGAACGAGAGAACATGGAAAGAGAGGTGGGAAGAGGGAACGAGAGAACATGGAAAGAAAGGAGTGCCGGAAAGTAGGGAAGAAGAAAATATATACACCGAGAGAGAAGATGGAACGAAGCAGGAAAGATAGTCACCGTCGGAGGAAGAGTCCAAAGGGAAGATGCTAAGAAGCTGCGAAAAAGCGGAAGAGTAAACGACGAAGAAACAATGAGGGGGGTTAGTCGGTATAGAAGGGCGAGGGAAGAACGAAAGATGAGAACAAATGTCGCATCTGCAGAGGAAGAGGCACTCAATCCTACTAGACGTGTTCGGGTAGCAAAAGGAGTGCAAGGAAAAGCGGTGTACTAGTATCACAAACTGATCTACAGATGTATGTGGCTAATCCTAGCTTGGATCACTCTCACATACGAGGATCCTCTTCAGGGTTATGGGTCAAATCATGTTAATCAGGTGAAATCCGCCGCGACATTTCCTATGTAATTAAGTCGCGACGACGTAAAGGATGCTGTAAAGAAGGCTAAACATTGCACAGTTTGTTGTCGCATGCGCCAGCAATGAGAAGCTGCGATGCCTGAGGGAAGCTGGAAGAAAGAAAGGCCATTCTTGAGGGATGGCAGACTCGGAGGGACACTTCCCGCTGTCAAGTTGCTTGCTTTCTGCGCTACGTTCAGCCACTTCCTACCCGAGACCACTCCTGCACAACAATCGCTTCTCCTTCTCACTCGTTCCTACTCTATGCCACTCCATCTCCTTCTCACTGCGTTTACCCAGCCCGCCTGTAGATTCCATCATAATCTACGGGGCAGACGTGTTCCACCACCAGACGCATATTTTTCCTCTTTAATAAGCTCGACCGCAACGTTAAAAATAGTCTAGAAAGGCACGGACGTGAGGGGAGCAATAACACGGACGCAATATGATAATGCATGCAATATAATAAAAGAACAATGAGGCCTAGAAGTTCAAATTTTCATGGTCATAAACAGTGAAGAGGATGGAAGGAGTGCGAGTTAAAGCAAATAAAAAGGACGATAGTGGAAGAGAAAGAGAGAGAGAGAGAGAGAGAGAGAGAGAGAGAGGGAGAGAGAGAGAGAGAGTAAGCAATAATGCAAGGAAAACAGAGAGGAGATGAAAAGAGAGCAAGAGAGTGAAAGTATAAGAATTGTTGAGTGGATAGCCGGTGAGGTGACCAGCATGTAACATTATGTGAAGAATGAAGGGGAGGAGTGGTCGGACTGAAGTGTGGTTGGGTGGCCTTTCACCGGGGCAGAGCCAGAACAAACGAAGTGGCTTGTCCTCGATCGGGACGAGATTCAGAGCGCGCCTTGCACCATGCCGAGCAACTCTGCATGGCCTTACAAGCCAACACATTCCTCTCGTCTTTCTGATATGGTCACCATGAATACGAGCAAGCACCACAAGTTGAAGTTGATGACTTCTCTTCGGCACAAGACACAGCTCTATGGAGCTCTCTATATGTTTAGAAAAGGTGAGTCGAGGAAGCCCCCTCCTCTCCCTCCGACAAGGTCCACACAGCAACGTTGCTGCTGTTCTTTCATTTCTTGGGAGCAACCCAGCATTTTCTCACAGGCCGCCTTCCCTCCAACTCTTTCCAAACATTGCGTCCTTTCCTCCGACCAACATCAAATCTTCCGTCAGAGTATTCTCTTCCCCCAATCTCTCTTTCGAGCACTCTCGCTTGCCCTCTTTCCAAACAGGCACCACGTGTGACAGTCTCTGAAATCGGCGAGTGGCAGGGAGAAGGAAGGCAGCCACTGTCAGCCGAGCCACACAGCTTGCATATCCTCTTTCCGGATGAAGCTGCCCCTGGCCCGAGAGCAGGCGACCTTTGTGCTCTCAGCCATTAAAGTAACCTGGCTGCTCCTTGCACTCTCTAGACTCTCTCATCTCCTCATGCTCTATGCATGCTCATTGAGTCTCGTCAATCTCTTCCTCTCTCTCTCTCTCTCTCTCTCTCTCTGTCCATCGTACCTCGTGTTCCATCCGAATGCTGCAGTTGCCTCTTTTTGCAGAATCCATTTTTACGCAATACGTGTTGCAGGCGAGTCGGAAAGAACAAGAGTGAACGAAAAGAGAAAGAGAGGAGAAAAGGACAGAGAGAGCGAGCGAGCGAGAAAGAGCGAGAGAGAGAGAGAGAGAGAGAGAGAGAGAGAGAGAGTGAATGAGTGAGTGCGAGAACAAGATAGGGAGGCCAGAGAGAGATAAAGAATGGTGAGAAAGGGCGTCAAATAGAGCGAAGTGTGGTAGTGTCTCTTCCTTGGGAGGCCCCTCTCGCACTCTCTTTATCTCGCTTTTCTGCTCTCTCGATACTCTTACCTCGTCCGACCTCACCTCATGTTCATTCCTGCGTAATTCACTCGCCCGTCGACTGCAACCACGCAAAGTCCATGAGCACTCCTTGCTTCTCTGACTGGGACGCGACATCCACTTTGCATACATTTGGCCAATTCAAGCAAGCTTTTCTTTCCGTCGTCGACATAAACGAAATAAGAAAAAGGGGTAGGGGCAGGAAAAAATAGTGAAAGAAATTGTCAAAAGAGAAGGAAGAGGGCGGAAAAGGAAAGAGTGCTGCACTTCGTAAAAGGTCTCTCTAGGACTCTTCGAGAGAATGCTTGCGCGTACACTGAACTGCAAACATCCGCCACGCGCAGCCGTAGCAGGCATCACATTTCTCTCGATTATGGAAGGAGGGAGAGAAAGAGGGGATGGAGGGCGCGCGCGAAATGAAGCGGCTCCCGTGCAATGCAATGCAATCCCACCAACTCAGCCAGCAAATGCAAGAAAGAAGGAGAGACATAAAACCGAGAAAGCAAACCAAAATTAGTAGAAACTCTGGAGAGACGATGAGCGACGGCCGCACTCTTAAAAGGTGGAAGAGGACAATGATCAGACGAATCTTTGAAACTGCAATAATCCAACTGTATACGAGTCGGCACAAAACAGAGAATTGTACGCAAATGTTCAGCATCACCATATTATATACGGCTATATGGCAAAGTGCAAAGGATTAATGAGTGTTGTGAATAGGGAAGGCAAGTAGGAATGAGAAGAGAAGAGAAGTGAAGGGAGCAACGGAGAGGGACAAGGAGAAGCTGCCGAAGATCGCTCGGATCATATTGCTCCCTTTGCATCTCTCAACAAGAGACATAGCCTATGAACGAGAATGAATCGAAAGATAAGAGAGATAGGGAGAGAGAGAGGGAGAGAGAGGTGAGAAAGGGAGAGAGAGAGCGAGAGAGAGAGAGAGAGAGAGAGAGGTAAGAAAAGGATAGATAGAGAGGGAGATAGAATGAAGCCTCTTAAGGCATTCATCGCAGAGTAGGCGTGTATCCACGAATCTAACGCGAGTGCCTCTACCTTTGTGCTCGCACGAAAGAAGCAAGAGAGGAAAGAGGCTGACCGTGGAGAGCAAGTGGTGAGAGTACAAAGAAGCAGAAAAGAGACTTGACGGCTGGCCTCGAGGCATGCACACAATGGAATCCAGCAGGGGCGGCAATGAAAAGGCGGACGGCAGATGCTGCACAGAAAGTATTCTTGAGGACGCACAAAGAATGTCACGTTTGATAACGCACAACCGCAACAGGGCCAAGATTGGTCGAGTGCATAAAACATCGATGCAAGATGGACGAGAAGTTGAATAAGAGAGAGAGAGAGAGAGAGAGAGAGAGAGAGAGAGAGAGACTGAGAGAGAGATAGAGAGATGCTTGAAAGCACACGGCGAGTGCAGCAAGCCCGATGAGATTCAACAAGCTCAAAGCAGCGAAACAGGACGGAGATCGCATTGGTGGCTGCAGCAGAACGACCTAGCTTACTTCGCAACATTAGGGAGGCCCACGCGTTTCATTGGATACACTAATCAGCGCAACGAGGAAGGTGCTATTCCGTGCCGTCCGAAAAAGTAGCGGAAGCTGATTAGACAGCATGATACATGAAGAGCATACGATAGTCATAGTGAGACTAATTTGTGCAATGAATGTTACCGTCATGGATACAATTAGTTGCGGAAGAAGAGAAATGATCGTTCCTTGTGTCACATCGAGACGAGCGAAAGGGTGATAAGGAAACAATGGTACAGAAGATGAAGGAGCCAGAGTATCACAAGATGATGAGACAAGAGCAGACGACTGCTGGGACCGAGTTGGACAAAGGTGACAGTCGAGAAACAGTAGACAGGTACGCTTCGTATGAAGAAAGAGTAAGAGAGAGTGAGTGAGTGAGAGAGAGAGAGAGAGTAAGTGAAAGCCTGAAGATTCTGAGCTCTCGTGAGCCATACAAAAACTGAGAAGAAAAGATGGAAAAGGCAAGAAGAAAGGCATGGCGTGCCTGTCACTCTGATAAGATAACAGAGAATAGATCACGCTTGTTCGGGAACGGACGCGTTTACGTCTGCGAAATGATGAGGCGATAATTGGAAGAAACATTTTCAGGGACTCGGCAGAACCCATACTAAATGTGCTTTTTGCTTCATGTCCCCGTTGTAGTTGTTTCAGAGTTTAGAGAATAGTCATATTTTGCTCTGTCGAAGATCCCAGCAACAAAAAAAACAATTAGCTGCATCGCAACCTGCAAGGAACTAAATGAAGCACTAATTGTTAGAGAGCAAATGAAATTAAAGAGCAAACGATTGAACTTGTTCGCATGGTGATAAGAACACACTCCAGATATTTCAGTCTTTAGGGTCTCTGCGCCCGAGAAAACCAAGTTACGAGTCATTGCACACCGAAGGATGACCTTTGTGCTCACAACGCAGAATGCTGGACTATTTATCAGTAAGAAAGAACGAAAGCCGATTCTACGCCAAGACCAAGAGGTGAAGACAGTCTAATCAGTGGTTGATAAGGCCGTTGCTGCATGCGCAGCGACAAAGAATGATTCCTTTTGCCAATTGACACGTACAGCTTAACTGTACTTGTTGTTGGGCAATCCCGTGACAATTTGGAATAGGAGAAAACGATGAGACCGATACACTCCTAAATTTCTGATTACTATTTCGAACCGCAATAGAACAAAATGCGCTGCAGCTCCAATTCAATGTGTCTTTCTAGCAGTCGAGAAGAGGATTTATGCACGAGTTCACATGCACCCATAGGTATGCTCAGGAATAGCGCAAACGTTTGCACCAACAATGGAGGCATCTTTTCCACTAAGACGTGCCAGAAGATGGAACACTCTCGGAGATATTTTCTAGAGTATCTCAAAACTCGAAAAAGACAACAAATGCAACACTTGGTCAAGAATAATTTATGATCACAGCTAAATGATACCGGTAAAACATTCCAACATATCCACCAGAATCACATATAATAAATGTTTGTATGAGATATTTAGCATATTCATCTCGACCTAATCATATACATATATAGCAAAGAATAAAAAGCTATTATATTTTCCAGCCCGCTTTTCTACAACCGATGTCATCATTCGCAATTAGAAAGATTCTACGAATCATAGAACTCTATATTAAATCAAGACTACTAAAGAAGCTTCAGCGAAGCGATATTGAAACGGGCAACAACGATAATAATCACAATCCTAAAAATAAACGGCCGGTGCTAGTTTCGAAATTGTGGGGTTGTAGATCGACGAAGCCACTAGCTTTCACTCGGCAGCATCTGCAGAAGTCTATCGATTTCTTGCTCCACTTGGACTGCCGAATTCTAGAAATATGCAGGTCTAATACGGAATCATTAAACGATAAGAAAGAGTGAGTTCGACAGGAAAGAGGGAGAGAGAAAGTTAGAAGACTATAGATATGGAAATCTTAAAAGTGCAAACGATTTCATCTTTAGTCGCTCGGCGTTAACTTGGCTTGGTTGGTTCGGCTGTCCTGTCAAATTTCGCCGTCCAATTTCTTTACTCCTCTCACCTCATTCTCGCTGGAGATAACAGAGGTGGATGCACTCTGAGAAGCCAGCGCGCTGGGGTTCGCAACCTGAAGTAGAGGTAATCAAGTTAAGATGTTCTCAACCGGACCAGGATCTCGCGAGAAAAATGGAACCAGATTAGACTAGAAAACAGCACATAAGTTGTGCTAATTTTGGAATGTGCGGGTAGGAGCGCTGGATGGAGAGGGGAAAGACGAACATGATCGGCAGTCTTGCGCAGCACCGTTTGGATGACAATTTCCCAGTCAATGTCGCCGGTAGTCGCCCCGAACAAGATGTGATATCTAGGAGAACATTCATGAGTTAACTAACTGCGAACTTAATTACATAAATTTCGAGAAAAGAGCACGATTACAGAAAAGTGGACAACCGGACTGCATTTTCTGTTACAAATAAATTACCTGCACAGCATTTGGTTATCCGTCGATGCAGCAAGAAGAAGTAGTGCGGAAATCTTTGCACTAGGTCCCCGCAAGCAGTTTAGAGTCTAAATTTTAGATTTTTTTCTGCCATGAATTTTCAAAATATTTTTACTCCCTTTTGCATGCTTCATTGCTCACAAACAAGCAAGTAGCAATCGTCATAAAGGTCGGTTGCACTTCTTATCGAGCTATCACATACAACTGCTCTAAGCTAGAATCATCTCACGACTATGATGAAGTTGCCAACTAAGAAACGAAGAAGATACAAACGATAGAGCGAGGGGGGAGAGTGCGAGAGAGAGAGAGAGAGTGCAAGAAAGAAAGAGTGAAGCTGTGAGGGTGAGAGAGTGAGAAACAAGAGAGAGAGAGAGAGAGAGAGAGAGAGAGAGAGGCAGAGAGAGATGGAGCGAGAAAGTACAAAATGAGAAAGGTTAGGGTTAGATAAGGAGTACATGATTCTAGAAAGGAAACCTTTAGCTTGCGAAGTAGCTGAGACGTTAGCTGGAGCGCTGCGCTAAGCGATTGTGTCTGGCGGAGTCCTTCGAAGAGGTCAAAGACGGCGCCGACAATGAGGGATGCATGAAGAGAAGGATTCACAGGCGAAGAAGAAGATGGGCTGCCGCTGGAGACAGAGAACGTCTGGCGCAGCAGGATATCCAACACCTCAAAACATTCGAGTGGACAGGAGCGGGGGACAAGCCTTAAATGAACTCGCGTAATGTCATCCCCAATTTCATCTTATTCCTTAACTGGGAAATCTGATCCAAGGGAAGGAGAGTTGAGACGTAGAAAATTGTGTGGCCTTTAGGCAATGCGCATTACAGGATAGCTTACTGCGAGGAAGCAAGTTTTGCGAGACCTGTACAGCATAATCTCATGTTGCGAGCAGCCAACGAAAGGGGATAAATTATTCATGGAATCAGCACATAATGACGTCAAACAGTTGAGAGCGCTTAAGCACGCCGAAATCATTGCCTTCAATGTAGGCGGGCAACAGTGTACTTCATAAGTACAGATGACATATCCCACATCCCTTCACAAAGAGTCTCCTCTATTTGTGTATCAGAAGAGTACAAGAAAGGGTGGGAGAGATGATATGAGATCGAGGTAGAGATAATAACGAGAGAACCAACCGCGTCGTCACGGAAGAGACGACGAAGGAGTGGAGTGAGCACGCATGCGATGAGACGAGCATCTGTCAAGTCGCAGCTGCGCAGTCTGAAAGGGTGTCCTCTTCTTGGTAGTTTGTGGAAGAGGAAAGATAGAGAAGTGCCCGTGCACAGACACCTCGTGAGATTAGCTTCTAAAAATATACTTTTATTCCGGGATGTCAGAGTTGTCAACAGATGGCAAGTGAGCTGCGAAAAAGCAGCTCCGCAACACTTCACTTGCATGAATATAGCATGTTTCTCTTCTTCAATACAATATCTCTCTTCAGTGACTGACTATATACAATGTCTGGCAGAATTGTCTATTGCGCAGGGGATGCAAACACTTGACAACACACCGCTACTATAATTGTAAGTCAGTTTTTTCCATAATAAGGAAGGAGTAAGAATGGGGAGTGAGAGAGAGAGAGAGAGAGAGTGCGCGAGGGAGCTAGAGAGTTAGAGAGAGTACGCGAGGGAGCTAGAGAGAGAGAGAGAGAGAGAGAGAGAGAGCGCGAGGGAGCTAGAGAGAGAGCGAGTGAGCTAGAGAGAGAGAGAGAGAGAGAGTGCGCGAGGGAGCTAGAGAGAGAGAGGGAGAGAGAGAGAGAGAGAGTTAGAGAGAGAGTCGCGCATAAAATGCGAGTAGAAACAACTGAGTATGCGCACGAAGGTGAAAAGGGGGCAGATGCAATCGCATCCGTGGCCGCTCCACTTCCCACATCCATACCTCTCCATGAATGCTGCTCATACATATATTCCATATCTTTCCGTTCCTCCGCACAAGGACTAATGCACATCAGGTTGTGTTAGAAAACGTCAAAATTGACTAACACATTGCAGAGTGCCTCGAGATGTCCTTCGAATGGCTTATGGCGACTGCGAGTTGGATCTACTTCCTCTATAATTAGATATAATCTTCGGAATTCATAGACTGAATGTGAGATCAAATAATTGAAGATCAAATGACTGAAAAGTCAAAAATGCATACCTCTGAATACAGCAGTGATGAAGAGGCGAAGCGCATATGGGAATTTGCCGGAGAGCGTAGAAAAGGTATCAAAGCATTCTACAACAGAAGAAAAAACAAACGTTGAAGTTGAACGCTTTCTCATTCGGTCATCTCAGAGGGTCCAGAAACCTGGGGAATGAATGAATGAATGAATACACACGCACTCTTTGCAAGAAGACCGAGTCTCTGCGCAAAGGAGAGAGAGTGAAGAGCAAGGGATTCTAGACCAGAAGTCAGAATCTCCATTTGCCATTCCGGACGACTTCCACTCTGCTCGAAGGTCGACAGCGCGATCTTAAATGACATAAGCCTTGCTACCTACATATTTTTAGAAGATACCACCGATAAAAAGGAGTGAGTGTTAAATGAAGATGTTTAGATCACTTAATGTTTTATTTACGTCATGAAGGATATCAGCACATGTTCAGAAACAGCAGAATTAAATATGGTGATGAAGAAGAGAAGAAATGCAAAGATCGTATAGACGATTGAGATGTTTCATTCTCTTGAGATGAGTATGCTGAAGTATTACCTCGACAATGGTAGCCTTCGCCTGCCATTGCGACGGCTCCTCCACGAGGCGGAAAGCGAGTGTCCAAACAGCTGTCGTGTAGTCTACGCAGGATACATCGCTGAATCACACGTCTGTTCTTTTATTCTTTTGGTTTCCACGAATTCTCTGAATTGCTATGTACGTAACTTCTTTAGGCATAAATACCAGCTTCATGAAACATAAATATTTACAAGATACAGTTTCTTTTTTTTTTCAGAGAACCAAACTGCTTACCTCTCATGTATTCTTCGAGCACTACTTAGCAAGAAAGTAGCAGGAATAAGAATCCACTGACGCATGCGACGTGATGGGGTCAGTAAGTTGAGTGAGAGAGATGAGTGCGCTATTGACCCACTCGACGACATCCTTCCAGAGTGGACGGAGTCTCTCCGAGTTCAGTGACTGGAGTAGGAAGAGGCACGCGTGTACTGTAGCGTAGCGAGCTTCGGCGCAGCGATGAGTGAGTCCTGCTCGCGCCCATCCTTGCAGCTGGCGGCAGAGGGCAGCATCTGACGAGCACTCCGCGTCCACATCCTTATATAGAAAATATTTATAATCCAAATCATTAATATCACTTATTAACTACTTTGACATTTTTGCTATTATTTCCCACGTTTTCGTCCTACGTTTTCGGTCACTATAATCCTACGTTTTCGGTCACTTAATCTAATAATTCTTTAACTTCATTTACGATGCAAAGATTTTAACAAATTACCTGTTTTAGATAGTGTTTAAATAGGTCTAGATTTTGCCAGGGGTCCCCCCTCCCGAAAAATGTTGGAAAATTTTGGTATCGAATTAATTTTTTGAAAATTTTTTTTATGACAAATTTCGAGGCGGGCAAGGGTCCATTCGAAAGAGGAGGAAAAGATCTACAAAACAACTATACGCTTTCCTGTAATTCCGTTTGAGAAGCTCAGTCAGAGATGGGTCCAGGTCGCCAGCCTTAGACTGACACGACCATGTTAAGGTCAACGCGCTTCACGCGTTCGTTCTCAGCCTAGAGAACGAATTTCGGAAACGGCAAGGGTCCATTCGAAAGTAGAAAGACAGAGCTACATTCTAACCATTGGATTCCTCCAGATTCCTTTCCACGAGCTCAGACTGATATGAGTCCAGGCCGCCAGTCTGCGACTGGCGCGACCATGTCAAAGGCATCGAGTTCGCTGCATTTCACGCGTTCGTTCTCAGCCTAGAGAACGAATTTCGGAAACGGCAAGGGTCCATTCGAAAGTAGAAAGACAGAGCTACATTCTAACAATAGGATTCCCCCAGATTCCTTTCCACGAGCTCAGGCTGATATGGGTCCAGGCCGCCAGTCATAAACTGGCGGATGCCTGTGTGCATATATCTTTCTCTCACTTTCGCTCCAATGCTATCTCCTGAGCATTCTGAGTGGCTGAGAAGAATGGCAAAGGTCTTGCCATGGAAGAGAAAGCTAGAAATACACTCACATTCACTTTCTCTCATTCTATCTGGAGAAAAGGGCAAAAAGGGTATGCTCAGCACTGGCGATTCCTGTGTGCATACATGCCTCTCTCATGAATATTCATTTCTTAGATTATTTTACATGTATTATATATTTATAAACAGAAATTAAGACGAGTATAATTGCCAGATCAGTTGCGGAATGTCCGAAAACTAGTTCACTCGCTTCATGACCTCTCTCGCCCACCCTGTGCTGACTGACCTGATGCTGGCCGGGAGATAGAGAGGGGTGGGGAGAGTGTGAGATACGAGGAGGAAAAGAGAGTGACGTGGCGAGAGTGATAGAGGAAAGAAGTAGAAGGTGTTCTCGCCAGTGGACATGATTTGAGATTGCTGGACATAACGAAGGGTTGTGGTTCACCTTCTCTAGGCGGAATCTTAGAGACAAAGAGATGAAAATACGCAAGCGAGGAGAAGCTTCATACTGCGGGTCTACAAGTCCGCTCCAACAAAAATGACTATGCATACATATGTATACGCTCTTACATACACACGCTTTTCTATTTGCCGTACTACGTGTCCCCCTTTTTCCCTGAGTATGATAATTTTCGCTTAAAGAATTAGCACTCGACTGTTTGACCTGAAAAGCGAAATTTTGCGCTCCCATTCAGCTTCGGCGACGACTCCAGCTATTATAACAAGTCTGCGATGGTCTCTGTGCTGATCTTAGATGATAATCGCCCCATAACATCTTCGCATCTGCTGATAAACAGTCTACCGGCTCACTCTATCTTATAAATTCTGCTATAAGGAGGAGAATAGCAAGTGGATCATGCACGGCGCATACCTGTAGATAAAAGTTATTCATACAAGACTCTTTTAAGGAAATTCCAGAGGCAGGCACTCTTTCAGCACTGACACCTGCCGTGCAGGGAAATTTTTTTTTTTTTTTGACCTTCACGTGGACCCTCCCGAAAATTCCCGATTTGGATACCTGGACCCTCCCGAAAAATTTTGCCGCCAGTGGGCATTTAAACACTGGTTTTAGGTATACTGAGCAATTCTTTTATGAACACAAGATCCACGATTTTTTTAAAGCGGCACACACCATGCCAGCAACAGCGACTGCTTTGAAGAGACAGTAGATGACAAAGCCGAAGTCGTAATGCTCAGCGAGGTAGCCAGAGTTGTAGATCATCTTCATGTCTCTGTACAGTGTCATGTACGACGTCGCGTCTTCGAACAAGTCCGATAAGTAGGCGATCTAGAAAGAAATACGTGATTAACGTAATTAATTAGTACGTTATTAATTTATTCGAAGAATAAGAAAAACCAATGATTCCTTACCGAACGTATGGTCGATGACATGAGACCGATCGGGATGTTGTCAACTCCTCGGCTGAACCAGTGCGTCAGATTCTCGTAGAGGGCACGAACTGCGGATGGGGAGTCAAGAACCAGCGTCATCTGCTCCAGATAAGTCGACATTGATGAGCGGAGTTTCTGAAGTAGCAAATTCGCGGTTCAAAAAACAAGAAGAGATCAGTTCAATCATTACAACAGCAGAAAAAGTTCGGGAAACCTTCTCGAATATTAAAGGATAAAAAGCAGCCAGCAAAATGAATCGAGAAGACAAGACGGAAATACTTGGCGGCATACCAGTGGTTCATTGGGGGACGCGACCGACGTTTCTCCGCCGAGAAGACCGACCGCGTTCCAGAGAGAGAAGGCAGACAACTGAGAGAGGCCATACTGCGAGTGTCTCTTCGGCTCAAGGGATCTCTCCAGGTTGCGACGATATGCGAGACGGGTATCCGAATCACCAGTCAGAAGAGCCTTCAGCAGACTCAGCTGGCTCAGCGACCTAGGCGGGCTAATTTCAAGTGGTGGAAAACAATAATAACAATTGGGAAATTATACAAAAGGGAGCAAGAGAACCCGAGTTCAAGGGCATATTTATCGAATTGTCTATCATGAGTTCGCACTTGGATTTGAAGAAGAGAGAGTCGTTCTCGCGATGCTTGAGAATGAAGAAGCCATTGATGGGATTGCCGGGCTGCGGCCAGAGAAGAGCTGCTAGCAAAAGACGAGTCATTCGCTTTAGAGCAAACGTTGAGACTTCGATCTGCTCTCGTGCCTAAAACAAACATTTGAAACAAAACATCATATATATTTTAATGCAAAAATAAACGAATATATATTTAAATCTTCAATTACACTGAGGCGACAGAGAACGAACATTATCATTGCGCATTTCGTTGCCTGAAGGCGTGGAAGACAAAACTCCTACGAGAGACATCCACAAGTTCTCGAACTGCTGTCGTGATGTCCATCTAGAAGTAATTCTGTAAACTGGATAAGGAAAACAAGGATTAAATGGAATGGACCCGATGAATTTGACGCGCCAACAAAAGTCGCGGAGAACGTCAATGTTACCGAGGAGATGAATGTTGATGAGACTAACAATCAGCTCACTCCCACGCACCTCCATCGATGGCCGCCAGTTCATGCTGCACGAGAATATTTGAAATAGAAATGGAGAAAACAGAGTACGAAAGGGAAACTGGCTGTCAGAGAGCCAAAGGGAGAGAGAGAGAGAGAAGAAGAGAGAGAAAGAGCAGAATGGGAGGGAAACGAAGAGAGAGAGAGAGAAAGAAAGAGAAGTAGAGACTGAGAGAGAAAGAAGAAAAAAGAGAAAGAAAAGAAACGAGAGATAGAGATGGAGAGTGAAAGAAAAAGAGAAGAGAAAGAAAGAGAGAAAGAGAATGATTAAAGACTGACTCAATTGCCGTCTTCGGAATCAGGGCGAACGGGTTAGTTACGGGAAGCCGGAGCAATGCTTGAATAGGAGCAAGTTTGAGCAAGAAAAGGATATTCAAATGCACTGACCTCGAACTGTATTTCTTGTGAACGAAATCTCCTCTGGTACAAGACGTCTACGAAAAACGTTGACGAGATATTGGATTTGGTCAAACATCTCGCAGAGGATTCCTGCGATGATAATCAATAACTCAAGTAATTACAACAGACATTCAGTTGTAGAAGGCTACATTGGACAGTGTGAAGTATGAAACTGACGGAACATCTCTGAGTCTGGTCCAATTCCAGTGATAATGAAATCCCAGTTGTCCGGAATGCTGATCGGTAAGAGTGAAGAGCGTTCGATGAATCGGCAGAGAGCAAGGAGAAGGCGGCGGAGGGGAGCGAGGCCTTCCACTGACAACGCCATCCGCTGTCCCAGGCAGGGATGCAGCAGCAGGTATTCCAGGCCACGGCACACTGTTGCCGCGTCGGAATTCGCATCCTCAACCGGATTGGTACAACAATTTACAACTATTACCGAAGTATTGAAATTAAGAATTAGTCGCATACCAGACAGCTTGCTGCCAAATCAAAGAATTCATCTCTTCTGTCAATAAGCTCGTCAAACGCATCTACCGCAATGTTTCGGAGAGCCTAGCAATGCAGAGGTTGGCGGAGATACTAGAAAGAATAGGCAGGTATAATCACTTACAAGTGGTTGCAGTTTCGACAAGACGAATAAAGAGAGTGCGACATCGTTTGCAACAAGATCCTTGATAATCTCGAGCAATTCCTGCGCTCTCTCCTGAGGAATCTCCACATCCATTGCGTCAACTGGAGTTGAATGATTTACAATGAACGCTTTCAATAGACATACTGTAGTTCCTTCTGCTAACCGTTTCTGCTTCGTATGAACTTGTCGATAGCCGTTAGACATGTACTAATGAAGAGCCGACGCTTGTTATCCGGCTTAATGCAAGTAAACTACTAGACGCAATTTTTTAAATCAATCACGCGAGAAAAAACTTACGATATTCTCAAATATAAAGAAGATGTCATGTGACGGGACGAGAAGGATGGACTCAAAGAGTGCTACGATGTCGAATGACTCGGAATGATCACATACAAACTGGAAGAGATCAGCGCAGGAGGAGCAAGCGGACAGCGACTCGGCGAGAGACATCCGATGCCTGCTGTCAAAGAAACGGCTAATTGTAAGGAAGGCTCGACTACGAAGGTACTCGTAACATATTGTAGCTTTTGATACTAAACACAAAGCTAACGGCTCAAAAAGAATCTCACGGTTGATGTGGCACAGAGGAAGACGGCGACAACTTGCGATGCTCATTTCCACACAGCCTCCTGATCTCCAGTGCCATCTCTTCACTACAGCTTCCCCATTCATCAGCAAGCTTATTCAGCAGCGCAGGACAGGGAGGCCTCCTGTGCTCACGAGTAAAGACACTCGCACACAGAGTAAGTTCAAGCGCCGCCGCCGGCTGCAATTATTATGGGGAAACCTTTTACAATGTTAAGATACTGTAAATCTCCAACTTGAAAATCTGTCAAGAGTTCTTCAGCCGCATTAGCAATCAGTCTCTCCGCAGTGTCCATGGGAATCGATCTATAAGAAACGCCGTTTTCGCCAGAATTGCCTTATGAAATGAGCCATTACTTGAGGAGAAGGTGCAGAGTTCGTCTTTCGGCCAATCGTATCACCAGCAGTGAGATGTTGTTACTCGTCCGACTGGAGAGGACAACGGGGTCCAAGCAGTTCGTCCTGCTCTCAGCTGAAGCTGCTGATTCAATACAGTGCAGCACCGCAATCCGGCATACGTGACTGCAATACATATTCAGAAATATTCATTATGCCAATAATTTTAACAAATTACTTACAATTGACTCAGCGACTTCTCCGCCAGCTGTTCCAAGAGTTGATTGGATGTCAAGAGAGCAAGAAGACCGAGCCAGTCTGCGACCAAACGAGGACGACGGCCTCCTGCGCCAGCCAACCGGTCAACATCCACTGCTACCTCGACCGACAACTCTACCAGCAACTTAGGAGCGCGACCTTAAAGCCAAATAACAAAGAAGTTTCCAAGAACAACAATAGAGACTAACTATTCCGAAAAGCTGAAGTTATCGTCTTTATCGCCAGACACAAGGCCTCCTCAATAAGATCCTCCTTTTCTGGGCCGAAAGTATCAACCATTTCATGGGAGAACGGAGGAAGAAGCTCAGAGGTTGCTCTTCCCAGTGTTTCCGCAATTGAACTTAAGAGACCAAATATTTTCAAATCCGAATGAAGAGAAATCAAGTACCTGGCCAGCCATGAAGCGCCTGTCGGAATAACCTCCTCAAGTCGAACTAGAAAGCGTTCTTCAGTGATGTTGGGAGAGAAGACAAGAGAGAGTAATGGGGCCAAAACTACAATATTTTCATGCGCAGGTCTCTGCAAAATAATTCTTATGTTATAACTTCTCTTGAATGATATGCCGTAAGACAACTCACTGAATCGGAAAATGTTGCTTTTAAGAGATTGACGAGGGGTGTAATTGGCCGGAAGCAATTCGGAGATAGCGTTGCAAACGCACCAGCCAATGAGTATAGGGCATCAGGAGAAGAAAGTAGGCAGGATTGATGCGATGTTTCGTCAGAGATTGCAGATTGTAGAAGATACAAGAGTTCACGGGACACCTTGACCCATCTGTGAAGAACGAACGATGGTGCAAGCCTTCTGAAGAACCAAAAAAAAAGAAAGAAAAAAAAAGAAGAGAACGTACTCATCGTCGTTGCGCCTCGCAGCGTGCAGGTACATCGTCCATAGCTGGATATAGCGAGCCGGATGAGCAGAAAGGAACTCCGATGAGTGGACACTGAAGACTGCGCTTAGCAGTTCAGCATCCCGCTCTCGCTGCACGAGAAGTTCTTCGAACAGAACTATTTCAAGGGCATCCAGCACTGAAAATAAAGTTTTGTCAAACTGATAAGAGGATCGAGCAAAAAAAAAACTATAAGAACTACAACCAGAGCAAAAAAGATAGTTATTATGATATACCGTGCCCGGCGTACTCTGCTCCCTTGGTCGAATCCATGATGCCTATCGCATGCTTCCTAAGCACTGCTCTTGTTATCACTCCAGTTCGCGCCAGCACAGTCAAAAAGAGGAAAACCTAAAGTAACCCAAGTTATTACTCAATCTTTCTAATATATTTCTGTATAAGGCACCCTCCCTCAATTACAAGCAACACACCTCGCGAAGCATTCGAGGATAGGCGACAAGGCCAAGTTGTTCTTCCACAGATGCAAGGACTACTCTCCTCGGATCGGCCAGCCCATACTCCACTCCACTCCTTCGCAGTTCTGACAGCAACTCGAGAATCTTAACTTTCAAATGTAATCTCAGCAAATGCCGTTCAAGGATGCCAACCGCTTTCTTGGTCGTGACATCGGTAGAGTGACAGAAGAGCGGAAGTACACGAGTAATGAAGGGCTCGAAAAGTCCGAGGCAGAAATTTAGTTCAACCTGCTCGAGTGGGGGGCGGCCGGAGAGGGAGGCAGAGGAAGCCAGCCAGCCAAAGTGCCTGTAAAACAACATCAGTAGATCTAAAATTACCTTTTTTTTTTAAACAAAATACATAAAGTAAAGTGCTTGCCTTAAACAGTGAATGTCCATAGAGTCAGCCTGACCGAGGAATGCAGAGAAGAGAGCATAGTCATTTACACTCTGATCGAAGAAGACATCTAGGTAGCCTAAACAGCGCGTTTATAGTCTCGGAAATTGCTTGTAAACTGAACGCAGCGGTACTGCGGCTGACTTCGTGGAGGAAGGGGTCGCTTCAAACGGATGGCCCTGAGATGGGCAAGGTTAACAGCGCCAGCATTCCGTCCAAACGCAGCTTTCACGAGCTGTGTCATTAACTGAGTCGCTCCATCGGAACAGATCTCTACTGTGACCTAGAAAAATAATTATATGGAACACTCTTGGAACCAAAAAAAAATGCTACCGACCATGAGATACTTGACGCATTCCTCAAAGAGAGAGCGAATTCCCTGTACTGGAAGTATTTCGAACAGAACGCTTAGATGTTGAACGGCAGCCAGTAACAACTCTTTCGACTTCCGCTCACTCTCAACATCTAGACTGCCCTGAAGTAGATACAAGTCACGAATTACTGTACACTAAAAATGTACGCTACCATATAGTTACGGTAGGCGCCCCGAACGTGCGGGCCAACGTGCAGAAGAGCTGGGCTCTCGCTGAAGGAAGAAGCACGGGCCGGCGTGACACCGGTGCCAGGGAGCCTTGAGTGGGCGATGGCTGCTTCGAGTGGATGCGGCTTGCCCCCTCCCAGGGACATGGACGAGGGATTCGCGATCAGAGACTGCTTGCCATACAACGATACCCGTCTCTCCACCACCAGGCAGTAGTACAGGTTTAGTACCCTTAAACTTCACTTTAAGGGTACTGATTTACGCTTCGGCATCCTAGAAATACCATATTTCTCAACAATAAAAAGAAATCCCTCAGTCACCTGAATGACAACATGAGGAGACGATCAAGCAAGGCTGCATCAGGCAGAGTGGGAATCAGGGAGGAGGCCGCTTCTTTTGACTGCTCCGTAGAGGCTGCCATGAACTGCATTTGAAATAGACCTGAAACGAACGGCATTCATCATGATGTAACGAGAAATCAAAATTCCAACCAGCAAGCAAAGTTGCTTGAAGACGGAGTGTCCTGGCAAGAAGGCTTGGAGTTGACATGGAGAGATCAGCATAGTCTGTCAGGAGAGCAAGCAACCCGTGGGAGCATAGAGACATTCGCATGTTGGAGATCCAGCTCTCAGCATAGCGGCAGGGAGGGAATGCATCGGCCAAGGAGGCCAGACACATCACCAGTGCTGGCTGGAAAGTGCTCTTTGAAAGTACAACAAAAAGGAGACAGACGATGGGTGAAGTCAGTTAAAATAGAGGGTAATTATCAGGCATAGAAATGTACAAAAATATACCGCATGATCGAATGAGATGGAAGAGCTGATGCGTGCTCGTCGAAATCGAGGAAACCGCTCCGTTAGGCGAGCAAGAACAGCATCCAGATTCTGGAGGATTGTAAAGTCAACCGATTCGTCACGCATAGTGTAGCCGGAAGCCAGGCCGAGAATCTGTTGAGAAACATCATTGTGGATGGTGAGAAAGGTTTAATTCGTCAAGGTAAAAAATTTTGGGCCTCCCTGGAGCCATACCTCACCTCTGTTTGACATAGAAATTCTTATTTAACTCAACTCACATTGCTCTGCGAGCTTCAAAACCCATGTCCCACTCTGTTTTCCCAAGCAGTCCGCAGTGGCCCATGTATTGCATAGCTCAGACTTACTGGAGGAACTGTCGGGAAGGATGCGCCAATGGCACTTTCCGGCTGTTGCATGCGAAAGACTCGTGATCGCACACCAAACTCGGCATTTTCAACAAATCTGTATCAAAATTTTTTGTAATATAAATTTTTCGATGTTAAAATCGGACCATAAAAAATCGAAGAAAAAGGGATGAGAACCTGGGGAGGGCTTCTGCAACGGCGCCAACGACAGATTCGTCTTTCTCAACTGCCAACTCAAGCAGAACATCCAAGGCGCGCAGCTGATACAGATCTCGCGTTTCTTGACTCTCTAGCGACCACTGGAAGGCGCCAAGGAATTGTGCGACTGCGATCTGAAGAATAATTGCATCAGACATCCGAAACGTTCATACATGCACCTTCACATATGTATAAAGAACGGAAGTTTTTTTTAACCTTTAGGAGATTAAAGTTGATGGAGATGCTGGCAATGGCAAGTTGGAGCGTCTGCTGAACGAGGCCATTCTGCTGCAGCAGCCACTGCCGCCCTGTCATTACTTGCAACAGCGCTCTTCTTCTTTTCGCATTTGATAGAGGGGCGACCCGCGAGAAGGAGTACGAGAAAAACCCTGTATCAATTGGAAATTTTGGGTACTAAAATAACTATACATTATTCCAATAATTGGAACTATTGGGCACGAAATTGAACTATGCATGATTCCGCATACTGACCATCTTTGTTATGGCCGGCAGATGCTTCGGCGGAGGCAGCAAAGGCGAATGCAGCACAACTCAGAGGATCATCTTCATGGAAGACAAGGCGCACCACTTCCAGCAGTGACTGATGCCCGTCGCCTGAGTAGTCAAATGGTTGAGGTTACGGTATGCTGAGAAGCAAAGGACAGTAACCAATCGGAATTGACAAGCTGGAGATGTTGGGAGACTTGTCAGCGAGAGCTGTAAGCGCGTTGAGTGCAAGCATCTTGTGAGAGACGCGCACTTCCGAGTCTGGCTTGAGGCCGAGCGAGCCTTCTGCTAGCAGGAAGCGGCGAGAGAGAAAGGCAGCAGAATACACCAAGCAATCATCGTCTGCACCAGCTGAATATAGCAAATAGATATAGCAAATATTACTTATAAAAAATACAATAATACTTATAACAAAGTTTGCGAAGAAATATACTGACGAATAGGAGGCAGTGCGGAAAGAATGGAAGAGGCGAAGCGGCCGTTGCTGCCTGGTCGAGGTGATGTCGAGCCGGGACGAGAAGAACTCTGCGACGATTCTGCTGCTGCGTTCACTCTCTCGTCATAGAGATCGGCGTGGAGGAGCGGGTCAATGATGGGGTCGCAGCCATCCTAGAATACTTTTTATCTTCGTCATTTTTCTTTTTTTTTGCAAAATATCTGAAGATTGAAGGCAGAAAAGCTTTCACTCGAGAGATCTGTTTCTCAAAATTCACCAACATTCGTGCTCGCACTCTCAGTGTCAGTCTCGTCGTCTTCCTCTCCCGCTGTGCTCGCACCGCCGTTTCTGTCTAGATCATCAGTCCCGGCGATACTTCCGCCCATGGAAGGCGTGTCCAGCGACAGCAGCGACCCTCTGTCAAAGCTTCTGCCCAGGTCAAGTGTAGAGCCCAAAGGAGAAGACGCTTGAGACGCTAGCGATGAAGCAGCCATCAAGCGGCGGCCTCAAGAAGAAGTTTTACAAAAAAAAAATTCATTAAAACTTTAATTTCTTTTTTATAAAAAAAATTTAATTCCAGTATTCATATTCATATTTTACTTATTAAAATAAGTTGTATTGCCATCAATGACTGCTTACCAAGCATGGGAGAGTTGGCGGCAGAAGCGGAGAGAAGCCGGGGTGGCGAAACAGCGGATGTGGATGGAGTAGCCGAGAGACAAATGGAAGGTGGATGGAAGGAGAGCAGATCGGAGGGGAGGCAGGGTGTCGAGAAGATGGCATTGAGACATTCCACTGATGATATCACTATTTCGTTCTCTCGCGAATGAGTACAGCAGAGGAGATGGCAGATCAGCTTAGAGAGGAATCGTTTAGTATACGGTAGTCAAAAAGCAAGACCATATTACGGCCCTACAAAATATGCACCTTGTGAAGGTCGCGCCTTCGTCGAACATCTGGAGAGGACACGACAAGCGGCCAGATGCCTTTGAGGACATTGATGGTGCCCATGAGTCGAGTCCTCCTCTCCAAGTCCTCTCGCTCTGCAATCACATCGGCGCACACCTCGAGTGCCTGGAAGAAAATTCATTCATGCAATATGAGAAAATGAAAATAACTGACCTGCGCAAGGCATGTACTGCTGTACTTGCAAAGCAGCACTGAAAGAGTGACGGCAGAGCGATTCGGAGTTCCTCGGACTTCAAGGCACTTCTCTAAAGCGAGAAGCAGCAGCTTCTAAATGGTCGTCATATGAACTAGGCTCCAATGTCCTCATCGCACAACCAACCAAGGCAGCACTATTTCTGAATCGGTCCTTCCATTTGTCAGGGCTGTTTGCCGTGATGCTTCCGACGACCGGCTCTTTAGTAAGGCGTACCGCGCCAGCATGCGGGCCGATGGTAGAGAAAAGGCGCTCCAGATGGGCGCAGAGTGCCTGATGGACCGCCTCCTCTGGACGAGTCAGAAGGCCTTCCAAGGCAGTCAGAATGTACGAAGTGAAGTTACTGCAATTCAGGACAATTCTAATAAGAGTAATGAAAGAAAAGATAATGCAATATTGCACGAACGGCAGCCTCTTCGCCTTCACTTGATGCACAATCCTCGCGAGACTACCAAGAAGAGTGACGAGTTCCCGCGCGGGCACCGACTTGTTCAGCTCAGTAATAAATATTATGAAGACACGAGTTGCTTGGCCAGTAGTCAGAAGATGCTGAGCAGATCAAACTATTAACAATGGCTCCAAAAATCATGCACATGGTAAATTTAACAACACAGAAGAAAATTATGTTGATGAATGGGAACAAAAGCAAAACTAAACATCTAATAACGCACCCTGGTTGTTGTGATAAAGACTTCATATGCGAGAGTGCGAATGTTCTCATCGGTGTGGGCAACAAGCCGGAGCAGTATGCCATATGTCAGGGTGATCACGTGCCGAGAATCCTGTTATTGGTATGATAATGCCATAACAAATCATTTCGGCAATTCAAAGAGCAATTCGTGAGCAATAGAAGAAGAGAACGGACTGCCTGGCTTCGTGTGTAGTCGGCGATAAGGACGAGGTCGCGAACCTGTCTCAGCAGCTCCTTCTCCTTCTCGAAAGTATTGCGCCGTTTGCTGCATGGAGAAAGTGCACTCTAGGACTAAGGCAGGAAAGGCAAGGGAGTGGTGACTAACTGGACGGCGCCTCCGGGCGTGTCAACAACATGCGCGAGCGAGTCGACAGCCTTGGCGAGGCGAGCGAGAGGCACGCCAGATGGCGTTGACACCATTTCAGACGCGCTTTGCCACCTTGCAATTAGTCCCGCTCTAACGCGCTCTCCATCACCATCGCCGACGACTCGCAGTCAATTCTAAATGGAAACAAATGAGTATGGGAAGCCATTCAACAACAACAACACCAATACCACAACATGCAACTAAAACAGTCGTGTAACAGCGTGATGTTCCCGTTTAAAGCCATGCACTAATTGTAGCTTATAATTGTCGTACTTGAATAATCAGTCCGTCTTCCTCACCACGCTGGACTATTTTTCCACTTCAGATTAATCAACACCAAACATTTGTTCGTTCACATTTGTATTTGTTAGCATTTATATTACATGAATTACTACCTATGAAAGCTTCCAAGCTTCGCATCATGAATACCCAAACGAGACACATCTTTGAGTGCACATTTGCTCATAAGGAAACGCGCCATGTATCACATCCAAATGCACTCTAGTGGCCGGTGCAGAGCCAATTCGGAACGACTCGCCAAATCTGTGTGTGTGTGTGTGTGTATTTGCAAGGGCCAGGGGACGGCCACTCCCGTGTGTTTCTGTATAACTGCACCCTGGCCCTGGAGGCAGAGAGAGAAAGAGAGAGAGAGAGAGAGAGAGAGAGAGAGAGAGAGAGGGGGAGAGAGAGAGAGTCCTGCGCATGCTTTTGCCCGAAGGCAGTGGCCAGCCCGTGTGTGTTTGCACAGTCTTGCCCTGTGACATGCATTGTCTGAGACGACCACCCCCGCGCAACCGCTCACCCTCGCTCCCTACGAGAGAAATGAGAAGGAACAGGCGAGCGAAGAGAGGGAGAGGCACTGAAGAAGCTTGCTTCAGTGCCTCGCCGCCGCGGCCAGACACTTTTTGGGCGGCGTGCACGATCTGTATATAGTGGCCTCTCCAGGCTCCTCCCTCCGCACACTCCCTCCACTCTCTCTTGGAGCTGGCTGGCTGGCCATCACTCTACAGAAGGAGAGGAGAGAGAGATGGTCACTCACTCCTCTTCTCTCGTATCCACTTCCAGGCGAACTCCTCCCTTCTTGCTCTCCATTCCCGATCCAATCTCCTTCCCCATCAACCCCCAAAAGATCATTTGACCATCTTCTTCTAGCTCTCCATTTCTGAGATACTTTCCCTCCGATCTATTGACAGTTTCTATTCATAGCCTCCTCTTTTGTCGGCCCTCTACTGTACATGGACAAAGAGACAGTATTAGCTAGCCTACTACGTGTGTTTGGTGTCAGAGAATGCTGTGGCTTGTGAGCGTGGTTCTGCTGCCGTCGGCTGTCCTCGCCTTCCCCTACTCGGTCGGAGATCCCTTCAGCCCGCTCGGATCGTGGCATCGCCGGGTCAGTCAACCTCTCACCGATGAAAGACGAGGATAAATGACATGGAACTTTGCCCATATCAGGGTCCGCCATGCGGTCTTCCTCCATTCGTCACTCGCTTGCCTGAGGATGCTGCTGATAAGGTGCGCGCAATCTGGAAAGACTACCAGGAGGGAGACGACTGCCTCCAGCGACAGAAGGCAACGAGGTTACAGCTTCAAGTCCTTTATTAAATTTGAGATCAGTTGAATGCTTTTTCTCTAAATTTAGCTACAAAAATTCTTTTTTTTTAAATCTCTTAATGTGATCTTTCTCCTCTACTTTTTTGCTTTCTTGCGCGTAACACAACCGAAAAGGACAAAAAAAGGATAAATAAACCAAAGTCAGAGTGTGCAGAGGGGATGAGGAGAGGCAATGATATCTATATGCATAGATGATAAGAAAAAGAGTTTCAAACAGTGAAAGGGAGAGAGAGGGAAAGCGAGAAAGAGACTAGTGTAAGGGAGAGAGATAGAGATCAGTTTGAGAGAAAGGCGAGAAAGAGAGAGAGACTGTTGAAAATGAGAGAATCGGTGTGTGAGAAGAGCTGTTCCCCTCTGTCCAGTGCTGTCCACACACTCTCTGTATGCATTTCGTTTGCGAGCCCTCCGGTTCTTGAGAAGCATTCCATGCAACACACGCACTTCTTCTTCTCTCGCTTACTCGCTTGATCTCGCTGTCTCTCTCGCCTGTTCTCTCTCTCTCTCCCTCTCTCTCTCTCTTGCCCTCTCTCGCTTGCCCTCTGTCTCTGTCTCTGTCTCTCTCGCTTTCTTTTTTTTCTCTTTGTTTCTTTGTTCTTCTGCTTCTGCAAATGTGTCATTTTCTTCACAAATTCTAATACCAGAATCTCCTGTACGACAAAAATATGTAGGTAACACCTGTTTCTATTCAAAGTGTAGATACATATTTTTAGTCTGGCAAAACTTGTTTGTCACATTTTCCTCTGATAATTTTCCTCAAAGAAAGCATGGAAAGCATCGTGGCAGCTTTTTTGAGAAGAAATAATTTTACTTTACAATCTTATGCAGAAATTTTTTTATACGAGAAATGCAAAAGTTGCGAAGACTGTGCTTCATTGTGATGAAAGGATTTTAAAAAAAATTGATAAAAAGAGAAATATAAATAATGAATGAGTAATGAATCTTTCCGTGCAGAATGCTGGTGCACTCCCTGCCGGAAGAAGTGCGCGAGCGAGTGTTCGCCGGCCGCTGCGGCCCCTCCTTCCTCCGCAACGTCTCCGCCACCGTGCGTCGCGAGTTCAAAGCCATCTGGTTCGACCACAAGATGACGCTCGAGGCCAAGGAGCTCGCGCTCAAGAAGCTCGCCTTCTCTCTGCTTTCCGGAGAATCCGTGCGTACCATTTCCTTCTTTTCCATTTCCAAGACCAGTTCAACTGTCCTGTCGCATGGAGCATGGCTACAGTTTATGGCTTTCGCCAAGGAGAACATTAATGAATTTTCGATAGACATATTTTTAGCGCGAGCTCTTCAAGAAGTGGGATGAAGAGCTTCAGACGAGGAAGGCGGAGCTGGAGAGGAACATCGCCGCGCTGTCGCCTCCGGCAAAGAACGCGCTTGAGGAGTGGCGAGCCATCCGCCAAGAGGTTTATTTCCTTCCTCTCTCTGTCTTCCTCTCTTTCTCTCTCTCTCTCTTTCTCTCTCTCTCTCTCTCTCTCTCTCTTCCTCTCTCGCTCTCTCTCCTCCTGTCTACCTCACTCTCCTCTCTCTCTCTCTCTCTCTCTCTCTCTCTCTCTCTGTCTCTCTCTCTTTCTCTCTTCCTCTCTCGCTCTCTCTCCTCCTGTCTACCTCACTCTCCTCTCTCTCTCTCTCTCTCTCTCTCTCTCTTTCTCTCTCTCCCTGTGTCTCTCTTTCTTTCTCTCTAATACTCAGTGTGTCTATTCTTACCCATCCGTCTCGCATGACATGCCTGAACTTCTTGAGGAGCGTGACTTCCTGGCGCGTCTGCCGAAGGAGGTGAAGGACGAGCTGAAGACGCTGTGTGGCTGCTGGCCGCGCGTCTCCGTGGCCGAGACGACAACGGCGCCCCCTTCGACAACCACTCCAGCCGCCGCAGAGGTGGCCATCGAGACAACCACCGTCAGTCCCCTATTCATTTATTCTTTTTTTTTACTTTCTTTGTATTTCACTAAATTATATTATGAAGACACCACGTCTCTTCTAGTTTTCGCTAGACTTTCGCTAACGAAGCTCAATAATAAAGTGCAAAAACAATTGCAGGCCGCGCAAGCAGAGCGGGAGTTCGCGCACTTCTTGGACTTTGTGCTGCCGGAAGAGTTGAACAACGACTCGCAGTGCTCCTTCTACGTCTAATTCCTCTCTCCCTCTCTCTCTCTCTGCCTCTGCCTTCTCCAAGCACCATGCATCTCATTCCACAAGATACTCACCACCTCTCCATTGACCCTCTCTTTCTCTTCCCTTTCTGGCACTATCCATTCCAGTCTGATGTCATAAAGTGGCCATAATCGTTCTGGTACGGCTTTATCTCTTCAAGTCTCATCGCCCCCCTTTTTCGTCTTTCATTGTTGTCCGTTCCGATCGTGATGCATGGTTGTTCCGCGTCCTTACTCTCCCTCGCCAGGCACTGTTGACTCTCATCTCCGGAGACTCTTCCCTCGTCATCTTCTCTCTCTCTCTCTCTCTCTCTCGATCAAGCCGGAATCGCTTATCAGCTAAGCTCCTCCAGCCTCCAGCCTCTTTAAGCTCCTCTTCGCTTTCTAATAAACTGGCCTCCAAGGGGCACATAATTACATATTATGAGATTGTCGTTAAGAGAGAGCAGTCCACTGTGCGAAGCACGCACCTCAATGTCACCGCATTGTCTTCGTTTTTTTTATTATTTAATCTATTATTTATTCACCTCACCAGTTTTCGCTCGTAGTCTTGCATCTAATCCGTCGAGCTCGATACACTGGAGCTGTACAATAGAGTAATCATCTCTTTCATTCGACCATTTCGTGTTCGTCATCTAACACTCCAAATGTGCCGAATTTCACTCGTATGCCTTATTGTGCATTAGACAAATAGAATTCCTTCTTTTCATATCTCGCTCGCTCTGCATATCATCATAATGGTAGCTAAGTAGCGACAGTTTCGATCTTTAATGACAATCGTTTTAGTTTTTAGCTAGTTGTAGTGAAGTGGCGCTAGTAGCCCATAAAAGATAAAGATATTGTTTCATAAAAAAACACCATCAAATGGAAGTTTAAGCACAGCTTCTCACGACCGCCAATGGGTGCACTGAAAGATGTAAAAGCATTATTCCAATCGCAAGATTCTAAATTATGGAGGGAAAAAATGGCTCAGATAGTGCAAGTTACTAGAATATCTTTGAAGATGTAAGTAAATGTAAATTGCATCAATATTTTTTTCCTCTAATAATTTCAAAATAGACAGTGAAAAGGAAATATTTATACCTGATATCGCAATGTGATTTGGTGGCTGGTTCCTGGTTTTTCCCTCCATAATTTAGAATTCAATTTCCCTCTACTTCTTTCTTTCATTCTCGACCTCCCGTTCTATCTATTTCTCTCACTCCCTCCCTCTCTTTCATTTTTCGCCACGTCTCCTTTTCCTTCATTCTCTCAAATTCTTTACATCGCAACAAACACATTGCTGTATTGAATCTTTGTATAAGAGATATCACGCAAATAAGCGTAAACGTTGAAGAGGTAAAACAATTTATTGCAAGAACGAGAGAGAAGAACGAAACAGCTTTTCAGTTTCAGCATTTGTTTTATGATTTATGTGCAGAAAAGTTATCAAAACAGCAGTTGTAAATTATTTTATTTATTGAACTTTCTTTTTTTAAAGAAAGACCGTTATTTATAGAGTAAGATAGATGCAAGAATACGGTTGAAATAAGCAGATGGAAGACTGCGGAATGGCAGAGGGAGAGAGAGCGAGAAATATGAAGATTGGCTCGAGCCATGCAATAATTCACTACGGAATGCAAAGGGTGTTTACGAGCAAACGAGAGTAGAAGAAAAAGAAAATATGACATCGTGTCCTTTCGAACATGTATCATGGATATGACAAACAGTGAAAGGTTAGACAATCATCTTGCTGTTAATGGAATTAAAATCATACTTTTATATTCACAAAAAATCAGTATCTAGTGTCACTAAAATGGAAGTCTGAAGCGAAAACCGGTAAAGTGCAACATTAGACAGAAGAGCACAGCAGCACGTTCATTATCTTACGTTTTTGCTCTTTTAGGCAAATATATAAAATGAGGTGAAATTGTGAATGTACGCATGCCACGTGAGGTTGTTCGTTGAGACGGCAGAAAGTGCGATGGTTGAAGAACACGCAAAAGAAGAAGAAAGAAATAAAGAAAAATCTTGAAGGACCAATCGCGGCAAGCATTCCATCACCGTTCATTCTGCGCAGTTTCTTTTTTTTTTTGTTCATGTCGATTCATCGAGACAAGGAATACACACAGAATATTGTACATAAACATACATACATGCATACATATGTATGGATACAGAGGCTTGCGCCTTTCACGAAAAAAAAACAAAGAGCCATGATGTATGAGGTCGTTATATGCCGAGGGGTGGTGATTCATTCTTCAAGAGTAATAGCCGACATAGCGAACTTCACGCGAAGCACGGCAGAGGACGCACGAGAAGATGAGAGCGAGGATGTTGACGGCGCAAAGGACAAAGGCTGCCACGAGCAGCGTATGGCCATGCTGGTCCATGTAGCCAGAGAGCACCGTCTCGCAATCAGCAAGCTAGAAATAGTCAAAAATACAATTTCAATTAAATAGTTTTTTTTACAAAAAAAAACAATTCTATAAGAATAGCATACACAATAATTGTTACCCTACTTTGTCTAGCCGCAAACATATCAATTCAGTTCATAGAATACACAGGCACTAGAAGATGACGTCGCTGCATTTTGAGATTACGAAAGGAGAAAGACGTAGATTACAAATGAGACTTTTGTCGCCCTGATTCGAGAGACTCGAGAGAAAAGTAAAGACTTGAGAGAAAAAGTAGAGGGGGAAGACGGGGTACTCCTCAGGGAGCAAGCGCACCCCCTTTACTCGCTTTGTCTACGTCCACACTTGCAGTTCCGCATGCTATCCGAAAACGTTTGACTTTTCCTACTTTTGCCCTCGCTGAACTTCCTTCCATATGCTTTATATACAAATAGCAACTCCACCGAAAACATCTCCCTTGTGGCTTACTGGGCTATCCTTGCAGCGCTCGAAGAATTCAACCGTGTCCTTGGTTGCTCCACAACACTTGAGCAGGTCCTCGATAGGCTTGAGGTTGTCACGCAATGGCGCTGTTCTTCCACACTTGTCGAGCACCTGAAATATGTAATTACTAAGAATAGATAAAACAATTTATGGTATGTTTTTCATGTATATTTTCGTCCTATGACAAAACGAAAGAGTTCTCAAAGGGGAACACGTAAGTATATTCGGCGCCGGTCGGGATGACGCATCCAAGGACTATTCAAGAAACAGCAAATGGCTTGTTGTACTGAATGGACTGGCTTGCCTGATGCATTGCTTCCTTGAAGCTTTCCTTGTTGGTCGCTGCGATGACTGCGGCGAACACTTCGCAGACCGTGCACACGAAGACGATGAAGAAGTACTGAGAGAATGATGGATCACGTGAATACAAATTGAATTGTCGATTGAAACAGAATTGTCAATAGGTTATGGAGTTGTGTTCAACTATTCATGAAGTGTACCAGAGAGAGTAGAACGGGACTCTCGCAGACGGCGCCGCAACAGCCGAGGAAGCCGACGGCCAGCAGAAGCCCGCCAACTCCAACCAGAATCCACAGGGATGCTTGGTACTAAAAAAAGACGTCTCGCAAAATCCATAATCAGGAAATAAAACTTTAAAAAAGAAAGCGGAATACCTTGCCGAGATCCTGGATATCGCTGCCGGGGTCAATCTTATGAATGAACTCCTTGATCTTGACAGCAAAGTCCTGGTCGAGATTGGCCCAGAGCGAGAAGCCGGTCACGATGCCGCCAAAGATGCAGATAAGCAAGTTGATGAGGAAGAAGCTGATCTTGACGACCGTGTTGCCGCAGCCATACACCATCTTCGCTTCTGTAAAAGAGAGCCGTTACATTAAATGAGAGAGTGACGAAGTTAGAGTTCATTATCGCAGGTGAAACTGCTCGTTTCGAGCAAAGAAGGAGCGGACAGTCGATAAAGTCAATATGCGAAACTACACTCTGATTACACTGCGAAACAAGACGGGGTTAGAGAAGCGAAAGACGGAAAGAGGAGCGTTCTGAATCGAGAACGAACAGACAAACACGGATACAAATATGGGAACATATCGAAAAAGACCGCCGCATCATTCGATCACGCTGATATGTATGGGAAAATTGCTGTTAAGGAATGTTAACTCGGCCGAAATCTTTCATCTTTCTGATGATATGTATGTATTCAGAGAAGATAACGTGATTAAGAGATATTGGGAAATTCCGAGTAATCCGGATCAAGAAGTAGACTAGGATGGCCCTGGATAGAGAACCGTCAGAACGCATGGAGGAGAAGTCAGTGAAGAGTGGAGAGAGAGATATCGGCGAGAGTGTTCCTCTCCTCTTGTCTACCACGCAGCGCACTCATCTCGGCAGCTCTTTTCTCGCCCGGAGCTAACACAAAACGTAGCCGAAGAGGCAACGTGAGCGAACACACAAAACGTTTGCATGAGACATGCCTTCCACTTGCCGCGACTCTCTTCAAACAATCTTAAACTGTAAGAATGTGTAAGTCTTCGTATCAGCAAAGACAGTTTAAGATAGTAAAATTTCGCAAGGTCGTGATCTAATGTGCTCCTGAGACGCGAAGGAAAACAAATGGCAAATAATAAGATAGGAGACGAGAGGTCACAGGATAGGGAAATAACATACAGACACCGTATGCATGATGTCTGCAATAAAGAAGCAGAAGGTGAAGAATCTGTGTGCTTATGCGAAGAATGACGGGGGTTCGATAGATGGCTAAAGAAATGGCGAGAAGTGACGACAAAAGCAGTGAACACAGCAGAGCCAGCTTGATGCAAGGACTCAAAGAGATTGTGTAAGAAAGACCATCTCAAGTTATAACACGCATGCAGAGTGAGCATCAGGTGCTCGAAATGGCTCGGAGGCATCAAGCGGAAACGGAGATGGAGAGATGAGTGAGGAACAATGGAAGAGTGCGCCAGAGGGAACAGGATAGAGAGAGAGAGACGGACAGAAAGAGAACACGAAGTCATTCCAGTCATGAAAAGAAACAATAAGAGAAGAGCATGGCTATGTATGGCATAAAGGACTTCTTCAAAGAAATGTCTTACGCATGTGCGAACGTCGTCCAAAAGTGACAGAGAAAGCAGCGGAAACTACATAACTACGAACGCTGATTGATAGAAACGTAGGGAGAAGATGATTGAGCAATCGTCTTCTTCCACAGCTTACAACTCTTAGATAACACACACTAGAGCACGCCTAGTCTCCACGCATGTTGAGACCGGTGACAAAGCACGCAAGGTATTAGAGATTTATTGCTTTTCTATCGTGTCTCTCGTAGAAATAAAAGATGGACAAGTGCGCGGAGTTTGTTGACTTCTGGCTTCACTTGGCATTGCAAGTATAATCTATTTAGCCAATGGCCAAAAGTCAGGAGCGAGAGAAGCCTCATGGAGAGACAAGGAGAGCGAGAGGCAGCACGGTAAGTCACGGCGTCAGTGCTATTTGGAGAGGATTCTAGAGTAAAGACGACGACTGCAGACTTGCAGAGAGAAGAGGCAGCATCAGCAGCGAACGACTGCAGGAATGGAAGAAGGGGCGAGGGGGCGGCTAGATGGTAGGGAGGTAGCAGGTGAGGCTGCCGCCATACTTCAGAGAATGACGAGAGGGGTTGAAGTGCTTATTGAAGCGGAGAGAGCGGCGAGAGAGCGTGCGAGATCGAGAGAGGCTAGAGAGGTTGCCCGACGCTCGAAATGGCCTTCGACGGCGTAGCTGACAAAGGCCTTCGTCGACTAGTGCCACGAATGTGGCATGGCCCCCAGAAGGACTCCACACGAGACAAGCCTTTTCATATCAAGCACGTGTGGGGGAGAGGACAAAGAGAAAAGAAGGAGGGCAGAAGGCGAGAGGAACACGGCGAGCAAGAGAAGAAAGACTGCCAAGAAGGGAAGGAAGATAAGAGAGCTGGGCCAGAAGAAAAAGAAGCAGAAGAAGAAGAAGCTGCTTTCACTCTTTAACGCGGGAGTGAGGTAGATTGAGGAAGATTGCTGGGAGAGATGCGCGGTAAATGGCGATCGAGGGTAGCAGTTGAGGGCGGAGAAAATGCACGAGATAAAGCATACTCATGGAAAAAAAAACAGAAAATAAAGTTGCTTCTACTATTTGGTCCAAATGCGATACATTTATCAAAACAAAAACAAAAATAGTCGAGCAATCTGAGGAGAAGCGAAATATTAAACAGACTTCCTTCTCAGACTTTGTAAAAAAAAAACTAGATTCTCTAAAACAAAAAAATGGACGTAATCTGAAGAGAAATAAGAAGGAAATAAGGTTTCTGGATAGAGGTATGTAGCTGAGAATTCTGCTGAGGTTTCTGCTTCTTGAAGACAGCGAAATTGCAATGATCGCGTGGTTCCCATGGCGAGACTCTCACGAGAATCAGATGGAGCAAGAAGAGACATTCCAGTCTCTCCTCTACTACATCCTGAGAGATCTCCTTGTCTGAGAACAAGGAAGAGCTCATGGTCAGCCATCTGTTAGAGTCCATCGTTGTCTCGACAGGATCAGAGAGACTTGTCAGCCACACAGAGAAATTGTAAACTGTGGAGATACAAGAAGAGTTTGCAACACGAAAAAAAGAGAGGGAGAAAGACTTAGGTAGAGGATGCGAGAGAGAGAAAAAAGGACTGTAGCCCCAAGCACTGTCCCGCGGAGTGGAAGGAAGAGAAGCAGAGAACACAAAAGCCATCAGGAAACTTGAGACTTCTATTGGCGCGCGAGAGGGACGAGGCGTCTAACACAGAGACAGAGAGAATGAGAGAGAGAGGTAATGAGAGAGAGGGGCAGAGAAGGAAACAGATAGTAGAGGGAGAGAAATGAGAGAGAGAGAGGAGTGTGTGTGACGCAGAGAGAGAGAGACTGAGAGAGCGAGAGAGAAAGAGGAAGGAGAGAAAGAGACAGGAAGTCATCCTTTTTGTCTTTAGGACTGTACCTACTGGCATTGTAGAGGAGGGGCAGGCAGTTCTCTACACAGAACACGCCGCAGGCCATCCTTCAAGGTGCGGAGGCGCCAATTAGTGTGGAAAGGCATCCGAGACGATGCAAGACGAGGAGCGCGCTGGCAAATACTAGAGTGTGCTGACAACCTCTTCTACCTGTCGCCTTGGCCTGTTCGTTAAGGTCGCTCTGCCACCGTGTTAGCAAAAGAACGAGAGAGAGAGAAGCAGAGAGAGAGTGAGAACCAGAGAGAACCAGAGAGAGAGAGAGAGAGAGTGAATTGAGAAAGAGACTGAATAGAGTGATGACAGTGAGGGGGTTTATGGAAACAGAGAAAAAGTGTTTAAGAGGACGACATAGGAAATGAGAGGTGAAAAAGAAAGAGAGAAATCCGGTACTGTCTAGGACAGACCCATCTACTATGCTCACCCCAATTTCTATCAAATGGCCCCGCGTAAAAGGTGAGCGTGGTTGGATGAAAAGTTGGCCGTATGGTGGGATGTTGAATATAAAAAGAAAGGGAATGAAAGAACACCGATTGGATAAACAGCGAGAGAAAGAGAGGGGGAAGAGATACAAAGAGAAGAGAAAGGTGGTAGCCATAGCTGGCTGGTCAGCCGTGTGCCCGGGGGAGAGGGAGAGAGAGCGCAAGAGACAGAGAGAGGGAGAGAGAGAGAGAGAGAGCAGAGAAAGAAGCGCTGTCTGACGTGACTCTCGATTGTTTGGGTGTGACGACGAAGTAGCATCACGAGCTTTTCGTCCTTTCAGATCAGCTGAACTGTCGCGAGAAGAGGCAGACGTGAAGAAGAAGAAAGAAGAATAAAGAATGAAAAAGACCTGCCACCTGGCGTATGAAGCACATGCACAATAACACTGTGAGAGGGCAAGGGCCACTTCATGACGACTTTATTCTATTTAGCATAAAAGCAGCCACTTAATATGAGTACTTGCTACCATTCATATCAAGCTCTTGCTCACGTTTACACTTATTTCTCATAAGCTGCGCAGAGAACGGGGGAATTCAATTATAGCGTTACTTACAATTAATAAATTTCTGCTCGCTTACGCGTGGATATGATTGGGAAACCCCGTCTAATCAAATGACAGCTCTTCTTCTTCATCTTCAATTATAGCGCTTTTGCGTATTGCGTGCCAATAGGAAAGCGAAGATCATTTTTGAGTCTGACGGGAAAAAAGATATTTTACTCCTCTACAGTAAGCTGTCTTTAGCGTGTATAACGACATAAAGCTCATTGTCAATAGCTAACACGCTAAATTGTATTATAAACAGAGCACCTTCAATGAATCATATTGGAATAATGAGTTCATCCATGCAATTGTACCCTAATCACAAGCGCAGTCATCTCCAGTGCAAGTCAGAAATAAATAAATGGTGAATGTTCTGCCAGAAAAATGACGAAATAAAAAGAATGGGAGGCAAATGGGTCATTAAACCATAAGAGGACATTGCAGATGAAGGAAATAACAACAATAACACGGTAAAGTTGAGAGAGAGGCAGACAAGACAGAGTGACTAGAAATGGAAGATTAGACAAGTGATTGGGGAACGGCCGTCTTTACTCTCTCATTCTTTCTTCTCTTTCTCTCTCTCTCTCTCTCTTTGCCTCTCTCGTTCTTATTCTCTCTCTCTCTCTGCTTTTCCCTTCCGAGAAACATGAAGCTAGGGCGCGCTAATGGAGAGCAGTAAAGTGAAGAAATTGAATTAGCCCTGAGATTCTTCCAGCAACGAGTATGCTTGCAGCCATCAAAGGGGGAATCCTCTCTCATCCACTGTTTACCAGTTCATTCAACGTGATCACTATTTCACTGCTATTCTCTCCTCTTACACGCTCTCACTCTCTGCCAGCAATCAGATGCCGTAGAGATCTCTCTTTCCATTTCCCAGTTACTGAATCTTTGCTTCCCGGAATATTTGCGAACAAGCATTAAAGCAAACAAATATATATGGACATCCATGAACATATTCAGTAGGCTTGGACATGTGCTCTAATTGAAAGACTGCAATAGGGCTTCGCCAGCATTCACATAACATATTTCGCAAATAAACATCATTAGTGTTTTTTAAATATATTTGCTTACAGACATAAGTGCTAGAACCACCACTCCTCCTCTTTTTCGTTGAAGATCGCTCTGATAATCAGCTGGCAAAAGCCGCACCCTCCTAAAGGAGAGTCGAAATCGCCTTATTCTCTCTGTCCACTGACGAAAACGAGGAAAGCATTTGTGGAGGTGAAGGGGGGGGGAAGTTCAAGGAAGAAAGGAATGGAGAGAGAAGAAGAAGAAAAAAATGGAGTCACCGTACGGTCTTCACTCTTCTGCGTACACAGCCATATAGGCAGAGAGAGGGTCATAATCTCTTTGTTGTGAAGGGAGAAAGTGAAAGGAGGCCGAAAGCTTGAATGGCTCGGAGAAGCGCCCCCTCCAGGCTATTTCTTCTCTCTCTCGCTCTAACCATAAGCACACCCCCGTCATCACACCTTTTCTGGACCTTTTGTGCTTATCCGATCAAGCACTTCTTGCAGCGAATCAAAAAGTGTGCTAGAGACGACTGCAAACAGGCCCACCATGATATCTCTCTTTATCTCTCTCTCTCTCTCTCCCACGATTGTTCACACGGTCTAGCAATCAGTCTGGCTATTTCTCTCTCTCTCTCTCACTCGCTCTCCTTCTATCTCTCTCTCTTTGTATCTCTCTCAGCTGGCTGCCTTCTGCGCACTCCTTCACCGTGGACGCAAATGAGGCGTAGCAGGTGTGGGAGCAGGGGACAAGCGGTGGCTGTGGCCGAATCTCTTTCCCGACCCATGGTAAATGTGGGGCACGGGAGCTCAAACCTACATATGGGAAGAGGTAGTAGCATAAATGCTACAATTCACACGAGTATGACCCTGGAATCCTCCTCCCTCTCTCAAGTACTAGTGAGGCCATCCTTCCCACTCTTCCTTCACAACTACTCGAGCAGAGGCCGCTCGAATTCAACTTGCTCGCCACTTCATGAACATCGCACGTCTGTCGTGGAGAAAGCAACGGCTCGCCGCTGAATTAAATTCAAATATGGAATTGGGCGCCCACTGGAAAAAGAAGGGAGGGTAGTGGAGCTTGAGAACAGGAAAGAAAGGTCCCAAAGTGCAGCGGATAAGCGAGCGACAATAGAGGAAGCGCGCATCAGAGAATGTACGGATTAGAGAAGGAAGGAAGAAGAACCAGGGGCAGGGAGGGGAGGATAGCGTAAGCGATTTGGAGACAGGGGCAAAAAGGTGTCTGAACGGGGCAAGCAAGCAGGCACAATGTGTGGTGCGGTCTTTCTGCAATCCCAAAAGAAGCCAGAAGGAGGGAGGGAGGCGGCTGATGGTGAGGAAGAAAGCCAAAGCAAGGAAGGAGGACTCCCCTCTGCTCTAACTCCTCTAACTCGCCGAGACAGCTACTATCTCTCTTCTATTCCACGGCCTAATGAATTGGGCGCGAGCAAAATGAATAATTCAAGTGACGGACGCAGGAGAAAGATACTGAAGTAGCTGCTGCTGCTCGACGTCTTCCTGCTATTTCCGACAAATACATATGAGAGAGGGGAGAAGAGTTACTTCTTACTTGAAGCAAAAGGAATGTGTGGGAGACGTATGAATGAGGCTACGAGGAGTAGAGTGGAGAGGAGGTCTGCGAGACAATTCTATAGAGTAGAGAGCACAGAGGAGGATGGCAGCAAAAGAGGACGAGCGACTCTTTCTCTGCGTCTCTCTCTCTCTCTGCTGCTGCTGCAGCCTCAACCACACCGCGTCCTCCTGCGCGATAAGGGAAGGCCGCCTCTTTGCCAAGCAGTGCGACAGGCGCAGCGATAACGAGAGAGATAGAGCATTTGTTATGTAGAGAGTGCGAAAAAGGCGCGAGACAGCTTGAGATAAACGTGGATGAGGATGGGATAGAGAGAAAGAAAGAGCTACGAAGATATCAGGAAAAAAGAAGGTGGGAAGAATGGCAGGAGCCATAAAAAGAACGGCCGAGAGAGAAAAAATATGTTTGGGCTAGACAGAAGAAAATCCACCACCAAAGAAGATTTTGTTGTAGATGAAAGCAATGAGCTGCTAATGGGGAGAGCTTGAATGGAAGGCGGTTGATAGGAAGGAAAATCTGATAATATCTTGAAATAACGGGGATGACGTCATGATAAACAAATACAAAGGAAAAAGGATATCGAGTAAACATGGTAGGTAGTTTTCCATTCTGATTCCCTCGACAATGGACACCTCGAGAAATGTTTGACGTTGCGAGACTCGTTACAATAGACGAAAGACAAGAGCAGGTTCTGGGTGAGATGTTAATCTCCTTCGTCCCCCTTGTTAGCCATCGCTAGCCTTCTATGACATCAGAGAGAAAGAAAGAGAGATAGAGAGAGACATAGAGAGAGAGAGACATAGAGAGAGATAGAGAGAGAAAGAGAGAGAAAGAGAGAGAGAGAGAGGGAGAGGGAGAAAGAGAGGGAGAGAGATGATGCTGCGTAACTCGCTGTCCGAAAATAATCGAGACAAGGGCAGAAATGGGGGAAGGAAGAGTGATACCGAGGGATGCATCAATGACGCGTGCGAGGACACGGGTCGGAGATGAGAGAGAGAGGGAGGGAGAGAGAGAGGTGAGAGAGAGAGGGAGGGAAAGAGAGAGGTGAGAGAGAGAGGGAGAGAAATAGAGAAATAGGGAAAGAGAGGGAGAAAGGGAGACGTTGGGAGGGAGAGAGAGCTGGCTAGATCAAGAGAGACAACCGCATTGGCAGCAGACAGACGAGCGATACACTCGAGTGCGTTCCAAAGCGAGGAGGCGACCCGCTCACACTTCCGCTCTCATGCCGCCGCATGTATCCAAACATCAATCCACTATTCTACCTCTCGAGGAAAAGAGTGTGTGTGAGAGAGAGACGGAGAGAGAGAAAGAGAGAAAGAGAGAGAGAGAGCGAGAAACAGAAGGAAAAAGAGGAGAAAGAGAAAGAGAAAAGTTAGAGACAGAGAAAATAGACACTACCTTCGTCATGGAGAATAACACCGATTCAATCGCAGTCAATGCGCACCGAGGGACGCTATTGCAGGAAGAAGAGGCCCTCTCGGAGACTATGATTCATCATTCCATAAACTCGCGAAAACACTTGCAAGAACTTCCAAGATGATACAAAATGCAGCGTACATTTCATTACTAGACAGGGATAAGAGAAAAAAAAACTTACACAAATTATCCGCAGTATTATAATACAAAATCGTTGCGTGGAATAGATTTATATTAAATTTTCCAAATCAGAGTAATCCTCGAGGATGCGCGGTACTTAAGGAAAGAAAAGAGGCTAGGCAAAAAAGTAAGGGCCGCGTCTGCAGCCATCGACCTGTCTGTCATCTTGCTTGATACGTGCACAGGGTCTTTCTTATCAGTGGAAGTGTCTGCGCGTGTTTGAGCAGTATTTTCAAAAGGAGTTATCTCGCTTATTCACACGGCCTGTCCAAAGAATACATTATCGATTTTTCTTGTTTTCAGCTTCAATTCGTGCAGATTGTGTTTCCTTGAAATCTTGATAGCTTGAATGTTTCCTCTTTTCCATAATAATCGATAAAAAACTCTTTCAGATGATCAATGCAGCGCTCGTGCTGCTAGCCACGTTTCATATTAGATTGTCCACGACAGAGTGGACAGCCCTCCACTCTCATCCCAAGAAGTGTGAATCGGTTAGAATGTGACCTCTTTGACAAGGAATTCATATAATGCATATGCTTTTGAATTCAAGAGCATGTTAATAAATAAAATGATAAATTATAGACAAGTCTGCTGAGTCAATGCTTCGACATGCGCTGCATGAATGGCACGGAGTTGTACTGCCACGACGGCTGCCGGCCCTGCGGCACCGAAGGCACTCGCCCTTGTGAGCACTGCCTCGTCGACAAACATCAAGGTTCATTCTGAGTCATTCAATAGTAGCCTCCATGCATTCTCACGTTCTCTTCAATTATTGATTCATAGACACTCCAACACTGTTTTAAACACACTGTCAAGATTGGTTTATCGTCGAGCACTTCGGGAAGGGAAGCAGGGACTGGGGCCGAGTGGGAGTCGGCGATGAAGTCAGAGTGCGCTGCCGCAACGGCCACCACCATATTCACCAGTAAGACGAAGGAGAAAAAGAAAATGTGCAATTAATTATTTGCAATTTTATTAATAAGATAATTATTCATCTCCAGCGTTCGCGTATTCTTGACGGTGAATGAATCTGAGCGTGAGGTGATCACTCATACGCATCCCCTGCACACGAACGGCGCAAACTGGCTGGCGGCCACTGTCAAGGTCTCTGTCGCATTGAATATATATATATATATATATATTGAATATATATATATATATATATATATATATATATATATATGTAGTAGAGCAGTATTTCCTGTTCTATTGACCAGAAAGATGACTATTGGTCATATAACACTCTTCCTTCAGCCAAAGACGCCTGGCAAGCATGTCTTCTCGTGCCACACCGGAGGCCACCACAAACACTATGACTTTGTTGTTCATGTCCAAAAGGTGTGATATAATATTATCATTAAAATAAAAATTACACGTCCTCTACCTAGGAGCGCATTGTTTCCCTGCCGGTACTAGGTGGAAATAAAAGGAAACCGCCAACACTAGAACCATCGGTTTGCCTTATTTGCTTTCAAACAACCCAGTTAATTGAATATTTCTCTTCTCAGACATCGGAACGCGGAGTGCAAGTGCCAGACTGGCAAGAAATGTGGCGAGAATCACGTAATGACGACGCATTTCATCACAGCCATCTGAACCACGCGAATGCTGCGGGAGGGCTTCTGCCTCTCGCAGTCATTCTTATCATCATTGGCTTGATTCTCGGCGTTGCCATTGTCACACTCGGCATTGCCATTCTGCTCATGAGGAGGAGTACGAGAAAAAAATCAAGGCATGTACTTATTTTTATCTAAAATATTCCCCTTATGCTCAAATTTCCTTTTTAATTTAACTTACATTTTAAAATTGTAATGTGACATTAAAAAATATAAACGGACGATATTCTAGAGCCCCCATGGCGCCAAGTCTGCTCGGTGAAGACATCGCGAAGCCTCCGAAACAAGACATTGAAAGTCCATCATACTCGACTGCCTCAACAGCTAAAGAGAAGGAGACTTTGATGAGCTCGGGCAATTCCGGTGTCAGCTTCGCGACTAACAAGGTGAAGAATGATATATCTTTTGATTTTCATATTTAAGGATGCATGTATGTATATTAGTTAAGACTATGTGAAAGTTATTTACTACTTCGTGATACTTATTTAGAGTCAAGTTTCCGGCGATATTACTGGACTGCTTCACCATACACTGTACTTGCACGCCTCCGACGCCTCCTTCAACATTGACCCCAGCAAACTTCAAATCGGAGAGGAGGTCAGATTTTCATGACTTTAAGGATGATGATATTTGTCTTCATAAGGACTTTCGTACTATTCCCCCTTGGGGTCTTCATACGCATGCACTACGTTTTACTAGTGGTTTTACTGTCATAAATGTCTTCAGCTGGGTAAAGGATTCTATGGCAAAGTACGACGTGGCATGTTACGACTTTCTTCTGGTTATATCAGCTCAGATTTGGACGTTGCTGTTAAGGTTTACCATTAAACAATTAGCTTAATACCATTCTTAATTAATCTTAGCTCTATTTTAAGACCGTAAGTGATCCGACCGATCCCCTGCAATTTGTGCAACTCTTGAAAGAGCTGAATGTCCTCTCATCGATTGGCCGTCATCCGAACATTGTTGCCTTTGCCGGAGCAGTTGTTGACGTCGAGAAGTATTGTTTTTGCTTACTAGTTGTTAACTTTTTACGAACTTTAATTGTGACATATTCTTAAAGACAACAACTGATGGTGGTGACTGAGCTGTGCGCCATGGGCAGCCTCCTCGAGTATCTCAAGAAGCGAAGGCCCGACTTCGAGCCAGACAGAGCCAAGAATGAGACTCTCGTGCTTGCAAATGACGGCTACTACCGACCGAATTCAATCATCAAGGTCTCCCTTCACAAACATACTGTCTGTTCAAACACTTCTTTTATCTTCCCAGGAGCTAATAAGAAGGTCATCTGAGAATCCTCCGGATCGTAGCGGCATAGGTTCAATTGACGATTTGCTCAAAATCGCCGATGATGTCGCGAGCGGCATGGACTACCTCGGAATGCAAGATGTCAGAACTAATGTCTAAAAATCTATTTTAAACAAAATATAGAAAGTTATATTTATATTTTCAAGTTTAGTATTTTTATTTGTTTTTTAATAATTATTGTAGTGCATTCATCGCGACCTTGCCGCTCGGAACGTTCTTCTCACGGACAAGGGAGTCGCTCGTCTCTCCGATTTCGGGCTCGCCAAGCATCAAGTCGGCAGCTACTACAGGTGGCCTTTATAAATATAAAAAATTATAAATACATAGATACATATGTATATATATTATATAAATAAAATAGTTTAAAAGAAACACAAAAATGATGTAATACTTAGGATGCGCACAAGTCTTCCACTTCCGCTGAGATGGATGAGCGTCGAATCAATCATCGAGCAAAAGTTTGACGCAAAGGTTAGATAACAAATATTTTAATCTTAATTACATTTTTTTTAAAGCACGAGACGAGTCGTCAACTTCTTGTTTTTAAATTGGTCATTTAGTCCGATGCATGGGCGTTCGGCATCGTGCTCTTCGAGATCTTCTCTCTCGGATGCGTACCGTATCCGGACATCCGCACCGAGGATCTCGTCGAGAAGATCACCGGCGGCACGCGCAATGCGCAGCCCTTCCTCGCCAACGATGAGATGTAAGGCTACATTTAACTACTTTTATTTCTTTTTTTTTTCAAATTTATATAATAATAATGAAAAAACTGGTTTCATGAAATCCTTTATGGCATAGATATTCTCTGATGATTCGACTGTGGGATGATGAGCCGGCTGCTCGGCCGCCCTTTCAAGAGTGTGCCGCTGTTCTTCGCGCTGCGAGAAGCGATCAATAAGTCAAGCTTTATTATATGTATATTTTTTTGTCAATAAATGTTCACCTTAGTTACAGACACCTATCATACTTATTTTGTTCTCGCCCAGCAAGGCAAGCTAAACTCCAAGTTTCAAAGTCTTATCTTGTTGACTGCTTTCGTGAACACAGCAAGAATGGTTATCCTTACTATCCATGCCTCCTTGTTCCTTATAACTTTGCCAGGAACTCTAAACGGGTACATTTTCTATTCTGTTATTTCGTGTCCAGCGCTTTGCCATTGTTGACTCACATAGCCATTTGTGTAGAGCAGCATCGTTTGCAGCTTTCATTCAGTCCGGTCATGGACTCCCACTAAAATCGAACATTATTCTGCCTTTCTGAAGCTGGTGTTTTAATGATAAATGTAATGAACAGTATAGAAAGAAGCAACGATGAAAGCTATAATACACTAGTAAATGAGTGGATCGGCTAAATACAATAAAAGCATCAACTAGTTTCGTCAAACTTTTATGAAGGGCCATTAGACGAGTGTCATTATGTATGAAGAAGATAGATATTTATGTACACATATTTGTATGTACTATCTATGCTCATAAATATTAATGCAGTGTATGCCCATTATTCCTCTTTTCCTTGATCGTATGGCTGACGATATTCAGCGATCAATTCGTAGTCCTTCCTGCAGGAGTGAAAGTGTCTAAATATTCTGCTCACGCCAGTCGAAGAAAAAAAAACGTTAAAAAATTCATACTTCGCGAGGCTTAAATTTCGAGCGCTGCTAAATTACGCTAGATTAGCGTTGTTTTTATGACCGCCGTTCTCGATGGAAGTGTCAAACAAAAGAGACATGGCGGATTTGCAGAAAAGAAAGAGAGAGAGCTCTGAAAGCTGATCCCCGTGGGCAGACACGTCTCGTGGCGGCGGAAATTGCAGAGTCGACGCTTCACTTCCCATCAAACTAATTGTCGAGTCGCTCCGAAATTTATTTGCTCTATTTCAAAGCAGTAGTTCATCGGCGGCAGCGGTAACACCCCTCCTCCTCTTACACAGCACAGAGAAGGCGGCTCTCGGCCTCTCATCTTCAAGTTCGCGCTTACTTAGCACGTCGGGCGACGACACTTCTTCTATTTGTGTACGGAAGAAGAAGACTCTTGTATCGAGTACAGTCTCTGCTCGGCCTGCTTCATTAGATGCCACTCTTTCATTTGGCAAGTACCAAGTGTTAAGTGAACAACAACACTGTGCAAATTCGTCGTTCAGAGTGGCGACCTATGCTCCGCCCACCCGCCCATATCACTCCAAATTGAACCAATTTGTGGTTAGATACATATGTACATAGCATATTTCGCTCGTGAATATTGTCTTATCTCGCTCACAATTACATATTTGAATATATGTAGATAGGCAGAACCATATAAAATCCTTTTTGCTGCCTTCTTCATAACGAACGCTTCAACGAGTTCTGCTCCAGATGGATAGCAATTCGTAGAATCTCATGCGGCCTCTAATAACTTGTCTGCTTGTTGTGGCGCTTTTTGAGCAGCAGCACTGAATCTTAGGCCTGTCACTAACCTTCTTCAGCTACATAGCTTGGACGGCATATTCTCTCTATCCCTTGTTCTATAACCCATTCATTTCTACCCTCTCTTTCTCCCTCTTCATTCTCTCTCTCCCTCTTTCTCTCTCTCTCTCTCTCTCTCTCTCTCTCTCTCTCTCTGGTGTTAGAGGGTCGACGAAGGGGTAAGCAGAGTGGAGTGGCATGCCTGGCGTGCCTCTAGCCTGCGCAGGGCGGCGATGGCCCCTGGGGGCGCGCAAGTCACGCTGGTGATGCACTTCATGAAGCGTCAAGGAGAGAAAAAGTGGTGGGGGGCACCCCCTTCGGCTGGCTTGCTGTTGGTTGTGGTTTTTTAAAGATATAGACAGAGGGAGAAACAGAGAAAGGGAGAGGGGAGACAGAGAGAGAGAGAGAGGCCGCTCTCCTCCCTCGCATCTTCAATCTTGGCCTCCTCTCGCGCGCGGTGAGCTGAAGAAGCTGCTCCGGCCACTGCAACGGCATCCACCACGGCGGAAGTCTTCCTCCCTCCGCCTTATCATCCCTTGCCTCATTTTTATCGCTCTCTTCTTCCTACTCTTCCCCTTCTCTAACGTTATCTCTGTCTGTCTCTCTCTCTCTCCTCACTCCGAATATTTATCTGCATGCTTTGAGCTCCATCTCCACACAAACACGCATACCGCCCAGGGCGCCTGGTTCCAGGCCGCCTCTGATTTCCCAGAGCGCATTCCTTTTCTACATCTTCCTGCTTCTTTTTCTTCTTCTTTTTTTTCTTTGGTGAGGAATGTTCACTGCTTGTGGATGCTCGACGCCTCAAAAAGCAAGCAAAAAGCTTAATAATAATAGTGAGGCCATTCGACCGACGTTAATCACAGGAATCTGAAGATTAATTTAATTTAAATATTCTGATAAATCCGCATATCGATAATTCATGATAATATTTGTACCGTATAGATGTCCATTGCGATTCACACTCTTCTCCTTGCTATTTTGTGTTCTCTTCTGATACTGAGGAAGTACGTCACAATTGGAAGGCTTTTGCGTTTAGTTTTCTTCTAAAAAAAAATTCCTCAAGCCCTTCTCTCGACCTTGTTATTAAGTTGTGACAGAGAAAAAAAGAAACGTTAGCAGCCAAAGGGCGGAAAGTGACCAGGAGAGAAGGGCTAAACAAAAGTAGTAGGATGCGAACAAGAAACACGACAAAAAGTCTGTTACACTTCACTGATCAGAGGTGGTGATGGATATTGCTGTCAGGAGAGCAGAGCACGCCGATCACACTAGGAAACAAGTGCACATCCGGAGAGAGAGAAGAGCAGTTCATCTGGTCACATCATCGCGTTTTCTTACATTCTTAAAGGAGCGCTCCGGCGAATGTGCGTGCATTTCAGAAGAAATTTCTCCACTCCATTTTCCTCTCTTCTAACCGCTATATCTTCATGCGCTTTTTGCATGTGTTAATTTGGAATCTACTTTCTTACAGTACTTTCTTAGCACCTAGTAGATTATGAGAAGAAGAGAGAGGGAGAGAAAGGAGAAGAAAAATTTCTTCTGATATGCACGCACTTTGGCCGGAGCGGTCCTCTAATGAGCTACAATCCGCTCTTTGATACGAAGATCGCGTAAACAGTTGCTTGAGATCCTCATTACATATTGGCATAAAGCTAAAATTTAAATTTTATTCCTATATTCTTCTGCGACAACAAATTGAACACTTCGTTCCTTGAGCTCTATAATGGTTTTTTTTTAAATTTTCGTTAAGCTATTTCGACACAATATTCTATGTTCTATCAAATAGGACATCGAATGTCGTGTCGAAATAGAGCCAAACAATAAGCCTAAGCATGGATCGAACAACAAAAAAAACAGCTGAAACTGGCTCGTGCACTAGACTTCCTCATGGACGAAAGGCTTCACTTTATCACCAATCTTTGCTCTCCCAAGTGACACGCAACTCGTCTTCCCCAAGTCTTCTTTGCTCCTCTCATGCACAATCTCTCTCATTCACCCACTCACTCCCTCTCTCTCTCTCTCTCTCTCTTGTTCTCTCTATCTCAGTTATTCTCCATCTCTAACTCTCTCCATGATTCTCTAGCATCAGCACTTATATGCTCTTGCTCCATTCTCATACTCGCAGCCTTTTGTTTCTTCAACTTATTTATTGTGAAATTTCATCATTTAATTTTTTTTTAAATAATTTTTATACATAATGCAATGGAAATGCGATTCGAAAAGGTCGACAACATATGCCTCTCACCAAACAAGGAACACCACTATTTTGAACTTTCATTTGCATATTTGTATATTCGCATTAATCGGAAGCTTTAAGTTTTATGAGATTTGGCCTTCAATTTTGCAAACCAGCTTCTTTTGCGTTTTGTCAAAACAACCGGGAGAGATGGATGCTTCAAGGCGCCTTCCGTTTCAGCCGGAGGCTTCTTCCACCAGAGGCGTCGGCCAGTTGTTTCTCTCTCTCTCTTTCACAGAACTGATTGCGCTCTCAGTATACTTCAATAAAAGCTCTTTTTGACAAAGAAGTCAACTCTAATGCTATACATAGGGGGGGGGTGCGTGATTTAGCAGCGTTGATCCTCTCTGGCTATTCTTACTTCCCACCCAGCAGGCATGGCTGGCTACACGAAGAATGAATCCGCCGGAAGTAGGGTGCAGCGTGGTGGCCGACGGAGAGAGAGATGACCATCTGAGGGAAAGAAGAGGGCGAGAGAGATGGGGAGGAGGCAGAAGAAGAGACACTCAGTCCTTCTTCTATCACACCACCACCCCCCTCTTGACACACGCCTTCCATTCCGATTCCATTCTCGCATGCCATCGCGACATTGCTCCCTCTCATCTGGCAACCTTTCCTCTGCTCTCAGAGATCTTCTTTCTTCTGTTCAAAGCAGTATTTTTTGCAGTCATAATAACAAGAATTTTATTGCATGCTCTAAACGAGAACTTGAATCAGGCGTGAGATTAATTATACTTTGTAACACTTACAGTTTATAATGGCTATTATTGATTTTAAGGATGGGAGATCATCACAATTTTTTTTCACAACTGCATGTAATTTCGTGTGTAATTTCTTCTGACATGTGTGCCGATCGTTTTGAATCTAATAATAAGTATGCTAAATACATAAATGCGTGGAACTACTCATAACAGCAGGAGGAGCACTCGCGGAGGAGTAGAGAGAGAGAGGGAGTGTCTGAGGGAGTGCCACCGAGACACGCATTCGCCATGCCTCTTCCGGCCGGTGCTCCGAATCCGCATCTGGTGCCGCGCCACTCGAGCAGCGCCCATCGAACCGCCCGCTATGTCCAGCAGCAGGCCGCTCAAGGCCCGCAGGTCATTTAACCTTTTCTATCTACTACTTACACTTTTTTGTAAACTTATTCTAGTCATTATAATTACTCAGCCATTCTCTAATCTAATAGTTTCCAATAACGACATTAACAATCAAGACAATTGAAACTTCTCTAGAAAAGGGTGAAACTATTTTATATTCCTTTAGAGGAATACTGAGAAGATAGTTTCTTTTAGAGGAATACTGAGAAGATAGTTAGTATGTATGCTATTGAGAGAGCAAAAGAGAGAGCGAGAATGGGAAGAAAGGGATTTTAAAATGAAATCCCGGCTGAACAAGAGATATCCAACCAAAAGGCTTATGTTCTAGAGAAGTGTCATAATAATAATAATAATAATAATAATAATAATAATAATAATAATAATAATAATAAAAAGGCATGAAGAGAGGCGTGCCTGAGAGTGTTCAGGTGGTGCTCGAGCACGTGAGCCAGCATCGCCACACGGAGCTGCAGATCGGCTACGGCCCCTCGGCCGGCGGTGGCTTCTTCGCTTCAGTCAGTGGCATGCTCCCCTTACAACTTCCTCCTCCTATTCACAACTCCACTGACGCGTGGCTAATCCTGGCTAATTTGAACACTCACTCACTCACTCACCAAGTGCTCTCTTCATTCTTGTGTGCATACATTGAATATGTCTCCATTTTCATCTCTTCCAAGTGCTTCCTCTTCTTTGCCTGCTGCCGCTGCCTCTTATCTTGTAGCCGCCGCCTTCCTTCAGCTGAGAGTCCGGCATCGTCTTTCTCGACACCTTCTTCTTTTTTGAATCCCCATCCTTTTCTGCTGCCGCGGGCTCTCTCTTTGCTCCATAATCCGGTATCCTGAGTCTTCTGAGAAACAGCCAGATATTATCTTTTACCCTTTCTCTGCCTTCTTTTTTTCTCTTCTGCCATTTTTTTTTGCCTTTTTTCCCGCCATCGTGCTCTGGCAGCGCCTTCTATCCTGCACACATTTTTACAAATTTTTCGCTCCGTCGTCTCTTTTGTTTTTGGCGTTCATAATGGACAGAAGAAGCTGCCAGTAAAATAACAAGTATGAAAAGATCCATATTGTTATAGGCAATATTATATAAATCAATTAGGGGGAAAACCCAAGACTTGAAGTGATGCTTTACTTTCGACTGAACACTAAATTTACATTTTGTGGTGCAATATGATGCCTTCAATAAGCTTTCACATCATGAGAGCCAGCGATGAGGTAGGATAGTACATAAATATATATTCATGTATTTGCTTGCATACATACTACGTACCAAAAAGCGTTGATATTTTACTTCTACCCCAGCTGACATCACTTATTTAGAATTATCTGAGCGTTGATATTTTACTTCTAGCCCAGCTGACATCACTTATTTAGAATTATAGCTCTTATGCGTATATAATGAATGATTCGTTCCATTCCCCGGTTGGCTCGCGTTTCGCTGGGTCGCGCGTGAAGGCTTCAAAGCAAGCTTCCATAAATGGCTCTCATATCGGGCCAAACTGGAAAACAGAGCATAGATTGACGAGGCAGATTCCATAGGGTGGAAATGCTCGACGACAGAATCCAAGGCCTCCGGCCAGTGCGACCGCTTATATCTCATTCGAGAATCTAATTAGCAGAGCGCCATTTCTTTGCCATTATGGCCGTGGATGCTTTGGATCCACTGGAAGAAGCGGAGGATCGGCATCGGTCAGCTTCATCTTCTATAACCCACTCCCCTCCCTCTCTCCTTCCGAGATGCTCCTTCTTGAATCGTGTGGTCAAGCGTGCATACATATGACTACTCGGATATAGACAGAGAGACCGCTGCCTGCAAGACGCATCGTTCACTCCGTCTTCCACTTTAGCATTGTTCTATTTTGAAGCAGAATATATTTTATTTGCACTGTTCGATAAATTCCATTTTCTCGCGGCGTTTTAATCGTAACTACATTGCCAACTTTGTTCTTCTACCACAGCAGTAATATATTTCACGTAAACTAAATAAAATTTGAAAGCTGCTCTTTTATATATGTACATATATGTGTGTACATATATTACATATATGCAAAGTTTCTCAACATCTTGCGCATTGTATTGAAAATCATCGTTATATATTACCTGTTCGTTATGCAGAAAGCGTATAAAAAGAAGATCACCACCATACGTAACTAATTTCCATGGATATTTGAATAGCTACCGAGATTATCCAAGGTAGCAGTCTTCGGCTATTCTGTCTATGTTTTAGGTTATGCCTTGTTTTCCTCTCACTCAGAGAGTTCCCCGCAGTCCTCGTGGAAGAGAGAACGTCCTCAGACTTTTCGTCGTCTTCTTCTTCTTCTATGCATATGTCCTCTCGAATCCGCTCACAACTGCTTAGCACGCGTATCATGACTCTCTCTCTCTATCTCTGCGTCTATCTTCTTCACCTCTCTCTTTCTCTGCTTCTATCTTGCTTACCTCTCTCTCTCTCTCTCTTTCTCTACTTATCTTATTTACTTCTCTCTTTCTCTCGCCTCGACTCCATTCCCATGCAAGCTTTTCCCCACTTCCTTTTTGTCGCCTCTTCTACCCTCTCCAGACTTGCTATGAGAAGTGCAAGCACCTCTCTCTCTACCTCCTTTCACTGTCTGTCATCTCACATCTCTCCCACTTATCTCTTGTTGTGAGATTCAATTATTCTCCGCTTTTTGCCATAGAGAGAGAGATCAGAAAGAGCATCCTTCTGAATGTAAAACCTGCGCTGCCAGTTCCTTCCTTCTAAACATCTTGGCTGTCTTCACTCTCCTTCTGAGTACCGCGCATCTAGCAGCTGAACTGAGATTGTGGCCGTATTAATCGCTTCTTACACACACACATTTCATGTTCCCGCAGGTGATAAGTTGCAGTTTATTCGTTACTATCTTCTTATTATTCTGTTGAGTAAATACTTTCCTTTAAATTATTATGTCAGTGCAGCTTTTCACAAAATGAGCCGTCAATTTTGAATTCTTTTTTCGTAAACAAATAAAAAACTATTTATACAGAGCAAAGTTTGCTAGAACCGAGTTCGAAGTACAGTAATGCTGTTGAAATAGTAATTATAATTGTTGAGGGTCTGCTCCGAACATCTCAGCAGCAGCCACTCGTCTCGACCCCGTCGTCGTCGGCCAGGCCTCGTGCCTATTCGATGCTGCCGCTGGCCACGTCGGCCTCCTCTGACGACCTGCCACGTGACCGTGCTCCTCTCATCCCCTTCAACAACGCCAACTCGGCCGCGACCCCCTCGCGCATGCCCACCGCCGCTCCTCCTCCTCTCCACTCGCGCGGCACCTCCGCGCGCGCGCTCACCTACCGACAAAAGTACTATCCACTCTCGCAGGAAGAGACGCTCGAACTTCTCTATCTCCTCAATCAGGGTGAATATTCAATAACATATTTTTAAAATTATTGTTCAAAATCATTTTATTTATTTAGTTCTCCCTCCTTGTTAAGGTGTTGTAAAAGAAATTTTTCATATTTAAATTAAAATCTGAATTCGATTCATTGAAACATTATTGTTTGTACTAATTTTTTTTATTACTCCTTCCTTATTGTTCAGGTGATGTGAAAGAAATTTCATATTTTATTTAAGCAGTTGATGTGAAAATCAATGGTATTCCATTGCTGATCATCCGAACGGCATAGAGTTTTAAGAGGAAGCTGACGAGGGAAGTGGGGGGGGGGGGGTGGTCGACACTGTTTATCCTTGCAGCCTGGAGTGAATGAAGACGCCGCTCCATAGTGGTGGCCGAGACCTGGACTATTTCTCCTTTAGGCAACTGAAATGTTTACACTTGCTCTGTGCCTCGGTCGTCACTTGCCGAGAATGGAACCTGCTCTACGTCGTCGATTGAACCGTCATTCGAGAACTCATATTGACTCATTTACATATTTCCACCATGTCTAATCCCCCAGCCTGGTTTTTTTTCTCCTTCCACTAGTGCTTGAGTCCCTCTAAGATATTTTCGTCCGTTCAGTCGTTGAAGGGCAAATGCGATGAAGTGAGGAGAGAATTATTGTGTTCTTTCTCTCTCTGGGTCCTAAACTCACTCTCTCTCTCTCTCTCTCTTTCTCCTCTGTAGAGGATGCTAATTGATGACGAAAAGTACTGAAGAAGAGCCAAAGCAGCGCGTTGTCGAGACTCTCTGAGAGAGAAGTGGTGTGCTTGAGAGAGAGAAGAAGAATCAGCCGGCACCGACGCATGAATGCCGCATGAATGGCCGCGCAAATGAATGCCCGATTGTTCTCTCTCTCTCTTATTATGCGCCATTCCCGCGCGAAACTCGCACCCTGCCCAAATGGAGATTCGGCCGCTCCACCTGCCAAAGGCCAATTCCACATTCCCGACCCGATATCTCTGTTTGCAAGACAAAAATTCTTCGCGTCTGCACCATTGACTGCCATGTCAGGAGGGCGAGGAGCTAGTACTAGAGGAAGAAGCTGAGAGGCTGTCTGAGTGTCGACCATGTCCGTGTTCGTGCCCGGTGAGAATGAGATCGACGTGCGCGGCTTGCGGCTCTCACGGAAGATGACCGCGAGGCGGAAGCTGTCCATGCTTGTCGCCATCGACGAGAGAAATACCATTCGGGCTTCAGGTATGCTTTCAACGAGACATTTCAAATCCAATTTTTTTTACTCCACTATGATTTTTACTTTTAACTAAATCTATAACAAAGTAAGATCTTTCAATCGATTTTAAAAATTTATTATCCTTATTCTGTCTGATTGCAGAAACAACAGCTTTCGTTGTCGCCATGCGCCGGAAGCAAAGCAACGCTCTAGTAATTAGCGGTAAATTCAGCTCTCTTGCCATCCGACTTCGTCTCACAATTATCAAAACTTTAAAAAAAATTATTTTCACTTGCAACAAATTTTTTCGTATTAAATTTCTACTTGATGCGTCCAAATGCGAGGAAAAAACTGATATAACGTATTTTTAATGAACTTCCAATGAGGACTGATACGCGCACGAATTGTTTCATCATGAAAGCGGAACAGTTTTTGTATGAATTAAGTGATATTATTAGCAGCAGATCTTACGTGGCTCTTTGAATTCTCGGCGCTAAAATAGATTTGAAAGGTTTAAGAAACAAAAGGACAGAGAAAGAGAGAGAGAGATGGAGTGACAGTGAATGAGCAAATGAGTCTTGGTCGTCGTGAGTGCCCAGCCTCCTTCTGAATTGTGTTCTTCCGTCTTGTCGGGCCGTGGTAATGCAGGCCGTGGAAGGAGAAGGAGTGCGCCAAGTGAAGCCTGAAGTTATGCGCGTGTTCTACTGAGTGGCTCTGTCTGCGTGGAAGGGAGAAGCTGGAGCGCCTGAAGAGAGACAGCAACGGAAGGGAGTCCCCCGGCCGGCCCTCCACCATACACCGTCCCAACAAGGCAAGGCCTTCAACATACCGCCTCCATGCCATTTACGGCTCCTCGCCGTGCCCGGCACTCACCCACAACCGCCTCCTCCTCCTCCTTCACTCGTAGAAGCCAGGAGATCGGCGACTGCCCTCCGAGTGCATGCCTGCCGAAATGCCACTTTGGCTGGCCGCGCACATGGAAGACGGTTGACTCGGTCGCCTACTTCATTCCTGCTAACATGCAGCCGACAACACCCAAGACGGACATTCCGTCGCTCAGGATGCGACAGGAGATTCAAGAAATGGATGTAAGTTTTTTTTATATTTAAAGCTTTTCATCCCATGTCGCGCTGTATTGATTTTCCAAGATTTATTTTTGGCGTTCAAAAAAAAACAATTATTAGTTTTTTTTCAAACGCGTCGAATGCGACTACTAGGGCAGATGGAGAAATTGTCAGGTGTCAACATTCGTGAACTGGGCTCTTCGCTCGGTGCGCGAGTCTCTGATCCAAGTGGACCCGCTCGCCTCGGCGCTCTCCTACCGCGCGGGCAGCCAGAAGGAGAAGCTGTCGCCGCTCGCCACCATCTCCTCTCGCCCGCCTCAGCTTCTACTCCAGTTCACGCCCTTTGGAGAAGCGGCATTAGGTGTGTGTGTGTGTGCCAAAATATCTCACTTCTCCTGTAAGCTAAGCCTGCACATATTCTATGTATGTATATAATTATGTACATAGTAGTATCATGCATGCACAAAATTTGTCTTCTTCTTATTGTTAGACATATGCCCTTTTCCGAAGACATGAGCAAACTAAACATCGTCCACTCTTGGCACTGCGCCAACCAAAGTGCTCACAGATCATCTGCCTTCGAACATTTGCTGCTGCTTCACTGCTTATTGTTTAAAAAAGGAAACTACACCCTCTTGTTCATTCCGCTGTTCCAGTGCTCGCTTCTTACACTCGAATGAGTAGCAGATAGATAGATTCGAAGTATTCATAGAATGGAGTCGAATCGTCGTTATTTTGCGCGTGATTTTTATTTTTTCTTTCTATGCAACATTTTAGCATGCCTCTCTTACTTTTCTCTCTCTGCTGCCGTCCATTGCGTCGCCCATTCTCACCATTCCGCCCGTTCTTTGTTTCAAATCCCTCAGCAGGTCCCTGTGGACAAACGTTGCAGCGAGGCGTTTAAAAATGGTCAGCAGCATCCCCATGATTTACGAGTCAATAGGGCGGAAAAAGAGCTTCTTCTTGTCGAGGAGGAATGAGATTGTAGCAGGGCATGTCATTAAGATTACAGCACGCAATCCCCGAGCGGTGGACTTTCTTTTTGCTTCGTTCTCATGATTATCTACAGCAATTGCTTAGATGGTTGATACGTTTCTTCCATGACAGGTCTCTTGATAGAGTTCTTGCAAACATCTTTCTTATCTTCTCATCTTGAATATATTTGTACTCTCTCTCCCTCTCCCTCTATCTTTCTCTCTGTCTCTCTCTTTTTCTCTGTCTCTCTATCTCTCTCTCTTTCTCTCTCTCACTCTCTCTGTCTCGCTCTCTCTTGTCGTCTTTCCTGCTGGAGATATTCGGAATGCATACCGATCTGCAACAAGCTGCCAGAGTGATCGAGATGCACTCGGCCTTCCATCCTTTTGCGCTCATTATCCATTTCCTTTGCACTCCCCGCTCCTTTGCCTGTGTCACGTCTGCAGAACATCTCGGTATACATATTCATAAAAGACACCATGCTAAGGAGAAAAGGCGACCAGCGAGTCCGCTCTCTATTAGAACATCTCACTTTGACGTGCCTTTGGCAATGTATGTATGTCGCAACCGAATTATTCATGGCAGAATCTGAATGCACTAGAGCCTCTCCCTGCCACGATAGAAAAAAAAAGAAGAGGACGAACATCAAATATAATGCAGTTAGAAAAGTTCAAAGGAGAGCCTTATAGCGCTTGGAAGGATGCTCGTGCTCATATGGAGCCTCCAAATATTGTTTGTTACTCTGTCTATAAATATATTGCTTTAAATCGCCTTTTCTTTTGAGTTTTACGATTATCACTTTTAATACTTATTTTGAAAAAGAGAATCGCTTTCATTGCTTCATGGCCAAATGTTCAATTTGGCGTTATTGTTGGAACAGAGCGTAGTAGCTTTTTTTGACTCTTCCATGCTTGCAACGAGAGATTTCCGCCACTCCCACTCATTTATCGCAAGTGCATAGCCATAGGGAGAAAACGGAGAAGCCAAAAGCGGGTCCAGCCTTGGTCTACTAGCCATTTGTCCTCTCTACTAACCTCCTGGCAATCTGTGGCCCCCTTTCCCTTCCTAAAGATCAAGGTGCTGCACAAGAACATCCGTCGTCAAATAACATCGAAGAATCACTGATCTGTCCAACCATTTTCCTCGTCCAGTGAGTTTCTCTAAATAGTATTCTTACTGCTTCTGAGAGAGCGTGTCCACTACGACCATGCAACTCTTATCTCTTACGATGAAGGCCTTGAAGTAGCTGCTGGAATGTGATGACAGTGCGAAGACTGCCAGAAGAAGAAAAAGAGGAAGGAAGAGCAAGAGCTGGCGTGCCCTTCCTCCGATGTCTCTCTCTCTGCTGCTTCTCCCTCCCTTCCTCCTTGTTGTTGCGAGTCCTTTTTCTTCTCCGAGTGCATCTTGTTCCGCTTTCTCCTCTGTCTTTGTGGAATCCTTCTCTGACTCTTCTTCGCCTCCTCCTCTCCACCACTTTCTGATGCTGCGCGGAATCAAGAGAATCTCTCATCGGCCGAGGCTCTTCACTGCTTCGCACTGACAGACCGCGACACAACCTCGCATCCTCTTCACTTCTCTTCGCCAGCACCAATTCGGAGCGCGAAGCCTTCTTATTTTGACCCCGCCGTACTCGCCAACTCTCTGCAACAACATTCTCTACTCTTCAGCATCGGGGAAGAGTGTTCGGCCGCGGATGAGATATGGTCGTTATTCCAACAAACTACGCGTCCATATCACAGGCAGCTTAGCTTCCTGAACAACACTCACTCGCCTCATTTGTCTTGTCTCTTCCACCCACCCATACACATCGCACTCCCCTCCCCCCTCCTCGGCAGTCACATCTCTTCTCTCCGTCTTCTCCATCGTCGGCCATTAGTGGCGCGGTCTCCCTCTATCAAGTGCCAGAAGTGCCGCCGGATACATACTCATCCCTCGACGCGTTTTGCTCTCTCTTCTTCATTCTTCTAAGAAACACATTGGATGCCTTCCTCTTCTTCTTGTCTGTGGAGTGGTCGGGTGGCCGAGTGGAGAAGTTCTTGACCCCCCAAGGGGAGTAGTCCGTCTGCCCTCTCACTCGCGCTCTCTTCCTCACACATCTAAAGAGGATGGGGAAGTCGAAGTGAGCCGGAAACAACTGTTGCTGCACCCGAGTAGAAGAACACGTCATCAGTTCATCGGTCGGCTCCAACTCATTTTCTTTTTTTCCGCTTCTTCTTCTTCTTCTTGTGCTACTTCTTCTGATGATCTACGCCATTTGTCGACATTGACAAGTGCGCGCGGTGTTCTCCTCCTCTGCGTGTCTCCTGTGGCCTCAGTTCGGGGGAGATCCGCCTCTGTGCCCCTCGGCTGCTGCCCGATTTAGCCGAGCCCGTTGGCCTTTTGTCTCTCTTGGCTGGCCCCTTCTGGTATTATTCTGCCCTAAAGGGCAGCAGCCATCCAGAGGAGCCTTCCAAGATGTTGCAGTCGATGAGTGTGCATCTGATGGAGAAACAGGAGACGCCGTCGAAGCGGATGCGTCGTCGATCGACGCTGTACAATGCCGACGAGGCTGCCTCCACCTCCACCTCCGCTGCCACCCCCGGCCTCGCCACTCTTCTCGCCAGACGCCGTTCCGACGCCGCGCGCCTCGCGCCACCCTCCATCGTCCCCTTCACGCCTCACCGTCTACCGCACTCCATCTCGGATGTCGAAGTGGTCGCAGAGTGCCAGTCCGACGAACCGCATCCTCCCAGTGGCGTCGTCCATGTCTCTGCCCTCGACCAGTCTCCCCTGCTCTGCAATCTAGGCCGCGAAGTGATCGCCCTCCCCTCCACGTCGACGTGGCATCAAGTGCCGCCTCCTGATGATGACGACAAAGTCCCTCTCATTGCTCCTAATCCTCTCGGCTGGGCCATGTTCAACCCGCTGCCGTCGCGTAAGCCTGTTCAGCCGACGCCACGCTCCATTCTCGCTAAGAAGAGTCAGCTCTTTACTCGCTTCTTATTCTGTCATTTCTCCATAAAATCATAGGGAGACTGTATTATAAAAACAATATGTCAATAATTAAAATAATAATCAAAAAAGGGATGAATATAGAAAGAAAACGTTACATTTTAATTGCAAGAAAACAAGAGATCACGTCCCGAGAATGAATTCTGTTGTTCGTAAGCAGAATGACTGGAGTTTGAGCCGTTGTTTTGCTCCGCAGATATGCCCCTTTGAGTTTTTAAGGGATAGCGCAACCAAGTTGTTGATGGCGTTACAAGGAGATATTGAAATTCCGCTTTTTCAACGCTGACAAGTAGGAAGTCGGAGTTCCATGGCAAATACGCCGCGTTTTTTGTGCACGTTCTCGCGTTGTGTGCATCCTCTTTCACTCTCTCTTAGACAGCAATGGAACTTTAGCTCCTCCCGCCCCACCACGGACACCTCCTCAGCTCTTTGATCATTCGCACCATGGACTGAATGGCCTTGCAGTCTGCGTCTTGCACTCTTTAAGACTATCATGTGTCACATTCCTTGCAGTTTTCATCAATATTATTATTTATTATTAATCGTTGCTCGTTATTCGTATCCTCCTTCAAGAATATATGTTTCAAAAAATTAGTCTGTCATTTTACAGTCTGCATTTATTCTCGTCCATATGCACTTGAAGACTACTTTCTTGCTGTTTGCAATGATTTTTTTAAAAGTTTCCCATTACATAATTCTTAAGGAAAGATTGGAAAAAGATATTATTTGATATTTTAATTAATTCGTTCTTCTAATTAGTTCAAGCAGATGTGCTCAGAGTGCTTGATATTTTAGTCCTTGCATTTGCTTAGAGCGCATCTGATGCTTACTGATAGAGGCATGACAGATTTTGAAGAAAATGACGGGGTAAATGGGGTAAATGAGATGAACGGAAAGAAGATACGGCGAGGGGTTTCTTCGCCTTGATGATAGAGATAGAGCCTTAATCTGCCACCCCCCCCCCAATCCACTCACTGGTGACCGTCGTGGTCTGTAAGCAGCAGGCGAACGCTGGGAGCAGAAAGAGTAGAAGAAGTATTCTTTCTTGCCAGCCTCAACTCCTTAGTCACAATATATGAGTTGTATATGAGTGAGAGTGTCTCTTTCTTTCTCTCCTCCTCTCTCATCCTGCTCTTCTCAGCTCACAACTCTTGGTTGAACCTCTCAGATTTCCATGTCTCCAGAGCAGAGGCGGAACAAGCGGGAAAGGAGCATCTGCCTGAAGGACAAGCTCATCCAGAGCCGCTTCCTTCTCCTTGCGCATGTCTTATTCAAAACTCTTCTTTCTTATTTTCGCCATTTTTTCTGGGTTGTCCTTTATGCATATCTATCTGGCTGGCTCTGCTAGGTTCACTCTCGCTCTCCTCTCGAACTTCTCCACTCCCGCCCTTTGCCTTCTTTTGCATTTCTGCAGGCAGAACAACGCCGCCTCTGCTTCCGGATATCTTGTGTCTTTGCTGCACTCTTTTTCTAAGTAGAGTTAAGAAATTATTTGAGTTGAGTCTCAGTCTTGGTGTCCTTTTGCGAGCCTTGTTGACTTTGATTCTGGATACTTGGAAGAGCAAAGTAGATAATCGAGAGCTGGCTAAAAGTTGTTTTCTTTGTTCGAGAAGTGTGCGCGTACTCGAGTAGAGTGAGAAGAAGATTCATGAGCTAGAAAAGGGGAAGTAGGCGCCTCTCGCTTGTTGCTTCTGTGTCCCAGTCTCTGTCTCCTCTCAGAGGGGTCAAAGCCAGCCATCGCCATTCTCCCACCACCCAACACTTGAGCCATGACTCTGTCAGTTTCAGCCTTCTGCGTGTGGAGCACACAAGCAGAAGAAGAAGGCGAAGTTCCACATTTTTTCTCTCTCTCTCTTTATTTTTTAAAGCCCCGACACTGCCAAAACGGTCTGTCTGTTGTTTCGCTCTGGACGACTGCACTCTCTTCTTCAAGTATGCACATTCCCCACATTTCCAAATTCATCCATGCCCGCATTCGACAATGTTGCGCGTACGCCCACAATCATAAGTCCCCTCGCGCTTTTATTTATGATTGTTTATTTAAACGCCCGCCATTCGCCCCCGAGCAGCTGATTATTGATTTACCAATAATATTGCGTTCCATCCTACTAAAGCCTTTGCTAGTGTGAGGAATATGAAATATCGGTTGGTTTGTTTTCGTGGCGATCTTCTGAGCCTGAAGAGGTGGGGGGGGGCTATCGGGGCATCCCCTTAGAACGACCACGAAGACCCGGAAGAAGGGGCAAGCAGCACCACCGATTCGGTCGCCATTGCCAATGTGTTCTGAGGGAAGGAAGAGAAATCGCCTCTTCCTTTCTTTCCCTTTCATTGTCTCGAAGATGAAGCATGGCTTCTTCTTCTGGAATGGCAACATGTGGAGTGGTGGCTGTGCTCCCTTTGACATTTCTGACCACTCTCTCACTCTCGCTCTCTGTCTCTCATTCTCTATCTCTCACTCTTCTCTTTCTCTTCTCTCTCTCTCTCTTTCTCTCTGACATCACTCATCAGCTCAAGACACTCTCCGATGAAGTCAGGCACGAAGGGCACCCGAAAAGAAAGGCGTCGAGGTCGTGGTAGTGTGTGAGAGACAATCTTTTTTCTATTGCCGAGAGTGCTTTCCGGAAGAGATGAGAGGTCTTGGAAGAGGCGATGAGGAGAGAAGGCGAGAGAAGAAGTGGAACGGGAACGAACGGGGCAAGAAGATGAGGAGGCGACGAATCCTTCAGAGAATTCTCTCGGTGCCAATGCATGATGCCTTTGCTCGAAAACATGACAATAGGAAAAAAACGGATCCCCTCCCATTTGTCTTTTCTTCTCACCCGTTCATCTCCGAGACACGAGAAGTCGCTTTTTAATTATGCCAGTTTTTAGGTGCCGTCGAGCACAAGATATGCAAGTCGCGCCAATGTTCCTTCGATGGCTTACAAGTGCAACCGGGCCGTGCCATTTGCAGCAGCCGCGCCTTCTTGGCCACCTGCAGCCTTGCACTTTTCGCCTTTCCACCTAGATTCGCCATGCGATGAGAGCATATGCCTTTGTCAAGAAAGAGAGTGAGAGAGAGAGAAAGTAGAGAGAGAATGGAGAGAGAGAATTGAGAGAGAAAGAAAGAGAGATTGATGGAGAGAGAGAAAGAAAAGAAAGAAAACGAGAAAGAGAGAGTGGTGTTTGACTGGTGCGCGCCATCACCGTCTTGCTGAATCTCTCCTCGCGCATACTTGGCCAATCCCGGAACCGTCGCCTCTCCCCCCTCCCCCCTCCTTCTGCTGCCCAATTCCATAATTGTCTGTGATGAATGTGTCCATTGTTACCGCGCCGCTTCCTTTCTAGACAAGCCTCGTTTTTTCCATAGACATGTTGAGTTTGCTGATTGCGAGGGGCTTCTGGCTTGCCTATATCCACTCAGAGCTCTGCTTTATCCTCAATGTCTTCAGTATTCTGTACTGCTAGGTGGTGGTGGCCCTCTGACAGCCAACCTTCTCCGCCCTCTTCCACTTACGGAGACATCTCATTTGGCGTTCGCATTCGTTGGGGCCTTTTTTTATTTAGCAATATTCCTCTCTCTCTCTCCATCCTTCACTTCATCATTCTTTCACTCTCTTATCTCTCTCTTAACTCTCTCTTCTCTCTCTGTTTTCTCTCTTCTCTCTCTCTCTCGTGCTATGCATGAGCGCGTTCTTTGAATACAAGTATGGCCTCTGGCGTCAAGAAATGAATGACGCCTTCTTTTCTTCTTTCTCTTTCCTCTGCTGCCCTCGTAGGCCTCGGCCGCTCTCCCAAATATGTCACTTTCCATTAAAAAAAAAACCCAATCCCCTCGGCAGACATCCTGTTTTCTCCATGTACATAGGATTAGCGATAATTTTATAATGTCGTTATTTGCTCGTGAACTCCAAGTGCATCGCGACGGAACTCACACACTGTAATTTTCAGCCGCAAAGCCTTTTGGGTGAGGAAATAGTAGAAGAAGACTCCGGAGCGGCGCGCCGGCGGCGGGCGGAAGGCGTTCAAGGTGGCGGCGGGAGAAGAAGAGGAGCTCTTAGGAGGGGAAGAGTTCTTCGAGAGCGGACAACGACGACGCCATGTTTCTGCGCAAGTTCTGGAATCAATGGACGCTCGAGGAGAATGCGCGCCAGATGAAGATCACCGTGCTCCCATCCGGCACGAAGAGAGTGCATCTGCGGTCGCCGTCCGAGATGGAGGAGCTGAACAAGGACGAGAGGAAGAAGAGGAACTCATCCGTCTTCTCCATGCAACGTTCTCCTCGAGGTCAGCTACACACTCACCCACTTACTTTATGGTCCTCCTCAACTAATGTTCTAACACCAATTAGTTAGTCACTCCGATTTAGATTATAACGAAAATTAAGGTATTTTGTTAGAGTTCAGCTATACTGCTTTTAGAAGTTAATTTAAAAACTGTGAAGAAAATATCATTCACATTACTGGACTAATTCTAGCAATTAATTCCTATTCTAAAGCTTCTCTAGCAATTAATTCGGTGCTGCTAATTTCATTAACGATTATTGATTAATCAAGTTATTTTCTTGGAGTAAAATTTTTCTGGTTTTAGAACATAATTTTAAAAAATTTATAAATTGTGAAGAAAATATCACTCGCATTATTGGACTAATTAGGTGTCAAAATATTAAAAAAATTGACATGGGAGTACCAAGAAAGGCCAGCCGAGTGCATGGCTATTAAAATCGGGGAAAAAAGAGAGCTGTAACCGCTTCAGAGCGCCTAAGGTGTCACTGGAAATAATCGCCAATGTGGAGAGTTCGCGCCTCTTACCTTGGCATGGTCGTTGACTTGGCCTCACCACACAGCGTTTTAGGCGTTAAAAGTCATTATTTACATGGTCCTTCGTCTCAAGCAGCGCCAATCTTTTTCAGCTTTTCAACAGCCTCAACATTTTGCTCTGTTGAAAAGAGGCTATTTCGTACTGAACATATTTCGTGCTCTCTCCTTGCTACCCGCCTTCCATGGCTCCCCCCTCACATCGACAGAATCATCAGAAGAATCGTCGGATGGTTGTAGAGGAAGACGCGGACTTCCTGGCAGAAGAGGGTGGATCGGCAATGAGCGATCAAATGGAGCTCTTCCACTTTCCTCTTCTTTCTTTTTCTCTCTCTCACTCTCTTACTCTCTCACTCCCTCTCCTTCCTCCGTTCATTGCCCCACAAAATCGCCAGTCGCAATGTCTTGCGACTGAATTTTTCATGTGCCCTAGCTGCCTTAAGATGGCGTGTGCACTCCTCCCCGGCTCGGTCCACCAATAGGTTCGTGCCCCCCTCTTAGTGCTGCTACCCACTCCGGGTCAGCTCGGCCACTCCATCTTATTCCAGCGCCATCACTGATCGAACACTCTCTCTTCTCCTCTTTTTTCGCACCCTAATTATAAATCACCCGAAATAAGACCCCATTCTTTTGTTGATCAACACAGCCACTTTGCTCTTTCTTTCTTAATAATTCATTTCTTGCATTAGATTCTTAGAAGGAGGCGCCAGTCTTACAAAATATTGCGAGTTCCTTTGCTGTCTCGCCCGCTCCAACAGCAGTCCCCAATGTATGTACATATCAGCAGCGGCCATTCTTCAAAAGAGGAAACGATTTAGCGTCAATGTTTTGGTACTCCCATGTCAAATGGCTTCCCCGGTCGTCCTCTTGCCTTGCTGTTTTTGTCCGTCCCTTGGTACCGCCTGCGTAACTTGAACAGCGATAAGGGAGTTATTCTTGTATTCTTCCAATAATGCATGCTAGGTCGCGTACAAGATTACGTCTCTCCAGTACTAAGAAGCTGAAGTAGTATCTTAAGGGGGGTGTAGGTACATTTTTATTCACTTTTTCCCTTGTGATTAGGCTTTTCTTGCGAGCTTCTAATTTGGTCATTCATTGGCTTAAAAAAAAAACGTGACAGAAATTCCCATCCAATGAAGAGAATTAAAAGGAGTGCGCTCGCGTGGTCTGGCCAAAAGCATAGATCAACAAGGGGATGAAGGATTTCTCTCTCTCTCTCTCTCTCTCTCTCTCTCTCTCTCTCTGCTCTGTTATCCCGTGAAAGGCAATCGAGGCGAAGAGAGGAGGAGAAGAGGGTCTCAGTCGCCATTCTTCACAAGGCGATGCCCACTTCTTAATTCTACCCTCTCTCACACTCTCTTCTCTCCCCTCTTCTTTTCTCTCACATTCTTATTCTCTATCATCTTCTCGCTATCCTTTTCTTTTATATATCCCTCTCTGTCTCTCTCTCACTCTCTCTCCCTCGCTCGCTCTACTTTCTAGCTTTTCATTACGAAGTCGCTCAGGCTGGCGTACCTTTTCTTAGTTCTTCATTTTTGCTCTTTTTCCCCTTGCGTTCGATTTCATTCGATGTGACTGTTGTTGTTTTGGCAGTTAAAGCTGAGGCGGCGTCTCCCAATTCTCGCACATTGAACACCGGAATTGTCGTCATAGGATGTGATTATGGCTGTGTTCTGCCCCAAGACAATAGACTAAGTTTGCCCGCATGACCTGCCTGCCCCGTTGCCTGGCCCAACTCGCTTAGCACTGCGGCTTCCTCCTGTGCTGCCATTTGGGGTCGTCCGTCCTCCCTCCTAAATTTCATCTGCAGAGCTTAAGCAGACGCGAGAGGGAGAAGAAGAGTCGCTTTCTTTCAGGCGCGCCCTTTTTTCTCTGGCGCCAAAATTTTCATGCCCTCCGTTCCGAAACATTTCAGCCTTACTTCGTTTGTTCCCCGGGCACATATTTTTGGAAATGAACTCCAAAGACCACCACATCTTATACCCAATTCTCCGCTTTTTTCAACGTGCCTTTTCCAATCATCTTCCCGGACAATTAACATCATACTTTGAAATATGAGTGGCCTGTGATTCTTTCGTTCTTTGGGTACAAAGGAAATATGCACCGTTAGGTGATCCTTCTCGTTTCCTCTCTCGTTTTCTTCATCACTTTCTAACTCTCTCTCACTCTTCCTTTTTACTCTCTCTCTCTCTTTCTCACTCTCTATCTTTATCCTCTTCAATCTACATTTCTTCGTTCTCAAGTTCCTTGTATGAATCTCACTCTTGCCATCCTACCCGGAAGCTATGAACTACTCGTGCCCTATTCTGGATTCCGTACCATGATGTCGACTCCTTAAAGGGCGGTTCTATCCCACAACGAAAGACGAAGAAGCGGAAGAGTCGACGGCATGGAAAGGAAGAGAGGCTCATCTGCGTGATATGGTGAACAGGCAGGAGGCCCCTTTGTAGTCTCTCGGGCAAGGAACAACTCTCGCTGATCACCACGAACTAGACATGATCTACTCGCAAGCTTTCCGAAATGAAAAGTTCTCGCCGGCTGTTGCGCTGTTCGCGGCGGCCGGTCTGATTAAGACCACGGCAGGCATCCGAGATGCGGAGAGGAGGAGAGAGCGACTCAGCCGTGAAAGTCGAGGTTCGTCCTGTTCATTTCGTTGCTAATTAGTTGCTAATTCTAATTAGTTGCATGGGTGTTCTCAACCATCTTTTGATCTTTTGCTCATCCTGCAAAGTACGCCATTTGTCAACACTTCTCCGGCTGGGAGCATCATTCGTTCCATCACAAGAAAATGCAAGAAGCTTTGTTGCTCTCCATAAAGAGGAAAACTACAAGTTGATTAGTATCGTTCCTCTTTCACGAACTTTATTACTTATTGGCTTATTAAAAAGCGCACATGTTCGTTGGCTCCGAGCCAATAAAAAAGAGCCGCGCATGTATGTACATACATATAAATGTACTCTAGTCGGACTTCCTTCTATATGGATCTCTAATCTTGCTGACAATGTGGCGGCAAAGGGCACTTCCATTAAGTTCAACACTATTGGGAGAGAATTAATCTCGACAAGATTCTGCACTACACACTTGGCACAATTGTTACAATTGCCTCATCTTGCAATTTGTCTCTTTCAAAGTAGTTTTTATGACCATAACACCGCCGGCTAGCGGCTCTATGGTTACAATTTCCTTCAGCACCGCAAAAATTTTAACGGTCAAGAATTAATTATCTAAAGCATATTTGGTGTGGGCGTGTGGGTGCAATGAAACAGATCCAGCTGCTACTAGTAATTTTCGTTAGAGCCTCGTGTCAGAGATCGTCAGAATAAGCGTTGCATTTGCAATGTCCTCGTCGGGGCACAGACAGGACTGGGCGCGAGAGTCCATCTGGCCACTTCCCGGAGGGTGCGAAACCTGCGAGGAAGTGCACCGACTCCATTCTATTCTCTCTCTATCTCTTTCTCTCTCTCTCTCTCTCTCTTTTCCTCTCTCTCTCTCTTTCCCTCTTTCTCTCTCTCTTCCCTCTCTCTCTCACATTGAAGTGCCCCTCACGTATCACGTTGCTCCTTCAGCACGGGCACTGCCTGACCCATTTCATTCCTTCCTGCGCCACTCCCCATGGCCGGCGCATCTTTGAACTATCTCTCTCCATTCGTTCCATTCACTTCCCTTTTATTCAGGCTTCTCCGCTGAGTGCCAAAACATTTAGAAGCTCTTTTTTTTTATTTTCGCTACACATTTCCCACTCACAACAATAGGGCAACTCAACCCTATAAAAATACTATTTTTTATTTCTATATCCCAGAGAAAGATATACGTAGTTCCTGAAAAGTGAACGTTTATTTCATTATGCACATACAAAATTTGTTGAAAGAATTAACGTTTTGCCTAATTTATTTAGCAAAAATTGCCCATCCACTAGCATTAAAGTGCATTCGTTAAAACGTTCCAAACATTTTCCTTTTACATTTTTTATTATTAACAGATTTAACCATTGACTAGGATCGGATGAGGCACAGTTGCTTAACGAATGGTTGCCATTCTGGATTAGATTTGTACAGCAGAATTCTCCTCTTCTTTCCAGAGTATGTACATCTGGGGTCTATTATCCGATGGATGATGCAAAAAAAGTGTGAGTGGCCTCTCTTGAGACAAGAAGATCCAGGTGAGAGATCTCTTTCTCGCAAAACCAGAATGGCCGCCCTGCATCGCCTCTCCACTTGTATGATAAGAGATAATAACCGTCTCTTTGGCTCGCCACGGGCCATTGACATCGGCGACTTGGTTGCCATCTATCATCGTCAGTTAGCTCGTCAATCTTTTTTTTTTTTTGTAAATTCAAAAAGAGAAAAAATCTTCCATATATCACGTCAGCCGTGCTCATAGAAGATAAATAAACTCATGCAGAGCGCGCATTTTTTAAGAAACCACTTTCCGTCTGCCATCTCAACTTTCTCATCTCTCCCTCATAGCGTCATTTGTGTCTTGTATATGCCAAGTCCGTAATAATCGAATGGGCAATTACTTATTTATCTACATCAATATAAATTAATGTGAAGACACTTGGAAATGCAACTTCAGGCATTATTTTAAAAAAATCCTGCATTGTTGAAGAGTAAAAGATGTAAAACGAAGAAGCCTTAGAAAAGTAAATTAGGTAAGGCAAATAGAGAGATGAGGAGGAACACATGCATTGTTTTTGCAAAGCGCCCCAAATTGTTCGTGCGTGGCTCAATCTCTCTCCCTTTGACACCCTTCCCCATCCCTCCTGGCTGTGTGGCACTGGCTGCTGGCTGCCAGCTATTCTTTGGCAGATCGCGCTATTTGGCTAGACTCGGAGACAAGGTCTCACGGGGTCGCTCCTGATGGATTGTTTCGTATCTTCCAAACAAGCATGTGCGCATATGAGAGAGAGTGCAGAGAGATCAAGAGAGAGAGAGATAGAGAGAGAGAGCAGAGAGAGAGAGAGAGAGCAGAGAGAGAGAGAGAGAGAGAGAGAGCGAGAAGCGGAGGGCGCACTTACTCAAAAATCTCTCAGCCTTACGATGGCACGCGTCAAGATGCAATGCCCTCTCCTCTGCTCTCTTCTGCAGGAGGAGGAGTGCACTCTCAAGAAGGAGTATGCACCCCCCTCCCTTGCATGCCGTGAATCTCGAAGGATTCCCTCATATGCGACGACTTCCGGAAACTGAAGAAGATGCAGAAAAAGCTAGCAAACGAGGCTGTAAAGCGCCGCTTTTTTTTAGAGACTGATCGTCCCTGATCGTTTCTAATTAAACAGATAACCGAAAAGAATAAAAATAACGTCGGGCAAGCGGCACGTTTCTAAAATAGTCGCTCTCTTTGTTGAAGAATCCAGGCGGACTGCTCTCAGAGAGATGTCAAGCGTAGGCCAGATAAGGAGATGTTTGATAGCAGGGAGGAGGCGAGAGAGAAGGATCGAGCCTCTGGACTTCTTCTTCTTCTTCTTCTTTCCTCTCTGCTTCCTCTCCTCGCCCTCTCTCTCCTCCATAGTATGTGTGCTCTTTTGCTCCTTCCAACCAAGTGTCTGGCCTTGCTGCGGTCTGGCAAGAGAGCGAGACCGCCCTCATCCCTCCACAGATTCGCTATCATAGAGCGGCTTCTAGGAGCTCTTCTTGTGTCTGCCCGCAAACACCACCTCATCCAGGACAAGTCCACTTGCTAATTAATTTCTCCTAATTGCACCACCACCGACTCCACCACCACTCTCCGCCGAGTCGCGCGGAGAAGAGAGAAGAGACGACAATGTTTCACCGGCCACGATAGAGTAGAGACAGTCAGGAAGTCAAGAGCATGTTCTTCTACTCGCCGCACACCAAGACATCATCGGCGGGCGGCAGTGGCGGCGGAGGAGTGCCAGCAGCGGCGGCCGCTGCGCCTCAGACGGCAGCAGGCCGCCGCTCCACTCTCACGCCTGCTGGCCATCTCCATGTCGGCCAGATTGACACGCGACTCAGCATCCAGATAGCCGAGGACCTCTACCGTGATGTGGCCGGGCCGGTCGGCCGACCACCGCCGGCAGAGCCTTCCTCAGCCGTCCCGCCACACTCGGCTGCGCCCATCCTGCGTCGTTCGAGCAGGGACACAGGTGGAGAAGGAGGAGGAGGCACGGACACCGCGCACTCTTCCGTCATGTTTCGATGGCTGCCAGAAGACATGGAGGAGAGCTGCTATCATCACCACCACTCGCGCTTCCTCCTTCCGGTACAGCAGCAGCAGCCCCTGCTTCCCCAGCAGCCCGCCCTGCCCCAACAGGCAGCGCCTTCTGGAGCTGGCCTTCTCGACCTCGCTGCCTCGCCCATCTCTTCCATCTTCTCCTCCGAGAAGGCCACTTCCATACGGCGGACAAGTAGAACGAGAAAGTACATCTTCCAACGACCCATTGTTGCTCTCGAGGACGGCCGTGTTCTCATCGGTTAGCCATTGAAATTTTTTTTTGGGTGTTTTTAAATTTATTTTTAGCTTTTGTGGCTATTTAATCTACTGCAATGTAGCTGCTCTCATTTCCGTAGACTCCTTTAATTGTTTCGTAGAACAATAAGCCTGTGACAAAAGCAAATATCGAGCCAACTTCTGGTGCTAAATGCAGAAGCCATTCTTTCCGGCTGCGCATTGCTTGAGCGGCTGCCCTTCTGGCGTCCTCTTTAGAGAATGAGGGGCCAGAAAAGTCGTCGCGCGGAAGCCTCGGCCTCCCTTCAGAATACGCTGCTGACAAGCGCTGGCTTTTGTTGCCTGTTCTCCTCGCTCCTCCTCGCCCTCCCTCTCCTTTTTGGGAGAGTGCGAATTGTGAGGCTGGAGCCACCCTCAGGCGAGAGATGAGAGCACGAGCCACACAAGAACGCGGCTCGCCACTCGTCGTTGGAGAAGAAAGCTTCTTCTTCGGAGAGCAGAAGAAGAAGGGAGTCTTCTCCTACGGCCCGCCATCCCAAACTATTGCAAGGCACACACTCTGATTGGGCTGTCTGTGGATGCCGCCAGAGAGATAATATGTAAGTGAGACCGAGAGAGCACACAAGCAACGAGCCTCATTCTATTTGAGTACTCGACTTCATCGACTTTGAGGCGCAAATACGTTTTTTTTTTCTTTTTCAAAACTCTTACAATAAATTCTCGCCAACACTTACATTTGAGCCATGACAAGTCACATAGAAATCAAAAAGTATATATCTAAGGGAGAAAAAGACGTAATGAATTTTCTGAGTATGAAACATATAATCGTACTAGATTAACATCGACAAATAACTGGGTTGGCTGTCTTGAACAATTCGACTTTTATAGTAGATATATGATTTACTTTTATAGAAACACATCGGATAGTGAGAAAGCGTGAAATGGGAGTACAACCGTGTGACTTGCTTTGCAGATCATGTAACAGCGCGCTGGGACGGCGTGCCGTTGGCGTCTGCGTCGGGCGGGCCCGGCGGCGGATACATCGATGGAGACGACGGCGCCACCGTCGTCACCGACACCATCAAGGACGACGAGGAGTCCCAAGAGCCCAAGAGTTGTCCGCAGCAGACTGTCAAGGTTCGCCACTCTTAACTTTTTTTTCACTCGCGGCATAGGCTCAAGACTTCATCAGTACTTTGCTTATTTTCATTATTATCTTCCGAAATATACTCTTTCTTTCTGTCTTAATCGATTCTATTCACTTCGCTCTATGAGCCATTATTTTCTTTCCATATTCGGTATTGGGTCCACCCTCGCATAGAGATTCCCGTTTTTTTTTTCCGCCTTACGCTAGATACGAAGCAGATTTGCCTCTTAAATTCTCGTGTCAATGCGTGGATTGGCCAGGAAGACAACAAGTGTGTGAGAGTGAGAGAGATTGATAGAGAGAGGGAGAGGGGGAGAGAGAGATATAGAGAAAGAAAGTGAGAGAGAGGGAGAGAGAGTGAAAGAGAGAGAGAGAGAGAGAGAAAGAGAACCTTGCCCTCCGGCGGCCAGGCCGCGCCCCCAGAGACCGGGTGGGAAGCGGAAAGAGAGCGGTGTGAATGCTGCCCTTGTCTGTCACCGGCTACCTCTCCGGACGAGCTTTATAACACAAAAACCACCCTACTGGTTGAAAAAGTCTCAAGTTTATCATACAAGGTTCAGCGCGTTCAAGCAGCACTAAACTTCTTGCGCAGAGTTTTGAGTGCAGAAAATGCCTACCAAGGTTCTATTATGCAAATGCACGCTAGCAGACGAATGCAGGAGAATTGAATGAGACAGAGAAACAGAAAGAGAAAGGGAAGGAGGGAGAGAAAGAGAGAAAGAAAGAAAGAGAGATATAGAGAATAAATAAATACAGAGAAAAAAAGTAAAAAAGAGAAAGAAGATCAAACGATGAAGAAAGTCAAAACTTGATGGAGAAGTATGAGAAAGTCTAAAGGATGACTTCCTCGTTTCGGTTGTGCTGCTTCTTCTCATATCTCTCCGCTGACATCATTGTTCAAGCTCTGGCCAGAGACTCCAAATAAAAACACATCCATCTCCCGATGGGCCGACCGATCATTTCACACAAATTTCTCTTCTGCAGAAGACAAATGGATGCCGCATTGGCATAAGAAAGGAGAAGAAGGAGAAGGTATGGCCCGCACGTGAATAAATAACCCATTCATTCACCTATAACTCTTCTCTTCTCTTCTCTCTTTTCTATACCCAATTATTTCCTAATGCATAGACCAATACGTTATCGAACAACTCACTGTCCTCCCTGCTCTTATTCTTTATTCCCTTACAGAAACTTACAGGGGCCAGAAATTGCACCGTTTCGTTTGATCTACTATACTGAATTATTTTATTAAGAGACTCATTAACTTTAATCTTCTGTGAAAAAATCGTGCTGAATCTTGTTGAATATGAGAGGTTTCTACAATTTTGCAGCACTAGAAAACCCTTTCCACCCAAACCGACAGATCAGAAATTTTTGTTTATACCATATAACTGAGAACGATAACAATATAATCTGCACTGAAAAATGTCTATTTTGTTTCCCCCCCCATACGTTGCGTATCTGTAGATATTCATTTTAAGCCCTTCACTTTTAATATGCACGAAAATTCAAACAAAAGTTTGAGTTATCAAATTATAATGCCAAAGCTTCTTCCACTTTTCAGTACATCAAAATCCTCACTCCACATATCATTCTCGTGTCGGTGCTCATTGGCTACCTCTGCTTCGGCGCGTGGATCCTGATGCTCTTGGAAACAAGGACAGAATTACTTGCGCGTTCTCGTAAACTTGTTAGGTAAGAGACTATAACGTTACTTCAACTTTTAATTAATTAGAGCTTTATGAGTTCAACTTAATAAGAGGAGTTTCTTTGTTCTCTTCCTCAGATTAACAAATATGATGTCCAACTTCACGGCGGACAGCTGGCGCCTAATAAACGGTGCTCAAAGCGGCGCTCGGAAAATGGAGGAAGAAGAGTGGACGCAAATATTCAGGTTGGACAAATGGTCAATTATCTGGTTTCAAAGTTTTTTATTAGCTTCTTCTTCATCCTTGCTTAATGAGTAAACTCTCCCATTATTCAGAGAGTACATGTTGTCCGTGTCCGAAGTCGTTGATGATCGGCGGCCGATTCGGAGAGAACTGAATCGGCCGGACGACTTGACGAACATGCACAACAAGTGGACCTTTCCGACGTCGTTGCTCTACGTTCTCACTGTTCTCACGACTTGTGGTGAGCAATGTTGATGGTGCTAAAGAGTTTTTTTTTGCTAAATTCATTTTGATCAGTGATGATAAACACGTTGGTATACGTAAATATGTACATATGTACATACATATATGTATGTACTATTCTGCCATACAGGGTACGGCGAGGTGTCAGTGGACACGGACGGCGGCAAGATCTTCTCGGTGGCCTTTGCACTCATTGGCATCCCGCTCATGTTCATCACCGCTGCTGACATTGGCAAATTCCTCTCCGAGACGCTGCTCAAGTTTGTCTCGTCGTGGAACAGAATGACACGCAAGCTAAAGGTTTCTGTCATTATTTTAATTTGTAAAGGAGTGAATCTATTTGCCAATAAATGTAAGATTGGACTGTTTTTTTAAAACTAATTATCGGTTATTATTGCAGCAATTCTTCTGCCGAAACCACTACGGGCGACGGAAATCGATGCAGTCATCGAATGGCAACACCGACACCATGGACATCTTAGGGATGGACGGTGCCGAGGACAAGCTGTGGTTTCCAATTGGTTCGGCTCTCTCTCTCTCTTTTACATATGTATGTCTTACACACGATGGTTGAATCTCTTTCAACACCATGGAACGAAATCGATAGCAGAATGAAGCGAAGCTGCTCTTTGGGCCATCTGAAACTCTGGCCAAAGAGAATGCTATCCCGGAAGTGGTGTGGAATGTCTAAGAGCGAGAAGAGGTCCACCAAGAGGATAAGGAAGAGGGAAAGAGAGTCGCGTAGCATGGTCGATGATGTTGTCTTGGGGGTGCCTCATTAATTATGTAGGAACATTTTAGAGTTAACTGAGGATTGTTATCTGAAAGATCTGAAAGGCAAAGATGACAGCTATGTTATCATTATTATTTTAAACTGATTTAATAAAATATTAAAAACGCAGTAGAGTTGCTACTACTAAATGCAGGTGCCTACGTCGGTTGCATCTGCTTGTACTGCTCGATGGGCTCGGCGATGTTCATCAACTGGGAGCGACGGTGGTCGTTCATCCACGCCTTCCACTTTGGCTTCAATCTCATCGTGACCGTCGGCCTTGGCGACATTGTCGTAGTTGACTACGTCTTCCTCTCGCTCATCGTCGCCTTCGTCATTGTCGGTCGGTGCTCGTGAGAAAACTTAATTATCTTTATTAATATGTAAAAATGCGCTTAATGTCTATGGAAGGCGCATACGAGGAAATATTTCATGAAATACACATATATTTTTTAGTATTTATAAATCGTGAATTTGGCTCTCTAGATAATGTCTCCTTTTAGGCCTGTCGGTGGTGACAATGTGCGTCGACTTGGCTTCAACGCACCTCAAGGCCTATTTCACGCGAATCCACTACTTTGGCCGAGCCAAGCGATTCCTCGGCATGAGCGAGGAGCTCAAGGAGATTGTCGCGTTGCTCGGAGCGATGAGGCGCAAGAAAGGCGGCAAGGTCGTACTCTTTTTTTCTTCTCTTTCTTTCGTGCATCCAACATTTTTTATCGATTTGTTTTATTAATTAAAAAGTGATCAGATAAAAAAATGTGTTTGAATTAAAAGATGCTCCTCAACTTACTTTTACTTATTAGGTTACCTGGAACGACGTCCGCGATTTCTTGGACAATGAATTGCGTGATCGGCCGTTCGAGCCACATGAATTGCTGATGAAGTTGCGCTTCATCGATGAAACCTCATCCGGGATGAGCACCATCAGGCACAATTCCTTCCAGGTTTGACCTTCGCGCATAAGAATTGCCCCAATGGTATTTAAAACTATTAAAACATAATGTAATGTCTCATCAAATTCATTTAAATTAAGTTGTTTTTATTAATAGAGTAATTCCTTCTTTTTAGTCTGACTTCTACCGCGAAAGCGAGTACATCCGCCGTGTCAACGCGCTGCGACCCGAACAGCCCGCCTTCCTCTGAGAATATATCCTCCATGTGTCACTTTTCCTCGATTCCTCTTGTATCTATAGGTTTTACGCGCGATAAGTTGTGTACGGTTCCTCAGTCTTGTGAGGAGCAATTTTTTTCTTCGTGATCCAATATCCTGCTATCACTGCCCGTCTTCCATTCAGCTTCTTTCTCTATAGCCACGTGGCCTCTATCCTCTTACAAACCAAACGGTCTTTGACTTTTTTATTTTCTACTCTTTTGTTGACTCCTCTTTCAGCGGTGCCATTCTAGCTCATTTCAATGGTGTCTTTTTTTTCGCTATCAGCGATATCTGTTAGATTTTTTTGTATTCTTTAAAAGAATTTTTTTCTTTAATCGAATTGCAGTTGCAAAGAAGCTGTCATGACTTTGTGTTGCCATTCACCAGTGGCCGAATGATTATGGGTGCCTTTTCGTGCTTCTATAGAAATATTCAGATTACAAAGTTTTTCTGTTGTATTTTCTCTTTTGACATTATTCGCATCGTGGTGATGAAATTATTATGTAACTACAAATATTGCGTATAGCGAGACCGATTAAACAATTTCTAAAGTATGTATACGTATTTATCGAACCAGTTGCACATGATATAAGCACATTCCAAATGTTGTAAAGCGAAAGTAAGTTCATTATGGATGGAATAATGACATTCTGGGTCAGTTATTCATTGCGGTGCATATACATAGATATGTATGTGTGCATTCGCTGAGCCGTGATGAATCGGAAATAGGGGAACAACAATTTTCTCAATAGTTTATCTTCAGTTGATACACCCACTCGTGTCTGCTACAGACAAATGATATTCGAGTGAAGAAAACTTGTTTATTAGTGAGCTCACAAGCTCAAACGGCGAGCGCAGCACAAAATGTACTCAAGAAGGGATTCCAACTGAAATGCATTTATGACTTTCACATTTCTCTTACACATTTCTTTTAGATGTCCGTGACAACTAAATTCTAACTGAAATGTCGAACGCATGACTCATGTTTCTGATAGATATTATATTGTTTCTGATAAATTGTAGCGTGCGTTTTTCTTAGCCGCTTCAATGTTACGTGCAACAACTTGGTTGACTTTTCATAGGTGAGCAGTTTATTTGCAAGAAAACTGCAGAAATCTTCTTGCGATGGCCTTCATATACTATCATTGCATCTCGCAACTCTCCGCTCTCGATCAACGATAAGATAACACAGCGAACGATATCTACTATTCTCACTGATATCTTGCACAGCGACATTCGGCCTAATGTTGTGACATTGCAGGCATGGTTCTTGCTGCGGTAAACGGCTTCGATATCAAAAAGAAGCTGGCGACGGTGCTAGAGGAGGAGCCACCAGAGGCAGAGCCACCCAAGCCAGAAACGCCATGTTGGTGTCTGATGCCGCCGGCAACGGATCCTCTGCGCGCTCTTCAGACCATTCTGAAGGACACGCGAACGGAAGACTCTGACTTTGTCTTCTACGGAAAGCGCCTGATGAGACTGACGATCGAGGAGGCGCTGAACGCCTTGCCAACGTTGCCTACGCTGGTGACCACTCCAAGTGGCCTGCCCTACACGGGCCTCTCGTTTGCGCGTGGCAACTGCGCCGTCTCGCTCTGCCGTAGTGGCGAGGCCATGGAGCAGCCACTGAAGGAGTGCGCGCGAGGCATTCGCATCTGCAAGATGCTCGTGACGGACGAGTGCCGACTCTGCTATGCGCGCTTCACGACGGACATGCCCGAGCGACGCGTCATCCTGCTCTATCCCGTCATTGCCACCGGAAACACCATCCTCAAGGTATACATACGGTATTACTATTCCTGGCTGTTCTAGAGCATAGAAAGTAGTAATTACATGATATTAACTCATTTTATCTTGCACTACTATTCCTGAACTTTCTAGAGCATAGAAAGTAGTCATAAGTAAGTGATATTGAATACTTTTTAATTATTTATTTATTAATTCAATACTTATCACCTCCCCAAGGCGATCGAAGCACTTGTCAACGTCGGCGTTCAAGTGAAGAACTTGTACATCACGAGCCTCTTTGCTACTCCAGAGAGCATGCAACACATTCACCGCCACTACCCAGAGGCCACGATTATTGTTTCCGAGATAACGGATATTCTACCCATGCATTTTGCTACTAAATTTTTTGGCACTGACTGAAAAAATTTATTTGCTCGCAATGCTTTCAACGCTTTACATATGCATATGTGCATACATATCTTCTGTACCGTGTATGCATCCGGGTTCTTCTGCATGCTCTTGCTTGTCATTAGACCAAAATTCCGAGAAGAAAAATTCCAATCCGCTAGTGCCTCTTTGTTCGCAATTGCTTGAAGAACAATCAAAATGTAAATGAGAATGTTAATATGATGTTTTCCCATCAATTCTCACCGTAGTTTTTATTGTTTATATTTTCTTCACTGTTCGGGATTTCGTTCTGGCAAATTCTCAGAGCAATTCCCAAGCATTTAAATTGTTTTCACACAATGGCCATTCTTTCTTCTTCCGGAGTCCTGCGCGAGGAGGAGAAGCTTTACGCCAGTATTCTCTTCATAAGGTTAACCTGGCCTGGCATAGTATGTTTAGCTTCCTGACTGGTGCATCCAGAGAAATGAAATAATTTCAATATCTATTAGATTATGATTGGTTAAGGATGCGGTCATCTCGTCTCTTACTTCCATTGCTTGCCGCACTCTTCGTCTTCAGTGCAGAGAGTGTTCAGGCCATCGAGGTAGCGCTTGCCGACATTGCGATTCATTCTCAAGGTGCGGGCACATCAATGCAGCAAGTATGATGATTATCAGTTAATGCTGGAACCTTCTCAATTGCTTGCACGCCGTGATCTGTTAAGAAATAATAAAAAATTAAAATAATAAAAGAGGTATTAGCATGAAAAAAGAGCCTCAACTTTATCCCCTTTCAGGCAAGCCATAGTCGCCAACGTCGACAAGCAGCAGGATGGCTGTATTGGCAGCGCCCCCTTAACTGGCGCAGCAGCGTTCCGGTGATGGTCTCGCGTGGCCAGTCCGATCCGGCACAAGAGGACGTCTAACTCTCTAAATGCACTTTTCTTCATCTCCTCTCCTTTCTCTTTTTCATCTATATCTCCCACTTTCTTAAGTCTCACACATTTATTCGCACTTGAGCCTTTTCATTTGTCTTCACACGACTTTTCTTGCATTCTCATTGTTCTAACTCCGCTCGCCCTTGCTTTCACTTTTTCAATTCATGTTTTCTGTGTGCCACCAGTTTGAAAAGGAGAGAATGCCGCTGACGATTCAACCGATAAAGAATTCAGTTGCTTGTACAGAGTTTAATCTCCGACCAATGCAACTAGAAACAATCTCTGAACATTGGTTCAAGAGAAGAGAAATGGCATGGATTCAGAGGGAGCATTTCTTGCTGAACCGACGAGAGCTGAGAAGGTGTGAATAACTCGCAAACAGAAACTCTCTGGTATTAGACACGTATGGAAGAAGGAATGCCTTGGCATTCTTGAACAATACTATTTTCCGAGTCCGTAAATAGCACAAGGACACGACGAATAGCAGAGAGGCTTTTGTTTCCATTCCCGAGAGTGGACCGATATATCGCCACTCGTCTTTTCACTTTCTTGAAAAAAGGTTAGAAACGATAAATAGAAGAAGTAGAATATGTATTTATATATATATAATATATATATATATAAATGTATATATATATATATATATATATATATATATATATACCTATATATATATTTATGTTTCCTATTTGCAGTCTTCGCTGGGCCGGAAGAAGAGACAGGCGACAGTGCAGGGCTCGCTATGAGCAGTCAGTCTGCTTATCATAATAGCATTGCTCTTGACTCATCTTCTTTTCTTCTTCTTCTTCTTCTTTGTGCTTTTTCATTCTCAAAGTGATACTTCTTTTGTTTCTATATCTGTTCTCCCGTTTTCCCCTCCAGGAATGGCAGCGGACCCGCCGCCACTCTGTGCCGACTGCGGAGCCGAGCAGCCGGCCTGGGCCCTCCTCAACCGCGGCGTTCTCATCTGCACCGACTGCTGCTATGTACATCGAAATCTTGGTCTGCGCTAGCCAATTTATTGCCTTTTTTCCTACTTACTGCCCATACTGTTGTTTCTAACAAGATATGTATGTATGTCTCGTCTTTCCAAAGTCAAATGAATTCTCGAGGTGTCATCCCATCCTTTTTTGAGGAGTTCCTTATAGATAATATGAACATACGTGTAAACATATGTGAAAATTGTAAGTAGACTTTGTATGTGCATACGTACATACATATTTTCAGAAGAATATTTATGTAAATCTGTGTATGCATTCGATATTCATGAAAAAAGACATGCAAACAATTTGCAAGGCAATGATAAAATACTCTGATTCAGGTCGCCACATTAGCCAAGTGCGTTCGTTGAAGAAAAGCTACTGGGAAGCGAAGCAACTAGAGCTGATTCGACTTTTGCATCGCTCTGGCTCGAATAGAATATGGGAGCACGCCTTGTCGCAGCCGCTGTTCATGAATGCCGTCAAAAAGCCGGTTCCAAAGTAAGTCTTTGGTACATTTAAACACATTTTTAAAATGTATGTACATATTTATGCATGGCTCATAAGTGATTATTAATAATTGCAGCGACCCCGTCCATCCGGTGAAGGAAGCGTTTATAAAAGCAAAATATGTAGAACACGCCTTTACACTGAAGCAAGGCAAAGATGACGAGCCGGTCAACGTTGAAGATCTCAACCGCCAGCTGTGGAGTTGCGTCCGCGCTGCTCATGTCGACACAACTTTAAGGCACGTTTCCTTGTCTAAAAGATACTTCTTACTACTTTCTTCTCTCGTTTGATTACGTGTACGCATACATGCGAAAAGGACACGTCCTGCAAATGCAAAGTTCCTAAGATGACGCATGTACAAGGAATGATTCATCAGCCTTTTTTTGCAGGTTGTTGGTTCTGGGCGCGGATCCAAACTACGCTGATACGGAGCGAGGCAACACTCCGCTGCATGTCGCAGCCAAGGAAGGACAGGCATTACAGGTTGAATATATTCGAAAAAACCTACAAGTAATAAGATTACTGTATGATTTTAGGTGGAATTACTGTGCATATACGGCGCTCACCCCGTAGCCCGGAATGGCGCAGGCTGCACTCCGGCACAAGTTGCCAAGCTGGAAAATCATGTTTCTTACAATTAGTTTTCATCTTTCTTGCAATGCTTGGAATCGTATAGATACATATGTAATTAAATGACTTAATTAAATATGTCTTTAAATATGTAATTAATTGACGTAATTAAATACGTAATTAAATATCGCAGGCGGAACTCGCGGCACGCCTCGATGAGTTGTGTTTCGAGATGACGAATCGTCTCTCCCTTTTCCTCTCCGGCCGCAAGCCCGACCACTCCAAGGGACAGCACTTTCTCATCCCCGATCTCGTTGGTCAGTTGAGAACAATCGAAATATATGATATGTATGTGAAATACATAAACTGTCTAAGCCTATAATTATAAATAGGGGCTTCTTTAAGGTAAACATATGAATGACGAGCTTCAAAAGGTGAAGCGACAGCTGCATTGTTTACCACTCAAACAATTCGAGAAGATTGCTCAGGACGTTTATGATGAGGTTTGGCTTGCGTAACCATAGCTTCTATGCATGTATTGTTATGCTCTGTACATACACTTATAAATATGTTGCTTATATCATTCTTTCCAGGTCGATCGACGGGAAACGGTCGCCGCATGGGCAGCCATCCGAGACAAGGAAGCCCTTCATCTGGCAGATGAGCAGTGCATCGCCGTTTTCCTCCCGGTAATTGCATACATATCTGTGTTCTTTTACCTCGAGTGACCACACTCAAAACGATTCAACCAATCAATTTCAGCTCAATCCATCGATGCCGGCAGTACGAAATCAACTTCGTCAGAAGTTGGCCAAGTACTCCTCGCGCCAATTCGCCGGTCTCATCATTGACGTACTCAAGGTAGTCTCTTATTTCCTCTAGTTATTCAACAGTAAGAACAAACCGAGCTGTCTGACCAGGAATCGAGAAGACGCTACCTTGGTTTGGATCCGCCGCAGAGGGATTCGACGGACGACTGCCTCGATGTGTCGGGAGCATCGAATTCTCGAGAGTAGGCACAGATCATTTATTATTCACACACGCACACTCAAGACGAATCTGTTTTGTTCAGTGTTATGAGCCGAGAATACGACGAGGTGCCTGACTACCGTAACCGAATGTCAGCTTGCACTGCTGGGTTTGTACTTTTATTTCAGAAATTTACTGATATCGGTTGTTATTTGTCGGTTTTTAACTATGTGAATATGCATACAAATATCTTGTTTTTCTACTTGACTTGGTATTTAAAAGTGCTCCCTAAATTCGTTCCTTGAAGTGGGTCGTCTGGCGCTCGCGCCTACCGCTCCTCGAGTGCAACAGCGGCTTCGGGAGACGGCGTCGACTCGACTGGAGATATGCGCCTTCCGAGGGACGAGTTGCTGGAGTTGAGGGAGAGACTCGCCGAGGCAGAGAGCAACGTTGCCGCCCTCCTCTCGGCCAACGCCACTCTTTCAAAGTACGCTTATCCTTGTTCTTCCCTCATTATCTCTCTCTCTCTCTCTCAACAAGTCTCAATCCAACCTTTCCCTCGATTCTCTCCAGGAAGGTTGCAAGCCTCCAGTCGTCGGTTGACCGTTGCAATGCCGACAATGTCGTCTTGCGAGACGAAGTGTCCCATTTGGCGGACGCCTTCCAGCACAGTCAGATGGCGCGGCGGCTGCCTTCCCCGGCACTCGCGGCGCAGCCCTGCGCCGTCATCTCCACCGTGCCGCCGCCCGCGCCTCAATCGACGCTGAATAACAATCACATCAAGCCTGAGAAGCAACAACAACGCCACATGACCAATGGTTAGACAAAGTTATTCATTTTTGAAAGTTGATATTTGTTTATCTACATCTTTAAAGGATGTTATGACAACGTGACATGAAAATAAAGATGAAATGAAAAATAAAAATAATAAAATGAGAGGACACATTTAGTTTGCCTTAGATATGGTCACGGAATCTCTGGCATCTCGCGTCGGCCGTCGCCATGGCTCCTTGACTACGACGCCGACGTCGTCCACGTCGAGCGGCAAGGTTATCATCCCCTCTGGCCGCATCTCTGTGGATCACATCCGAGAGAGGGCCGAGGCTGAGATGAACGCGAGCCATCATCATCACCACAACCACAACCACCATCGCGACCGCTCCCTCGACAACCACTCCGCTTCTGCCAACTCACGCATCCACCACGTCTTCCCTGATGACGGTCAGCAGAGGAGATCCCTCTCTGTCTCGTGGCGTAGAGACGTCAAGCAAGAGAGGAAGAATTGTAGCAAACAAGTCTCATTTCGAAACAACCATCAGAACTGTACGAATAACAATCAAATGTATCCAACAAAGAATGGTTTGTTGCTGCCATTCTCTTTTAATGCTAATCCAAATTAGTGATAAAATAGTGGTTCAGGATTCCCGGACAATCTGATCCGCGAGACCGAGACTCTGACAACGGCGATAAGAGATTTGCTGAATGATGCGCAGCGCGGGCTTCTTCAGCCTGTTGCTGAGCAACATGCAGTTACGGTATGTGCCAGTCTTTACGATACCATACTCCATCTTTTCATTTACAGATTGCATCGCTGATTATGCACATCATTTCGCTGATCCCATCGGATCTGCAGCGAACTCATGCCATTTCAAAGACCGTCTCCGCCCTCTCCGAGGCGACTGCCATCCTCTCTGCCAAGTGTAACTCCCCGATGCTGGACTCGGAAGAGATCTGCCATGCGGCGTACAATGTCGCCAGCGCGGCCAAGGGCCTCCTAGTCGCCGTTCACGACTAGGAATTAAAGCTAAAACAAAACTGCTTAAATGCATTAAGCAGACGCATACTTGCAGTATATGTGCCATTGAATAGATGTGCTTCGTTCTCTCCTTCCTTTCTCCTCCTTTTCGCAACCTCCTCCTTTCTCCACCATGCCATACCGCTCTCCTCGAATCTGCGATATCTTCAATTGCTGAAAGAATTATACCGATTTGAACGCAATTAAATGGTATTCCTTCATTTTAAACTCAAATGATGAATTGGAGCCTTTCTTTCTTTCATTAGAGAGTGCTCTACTTTTTCGGATTCTTTGGATGAACGTATTCATTCTGACGTCACAATACCGTCCTCGAGTGCTCATGAATGTTCTGTCATAGTCTGAAAGTACAACGTCTCTTAGGAAGAGGCTTATAATAATTTTGTTTCCTCCGCTTTTTTACTGCTTGCTGGCTATTTTTGACCCTTGCTTCATGTGCTGTGTGTTATTCGCCTTTCGCTTTCTCTTACACCCACCTCTGTACTATTTCCACTTGTTGCTCAGCTTCAGCTCACTTCGCAGTCCTGCGGCCACTTCTCTCTGCTCCTCTCTCACTCTGCTCATCTCTTTCAATTTCACAACAACATCTACTTTGGCTTTTTTTTTAAGATCTGGTAAAGTAATTAGAATGACGAGATAAAGCTATTTCTTAACGCTCCATATTGCTGTGCTCTAAATAGAAGATATGATAAATGCTAGGAATTTTCGGGAACAGGAAAAAGCAGCCGGCCGCAATGAGGCACGGTAGTTTGTGTGTGTGCTATGAGGGCGGCTCTCCATATTTCTGCTCCTCTAGCGCATGATCCCCAGGGATTAGAAGATTCTCAAATCTTTTGTCGATTAGTTGCAGGATGGCAGGGAAAGCGGAGAAGTATGAACACATGAGGAGCGGAAGAGCAGGCGACAAGAGACAAAAGCAGGCTTACTTGGCAAGCACTGCCACTCACTTCCTCCTTCCTTCTCGAGTCATCTCCCCTCCCAGTTCAAAACCACCGCGCAAATTTTTGCCATTCCCAGAAATGGACTGGTTTGGCAAAACAGTTCTCATGGCTTTTTTAATGATTCTTAGAATTTTTTGAAAAAAAAAATCAAATTTCATCGTTCTCATTCAATCTGAATATGTTGCCGAAGTAGCTGGAGTATGGTCAACTACTCTTTTTACTGCAACTCAATTATTCATCTGCCGGCCACCGAGCCTCGGATAGCTTTCCCTCCGCGTCCTCTAAACATCTCCCAACCCACTTTAGGGAGAACGCGGATCCAGTCTCTGATGCGGATTCTCGAGGCGGCTATTTCCTTGCAGTCGTGGGTGGCCTGAGTCTGCCTTCAACAGCTGCTACTTCTCCGCACCAATGACGTTGGCGAACAAATGGTAGCAACCAACTCTTTTTTATACTTGATTCTTTTTGGCATTCAATTTGTGTACATAATAGACACTCGAATGTCACGTCGCTATTGGACTGCTAATCATCTCCTTACAACTTTGCAATAGAGCCAATTCAAGTCCAGAGGAATATCGACTATTGAGCGATCTGAGGTAGTATTTTCCTCGGGTTTTTTTTACATTTTCGACCATAAATTCCTCTCGCTCTCACTGCTCTCTTTCTTTCGTGATCACCTGTTCCGTAATTATCACTTACGACCTTACCGATAGGCACAACTACGACCCTTACGAGCGTCCAGTCGCGAATTCCAGCGAACCACTTCTGGTCTCTGTCAAGATCTACCTGCAACAGATATTGGACGTAGACGAGAAGAATCAAGTCATCACACTCGTCGCGTGGATCGAATATGTAAGCCTGACCCAGTCATATTTTACAATTTTGAAGAAGATTCAAAGTGCCCCAGATAACATGGTTGTCTTCAGGTTTGGCAGGACTACAAGCTCAAATGGGAGCCTTCAGAATACTGCGGAATCAAGGATATACGAATTCCTGGGACAGCGAACGCAATCTGGAAGCCGGATGTTCTTTTGTACAATAGGCCAGTGTTTTTTTTCTGTTTCGAATGAAAAGCGGAACGAACTGACAATGAGCAGTGTGCCTAATGACTTGTACTAATTTATATGCAATATTCATTATATTACAGCGCGGATGAGAATTTTGACTCGACTTACCCCGTGAACTACGTCGTCAGCCACACGGGAAACGTGATGCAAGTGCCTCCGGGCATCATGAAACTCTCCTGTAAAATAGACATCACCTGGTTCCCTTTTGACGACCAAATGTGCCATCTCAAGGTTTGAGCTAATGCACTTTTTTTCGAGCTTGCTTAATTCGATGCTCCACATTTCAGTTCAGTTCATGGACGTACAGTGGCAACTTTATCGATCTACGGATAAGTCCACCGACTGATGCGGACATTAGCGTCCAGGGCATGGACACGTCATATTACGTCGAGAATGGAGAGTGGAATCTGCTCGGTAGCTTGCTACTCTTTCTTGTATTTTTTGCCTATTAGGATTTTAAAATCAGACGTTAATTATTTAATTAATTAAGCTGTCCCGGCGCGCAACGAGACGAACGTTAATTATTTAATTAATTAAGCTGTCCCGGCGCGCAACGAGACGAACGTGTTTGACGGCGAGCCATATCCATCGATCTACTTCTACCTGATCATCCAGAGACGAACGCTCTACTACGGCCTCAATCTCATTATCCCCTCCCTCCTCATCTCGCTCATGACTGTCCTCGGATTCACGCTGCCTCCTGATGCCGGCGAAAAGATTACACTTGGTCAACTCCTCCTTTTCACAGTGCTCAGCGTTTTCATTGACTCCTTTCTTTTTTTGTTTTTGTTTAGAAATCACCATTCTTCTCTCGGTTTGCTTCTTCCTCAGCATGGTTGCCGACATGACTCCGCCGACATCCGAAGCAGTGCCGCTAATAGGTCTTACATGTTCCAATTGACCAATTTTCAGTAGACCAATAGTATTAGTTGACCCGTTCCGTGTTGACCAGTTTCAGCTGACAAGTATCAATTGTTCGGATCACATATAGAGTGTGAGAGGTGGTTAAAGAAGGGCGATCACCGAAAATATTTAATGCAATTTCGAATTGCCGCGTCTGCCCTGTGATTCCTCACTCTCATTCTCGCGTGCTATTTCGCAGGTCGCACAAAGCCTGCTGCATGAAAATAGCACGTGTGAATGAGAGTGCGAAGGGCCACGGCAATTTGAAATATCACATAATTTTTTTAAGGTGCCTTCTTCTCTTGCTGCATGCTGGTGGTCTCTGCGTCAGTCGTCTTCACCGTCCTCGTTCTCAACCTGCACAATCGCAAGCCAGAGACGCACGAGATGAGCCCATTCGTCAGGCCATTTTATACGCACAGAAAAAGAATCCGTTAACTTGGTGGGCGGGTCTAGAGGAGGCTTTCGCAACCCGTATTCAAATCCGAGAGGACTATGAAATATCCGTATAACAACATTTTATATGTTCGTCCATTGATAATTGGTGAGCGAATATCACGATTCGATGTTTATCATGCGGAGTGTGGATGGAGATAGACGTACAGACAATCAAATCAATCCGTTCTTAACTTAACTGTTACTGGTGTCTTTCCTTGAATACTCCAAAGCTAATCAGAAACTGCTGGTCAGATTGTGTTGAAGAAGAAAAAAAACCCGAAATTGTATTTCAGCTTCGCAAGTGCCTGCTGACATGGATGCCGTGGTTCCTGATGATGCGCCGGCCGGGCACCATCGTCTTCTCCAGGAAAAATCTGCTCGCCATGCGCGATGAAGAGGCATTAAAAGAGAAAGAGGAATTTACATTCTTTTTTTTAAAATTTAATGTTAAAGAGGTAAATCTCTCTTGTCAATTTGTTCCTTTTTTCAGGAAGCGCGTAAAATACACACGGTCGTGACAGCGGCACGCGGCAACGACCGACTGGCGACTGCGGATACAATGTCACTTTTGAGAAGTGTACGAATCGAGAAGGGCGCTAATCAGGCACCGAACAACAACCATCGAACTGGAAATGGTAACTAGCGCAGACTTGAAGCTGGGAATAATAATTGATTGAAGAGTATTTAATTTAATAATTAAACAAAATTTTTTTTTTCAAATTATCTGATTGAGGTGCGAGTTCACATGCACTCGTTTCAATCGCTGCCGCTCAGCAGGCGTGCATGGCTCGCTCGCTTCCTCCTCTGCTGCCATCGGCAACTGCCATGGCTCCTCCTCCTCCTCCGCTCATGCTCTCGCCCAAGAACTCACTCGACCTCGACGACATGGATTCAGAGAAAGGTGGAGCGAAGAAGAACACAAGCGCATTTTGAGCACTCTGAGTTGACTTCTTTAGGAATCATTGTCGACATCAACCGCTGCATGCAGAAGGCGTGCATCGAACTGCGTAACATATCAACACAGATCACACTTATGAGGAAGCGAATGGAAGAGGATGAACGAGTTTGTGGATCGTGTATTAAACAAAAATTAGATGAATATATTATATGTATATGAGCGAATTACTAAATTACTACTGTAGGACGAACAAGCGGAAAATGACTGGAAGTTCGCTGCGATGGTGGTGGACAGGATGTGCTTGCTGACCTTCAGCGTCTTCATTGTGTCGTCCACATGCGGGATCATGTTCAGTTCCCCTCATCTCATCGCGTGACATTCTTCCCATCTCATTCAAATTTTACGATGTTCTACAGATTTGTTTTCAAACGACACCTTTCAGTTCTCGCATCATTCAATTCGCCATGTCAAATTTAGTAGTCTCCGATGACATTCCAAGATCACAATTCATTTACTATATGTATATTACTTTTCACAACGTAAATATGCTTATTTCACATCTCGCCTGTCGTTATTCCCATAGAGTTGTGCTCATATTTAATAAAGTCTTTCTATTTAATTGTCAACATGAGAACTTAAAAGAAGCTGAAAGCAGCGTGTAATTTTACTGTCATATTCCTTTTTGGCATAAGTTCTCTTTGGAGTCATCTCCATGAGAAGGAGTGCTAGTCTGATAGTTTTTGTGGCAGCTGTAACGGCCAGACACTGAACCTACTGCAGCGAATATATATTATTTTATCATCTCTGATAAATGGAGAAGAAGTGCGTTGACTTCCCCAAACTCTGCTTGTCAACTTCATTGCCTTAAAAGAAGTCGTCCTCGACAGCTCTCGGTCTCGCTAAGCAGTCGCTTGCCTCTTATTCGATTATCGCCTCTGATTTCCTCTCTCCACTCTCGCACATTTGCATATCTCGCCCCTCAGCTTCCTATCAAGCGAGCATCAAGATGTCGTAGGCCGTTAGGCCGTTCATTAGCAGAGACAGAGAGAGAGAGAGAGAGAGAGAGAAAGAGAGAGAGAAAGCGAGAGGGAGAAAGAGTGAGAGAGAGGAGGGGCTGGCAAGAGAAGAGAATGAGAGACGAAGAGTCAGAGCGAGAGCCTCGATGATGATGAGACAGAGACTCTGACTTCCCAAAGAAGTGAACGGGCCTCAGTCTCGTGTTCCATCTGATTGCCACTGCTGTCTGTGCAGAGACCGGACGCTGTCCCTTCCGCTCTCCAAAGTCTTTTGTCCAAGTCAGCCGGGGCCTGAGAGTGTCTCTTTCGCTCCTTTATGCCATGCACCAGCTGCATCGTGATTCCTTGCTCCTTTCATCTATCTTTATCTCTCTCTCTCTCTCTCTCTCTCTCTCTCTCTCTTCTCTTTCCCTTTCTCTCTTCCCTCTCTCTCTCAATATCTTTCCTCCCTCTCTCCCTCTCTCTCTCTTTCTCTTTTCTTCGCTCGTTTTGCTGCGTAATCTGCCCCTTTTTCTTGTTCACAGGGTCAGAAGAAGCGAGCTGGCGACGAAGAACGAGACTGATTGTGAGAGATGATGAAAATGAATGAGCAGAAGAGAAAAGAGAATGTGCATTCGAGATGCCTCTCCTGACCACTGTTTGCAGCTCTTTGTCCGCTGCCATGCACAGCGACCGTTCAGATTGAATGGACGTGAGTCTCTAGAGCGTGAGATGAGTCGACAGTTCTGTCATCGTCATCTACCTCTCTCTCCCTCTCTCTCTCTCACTCCCTCTCTCTCTTCCCGCTCTGTTTATCTCTCTCTCTCTCTCCGCGCACTCTCCAATCTCCCACTCCTTCCCGATGCCTTCGCTTAAGATGACACTTGAATATGAAATTGAAGGCGGCGGCGACTCGCGCGACTTGACGGAAACTCAATTTGCACACGTGATTTCAGATGCCCGCGCACTTCGCTGCATTTGGCAGAAAGTTGTCGAATGCTTCCTGTGAGAGAGAGAGAGGAAAAGAGAGACAGATATACAGAGAGAGAGAAAGAGAGCTTATTCAAAATCACTGCCGGAGGCTATAATAAATTGCATTTTCTAACTTCCACCAATGCTACATTTTGTAACGCTAATTTGAATAAACATTGACTGACCAAATACATTTACTTTCCTCCACATTTATTCATATCATATATTCCAGACATTGTCCCTCCGTTATTTCGCATCTCTCCATGTTTCCTTGCCGATTCTCTCATATGCCCGTCTCATAACTTTTCTGCTCCTCACTACGATTTCAGCACTTGTATTTTCCGCGTTGTTATTCGTTTCGGAAGACGACGCGACATGTGAAGAACAGAAAACATGGAAGCCGCAAAGTGCAAGGAAGCCGAAGAAGATGTGCGATTTCTTGCGCTTTCCCTCTCATTTGCACTCTCTCTTCCTATCTCTACTACTCTTCTTTCCTCCTACTCTCTCATTGTTTCTCTCTCTCTATCTCTCTCACTCTCGCTCGCTCTCTCTCTCTCGTTCCTATTCTGTCTTCTCAGCTTACCGTATTGGTTCCTTACCGGTTTGCAATGTCCTTCAAGCGCATTCTATTTGTGGTGCTTGAAGACCATCAAGGCTAGGGCCACTTCATTTTGTCATATTTCCTCCTCGACATTCCCTAAACATTGTACATCCTGAGTCATACAAAAGTCATTCTGCTGGTCTCTTTTTTCCTTGTTCTCTGAGGTGATAGAAATACATATGAGGGCGATATAGAGAGCTTTACGTCAGAGTGGAGGAGCATCCTCGGCTCCTCAGAAACTCGATATTTCACACTCACAGCGGCGCTCATGTCACCCGTCTTGGCCACCGTCTTTTCCGTCTGGCTCTCTCTCTCTCTCCTCTTCTCTCTCATTCTTAATCTCTCTCTCTCTTCCTCTCTCTCTCTTCATCACTCTTCCACCTTGTTACTTTCATTCTTGTCAAGTTTTCACGCCTTCAAAGATAGTTTTGCGTTCGGTTTTCTTTTCTTCTTCCTCCGCATTTTTCATATTTGTTTTATCTCTGCACATTGTGAGATAGATACATACTTGAGGTTCCTATTTCTAACCAAAAGTGCACAATTAATAACAGAGAGATTACAGATAACGAGCGATACGGAGGACCCTTCGACCCGAACGCCTCCCTTGGGAGCGATCTGGCACGTAGCCAAGAAAGAGAAAGCATATCCCCTTCGCTTCATCATCACTGAATAATGCGGCGTGCATTCACCATTTGTCTTGGGTCGCCGGAATGCAGCAAGCGAGAGGAGGAGAGTTGGAAAGAGCAATAAAGCGGGCATAGAGAGAGGAGAGAGAGAGAGAAACTGGGAGAGGAGAGAGAAAGAGGGAGAGAGAGGGAGAGGAAGAGAGAGAGAGAGAGAGAAAGAAAGAAAGAAAGAAAGAAAGAAAGAAAGAAAGAGAACATAACGAAGGATGCTTTCTCTGGTCTTCATTGTCCTCACCAACAGTAACATGCTGCGGCGCAGTCTTCCTCTTTTTGCAAGCCACGGTTATCACCATCGCATTGCTCATTGTTAGTTTACAATTAGTCAGTCTGTTGAAAGACAAGTGTAGAAGATATCAGTTCGAATAGAAAGTAGCGCTACTTTATTTGAACTACTACATATTATGTTTGCCATGTGGTAGTTTTAAATGCCAAAATGCCTGACAACGTTATTTTTATCACGCACGCATTTTCCCACAATACACAATTGCAAAGAGATTTTGTCTTCTATGATCTTTCGCTCTATCTCTCTCTAGCTCTCTCTCTCTTTCTCACGCGCCCTCTCACTCTCCTGCTTCATCTTCTCCCTCTGCCCCTATACATCCCAGATTCACAGGCATTACCCTCCTAATTAACGTCTATTCAGAGCCATGGTCAAATCTTTTCCATGACTTCTGCTGGCCAGCCAAGACAAAGGCAATGCGAGTGCGAACAAATGTCTGCTCGAAACTTGCTGTCTCATTTTTCGTGTTGGTGTTAGGGAATGTGGCTAAGTTTTCGGAGAGGGCCCAGAAGAGCGCGTGGACATCGGCGAAGAAGAGAATTCTAGTGAAACGGAGGTGTGGGGAGGAGGAGAAGGGGTGGGACATGGATGGTGGGATCAGCGGCCGCCACGAGACCTTCGAGGCGGCCATGGAATGGCAAAGTCATGCCTCCCAGGGGATGGCGAGAGTGAGAGGGAGAGAGAAAGAGGGAGAGAGAGAGAGAGAAGCTTGGCCATCCCGATGCCACTGATGGCGAGGACAATGTGGAGGACGCCACGACCCGGTCATCACGGCGAGAGTGAGAGAGAGAGAGAGAGAGAGATAAAGAGAATATGAGAGAAAGGAAGCATGGACAATGAGAGAGTAACTTCTTACTCCTCTATCAGTATCTATCTACATTGTCCAGAATAGCCACTCAATTCCTATCTATGCCTTTCACCAAAGTGTCATTGTGTTGGCCGCATTCCTTGCCACTTCGAACCCAGCAGCCAACCACTTGTTGCGAATCGTCCCTGTGGACTTGTCTCCAAACAGTTTACTCTAATTTTTGCAAGCTTGAGAACAGTTGTGTAAATGAAAAGTTGGCTGGATTGTCAGAGAAGAGGCATTGACATTGAAAGAGAGAGAGAGAGAGGGAGAGAAAGAGAGGGAGAGAGAGAGGCGTCTCAGCCATTTCCGCTCCATAAATCCACCCGCTGCTCTGATCTCGTATGTAATTGGATATGCAGGCTTTCGGGGCAGGCAAATCTGTGCAGAGTCGAATGGCCGGAGGCATGGAGAAGAGCTTCCCCGCTCCTTGTACTACATCATCCACACCGGCCAAGTGAGAATGCGGATAACCGCGGGTCAATCGGAGTCTCATCACATGCCACTTGTTTCTCTCAATTTCTCTCTTTCTCTCTCCCTCTCTCTCTTCCTCTCTCTTTCTCTCTCTTTCTTGCTATCTCTCTCTCTCTCTCCCTCGCTCTGCAGCTGACTAATGCAAGAAGCATCGGTCATGCCTCGTCATGATACTCCGTGTCTCTGCCACGATTCCCTGACATGTGCCACTTGCCTTGCCCACCGACCACTCAGCCTCCTCCCTCTCCTCTCCTTTCAATTCGTGGTACTCATGAGCAGCCACGGCCCCACACTTTGTTTGTCTTTCCGGCCGCAACACTCTAATTTTACATTGTAATGCCCCGCCCACTTCTGATCGCCGTAAGCCACGCCCATACTTGATCAGTCTACAATCTTGAACCTATGTACATGGCTCCTGATTAGCTTTTTCGCTACTCATTCGCTTCTGGCTTTCATCCAGCCAATCTCCACGTTTTAATTAGCCAATTCTGCCCTATTCCATTCTTATTATTATATTAACCATGCTTCTTATCTATTTCAGCCACCTCCATGTGTGCGCTGTTTTTCTTCTTGTCTCGCATTCTTTAAATCTTTCATTCTTTAAATGTATTCCACCGGATCTCTCTCTCTCTCGCTCTCTCTCTCTCTCTCTATTCTCACATTCTTTCTTCCTCTCTCTCTCACTCTCTCTCTCTCTCTCGCTAATGGCCGGGAGTTGCTGTTCATCGTCTATTCACTACGGAAGCTTGTCGCGCTCGACAGCGGGAAGGTTTCAAAAATAGCTGATGCGCGCGAACGTCGCTTATGTTAGAGCTCTTTGACGGGCAAGCAGGAGTGAAGCGAGGAGTTGAGGGAGAGGGAGTCGGACAAGGAAGGGAAGAGGGGGGAGATGGATCGAGGAAGAGAAGCGGTAACTTCTCACCGACATGCATGCCATAATCTCCTCGTCAGTCGACATGCTTCGTCCACCTCCTGACAGATCGCATCGCTGCTCTTTCAAGTCACCCCTCTGGCTTCCGCTAGGTCTTCCTCACTCTCTCTCTCTCTCTTCTCTCTCTCATCTCTCTCTTATCTCTCTCTGTCTCTCTCTTCTTCTTCTTCTTCTCTTTCTCTCTCTCCTCTCTTTCTCCCTCTCTCTCTCCTTCTCCTCTAAAGCCTCCATCAGTCGCTGTTTGTATCATTTGTACTTGGTTCGCTTTGCTGTGACATGCCTTGCTTGAGAAGCAGCAACAAAGATTGCGTCGGACCGGGCCAGATGGATGCGATTACGCGCGCGCTCTTCTCTGCGCCCTCTGCCCCTCTCGGCTTCATCACATTTTATTTCGCCCTCTTTTCTTTCTTTCTCTCTCCCTTTCCGTTTCTCTCTCACTTTTCCTCTCTCTTTCTCTCTCACTCTCTCTCTCTCGTTCTCACTCTCTTTCGTACTCTACGCAATTACATCAAGAAGCCAAATAAACATCAAGATTGTGTGCTTTAACGAATATCTCAAGATCTCTGCATAATGTGTTTTTGTCGTTCACTGGAAGAAAAAGAGCGCTTTCTTCATGATTGAAAGTGTTGATTTATACGCTTAAATTCTTTGTTTTTATAAATTATTTCTTCGTTTGGACCTCATAATGTTATCGTCTATCACGATTTATTTATCTAAAAGGCCACGGTGCACATGCCGCAAAAACACCGTGTCCCCCAAGCACACAGAAATTGTTTCCTTCCGTATTTGGCTGCTTAACAAGACCTCGTCAAGTGGAAAAGCGCACATCTTGCAAAGAGAGTTCGTCTAAAATACGGGCGGAGTTTGCAGGGAGAAGCGGAAGCAACAAGGGGCAGCATCCTTCTCTGTGAGAGATGCAGAGAGAGGACGACGACGACGAGGGTGGAGTGGTGCGGGCAGGGATGATCTGGCTGGAGGGCCGGCTGCCTCATCTCGTGCCATGTCTCCTCGTCTGCTCGCTCCTCTTCGCATCAGTCGCTGCGTACTCTGCGCCGTGCCCTGCTGGATGCACTTGCACGGGTATTTTCATTTTGAGATTCTTTTCATTTCTTGCATAATTAGTAGTACGCATGGGTGATGACAGATACATAGATATACATATGTATGTATGCAACATGATTATTCGCTTGTTTTCTATCCATTTCGCAGCTTCCCGGAAACGGCACCTAGTGGTTTTTCAATTTTCGCAGACCAAAATAATATTCGCAGAGCACACCAGCTCAATCTCCTTCCATGACTCTCTCTAATCTCTTCTGTCAGTGGCTGAGCTGAGCTGCGCTTACATGGATGACGGGAGGTGGATGCAGGCGCAAGAGTTCCTCTCCGCGCCTTCCACCGGAGTCTCCATTCTTAATGTCACCATTCGTGGCGGCTCCATTCCGACTCTCCGCTTCCTGCCATACGTCCACAATCTCAAGTCTCAAGGCTTTTTTCTCTTCACATTCTTGGAATAAATGAGATGTGGTGACAGATTTTTGAAGTCTCATACATCCTCTAGCTCTACCACTATCTCTTGTCATTTCTCTCTAACTCTCACTCTCTTGCTCTTCCTTTCCATCTCTCTCTTCCTCTCTTCCTCTCTCTTGTCTGAGTGTCTGTTCTTCTTGCAAGTCAAAAGCATGCCTGTCCACCTAATATGTTTGGAACCAAAAGCATATATGTATATCCCTTGGGACCAATTTTCTTCGAGAGTGCTCCACTTCTCTGATGTGCGGCTTCGCAGACTCGATTTCCCGCTGAACTACAAGTACCGGGCAATGCGTTCACTTGAAATTCTCTCTTCAGGCATTGAGGTATGGAGTGTGTGTGCTAACCATAAGGTGACAGTAGACATGGCACACTTTATATTCTCTTCGATATTCTGCACTAGTTCATCCAGTTGTCAAAATATGTATACGAAAATGGAAAAGTAAATGGAAACGCAAAGTTTTTTTAACGCAGGAACTGGATGACACCGCGTTCATGGCCTTTCCCAAGCTGGAGCATCTCTCGCTCCGCAACAACAGTATTTCGCATCTGAAGCACGAGTACCTTCGCGTCGTTAACCTCCGCACCCTCGATCTCTCCAACAATCGTCTCGAGGTTCGTAGGAATTTTTTTAATCCAAACTCCTACTACTATAATTCATGTCTCGTATGTAACAGTTAACATCTTTTGCCAAAAGCAAAAGAAAGTGGTTATAAAGAAATGTTTAGCGTTAACTTTAATCCAATACCTTTCGAAGCTGTCCATCCATTGCATCGAAGCAAATCACACGAATGTGCTCTGCAAAGTTTGGTCCCTGGGGAAGATGAGTCGTAGTGGAAAATCATCCGAGTGGGCTAGCGGAATCACAGATTGCTCAATATTTTTGACGAAGTTGCTGTGGATTCGTTTCCAAAACGCAATTATGAGGTCATCCAGCAGTATGCAATGGGCACATGAAAGTAGAAATGCGTAATACGGAACAGTAGTTCCAATGATATGAAACATTGTATAAATGACACTGATTTTCTAGATAACGGCAGATTAAAATACGAATTCGATGAACTATAGAAATTGATCGGTTCAGTCAACGCCGAACCTGTAACGTCAATCATTTATTTATTTCTCAGAGATTTTAGAATTTAGAAGCGCGATAAACATGATGACAGTTATGAATAATGTTTCATACTATTTCAGACAGTTTCTGGAGCCTTTCGCCGTCTTACGTCACTGGAGTCTTTAGACCTGAGCGGAAATCAGCTCAAGATGGCGAAAAGCAGTGACTTCCAGTTTCAACAACAACTCCGCACGCTTAATCTCTCCCACAATTCTATTACACACTTTAATTTCGACTTGTTCGGAAAGAATGTCAGGGTAGGTGTTTTTTTTATTTAAACAAGAACTCATATAAAATAAATATAATTACATATGATTCAACAGATTCATTTAAGATCGAGGAGATCGACCTCTCCTATAACAATCTAACAGAATCTCCTGGAGCAGATCTGAAACAGTTTGTCAATCTTCTCATTCTTAATGTCAGCGGCAATCCGATCGCAACGATTCCCGCGTGGAACTTTGAATTCGATCGACTGCAGGCTAGTCTTCTCGAAATATCATCCTTAAAGGAAGCTAAAATACAATTTTGAATTCGCGTTTTTTTTTTTGCCTGACACAAGGGCAATGAAAGTACAATGGTCAGAAAGTACAATGATCAGGAAAATTGTAATCGGTTACTGTTGAGTTTTGTGCTTCTTTAAGATGTTATCATTACCTTAAAATAACTCATTTTGTCAGGTGATGGTTGCCAATCGAATGCCATCGCTGAAAGTGATCGAGAGTGGAGCTTTCTCAAAGTCGAGAGATCTCCGCCAACTCGACTTGTCACACAACTACGCTCTCGCTTACATATCTGGCACGGCTTTTGAGAACTGCTCAGCCATCCACTTGTGCGTTCTTTTCTCCACTTTAATATATTTTTATTTGAGAAATGCAGTATGCTAATTTAGAATTGATCTGACCAACTCGACTCTGAAGATACTCTATGCGAACAATCTTAAGGATGTGGCTCAGGTAATATTTAGTTGTTTTTTTATAAAGCTGTTAATTCTTGTTATTAATAATTCTAACAGGCTAACATTATTCTCTGCCCAAATTGCAAACGTGGAGTTTCTTTTAATCGTAACTAATGAAAGAGGTTTCCCCTATCTGTTTCTTTCGTTTACCGACTATTTTGGTCACTGTTTTTTATTGATGTGGACAAATAGATTTTTTTTTAATAAGGAGATATGATTTTAAAAAAAACCTATAGTTTCCTTTGTGAAAGGTGCGCTTGGCCGGCGGCGCCTTCAACTGCGAGTGCATGGCACGCGAGGTCGAGCACATCTCAGCCACCACCGTTGACGACTGGTCAGAGGTCGCTTGCGTCAACCACCACAACGAGTCCATCAGGTTCTCAAGCCATTTTCTTTGAAACTGTAAGTTAAACTTTCCCTAACATTCACGTTCATCGCAAGCACAGGTCCCGTGGTGTAGCGGTTAGCACTCAGGACTCTGAATCCTGCGACGGGAGTTCAAATCTCCCCGGGACCTTCACTTTTGCATCATTTTGTGCTACATTTAGGTTGTCGTCTGCTCGCGTTGGCGATTGTCCACCTGCTCCGATTCTGGCGGAGGGTGACGTAGTGTCTGGTGTTCTCGGCACGACAGAGTACATCTACTGCGCCGCGCGTAGCGAAGGCGACTATGTGTTCTGGACCCTACCGAATGGAACTGTCCTCCCTGGACTTGAACCACTTGTCAGTGCCAACTGCTTTTTTTCCGAATCTATTTGGTTTATAGGGAACCTTAATTAGATATTCTAAATTAATTCAGACGACATCGTCGACGTCGAAGATGGACTACTTTGCGAACACTCTTCTGGACGGCGGACACTACATTCCGGATCGTCCGCGCATCTACGCGTCTCGCGAGTGGCTGCGTCTGGATGTAGTGACGCCGTGGGATGCCGGCGACTACCTCTGCACCGTGCAGAGAGCTGCCGACTCGTCGTCGCGTGTTCCTAAGAATGCCACCGCACGCATTCGATTCAACGTCGTCGACGTCCCGATCGACCTGCAGTTTATATCGGTTTCAGCATCTTTTTTCATTGTCTTTCGAAACCAAATTTGAATTGTTTCTTCTTTTTTTATACTTTTTTTCTTGGATAATTTCTAATTCACAAAATAATTTTTATGTTTATGCGCAGAGCGGCGCACATCACATCTCTCTCGCGTGGAACGACTCTCTCCACGTGCAAGCCTACGACCGAGTCGTGCAGCGCATTCTCGTGATCGACAGACATGGCAACAAGATGCCCATCCTCCATTCACTCCACAATCCATGGAACACCTATAATGTTATGAGGCTTCAGGCAGAAAGGGTTAGCATTCCTTTGCCACTTCTGAAGTCTGAGGACACATGGCGAGATGGCCGAGCGGTCCAAGGCGCTGGTTTAAGGCACCAGTCTCTTCGGAGGCGTGGGTTCGAATCCCACTCTCGTCAGAACGTTTTGCAACATTTTGCAACTAAAGAAAACACTGTTCTAATTCCTGTAAGCAAATTTTTTTTTCTGCAGAATTTCACCATCTGCCTGGAGTATGCTCTGGCAGAAGAGCCCGAGCACGCGCTTCTGTCAACGTGCGTGCAAGCGTGGACGCAAGCCGTCGTGCCACTCTGGGGCTCCATCCCATCCGAGGTGCTGCTCACTCTTCTCGCAATCTTCTCCCTCACTGTGGCCGGAGTCATTGGCCGTCACATCTGGTATCGTGTCCACGTGTGGCAGCAGGCCAAGTACAGGTGCATAAATACATATTATATATATATATATAATATAAATATAAATTACAACATAAATATACATAAACCAGTATATTTGAAGTGAACGCTCGAGTATATTCATCATCACTTTTTTTTCTCAGATCTCGTCTGAACCAATCAATCAGTGGCCAGAGCATCGTGTCGCACTCTTCGAGCAACTCGAATGCAGTGACATACGAGAATCAACAGGTTAGAAAGAAGCATTCTTCTTTTTTCTAGCCTGAAATCGGGCGCACGTGGCTAGGCAAGAATAGCACGCGTTTATCAGTCCGCTACCAAAATGTGCGTAGGCGGCAGCTGACCGTCTGAGTCCTTTCTCGACTGGTCATTCATCTGGTGACGTCATTCATGATTAGGGGAGTAGATAGATGACTGTGTTGGTCTTCGGGAAGTCAATTCTCAATTCTCAATTCTCCAATTTTGTCGCCACCTGAGTCAACAGAAACGCGCGTTTGCGTGCGTCATTCCAACTCCTTTACTCGAAACCCCACGCAAGAAAAACAGAACGGTGATGGAAGCCCAGCGAAATTGTTTGCTAATCGAAAAATATTTTAAAGAATCATTGTGAATCGGCTTCTTTAGATTGCGCTTTGTCGCGTGCCTTCCGCCGTTGACTCGCGCTCCTTCGATCCGTCCACCACACGTCTGCTCAATTCTGATGTTCCTGTCTGAGACCGCGTGAGAGAAAGAGAAAGAGAGAGAAAGAGACAGAGTGAGAGAGAAAGAGACAGAGAGATTGCGAGAGAGAGAGTGAGAGAGAGAGAGACAGAGAAAGAGACAGAGTGAGAGCGAGAGGGAGATAACGCATTCGTTCTCAACAAAGACTTATTTCTATCCTCACTTCCTTTCTCTTCCATGATTGTCTTCATTACTCAACTGTTATTCTCCTTTCTGTATTGACAAATTTGCCCATCATCCAATTTTGTTTCTTCAATGCGGCGTTCTCTGCGCCCATGATGTCAGAGATTTGAGATGTTTTGAAAAATGACATCAGACATTTGACATTTTTTTTAAGAAAGGAAGAATTCAAAAAAACATCCTGTCTCACTCAATAATAATGTCATGTAAATATTGGAGTTGACTGATAGAATAGTTATGAGTAAGGATCAGTATGCTTCTTCAAAATCCACTAAGATAATTATACTTATCCTACCTTATTCAGTTATTCACTACGTATCATGGTTCTGCTCATTTTCCGGGTAATATCTCATTATGGCTTCACCTCCAGCCATTATAGATCCTTCATTTTATATGTAGATGCTGGCTGCAAATGTTTTGAAGAACGTGTAAGGATGACTCTTTTTAAGACGAGGAGAAAATTTTTTCTCAAATAACTTCTTTTTTGGTTCATTATTCATTTTCTAAAACTGTTATTCAGTATGACTGATTGATCTGTTGAGTGCAATTTGTTCACTTCTCCTTACCTCGTTCTTTGTCATTCTGTTGTCGTCTAAATACATACATACTTGTGTTTCTCTCCGCGATCATCGGTACTCTCATTGCCATTCGCCGCAACAACATCGTGTACATTGTCATGGACCGTGCTCATGATTCCTAATGATTTTCTTTTTTTAAATGTCTGTAACAAAATATTTACAGTATGAAACGGCGGCATAAAAAGGTGAATCCACTAGAAAAAACATCCTCGCTAAGATTCTCAGTTGAATTTTTTACTATTGTAATGGCATATCTACAACATTTTTTCACGATGAGTGGATGCAAAACTCTGCGAGGGAATCAAATGTGCTGATGAAGAAAACGGAAAACAACAACTGGAGTTAGGCGATTGTGAAAGGGCGAGAAAGGAATGAGGCACGATGTTGCTGACAATTAGAGCGCAGACGTCACTCTTGATGTACTCGAGATGACGTACATTTAATCATTTCTCCTACGCACCTCGGCAGGTGTCGGTCGGTTCGTTCGTGGTGTGTCTTCGTTGCATCTGCTTGCCTATAAATGCGTATGTTCTGTCTGCCGGTGTGGTGCCTTCATTCTTGTTATTCTTTCTCTCAACGAGGCCTCCTTCTCCTCTCATCGATTCGTATGTGCCGACCGATGGAAAAAGGCAGCGGCGGCGAATATATTTTTCGATTCCTTGTTCTCGCCCAGTCTCCTGCCGATTCGCTGCTTTTGATTATTCTTCTGCTTGCACACACAAATACACGCTGACCACTCACTCACTCACCATCAGTTCTCTCTATTTGGAATATGACGCGCTATTTTTGGATCGGCTCTCACTATACAATTGGGTGTGGGAAGAGACGATTGTAGATAAGAGGAGTGACAGAGAACGCGAGAGAGAGAGCAGAAAAGCAGAAGAGCTGGACCCACTCCAACTTTACGACCTTGGCGTTTCACACCTCCAGGATTTTATGATACTTACCATTAGATAAGAATCGAGTGACCACATGTGGACGATGGCCATTCTCATTTTCGCTCGAAGAATATATTTATGTTCTCGTTCTCTTGTTCATGTAGACCGTTTTGTTGTTCTCTTCTCGAATTGTCGGCACCAAGAAAGTGATACGACAATATTATCGCTCTTTTTGGCTTTCTCTACGTCATTGAATATTGCAGAATACGAACTATCATCGCAGTATTTCAGTATAGTATGCGCTGCTATTCGCTATATACATACATATTTCTCTCTAAAAGAATGAGCTTGAGCTGATTGTAAGAGAATGATCTCGAATCGTCCGCTTTCCCTCCGCCGCCACTCGAACCCGGCCACTCGTCTCCGTCGCATCTCCTCCATCAATGCTGTCAACGACATCCGTGCAAGGAGCGCATCTTCTTCTTCTTCTCTCGCAACCACCAAAGTCAGAGAGGCGAATCAGTTTGACAGTTTCTTTACTCTTGTCCGAAAACACAAATTATAACAAGCATATCAAATTGCCACAAAGACATGATTTTTCTTCTTCGTAATTTGTAGACGTAGTAATCGCATGTGAACAAACATATTCTATGATCATAGGGCATATCTACACGATATGTGTATTTGTATGCAAATAAGCATATCATTTATATATGTATGTACGTAGATGCACATACATACATCATATAGGCATTTCCTTTATGATATGTTCATACTTGTTTTGAAGGCCGGACTCGCGTATCTGGCGTCTCTATTTGGCCTGGTGGCTTATCAACTTCTCGTCTCCCGCACAAGGACTTAAGAGACAAATTCTATTCTTTTCTGTAGATTTCCCTGCCTGTAGTTTTTTATCAGATTAAATATAAAATGTCCTTCTAGCAATCCTTCAGTAGTCGTCAGTTCATTGATGGGGAATCTCATAATCTGTCATTATCAGCCAGCGCTTTCATTCACTACTGATCATTGATGTACATACCGTATCAATAATTTTTCGTGTTCAATATATATTTACATATATTGATTACAATAAAGAAAGGAATTTGATTTCCCCATGGAGCTGGTTTTATCTTAAAGGAACTATACATGAAGTTTAGAAGCCGCTTGTGGAGAATTAACGTTTGAATTCCCGCAAGATATTGCAAAAAGTTTTGGCGGTATGCTAGCACAGTATCCATCACAAAAAACTAAACGTTGTGAGTGTTTTCCTCTCTGCCTCTCTTCCCTTCCCTCGAATCTCAATCATGGCTTGCTGCATTGCACCTAGTTATCACCTTCTTTCTGATAGAATGAGGGTGTGCATGAGGAGTAAATAGGCAAGGGGTGATGACGTCACTCTCTAAATTCTACAGTACGGCGTGGGGAAAATGTGGGTTTTCTCCTCAGGGGCCCTTCAGGACGCATTCTTACTTTTCGTTTCGATGTTTCTAGCTGGACCGGATAGTATTACCAAAAAGACAGCAACATTGTAATCTCCACGGACAGCTCCTTTAATTCGCATAGGTGCAACAAATTGTGTTGGAAGATTTACAACAAAAAAAGATGTTGTATGAGTTCAGCAGCAGGCTTTTGCAATTGACGTACACAAACGCCATGCTTGCAGAACAAACAATGGAAGAGCTCTCAGAAGAGCCTGTTCTGTATGCTTTTATGTTTAGTTTCACCACATTAAAAAAAGTCACTAAGTGAACTGTGCCTGTTGTTTCTTGTCCTAGGACATCTCCAAGACAAATCGCATTTCTCTCTGCATTTCTCTTTCAAAAGAGGGTTTTATATTAAAATAACAAGAGGATGACAAAAACAGGGTAAAAACAAAACGTTCGAACGTATCCATGCCCAAGATATTCGTGTTCGACAGGCGACAAGAATGGAAGAATGCCTGCAATATCAAAATGCATCTCACCCAGGGATGTCCAAGGCGGGCCGAGCCCGGCCGGGCCCGGGCCCGGCCCGGCCCTACCCGCATGCCCCATGGGCCCGGCCCGGCCCGGCCCGTAGGGTATGCGGGCCGGGCCGGGCCGGGTCCGGGCCTGGTTTTGGACATCCCTGATCTCACCCCTGCCATTTCATAGCCTGGCCAGACTAGACATCCATTTCATCTTTCGTTCCCGTTTCCATCCCTTATCGTCGACATCCAGCCGAAAGACTGAGAAAAGAAATGCATAGGATTCGTGGATGAGCTTTCTCTCTCTGTCTTCGCTCTCTCTCTCTTTCTCTCTCTCTGTCTCTCTCTATGTCTCTCTATATCAATAGCTCTCTGTTCCATTCATCATCTTCTCTACCTCTTGTTTCCTTCCGACTGCCATCTGCTTCTCTCCACTTTGCTCAATCCTGACGGGGTTCTTGACAGCCGGGAGCAAGTCAGCTGTTCATGGCCCTTTCGCAGGTGGTTGCTTTCCCGAACCTCTCTCTCTCTCTCTCTCTCTCTCTCTCTCTATCTTTCGATCTCTATCTCTCTCGTTCACTTTTGACTACTGTCTCCCTTTTCTCTCACTGATCCAAATCCCAGCTTATCTCCATCCCTGTCATTTCATCTCACTTCTTTTTGTCTCATTTCCACCTAGTGCTTCGTCGACTGATCTAATCAGCCGCTATCCTTACTTTCTGAAGTCAATATGTGGAGTATCCATTCTCTTCTAATTAATCTTTCCTGTCTCCCGTTCCATTTGCCCCCAACACTCGTCACTTGTTTCTTTCTCTGTGTCACCATAACCCCTCTCTCTCTCACCATCACCCTCTTTCTATATGTCTTTCTCTCTGTCTCTCTGTCTGTCTGTCTGTCTCTCTCTCTCTCTCTCTCTTGATAGAACAAGTAACTTCAATTGATATCCATCCACCTTAGCCAGACCAACTGCCAGTTGTCAGATTACAGCCTGAGCCACTCAGTGCCTCTCCGAGCTGTTCGCGTGTTTACCAAGTTGGTGGCTCTGTTCTGGCTGAACGGACCTCTCGAAGAATGTCTCAGAGCGAACTTCTCGGAAGCACTTTCCGCCTAGTCTCTCATTCAACAAAAGCAAAATAAGTCTGCCTCACTGACAGCCGCCACCTTCCTTTCAGCATCATCAACAACCTTTTGACTTTAAGAGCATTTCCGCACGTACGCATAATATTGCTAACAATAAGTGTTCCGACTTTTTCGAGAGACAATAATAGACTACTTTCAATTATCGCTATATCAGACATTTTTTTCATTGTATGCTCCAGAGTCATTTGTAAAAATTATTAATAAAGAAAAGTTCACTTAGTATGCCAGTGCCAAAAAGAAAAAGAGAATTGCTCGTTTGGTTGTTCTCTGTGTTGCCAGCAACCACCTTTGGCCTTTTGCCGCGCGGCCCTCTTGATCATCCATTTCAATGACATCACAACCTCGTGTACGGACTTTGCGCTACCGCTCAGTGAAAAACCGTCTCTCTCTCTCTCTCTCGCTCTCTCTCTTTCTCTCTCTCTCTTCTTTCTCTTTTCTCTCTCGCTTTCTCTATCTCTTTCTCTCTCTCTTTCTCTCTCTTTCTCTATCTTTCTCGCTCTTTCTCTATCTTTGTCTATCTTTCTCTCTCTCTTTCTCTATCTTTCTCTCTTTCTCTATCTCTATCTTTCTCTCTCTTCCTATTCCATAATGGAGCGAGTTTCAAGTGTTATTTCGATGAAGAGAAGACTAGCAATACTCGAGCGTGAAGCGTTAATGATTTATCACCTTATCACTTTGAACTGACCGCCATCTTCCTTCCCTAATTCTTCTTCCTTTGTTTCCTGTTTTGCTTTCATGTGGTGGCCTATGCCTTATTAGAGAGTCTTACGAGAAACATTGAATGAGAGGAATCTGTAGTTGATTCTAACAAGCAGTGGGAGCAGTAGCGAATAGTACACTTTGAAGGAGAGCAAACAATGAGTGCACTCTCTCTGGCTGAGACAACGTGGAGAAGGCCTGCCTGCCTGCTCTGCATCCTTCTCTTCTCTCAGGTGGCGACGCCACAGAGGAGAGCTTCCCTGTCCACCCTACACCTTCTTTGTTGTTTCACTTTCTCATTCCAGCTTCCTCTCCCTTCCTTTCCTCTTGCCAACAATGGCATTCTGCGTCGTCTTCTTGGATGTTCTTCTCCTCTCATTCCTTCCTCCTGCCCACTCCTTGAGTGGACTCTCTCTCTCCCTTTCTCTCTCTCTCTCTCTCTCTCTCTCTCTCTCTCTTTCTCTCTCTCTCTCTCCTACTTCATTCCCAACCGATTCTATCAGTTGGGAATTGGGAGACGCACCTATACACTTACACGACAGCATCGGCCATGTGTGCTAGTGAGCTTGAGGAACAAGACATCAATGATCACTATGTCGTACTGTATACTCTGCATCTTTTTCTCTACTCCTCTCTTTAAATTAATCATGTCTTACCTTACTCTGTCATTCTTATCTGTTCAACACTTTTGTGTAGCTGTACACCTCTTTTCTCCCTGTATTTCTCTCTCGTTCTCTCTCCCTACTTCTATCTCTTTGTTCTCTCGCCAGCATGAGCAGATCTGATGTGATCACCTTGTTCGCGTAGTCGGTCCACTTTATTTTCTTCCTCTGCCACTCCTGGCGACTCTTCTAGAATCGACCATACGATCACGATCTATTCTCAATCACTTTCACTCACACCCTGTACTCTCTTCTCCTTCCACTCTCTCTCTCTCAGTTCTCTCCCTCTCGTCTCCATCTCACTCTCTTCCCCCATTTTCCCCATCTCCAACCTTCTCTTTTCCGGGCAGTCTTTCGCAACAGCTGACAAAGGAAGATGCGTTAAGCAGACTCCGTCGCCTTCTCCTTGTCCCTCCTCGATTCATTACCCTGGCCATTTCCTCTCTTCCAATCCTCTCTTCGCGCTTTTTATGCTTATGACGATTTGATCGCATAAGGATCATGAGGGAGATTGAGAGAAGCGGAGAGAGAGAGAGATAGAGACAACTTGATTAATGAAGTAGAAAAACGGAGCGCCGTTTCTTTGCCGGAGGCTGTTTGGCCGAATTACATTGCTCTTATGACCGCTCATCGTCAGCCATTTGGGTGATGCTTTACTGCATTCTGTGTGTTTTTTTCTTCTTTCTACCAAGCTCAGCCGTGTTAAAGAGATTTTTTTAATTTTACGAAATTCGTTTTCGCAATATTTCGTTGAATCTGTGCCTTACTCACTTTATCTCGTCACGCACTCTTCTAGTTCTCTCATTCTCTCTCCGGTTTCGTCGCTCTCCAAAGTGTCTGAGCCACTGGTTGGTTGCATGCAATGTTGATCTCTCGCCTCTGGTCTTCATTCCTTTGGTGCGGTCTCTGCAGTATACATGCACTATATAAGGAATTACTGACTGGGACAGTTAATCTGTCTACTTCAATTGGTGAATACATCAGAAAATCTATCAGCTGGTGAGTTAAAATTTCGCTTGTATTTGTCATGTTTTTTTTTTACTTCTTATTATTTTATTGCTTTAAACTGTTACTCACGTAGTCGCCATTTGAATTTATTAGAGAAAGAACTTGTAAAAATAAAACTTTGTATTGTCACGCCAACGACACTTAGAGCCATTTCGTAGACAAGCACGTGTGTAAAAGGTTCGAGTATTTGAGAGAAAAGGCAAGGAGCTAGAAAGTGAAAAGGAGAAATTTGAGAGTGCATGGAGCTCACTGAAGAGGAAGAAAGGAATAGAGAGAGTGAAAGAGAGAGAGAGAGAGAGAGAGAGAGAGAGAGAAAGAGCAAGAGTAATAGAGAAAGAAAAAGTGAGAGAGAAATTAGAGGAAAGGAAAGTAAAGTGATTGAATGCGCGAGTACAAAGAGCACTCCATTCATAATGGACTTGTTCATCGATCGAATTGAGAGACAGGCTGATTTCAGCCCGCTGACGAGCTAATTTGACTGTTTCTCTCTCTCTGTTTCTCTCTCTCTCCTTCACTGCCTGTATCTCTTTCACTGCTAGGAGCCACTCCATTGTCGTCTGGCTCCTCTTTGAATCTCCCTCTACCTCTTTGATATCTAACTGACTCATCTCTACGCGCCTCTCTCCTCTCTCTCCCTTCTGCCCCCCAACTGTCTAGCCAATGACGGTCGTGTCTAATGTAGCGTGCCTAAGCGAGACACTAATTCGTGTTTATCTAGCTAATTGAGATCTCCCTGACATATTTACATACGTATGTATGTACATTGCACCTTTTCAACCAACATGAACTTCCTTGTTCAAAGCCCATGTCTATTTAACAGATTTCTCCTTTACTTCCAATTTGCGTATTCGTCTATTGATGTTTGTCATTGCTCTTTCTCAAAATGTTAACTTCCTTATCAGACATTTCTTTTCGTTTAATTAGCTCAATAACGTTTTTCTTGTTGTTCATGAGGCTCGGTCACGTTTAATTTTTGTACAAATCGAGTCAATTCAATTCTTATTCACGGACATTCGTGTGTCCGCAAATAAGAATGTTTGTTGTAAGTTTGAATAATTAGCATTGGTTAGACTCTCTTTATCTCTCCAGTGCCGGCCGAGAGAAAGAGAGAGAGAGAGAGAGAGAGAGAGAAAGAGAGAGAGAAGAGGAGGATGTCACTGCTGCCGCTGACCGTCTACGACTATCTCCGTCGTGCGTACAGAGAGCGGCTCATTGGTGGCTACTACGGCGAGAATGAGACTTCGCTCGCGGAAAAGCTCATCTCGAACGCCTCCCTGGTTGATGTCATCAGGTATGTGGAAAAACATATCAGCATTTTTTTCTTTTTCATTTTCATATTTTTCTTCAGTTTTTTTCTATTAATCGAATACTTATTTTTAAAAAAGGTACTCATTCATTTTCTCTCTTTGCTCTCTTTCTCCATCTCTCTCTCTCTCTCTCTCTCTCGCTATTTCTCTCTCTCTCTATCTCACACAATTTAAGATGGCGCGGCGTCTCTCGCGCCTTCCGCTCGGCCGCCCGCCGCCGACTAGACTCATACACTCGCCTCCACGTCCGTGTCTTCGACGGCCTCGCCGGTCTGCACACCAACATTGATGCTGCAGAGAATGGTTGGGTATACATTTCGAGTCTATATTTAAAATTTGACGTTGCTACATCTTTGTGCGTCCTTTCGCACAGGAACGCATTTAATTATGCGAAACTGACATGGATATAAATAAGTAGGAGCTAAAGTATAAATAGATAGATCCCAGCGGTTGTTGGTCATTTCGAGTCTTCACTTAAAATTAAACGTTGCAACACCTTTGTGCATTCTTTCACACAGGAACGTCTTTAATTATGTGAAACTGGCATGGGGTATAAATAGGTAGGAGCTGACTTATATAAATAGATCCCTCTTGCTAGAATGTACCTGCCCTGCCATCTTTCTTTCACGGGTGCACTTCCTACGCTGTAACTCATCCTCCGAGTGTCAGATTTCGCCAGAGCATTCATGAGAAGAAGAAGACTCTCTTACAATTAGCGCGCCCTCCTTCGGAAACCTCAGAAAAGACTACCTTTCTTTCATCTTAGCAATTAAAGCCATTCTCTATTTTAAGTAATCCTTTTGTTAAAATGCTTCCTAAGATCCACAAAGATTTCTGCTCCTTCACTGCGGTAGCTAATTCACTGAAGTGAAGTGGTTCGCTTCTCCCGAGTGGGTCTGGATAGCAAACAGATATGAGGGGTGAAGAAGAACCGGGCGATGCATGCTTTCCCACGTGTCTTCTTCGTTCTTATCCTCGTCAAAGTTGTGGAAGATGCAGGAAGATGTGGGGACAGTTGCATTAGAAATAGACAATATCCTACTACTACTGTAAGTTGAAATGGCACATTTTGTAACTTTACAGAAGTTATTTATAAAAGAACTTCCGAAATGCATATGAATATGATATGTATGTTGAAGGTGTCCAATGGCCGTCGTCAGCCCACGTTCTCCTCTGCGAAATGGGAGCGGGCACAGTCGGCATCGCGGTCGACTCCAAATTGCACTGGAAAGATGCAAAGGTCACAGCATACATGACCGAGATGTCTTGCAGCTTTTGACATTTAATCTAGCGATCCGTCCAAAAATATTTTGACATGTGACATGGTTCAGATAGATTTTTATTTCGAATTCGGAAAAAAAAGTTAAATTTGTATACAAACGCATTACGCGACATCGTAGCCTGTGACATATGGAAATTATGCCAATTTTGCAGGTAATGATAGGTCTAATTGCAACCTTCCGCAAATGTGTCGAACACGTCTACATGGACAGCCCCATCGTGGACCTCCTTCTCAAGCATGTCAGTCCGAGAAATCCCTTCCATAAGTCACATCATACTCGTACGTGGCTACTTCAAAGTGCAAAGTATACCACTCTCCAAATATTATATTGATCAGCCGTCTCCTCCAGTTATCTCAGCACTTTCTGTCGCTGCCCTCGTGTTCTTCTCTTCTTATCACATTCCGACAAAGCCTCTCTCTCTCTCTCTTTATCTCTCTCTCTCTCTTTATTCTCTATCTTAGGCGGCACCTACCGTGAAAGCATAAAAGAAGAAGCCATAACAGAATATGCTTAGCTAGGCGTTATCACAGAGTGGCTGGCAGTAAAGAAAAAAGAAAAGCAACATCTGTAATGCATTATGCTAAAAATTCCCTGTATCACTCTGTTGCACTGCTACATATTTTGTGAACGAAACCTGATTGTGAAAACAAAAGTGCACCCCCGGTCTCTACGGGGATTTGTAACCTCAGTCCCTCAGTTCTACTTCATCACTTTCTTTGATGATTACAAAAAAGAACATACAAAAGAAACACTTCAACCAGAAAAAGAAGAAAAGACTTCCCTTTGTCTGTTTCCGGTGGATGACCTGATTGTGAGAGGAGGATTTGCTTGCACAGCTAAATACAACTTCATTGTCATAATATGCGCGCCAATTGTTACCTAAGACTTTAATGAAAGAAAGAAAGCGAAGCGGAATTCTAACTTTATCCTATTGCACATGCAGCAATCTAAGGCGAATGCAAGATATGAATTATATACATACATTGTGAAGCATAAACAGTTTTACGAGGTGTCTGATGCACAGGGGTACATGACGTGCATGAAGAGAATACAAAAGAGGATGATAGACTAGATATATTAACTTGTTCTGCTTCAGATGAACACGACGAAGGTGAACGCGCTTCTGCACGCGCTGTCCCAGCAGCGCCGTCCCTCCTTCTACCAGCATCTCCTGCTGAACTCCTCCTCGTCCTCCTTCTCCTCTTCCACCGCCGCCTTGCTCTCTCCTCCACCCGTCCGAACCCCTCTCGGTCCCTTCTTCCCGTCTCTCAAGCACTTCACTGTCACATGCAATGTAAGATTCTTTTCAAAACCGTATACATCTTCTTGCCTAACAATAAAAGTACGTGAGAATAGGATTGTTTATTATAATTTTTTTTCTATACAAATTAATTTATACAAACATCACCGCACATGTAGAAAGTGAACTATAAACAAAACTTTGTTTGTACTTTAGTTTTCTCTTTCAGAAGACTCAATTGTCTCATTTGTCTCGCATCATTGGCTACTGTGTGGAGGTGGACAATGTCTTCCGCAAGGAGCAAGTCGACCTCGTCTGCCTTCAGGTAGTTTACCACGCATATTCCCTTTACCGACACAATGAGTAACCAACTTGGAAACCCCTTTCAATCACTAATCAAATGAAGGAATTGACATTTCTCAGCATTCACCAATAGGGGCTTTTGTTGTGAGATTAAGCAGATTTGATGATAGAGCATATCAGCTGAACCAGCCGTGTCTACAATATAACAACTTTCTGAGGAAAACGACCTTTCGGCACGCAGCGTTCCTTGTCAAGGCTAATGCGATCTCTTCGTTCATTCTTCTTACCATTCATTAGCTTATTCGTTCTTACAAGCTTACAATTGCTCGAGCGATGCATCACCCTCAATCCTCTTGTAAACAACACAGTTCCTAATGCCCTTCTTCTTAGTGTCAATTATCAAGATATGTATGTATTAGAAAGCAAAGAGTGTCTTAATGGCTAATACGCCTTAGAACATAATATTGTAGATTTAAGAAAGCCTTACAAGAGTATGAGTTCCTCGTGGGTCTTGCGCTGCTTTGACAGAGGAAATCATTTAGCCAGTCAGTCAGTCTTTTATTCGTCTGGCTCGCATTGAGAGAGAGGAATCAGAAGAGAGCGGATTGCCCTAATTAAATGAGAGCCACAAAACTACGCACGAGGTATCAGGAAGCAGGAAGAGACTCGTCTGAAGGGTGTTTGGCAGACACGTATAAATAGGATGTGACGAGCCACTGGAGCAGCCGACTACCAGTCTGAACTGTCGGGTAGAGTGGCCGTTTGCATGCAAAAGGCACTCTCAAAATTGCTATGGAATTTAGCTGAAATAAGTAATGGTAAGCATGAGGTCTGATCCTATTTCACTGGAAGATGACCCTACTTCGCCGCTAACTTGCAAAAGTTACTCTCAAAGCAGCTATGGAATTTAGCAGAAATCAGTTATGGCATGCATGAGGTCTGATCCCCTCTCACTGGAAGGAGACCCCACTTCCTCTTACGTTGCGCGTGTTGTCCGCAAGAGCATCAGAACAGAAAAAGGAATTAGTGATTACGTTGCGGCGCGTAAAAAGATAGTAAGGAGGAGAGGGGGATAAATGGCGGGCTGAGAGAAGAAGAGCAAGAGGGAGCGAGAGAGGGTGGAAGATAAGAGTGCAAAGAGGAAGAGAGAGAGAGAGAGAGAGAGAGAGAGAGAGCGAACTTTTCTTCCTCTTAAAATGTCGCCGCTGGCAGAGAGCTGGACGACCTTCACAGCGGGCGGATTAGCGAGTGGAGAAAGATGCATATGATACAGCGCTCCCTCTGCAGAATTGCATCTCCGAAGGCAGTCGCGTGCCTTGTGTTTGTGACAAACAAAGTACACATAAACTGTGGCTGCTTCCCCATTTGGATGACCACGAGGCATAACCGAGGAAAAAAGACGATGCAACATCAAGAGATTATGGCAGATAATGACAATCAGTGGAGGGTACGGTACTCATCTCCGGTCATATGTTGCAGGTTATTCTGGGCGAGAGTTGGTGCCGTTCGAAGCAGCGACTCTTCCGGCACGTGGGCACTTTCAAGCAGTGGCTGGATGCTTCCTCTCTCGGCGTCAAGTATGTCCAGCAGTTCCATGGCGAAGGCAGTGGAAAGCGCAAGCGCCACTAAGGAGACTCTCCATCTCAGATCCCCTATGCAGGATTAGCATCGTTTGTTTATGTTCTTTGATGGTTAGGCTAGTCTAGAACCGTTTCATTTATATCACATTTGTTGACATCTCACCCAGATTTAGTCCTTCAGTGAAGGGTGAATCGAGTAGTGTTAAGAAGAGTGCTCACGACGGAGCCTCTTCTTGTTGTACCATGTATGTAGAAATAGTTGCAAAGTTGTGGATAGGGAGAGAAGGCCTCTCCTCCCATTTGTAACTCTCTCTGTTGTTTTCTTCTTCTGATCCATGTCACGGAGTGAGATCGCCTAGTTGTGTTCATCTCCATCTGTTAAGTGCCCGCGTGGTTCCCACTGCTCCAGTTTGTCTACGTGTGCCTCCTCCCCTCTGCCGGTACAGCCAACGTTGTCTTACGAGATTTGTCCATAGCAGGTAGCACAAGAATTTCAAAATTGCAGCTCAACAGTTCTTCTTGCTCATTTATATGATGAATTAAGAGCCAACACTCGTCTATTATTTTTGGACACACTGTCTTAAACATGCAATTTCATGTTTTTTTTTGTGAAGTCCAATTTTATTTTGTGGCAAGTAGCATGCTTACATATTGTCTCGTAGCAAGCGGAACATATCTAGCAGGAATGAGCGGCTATGCATAGATTATAGCCTCGGCTTGCTTGTTCTTTCTTTATTATGGGTAAAGCCCAATAAAATACAAACATAAAACCGCTCGATGAAAATGACCGTTGACATTGTGGCACCAGGCATGTTTATCCGTTTTTGTGATAAATATGCTATACAATGTTATATATCTTAGCAGGGGGAACTGAACATGGCTAAGCACTCACAAGGGTGAGAGAAAGGTGAATCTCAGTTTTCTCTCACAAGGCTGAGAGAAAGGTGAATCTTAGTTTTCTGAAGTATGAATGGGCTAAGATAAGAAGCTAGGGTAACATTGGGAACAATGGGAAGACTATTTCTTGCCGTAAAACCATGAACTATAAAGACTGAAAGTATAGGAATGAAACATTTCTATGTGACAATGAGGAGACTGGAAGATGAAGTGTAGAATGCAATTGTAGTCACTAACATAATCTGGCAGCACAGAATACGGTGCGTATTTACCCTAGTAACTAGAGGAAAGAGCGATTGGTATAGACACGGGATACTTACAGGTAATGTGAATGCCACATCAATAGCAGCAAGTTCGTTGCAGAATACTTCGCTCGTTGGATACGGTAGGAAGACCTAAAATTAGCAAGAGAACTGCGGAAAGGGATCGCTGAGTTTAGAAGAAGACAGCATCCTTGGAGAAGGCAGCGCATAGCCGCTTGCTCTCGGGCTCGAAATGTGCGAAGAGTCGTTGAGAGTGGAGACGAGAAGACTCGGCAGGCACACTCACTCTCCAGTACAACGTGTAGCTCTTCCTGCAACCAACTCTTGCACTTCAACACTAATCTCTTTTCTCTCATTTCTCATGTAAGCCATCGAGCGAATCAGGAATCTAACAATGATATTTGATATCTTTTGGCATTAACGAATGATATTCTTAAGAAAAAAAGAATATCAATAAAATGACCAACAAATGAAATGGCTAATATCAGCTGGACCCCTTGAAGGGTTAACGTATTTCACAATGGAAAGAAAGGCTTTCTCTCTTCTGCCAATTGCTTAGACATCGTAAGCTTCTGCTACGTAACAGCTACAATCACCCTATTTACGTGCCCCCTTTTCGTAGCAGAGTAGAATTGTGAATGAGCAGTGAATAAACAGCGGGTATTGAGGAGAACGGGAAAACGAATTGAGAAAGGTCATCTAAGAAGAAACTAAGGAACTGGCGACGGAACAAGCAGGAAAATGGTTAATTGTAGCAACGCATGCAGTAGACTAAAAGAAGAAAGAAGGAGAGAAGCAAGCAGCAGACACGAGACCTGGACGGAAGTTGATTCCGGGTGAGTAGGCCGTGTTGTCTCTGGAAGTCGCCCGCGATCACCTCGCCCAAGATGTGTTGGTATGCACCGGGCAGGCGAACACCACGACGGAACATGGAGGGAGCCACTCCCTCCAACGCCTCATCTTCCAGGCGGCTGCTGCAATCAGACTCTCTCTCTCTCTCTCTCTCTCTCTCTCTCTCTCTCTTTCTCACTCTCTCTATCTGTGCGATGCAAAACATCCTATCATTGGTTACCTCGCACTCCCTCCTCATCCACAGACTGATAATTCAGAATGATTTTATGCCCTTCTGTATCCCTTGGCCGTTAGTCTACATTGCATTCTCTGTTCCGTTCCCAGTCTGCAGTGCAAATTTGGCAGAGAGGAGAGAGAGAGAGAGAAAGAGAGAGAGAGAGAGAGAGAGAGAGAGAGAGATGGAGAGAGAGAGAGAGAGAGAGAGAGAGAGAGATGGAGAGAGAGCTAATAACAGCTGCACGTCCGTTGACACTTGATCCAGTCTCGGATTAGAAGTGGTATTAGGGAGGAGAAATAATGAGAATTGCCCTGAATCCCTTTGCCCGTCACACATACTCGAAATTCCCCACGCATCTTGCAACAAAGCGATTGATAACTATAAAAAGGGAGCAGAAATGCAAGCTGCTAATTCGAGGGTGAGTCAAGAAGAAGAAGAATAAGAGACCGGAAAGGAGGATTCAGTATACTACGCATGCAAATTGGCAACGCCTAACCATAAGCTTAAGAGGATTTCTTACATCTTTATTTGGATTTACTGCCAGCGAGCAGTAAAACCCAATAAAGCAGTAAGAAATCCTCTTAAGCTTAGGTAGTCTGCCTGGTGCGGTCAGCAATACTACTACCAATATTATTCAAACCTGTTCTGTTTTGACTCTGCGATTAGCTGCTTTATCAAGGCGAAGATGACCTGCTCCTCAGCTTCGCGCTGCAGAAACTGCAATAAAAGAGCTATTCAGACATGTACAAGGATTCACTTTCATGTTAGACACTTCACACTAAAATGAAGTCCCGTTTTAGCTATGATATCTGATATGAACTCATAGTATAATTAGGAATGTCTCCTTGGATAAACATATACTTAGCGTAAACTAGGAAGCGCTGATTAGACTTCTATTCAAAAATATCCAGGCTTGCGAGATGACATGGGTGATGTAGGTGGATTGTAGTCGATTGAATTCACCCAAACTAGATATACATATACAGTCGCGCTCATAAAAACTGGGAATTCATGTTTTTTTTTTGGATTATGGATAGATGAAATTTTCAGTGTAGCTTCACAATCCTACCAGACATTAATTAACAGTTTATTGGTTCCATTGATCTACTAATGTTCAGGAAAAAATCAATAACTTAGAATCACCTGCATTGCACATTTAGGCGCTTCGGACAAAATAATTTGTTTCTTTGATCCCGGGGAGTTTTTATTGGAATGTTATTTTAGTCGCTTTTTTTAACATCCTAGCGAAATCATTTTAGTCTAATTGTGATTTTATACCATGCTGTTACATGCTTATTGCCTTCAGTTCGAGATTCACTCCATCGGCCTTGGATGCATACGGTTCAGCAGGACAAAATCGATCATTTACTGCTATGGCTATAGTTATAATGATTTTAATATGTTTGCAGAGAATCATTGATCCAATTCAGATGGCTAGTTGAGCTGTGAAAATTACGTGCTAATTAGTTCAGCCCTACATAAACACCGCGGTCAACTTTGGTCCTCAGCCCAGTTGTACTTAAAGTGATTGCTATACAGGGCGTGTGCTTCAAATACAGTTTTGCCGATCTCAAATCCTAGCTAAGAGGTTTTTACATGTTCGGCAGCCTTCTTTCATCCCTGGCTTCATGAAGCAACAAGTAACATAAGTACGATTGGAGACACCTATAAAGCGACAAAAATGCCATATTTGATATCTAGGCAAAACCGTATTTGAAACACACGCCCTGTGCAGCAATCACTTTAAGTACGTCTAGGCTGAGAACCAAAGTTGACCGCGGTGTTTATGTAGGGGTGAACTAATTAGCACGTAATTTTTATACCTCAATTAGCCATTTGAATTGGTTCAATGATTCTCTGCAAACATATTAAAATCATTATAACTATAGCCATAGTAGTAAATGATCGATTTTGTCCTGCTGAACCGTAGCCATCCAAGGCCGAGAGAGTAAATCTCGAACTGAAGGCAATAATCATGTAATAGCATGGTATAAGATTAAAATCTTCTCGCTGGGATGTTATAAAATGCGATGAAAATAAAATTCCAATAAAAACTGCCCGGAGACCAAAGAAATAAATTATTTTGTCCAACGCGCCAAAATGTGCAAGGCGGGTGATCCCTGAAAATTTCAGTTAAATAGTCCTTTCCTTAAACAAGTTATCTCCAAAAAACCTGAATTCCCAGTTTTTATGAGCGCGACTGTAGGTAGGTACATAGACATTTCTTTGATAGCTAGTATTACTGACAAACAAAGGTCACTAGACATTTCTCTGATATTAGTAATACTGGCAAGCAAAGTTCACTAAGAGCAAGTATGGTAATACATGTAAAACAAAGGCTACTTGCTGCCTCCAAAACGTTCGATGAAGATGGACATGGAAGTGAGCAACACGTTCGTAGTCGCGTAAGTGCTGTAGTGCCTAGAAGAAGAAAGAAACAATCTTTGTCTCCGTTTGGTTAATAGTTATGTACTATCTAACCACATAGTAAGCGCGACGTGCGGGATGGGGAGATTCGCGCGCCGCACGGGAGACATCCTCGGAGAGCTGACGGGCAGCACCCTCCTCACGAACTCGGTCATCTGCAGATGATAGTCATGGCGGAAAAGCCAGGTACGAACCCACCTCTTTTTGGACATTAACGAAGCACTATCCCATTCAGTTTTTGAAACAGTTTGTAGTAAAAACTCCGTTTTTACGTTACACTTCGTAATTTTTTCAGTATAAAAGACTAATACCCACCCTGTTTTGTAAGACCCTTGGGAGAGCCTTATTATCTGACATCCATCCGTTTTCCTCTCTTACCATCAATACATATTACAAGAGTAAGCATAACGCCGATGCAACAAACAAACAAAAAAGGAGCTATCTTTAAGGGCAAGAAGGAAGCCTATTGCTATGTTTATAAATATTATGCATGGCGACTACGGTAGGAGAGGGCAAAATCCAAGCTCATATGCCAGATTACGGTAGGTTCTGAGATGCTTAGCATGACAGCCATGTCATAAAGAAGAGAGCACACAGGGAGCAAAGAGGGCAATAATCTTGGCGTTCTTTATCTCTTCTTATTGGATGTTTGCTTCGAAAACACCAACATCTTAATTCTTTTCAGTTCTCTGTCTCTCTCGCATTCTTCACAGCATCTCCTATCTCTTCTGTAATCAGCACAACATTATGCCCTGAACGCGCAACCCGATCCTTTCCTCACAGATTCTTCAAAATCTTCACTGGCATGATTCGCATTGCATCCCTGACGGAGGGAAAAAAGGGAACACCAAATCCCCTCGGAACATGAAATCCGCAGATGCCGGAAGATATGTCAACATCAGGTGACAAATGGGAAATTTTGTGGACTGGGAAAATTCATCTAATCGGAGTCGCAGATCTTTTTTCGTGATAAAATTGAAAGTGTTAATCCAAATTCCACAGGCAAGAGCTCACTTTGAATGCAATTACGGTCGAAAGAGTGTTCCAGCAAATCAGCCGCTGTTGTTATTCTCCGCTCAATTTCTCTTATTGTCAGAAGGTATATCCGGTATCATTGCTATACAAAACGGTTATTCTGGATCTCATTGAGGATGTAAAACATAATTAATCTATCAACGCGATCCAAGGCGAAACTATGATTAGAATGATGTTTCTTAACAATCTATGTGCAGGGTTCTATTTTTCACGGGTCGTCTGATTATCGCCAACACCCCAAAGAAAGAATTAGTGTAAATTTCCTGAGCATAATGATAAGATTTGGTGAGAATTCCGGAGAAAGGATGCACGTCTGCATATATATAGGCAAATGGAGTGATAACCTTCGCTGATAAGTTGAAGAGTGGCAAAGAAGAAGAGAAGAGGAAGCAGCCACTCGGCAATCTCTGCTGTCGTCGCTTGTTCGAACATCGCCAGAATCTGAAATATTTCCATTCAAACACTGGACTATTGGTAAGTACTGTAGAAGAATTCACGACAGTATTATTAGAGATACTCCAAAAAGGTGCCACTTTACATATGTGTGCATATTTGAATTTGGCCTTATATAATTGTAGAAGTGCACTTCAGTCTTGATGCGCACTTCAAGGAACCCCCTTTGTCAGGTGGTCTTGACTTCAAAGATTGGAACAGCAAAGACCATGAAAGAAGAAGATATGAATGGGCCCAGAACATGACAAAAATGAAATCTTATAAGCAAATTTTAAGGCGCAGCAAATCACAAAAGATGAATACCGCAACCCTTTTTCCTCAACCCATTTATATGAATAAATGGTGCAAATTGAACGACATTCTTAAATTCAGAACCGTTTCCAAGCATAGAAAAAGATAAATTTCCTTGGGAAAATGATCAAAGATCGAAAAATAGGCAATAGGGAATTGGAGGAAAACGCTGCCTGAAAGGCATCTTGGATCTCAAAGTTTAGAGTAGATCAAGGTAGAGATGAGTAGAGGAGACGGAATGCGCCACACTGACCCCTTCAGCTACGGTGGCTTCATTGAAGTGTCTCTCCTGGTGGATGGCAGCAAGTGGCTGCGCCTCCTGCCAGCACCGCTCCCATGCGTTTTCCGGGATACGCATGCGCTCAGATAGCTCTCCTGCAAATGTTTTTTTTTCTTTCTCTAAGACGTGTACTACTTTTTGCCAGTATTCGCTCAACATTCCTCATACGTCGTAACCTTTAAGCGCCTCAAATCGTGTTTCTTGTCTCGCTATAAAAACGAAGACAAATGCTAGCGATTTAATGCTAGCGATTGAGAGAACCCATACTTTTGACTTAATTTCTGAAGGACACACAAGGGCGCAAATTAGAGAAACCTACGCAGAATATATTTTAAGGGGGGCGAAGAAGAAACAACACTATTTGTGGGCGTGAGTTTTCTTTCGTTTAAGATGCGAGCCCGAAATAGAAGCGTTAAGCGCGAACAGAGATGGGCTTATCTTTCATGTGCGGCATTTATTTTTTAGTCTTTAAACTTCATAACCCTGCGCACTCACTTCTGGTTAGGCTAGTCCTTTTTTGCGTTACTCTGAGGTACGAAAGAGGTTTTTTCAGCCAGAAAAAAAGAAACGTCCCCCACGGGCAATTTCTCAATTGTGCTCGCCCATCACCCGCCTCCATCTCTTAAAAGTCTATCCAAGTACGTGCATTGTTATTTTTAGAACGTTCCGGTTGCCACAGACCAACATTCCAAACGTCTCTCCGAACGACTCACCAACCGGAACTTCTCCGTATGTCTGAACAGACCGAGTCTAAGAGTTCCAACGTGTTCGCCCCGCCCGTCAGGACCTCCCTAGCCTATGAAAGCGGAGGAACGTCATTGAAGCATATACCAAGAACAAAAGAACAGAATTGAGCACTATTTACGCAGATAGGCCAAATAAAGTTACCAAGATCCCCTAAGGTGTCAAAACAGCGTGTGACGAAAAAGCGCAAACGGAATCCAAGGATGAGAAATCGCCGATGGTCTTTTGGTCGCGGCCAACTAGTTTTCCTAAGTGCTCGCTCCTCTGTTTATTGCTACCCGCTATTATCCCGTCTTAGTGATATTCACAAAAATTTTCACAGTCGGATACCATTCCAGATAATTTCCCCTTGATTGCCATATCAATCTGACACCGGGAAGGAAATGTTGTGTATTCATATTCAACGGAGGCAAAATGGCATCCCACGCAGTCAACGACTTGATGTTGTACGAATTTCGTATAGTTCAAAAGGACCCAGAAGGGGTTAACGTGGAAAAAATTGTTGTGTCGATAAAGCAACAAACATATTGAAAGGAAAAAAAGGACAGCCAGTCGTTCACGTAAGAGCGACAAAATCCACAGTATTAATTTCTCATTTACAAACCGCGTTCTTCGTCCCAGTCCTTTGGAGAGTGCCAACGGATGAAGTCAACTAGATCGCACAGCGGGTTTGCAGCCTGCAAAGGAACGTAACTGTCATTAGAAATTAGAGTATTCAAAGAGCACTCATCGCTAATTGCTGAGGGAAACGTGCCAGAAGGCAACTAAAAAGGGCGTGCTGAGTCAGCATATATCTCCTCGCTTGATAAGCGAACGGCTCACACTGGTATATGATGGTTATGCTTATTTTATTCAAATTTTTCTGAGAATCTGTGGCAATTAGAATGCGATCTGGGAATTAGACGGCCAGATCGCATTACGTTCAGTTTCACCTAGACCAACATTAATATTCAAGACTATTTGTCTGATGGTGAGAAATGAATGGAGGCAGCTCCTTTAAGATGATATTCTCACGCCACCGTTGCAGGTATCTGCATAACAATAAAATAAATGAGTTGTCTAGTTGTGCACCCACGCACACTTCCTTGCCTCAGTGATGTTGCAATGTTATGAAAGTAAAGAACAACTAGGTCGTTAGCATCATTTTGCTGTTATTTTCTCGTCCTTCTCCAGGTTAGACCTGTCTCGCGGCGTAGGTTTCTGGGTGAATGTGGTTGCCTGGCTCCATTCGCCTACGCTCCATGCCCTTACCAGCTCGTGCAGACTTAGTACTTAGAAATGTGACACCATGGCGCCAATTTGTATTTTTTGGCAAAGCTGCCACATTGTTTCTCCTATGGGTGCAACGATATGCGCAACTTGTCTGTTGTGGATTGGATTATGCATTATTTACTCTTGTACCTTGTCCTCCAACTTTTTCTGGAGCTTCAGAAATGCGAACGTTCTCACTCGCATTCTCTAGCTGTATCGCCTTTTCTCACACTCTCTATTTTACCACAATCCTGTAAATCGCAACAGCTTCGCTATGTGTAACGTGTAAAAAGTGGAAGGCGTGGCCCTGAGGGCCTCTGCGAATCGCTCGTCTTACAGAAAAGGGGCGGGAACCTGGATAACGGCAACCAGGGCGGCGCTTCAGAAGACGAGAAGACAAGCCAAGAGAAGAAGCAGATTTAGTCTTGGAAAGCCACAAGTGAGGGTCAGCTCTCTACCTCTCTGCTATCTACCTGATCTACTTCTCATCAAGCTTCAAGTCTCCGACTTGTGACTAAGCAAACACGCGCTGTTTTGTCTTTACTCTCGACTTCGTTCAGCGTAAATCTAAGGAGGTTCAGAAGAAGCTTCCACAGCACACTACGGTAATTTTAGTTTGATGTTAATTTATCTTGTTAAATAAATCACTCTGTCCCAATTTCAAGGACATGTTTACAGGCCCATACGACATTTCGTGAATAATTCAACTTACAAAACGATTCCAGATCAACAATGTTCCACATCCCGATGACATGTGAAGAGGCCGATGCGTGCCAATCTGGACGGCGGTTCATTCAACAACTCGGAACCCTCTCGAGCCAAGGCCGAAGCACCAGCAGTTCAAAAAGCAGCAAGCCTACAGCAAAGAGTGCTCCCAAGAGCGCGCGATAAGCAGAGGAGCATCTCCGTTCCTAGCCGCACTTTACGCAGGTCGGTGGTGTTCGACTAACGAGCACACCACCTCTAACCGCAGAATCCACAGCTGCCTTTCACATATGTATTTTCGCACTGTTATTAATTGTACATACGGATGTAAATGCTTAGAAATGTGAGACTGTTTGTTCACTTGCTTGTTATCATTATTTCTTGGGAAGGCCAAGCCCTTGACACTAAAGACGGCTTCTTAGGTAGCTAGAGTGTACATGCTTCAGAGACATTTCTGTGCATATTTGTAATAGGACGCAGCCTTACTGCGAGTTGTATTGTATATTTTGATGTTCATTTTTGTTTTGTACAGAGCGTTGTGTTTTGGTGCATCTTCTCAAAGTCTTAAGCAACAGTGACATTAGATACTGATCTCTTCCCTCCAAGGCTCTAGCCTCTACTCTGTTTCATTCGGGGTATTTATTCATATCTCAAGCTTGAGATATTTTATATAAATATGACAAAATGTTCAAAGTAACTTGCTGCCATTGTTAATTGTTTGCAATAAAAAAGTTACTAAGAATCTTGACTACCAGCATATCACATGATAATTTACGGTACGTTCAGAGTTGTTGAGGCCTTTAATAGTTGGCACAAAAAATTTTAATATAAAAAAACTATGTTTGGTTTGTTTGCTCTTTTTGCTATAGTTTGTCGGTTTAAGCGACACGACTAATGCCAAACAACTTGGAACTGGCTCGACAAATTTCTGCCCTGTGACCTTTTGTGGTCTCGCAGATGACAGCTGCGTTTTTGTTTTCACCTTGCTGAACTCATCTTTTTGTGTCAAGGTTAGTGGGGTTGAATGCCCACGGAGAATGCGATACAACAAACGTCCACAACATGGAAGAATGAACAAGGGCTGTTTATTGCAATTACAAACAAACTAATCCTCACGGTGTTGAAATCTGATACTACGGGCTTATTGTCAATGAAGAGTAGATGTGATGTGATTCGCATGAAGAGTCTCATTTTAGAATTAAGATGTAGCAATCACCGGATTTCCCATCATCTTCTTTATATTCTATGGCAAGTAAATATATAACAAACCCGTTTCTTCTACTCTCATGACTGGAAAAAAATCTTGATTTATTTTAATAGCGGAGCAGGATCCAATAACTAGGTGGGATCTTTTATAAAACTAAAAGGATCATGCGCAGAAAAGTGGTTATTAGACAACCTGATTCTCAAGGTCGAGGTGTCAGAATCAAGTGCTCTCAAGGACTAATCAGAAGGACACTTCCTCTTTCCATTCTTCAGATAAGGGCATTCGTCAGATTTGTTATGTTGTTTGTTTGACTCTCATGGACGTCTGAGAATCTTCAACGCACTGAACATGCGTTCTTGCCACAAGAAAAGCCTTGATTTGGATATTTCAGTAACAAACAACACCTACTTGCAATGGGAGCATTACATGTGTTATGTATTGGACAAGCGCGAACGCCTTTTCTATCAAAAGACAAGACGAAGAGCGCGATGGGCTGGCAGTTGTGTCTTGCACTCTAACCTTGAAGGCTTGCATATCAGTTCGCAAGAGGCCTAGCTGAGCCTCCGTTCTCTCGTGGCCATCTCGTAGGGATGCTAAGTGCTCAGTGTGAGCGAAGACCATGTCCTCCGTCATCGGGCAAAGCATCTGAAAAAGTCATAACCATCTTACGATGCAGAGATAACATCTGAAGGAAGCTCATGGTCAGAAAGAAGACAGAGAAAGAGAGGTAGTGGTAGACAGAGAAAAAGGGATAAAGAGAGGGAGAGAGCAGAGCAGAGGGAAAGGGTGAGAGTATTATCGCTAAATCCATGATCTCTTGCATCGGGGGCTCTAATTCTGACTTGTTATATCTTTTCACCACCTGCTAAGATGTCGTGGCATCTCCAAAATCTAGTTTCCTCCCGCGGCTGCCACATTAATCAGAGAATCCAGACCTGCTCATACGTAACCATGTGATCGCCTTAGATTACAAAGGCAAAAAAGTAGACATGGTCAAAATATTCCAAGGTAAAGTAAAATCATGTTTAAAATACTTTTATATTTTTAAAATATGAGTGAGTAGGCTACTTCATTGAAATACGACTTCAATAGCATATTCATGCATACTCATTAAAGTTCATTTTGAAGCATATGGGCATATTCTCCATCGTTTAAAAGTATTTTTTCTCAAGCTCACAAAAAAAAATAGTGGGATGAAATTAGCATCCCAGACGGTATTGAACAAAAAAAAAACAGAAGTTTACTGCACCAGAACTAATTCGTAGTGAGGGAAATGGTGTGTGCAACGGTCTCGTCATTCGGTGTTTGCGTCTCTCTCTTCTCCTTCTATTTCCACTAAAAATAATAAAAAAAGACTATTTCTGCCTTCCGCCTACACCACCCACATTCACCGCCGGAAATGACGTTCGAGCTACTTTAGTTAAAGGCGATCTTTCTTAAAATACTCTTTTGATCTATGTGCAACACCTCTAAAATCCAAACAAGACCGATTCTGACCGCCACTGTCATGCAACGCACCCAATCTTCTCAGAGTAAGCCGCTCTTAACTACACGGTAGCGAGCTTCGTTCTGCTGGATTCTATGGCCTCAAAACATTCATTTGAGGGACAACATCTTATCTAAAGCTTTCAACACTTCGCTGATAAGCATGAATCAGCGCAACGAAACAGAAGGCAGAGATGGCATGGCTGTTGCCATCTCATTCATGCATCACCCTATTACAAAAGGCCTATTCATATTTGTTGATAGTAAAATGGCGCCTAATAAAAGCTGCATTGCTGAATCCTACGCTTAAAAAAGAAATGTAAAAATCAAGAGCTAAAGAAATATATACATGGACACGCACCCAGAAATCCACGTTGCACAAATAAGAAAATACACCCAAGAACAATCGGTGATCTTTACTTTATTAAACAAGAGAGCCGGTGCATGAGACAGAGATCTCCCAAAACAAGCATATTGTGCATTGGAAAGAGAGCTTAATCTCGAGGTAAATAATAAACAGCAAGTTTTGCGAAGGAGGGAGTTTCACTCCAAGACACTAAACTTAACCTGAGTGTGTGGGACGAAGAGAGGAGTGTCAGGGTGATGGATGAGGGTGAGCAGGCCGAGTTGTTGTCTCCGACCCTGAGGAGTCCTTGACCCTCCACTTGATCCACTACCACTGCTCTCATTGCTTCCGGTGGCCACAGAGGGCGCTCTTCCATCGGCTTCCTCGCTGTCCGGCGCCACATCTTCTTCCGCATCAAAGAACTCATCTACAAACACAAGTATGTATGCATGTACATATCACCTTGGAAAACGATTACCATGCGAGAAGTCTTTGACACTCTCAAAGTCAAGATGGCTGCGTCTGCGTGCTTGGATGCAACAGTGCAGCATCTCGAGCTTCTGGTTCAAGAGACATGTCCCGAGATTCGGAGTTGATATGTCATCCATGCTGAAAAGCTTGCAATGCGCACTACCTTTGGTAGACTAGGGAAGGGCCAAATCAAGGAAGGAATGAATGGAATTGCGGGAGTGGGGACAAACTTGGGTAGTGGCTGGCCATTGTCGAGATGCCATCGTAGTAGCTTGGTGAAGGCCACCCACTTGGCAGCCACGTCTGTCTCATCATCAATCACATGAGAGACTTCGACAGCAAAGCGAACGGCCAGCGAGTTCACGGGAGCCGCTTTCGTTTGTCGCAAGATGTCCTAAAGAATAGTTTGTTACATTTGTTTTTTTAATGTGCTATATTCATGGTCCTCTCTCTAAAGCCGTCTTCCAGCAAAAAAAGCACATAGGTTGCATGCTGCATTTCTTAATTTGTGCTATATTCATAGTCATCTATAAAGTAATTACCACAAAAAAAAACAGTTTGCATTTCTTATAATATTTCTTCTATATTCATGGTACTTTATAAAGCCACCTTCCTGTAGAAAAAAAGCCATAGTTTGCACACTGCATTGTAGCTAAATTTAGCTTATCGCAGATGTCAAATGAGTGGGTCCAGTGCGTTTGGAGAGTTCAGAAAGGTAGTTCGATTTTACTTGAAGAGCTTTCGTGAGGGGCTTCCGTCTCTGACGCTAACTGATACTCTTTACAGAAATGGAACGACATACTGACATTAAAACGTTAAATCTCTTTTTTCTGTAAGTGTTACATGGAACTTGTTTGCAAGAAGCGAGGCATCTCGAAATAGCATACAACTCTAACACTATTCACATTCCAACTTATTCAGTTCATCAGTGACCATTTCCGTTTATTTGTATAATATTCCGTTGTTTTATAAAACATTCCTTTGTTTGATGCTACAAGTTTCATTCAACGTGAATCCAGTGACAAAGGGAAAACGGGGATGTAAACTACCACTCATTATTATTTGCTCATTCATTATCTATTGTCTCATTCATTATGTATAGTATAATGTTTCGTCTAATGAAAAAAAAAGAAGAAAACGTACAATGCACTCGACGTGGAGGGGATCTCGGAGTCCGGCTGAGTTGAGAGCAGTGGACTTCATCCACGCTGGACGTAGTCGGTCTGAGTCAGAAGCCTCAGTCATGACGTGCGCTCCAAGTCGACCTCGCCAGTCACTGTCATTCGGCTCCTAAATGGAGACAATACATTCAAGTCTATTACCAACAATAAGTCCTCTGTTGTTTCATCTTCCGTTTAATCCCATTTATATAATTTCTTTTTGCTAATTTTTTCACCTCCACGTTTCACTAAAATGTCCGTAAGTAAAGTATATGGTACAATTTTGAAAGTTTTTTTTAATCTGAGAAGTCACTGCAGTGTTGTCACAACATTGAACTGATGTATGTCGCAAGCTTTCTCTAATTCCAAGGATTTGCTCGAAGAGCTTGACGATTAGCTGGCTAAGCCAAGCTCTTTGAGCGTCAAAAAACAGGTGACTAGACACGCCATGGAGAATAGAGAGAGGAATGAGAGAAGAAGATAAGAGAGAGAGAGAGAGAGAGAGAAAGAGAGGGGTAGAGAAGACAGTGAAGAGTATGCGATGACACAGAAGCACGAATCCTCTTGATACCCGGCAGCCATTAACTAATTGCTAAGTGCAGATGTAATCTAGAATCGGAATCAGGATTCTACTTCTTACTCACTTCAGCCATTCAAGAGTGGAACACCGCGGTAATTCAATGCGAGCAAAAAAAGAATGGTGGATTTGAAGAGTGCGAAAAAGAGAAGAGGAGCGCGGATATACAGAAGAAATATTCTGCAAGGTAGGAAAGGGGACAATCCAGCCATGAATTCATACTTCCCGCTCTAGCAAAATGAGAAGAAGAAGAAAAAACGCTCTTCCAGGATAGATAAAGCGAATCTCAAAGAGCGGAAGGATTATGACCGAAAAAAAACCGAAACGTTGGAAGTTGCGTAGTCCATTGAATAAGAGAAGGCATGAGAGAGCGGGGGCGCAGATAGTAGACTTGGGGATATTTTAGAGCTTAGAATGATGGATTCTGGGAAGAAATTAATAACTCCAACATAAGAGCTTGCAGAAGCAGCTTGCGCGGCAGAAGAGGGGTTCGGTTCCTTGGAGGGAGAGATGTCCACATCCGATTCTGGCAGAGTGAAGAGGGAAGATGCCCGAGGTGCGCCCTCGCTCTTGCTCATGACAATGGCACACTTTAGCCGGTTTGCTGCAACAAGATTTCTCAAAAATGGAAGTTAAACTGGATGTGTTTTCCCCGACAATGTGGGTAGATCAAAGCAATTCAAATCTATCAAGTGGAAATTGAATGGTTAAAGTTGTTACGCTGTGATGGAATATCAGGAAAAGAAACAGATAGATACCAAAGGGTTGATAGGAAGGAGCAAAGTCAGCGTTAATGGCCCAGTGAGGAGAGTCGGCTGGCTCAAGATTCGTGAAGGAGTCATTCTCATGCACGCGAGTCTCGCTGAGGAAGGGCCACTCGCAGATCAGAGACAGCTTTCTGGAATGGGGAAGTGGTCAAGAGAGGAGAGTGAGAAAGAAAGAGAGAGAGAGAGAGAGAGAGAGAGAGAGAGAGAGAATAGACGAGAAAGAATGAGAAAGAGAGGAGAATTCAGCCAGCGAAAGAAAGAATCTATCTACTCACAGACTGTCACGGCAGTCACAGCAATCACGAATCATCTTTGGTTCATGCTCAGTGAATCGGGGACGACTCCTTTCAGGCTCCTCAAGAAAAAGATGGCTAAAGAATTGTATTAATTGAAATGGTAATTTAATCTGTACTGTACCTTAAAGTGATACTCAAAGCGAACAGAAGCTTTAATTTCCTCGAGATCCATCACAGATGCCTTTGCTCCCTAAACAAAGGAAGTAGCTTGCTATTCCGACTTCCAAGCAAGCTCTCCGACATACCACTTTTTCTTTAAGCAGCAGCATTAGACCAGTCAGGTTGGTGTGTCGATGCTCAAGACGGTAGAGATGTGTTGGCTGGAAATAAGTTAGGATATTTCAAATGAACCTAATTAGGTAATCATCATTCAGATTTAAAAGTTTGAATATTAAATAAATAAATACCTGAAATTCGATAGAAGTATTCCTGTTTTCAGCACAACCAAAGTAAAGCTCCCGCTCCGGATCACCACAGAGGACGAAGAAAGCGATTTCGCTATAAAAAAAAAGAAATATTACTGTATAACCATATTAACAAGTACTCGTAACATTACTGTTTAACTATATCAATTAGTATTCATAATAAAAACGTATAAGCATTCCACTAGTATTCGTAATATTACTGTTACCCATATCAAATAGTATTGTTACTGCATCTGCAAGTGCTACGTTATTGCTTGTTATATGCATGGAATTTGCATGTTCACTTGTGTGCACGGCAAGGAATGCACAATGCGACTCAACGATGCAAGTCTTATGCTTCAAAACGAAGACAGCTTGCATACTTCTCTCCCTTCTTTTTCTCTCTCGCTCTCTCTCTCTCTCTCTCTCTCCTCCAGACTAGTCTTCACTCCCAACACTAAAGGTCACGTGCCGCACGCACCCATGCAAACCTACACAACCCCCCTCCCCCTTTTTTGCTCTCCACAATCAGGAAGCTGAATAATGCAGTGAAAAAGAATGGGTGTAGGCGCAAGCCTGGCATCCTAGTTGCAATAAAGCACCGCGATTTGCACAAGATAAGCGGATTAGGGCACGCAAAAATGTTGCGAATTACTCAAAATCACGGGATGTTCTGAAGTTCACCATTTCGATTGAGAACAAGAAAGCAATCGTTAGCTATTATGTATAATGTACGACCGTGGCTCACAATCAGTAATCTTCCTACAAAAAAATACCCATATAACTTATAATTAGTAATCAAGCATGCTGGAGGTGAATATATATTAAGCTGACCACTGTGTGTTGATAAGCGCGGGCCGGACGGCGCTGATGACGAAGTCCTTCTGCTCTTGTGTCGCTATCCGATCGTTCTTCGCGTGAACGGCCGACAGGATCAGAAACTCGCATACTCCGTACTGCAATTAAACAACAACTTGTTATATGCGGCACTTTTTAAAGTAATTAAAGTAATTAATTTACAACAATTACTTGATTTCTTCGTTACAATACGATAGGAATAGTTGTCGAGAAAAGTTAAGGATACGTCACTTTTGCAAGTCCAATCAAACCGAAAAGGATAACTTATGCTTGGAAAAAACAATTGGTGATATAAAAAGTAGGCATGAATCAGCCCATATTAAATATTCAAATGGCTTCGTTTGATTAAACAAGTGACGAATATTCAGTGGCTGCTTATATTGCAAAGGAAAATGCAATCGATGATTTTTGAACGAACAAGTGGAAGGAAGAAAATTGTTGTCGAGAAAAGTTATGGCTACGGTACTTCCAACCGAAATGAATATCTTATGCTTGCAAAAGAACTTATTAACACAAAAAGTTTGCAAAATATCAGCCCATATTAAATATTTACATGGCTTCTTTCATCACTGGATGTTCATATTGCAATGAAAAAAAGGTTATTCGGCACCTTCCGAAAGAAAATTTGCAAACAGAAGACTTATAAATGAGGAAAAACTGTGAAAGAGGCGTCAGCATAACGAAACAAACAAGGGTTAAAGAGAAGAGACAGCATCAAAGGGATCAAACCATCGCGCAGATTGCGTGTTGATCGGAGAAGTCAATGTCCGGACTGCAGAGTTGGAGTGCGGGCGAGCTGAGGTGCTCGAGTTGTTTGTGCAAGCTGCTACGAGGAGAGCCACTCAGATCAAGAAACTCGAGTGAGTCATCGGGACTTGCGGATTGTACGGAGGAAGTCTTACTCGGCGAGTGCGCGACAGCACCCTCGCATGGACGGTACCATCGAAGGCGGAAGGTGTGCGACTCGTAGGCAACGATTCGCTCACTCATCTCGAGACGCAGAGATGCTCCACGCTTCTGACAAACAAATATAAAGGCCCAGAAAAAAAGAGGGAAATTACTCACTAGACTTCAAATTTAGCGGAACATTTGGCAACTTAAACTTTTAAAAAATATATTTAAAAAAAGAACCTAAGAAATCATAAACAAAAGATAAGAATGAACGAGCTTCACAACAGGATCTTACGGCGCAAACCTGTATTCCATAGAAGGGCCTCGCGCCATGCAGGCCCCATTCGTGGATCGCCAACTCGAACGCAGAAATAAGCGTTTCCAAGGGAGAAACAACGGTAAAGTCGTCAATCTCGAAAACTTCGTCATCACTTGAATCCACTTCGGCGTCCATTGCTCAAACTGCAAGGATCAGACGAATATCAAGCAGGTTTACAACAAAAACAACACTAAGCCATGATTTACATTGCTAACAACCAGAACCAAAATCCAACTAAAAATGTCAGCTGCTTACCAGATAAAACAAAGGGAAGTTAAAAGCACGGTATTCTTAAAGCGAAAACCCTGACAATTACGGTTCTATGGTTCACCGTTCAACACATCACCGCGTTCACCAAATCATAATGTTCACCGACTACCCGGTTCACCATTTAAGCAGCTTATAGTTTGTTTCAGGTTCAGCAATCCATTTATTGTTTACAACGCATTTATTGAGTTTGCTCTGTTATCTTCTACATGAAGGTTCACATCTTGTTGCAAAGAATAATAGTAGGTAGGATATTACTTTTGTTACTTTTATTACATCTTCCTTTCAAATATAATATCCATGTATGCTCGGTGGTGAGCTTTCAGAACCGTAGAAAAAACAATAGCAGTGGGATGATCATCAGGACGACTGGGAAGAGGAGAAAGAAAAGTGGAAGGGAGAGAGTGAGAGAGAAAGAGAGAAAAAGAGAAAGAAAAAGAGAGAGAAAAAGAGAGAGAGAGAGAGTGAGCGTGAGAGAGAGAGAGAAAGAGGGCGAAAAAGAGAGAGAGAGAGAGAGAGTGAGAGAGAGAGTGATAGAGAGAGAAAAAGAGAGAGAGAGAGAGTGAGCGAGAGAGAGAGAGAGAGAGTGAGCGAGAGAGAGAGAGAGAGAGAGAGAGAGAGAGAGAGTGAGAGAGAGAGAGAGCGAGAAGGAGGGAAGGTACAGTGGCAGAGTGACATGAAACAAAACTAAAGTTTGTCTTATTTCAACAGTTCACAGTACAATTTCTTTATTCATTTTATAATTCACTATCACTTTATCGTTTGAGGTAGAAATGGAAATGAGATTAGAAATTCTAAAAACAACAAGAGGAATGTGATAGGTGGTATGTGGCATGTCACCAAATAGTCTTGAGGCGTTCGAGCGATTCCAAGATCTGCTCGTCGGCTTGGCATCCGTCCAAAAATTCCGCTCGAGTAATCTTGCCATCTCGGTTCGTGTCCAGTTTCTGTGAAATCTCACGGCGTCAGAAACATTCTCATTCAACAGTACATCATCTTTTTTGGCATTTATTAGAACAACTGACCAAGAATTGCTGTTTTATGCGACGACGGAGCAGAATGGGGATGTGCTTCTCCTTCAGATAGTGAATTCCAATCAGAGCATACATGGCGCTGACCATGGAAGAAGCAACTTGATCAAGTCGAGTTTTTATATGCGAGGCTTTGAAATTTATGTATTAATAGATTTGTATTCAGTATGAAAACATACATGACAACTTTTTGAAAGTCCTCTTCCATGATGAATCCTCTTCGAGAAGCGTCATAGAGATCAAAAAGCCAGTCCAATTTCTCCTCTGCTGAGCCTTTGTGAAACATTGAAAATTCTTGTGCGAATTCCTAAAAATAAAACAATTAATTACGCATTTTCTTATCACGATTAGAAATAGCGCGTGTACGAAACTTCGATGTCAGTTTTTTTTCTAAGATTACTTTTTCAAAAGCTCCAACCAGTGATGGGAATGAGTTCTAAATTTTTTGGGCCCATTCTCATGGTCAGCAAATAGCCGGCCCAACTTTCCTTGAGAACGTTGACCAGCCTAAGGGCCAGGCCAGGCCGTCCCATTCCCATCTCTGGCAACAACCAACCGAGAAGCTGATTCGACCGTTGCCGTCGTCGTCGAATGTATTGAACACCATTTCTGCGTAAGGTTTAGCATCTGAAGGAAGTTGATAGACATGTCGTTAATAATGGTAACAATTTTCTTCTTGCAAATGTACAAAACGATGAATAAGTTGAAAATGAATATTTTATTCAATCTAAATATATATTTTTAAAACAAGGTTGCATTGCGCACCAGACAATCTGTGAATTGCGAAGAATTGCCTGAAGATGGTCACGAACTGAGCCTTTGTCACAAAACCGCTAGTGCAATTCTGTAAATATTTTTCGCTTTCTGATCTATTGGAAACAATTCAATAAAGAATTTTTTACCTGCTTAAAAGACTGGTAGAGAAACTTGAGTTCATTCTTGGTGAAATTGGTCTCTTGCGTAAGGCGCTCGAGGCTCTCCGGTTGATAGCGATTCTTTTGCTCGTCCAACTCTTTGGATATCGCACACTCGATGCTATCTTAATTTTTTTTATAGTTGAGTTTAAATATAAATAGTTTTATAAATAGGAACGCACCGCCAAATATCGAAGACACCCGTCTGACGGTTTCCTTCGAAGTGATTGCGCCCATTCCAAAAAGTCTCCTCAAGCAAAACCTTGAACTTGTTTTGGAGAGTCAAGCGAGAAACATGCGAAGAGACGGTCGTTCCTTTCAATGTAGAGCAATAATTGTTTATTATTTGTATAATTCATCACAATCTCAGAGATTTGCTATAATGCCAAGGAGTGATTTGTTTGTGAACAATTGCCTTGAAGTGAACGCGAATGCCACAACACAGAGCAGGACAACTCTGTATGTACATGAGCCATACCAGTCTGCACATGCCTTCGGGGAAATAGAATAATGAGCGAAGAAGATCATTAGCGTGAGGTGGAGATGAGAAGAAGAAGCAACAGCACGGATGGATAGACGGGGAGGAGGTTCAGAGAGGAGGAGGAGGAGGTAGCAGAGTGCAGAGGAGGAGGAGGAACAAGGAACAAGCGACTCGAGTCAAGAGTGCAGCTGCCAACTTTCTCTAGTAATTTGCCTTTCACTTGTCAAGCTAGGAATGAAAATGAAGAAGAGCGAGAGCAAAGGGAGCACTCACTTTTTCACAACCAGAAACATAAAAGCTCCTCAGGGGCAGCACTCTCAGCTTACAAAAAAAATTAGGCTAATACAAAGTGTACTCTGGTCATTTAGATAGGTACTAAATGAACACAGCGTCTCCTATATCATAATCAATATAACTAGAATTGTTGTGATCACTTACATATTTCTATGTATTTGCTAGCATTAAAGAAACGGTAGATAGAAATCCAAGGGCGATATTGCCGACAGGAATGAAGCAGTTTAAAAAACTCAGCAACTTCACTCTATATATACTAGAAAAGCAAATGGATTGGGGTAAATCTATTGATGCCTTCTAGAAGAATATGTACATATTCTGATTGGCACTAGATGCGTCTATACATGTATAAAATTTGAATATGAGATAGCCAGGCGTGGTACTAGGAGGAGTTGCCAGGCCGCACTTGGTCATCGTTCCCGCCGACTCCCTTCGTGTAGTGATAGGAGGAGGAAGAGCGAGAGCGACTTCTCCTCTTGCACTCGCATGCCAAGAGCACAGCGAAAAGCAGCACTATTGTCTGCAAGCAAGCAGAAGTTAATCTTTTTAAGGCTCTAACTCCTTTGTATTTCGATTCCGCTGTTAATTTTATTTTTATTCCGCTACTTTTTAGGACCTGCTTTATCGATGCAGACAAACAATAGAATGCTTCTTTTCCATGGAATCCGACCGCTCTCTGGTTAGCTTCAATCATTTTAACGACGCCGCCTACCTCTGCAAAGACGAGGATGAGTGAGAGCACCGAAACGACGTGGACGTGGTGGTAGAGCCAGTCGGCGAACACTTCGTAGCAACCCTAGAATATGTCATTCTCTCTCTCTCTCAATCAGACCACCACCACCTTTGAAAGGTGGAAGAATGAAGATGATTGAGTGTCTCTCGACAATGTGATTGGCTTTGACGAGCGAGAAACCTGATAGCTCTCTGACAGAAGAAAGAAAGAGACAAGGATCAAGGTAGACAAGCCGAGATAGAAGAGACAAGTGACAAGAAGAGAGTAGCCATGAACTGGTCGAAAATTGCAGCAGCCACTGCTGCTTTCTACGAGCCCTTCTCTCTGATATCCTTTCATATGCTAGCAGATCTTTCACCTTTTTAGATTGGTAAAAACGCTTTTTTTTTGCATTTCCACATGTCAACGCAATGGCTACAATTCTAAATAACAACTATCAAAAATGTTCAGGTCGTTAAATGTTATGCTCAATTCAGTGTTTGAAAGGCCAGGTAAGTAAATACGCTACATTATATACATATACAAGTCGAATGCAGAAAAAGTTATCAAATTGCATGCATACCTGCTTAAACCAGTGCTCCCGTGTTGTCGATACCTTGCCGCAGTTGTATCGGCCTTTCCCGTCAGCGAAGAAGGAAGGATCGCAACAGCTGTCCGGCACGTACTCATTCTGCGGCCACTGCACGGTCCGGAACCAGTCTGACGGGCCATCCACGCCGCAGCATTTCAGCTCAAATGAAAACATTTAAAACCCCTCCATTACCGTAATAGAAACTGAAACTACTGAAATTACTGTGGACGAGAAAGATATTTTCTGAAAACGGAAAGTCTATTACTAGACGAGATTCTAACCGATTCATGGAGATGATCCCAGCTGATTTTGAGATGCACCAGACGACCAGCGCGTGTTTGTGCAATCGTGCGATTGATATTGCTGAAGAGATCGCTTCTAATCTTCTCACGGGTCGAATCCTGAAGAAGACAAGAATAATCTTGCATATGAGGAAAAAGTCAAATATTTTTGAAACCTTGTAGAAGAGACCGGTTAGACCTGTGACGCATTGCACGAGAGCGAGTAGCACGATGAAGCAGATGTACTGCAAAGAAAATATTAATAATTGAATTTCTATTTTTAATTTACTGTGATCATTTGGATTCTGGAAATTAGCTAATGATGAGGACGGAGTACTGAGTGTTTTGTAGTGAGCAAAAAAATAAAAATAAAAATAAAAACTACGGTACGAGAGCCGCCACATCTGACCGTATACATGAGGCATCGCCCGTTCATGGACACGCCGATGCAGCCGACGACAGCGATTATGGCAATGGCAGCGCCCGAGAAGGCGCAGAGGCCGGCGGCCGACTGCGCGGAGAAGGACGTCGGTGTCAACTCGAGGAAGTCATTTTTCTCCAAGTACAGCCACACGCCCACCGTCAGAGAGGCGCAGCCAAGTGTCTCAAGAGATACATACATATGTACATATATTCATTCGCTCAATCCAGAGGGGAAAAAAGCTAACGTATGTACATAGTTTAAATGTTGCTGAATAATTTAATTCATCTAAAAGGAAAAGTACACACATCGATTCGTGACATGCCGTGTACATACGGAGGATATATCTAAGCATGTATATACAGAGGATAAATGTATGTACATACACACAGAAAATTGACTCGTGACATGCCATGTATGTATGTATGGATGTATCCATTAATGTATGTACATACAGAAAAGTTCTCTTTAAATTTTTTATATTTCCCAAGGCCAAATGCTGGGCATTACATATTGCGTGCTAAAGAAGAAGAGGACTAACCAGGAAGAATCCATTGGCGGTAAGAAAGATTCGCCGCCGGGCTTCGTAGCTGAGCGTGCATGCCGGCATGGCAGGGAGAGCGACGGCCGCGCAGCCACTCCCTCCTCCTCCTCCTCCTCCTCCTCCTCCTCCTCCTCCTCCTTCGACTCCACCACAGCAACTGCTGCTACTTCCACCACAGGCAGCTAGCTACTGAAGTGATATATCTATGAAGTGATATAAGCCACCAAACACGAAGGGTTCGCAGCACCACCCACCCTCTTGCCTTTTAAATTGGGATTAGACGCAACGCATACGAAAAGCGATGCGGTTCTCTAGTCCGATGGAGCATTCGCTCTCGGTCTTGGCAAAGCTTTCAAGGCTTTCATTTATTTTAACGCCATTTCGTTTCCCTCCTGACAATGGATTAGCAAATAACCAGATGGTAGACATAACATTTTTCTTTTGAATATTATTTTGAAAATGCTGAATTTCCTGATCAATAAACATGATTTTACCGGATGTGCAGTATTAAATGTTGCTGGAGAACACGTTATCTATGTACATACATATGTACATACATAAATGCATACATACATATGTACATATGACGCGATTTGCGAGAGAATCGCAAGGGATCTAAAGAGCCGGGGACCCGGCAAAATTAGATTTCGCTCAAAAGCTCATTATAGGTACTTTTTAACACGACGAAACGATTGGAATGGGTCCGGAAGTCTGAAAACGCCATTTTGGCGAGCTATGCGAGATATAAAATTTGAGTGCTCGATGAGGCCAGCCGAGATGTGCGCACCTTCGCGATCGCAAATTCGCGCACAATAAAGCAGTATTTGTGAAATTTTTGCCATAAATAGAGAAGATATTGCTTTAGAAAGCGGTTCAAGTAGAATTTTAAAATATTCAATTTTAGAGCCGCTGTGGCCTCTAGACTTTGGAGAGGCGTCGTTATCTTATATGGCATTTTATCATGGGTTTTATATCTCAATTTGTAGAGCCGAAAATTCTCTTTCGAATGAGCTCTCGTATGTCAGATATCGACGAGCACTTTAATGTTTCCCAGTCCATAAACTGTTGAAATGCGCGGGGTTCAGCGTATGCGGAGCGACGCGCACTTGTATGCTCAATCGATAATCTGTCGAAAGGCAGCCGAGGGAATTCACTTTTAAGGCTATAAATGCAATTTAAATGCAAAAGAAAGATTTTCATTAACGTTCAAAACATGTCGCCTCCCCAGGGAATCGAACCTGGGACGTAATTATTGCAAGTCAAACAGCTTCGCAATACTCCATCCGTGTCTCGAGTTAGCCTGAAGATGCGTTTATTATGACGTGCCCTAACTTAACCCTAAGAAATGCTGCGCAGGCGCTGAATTCGACAGTTTAAGGACTAGGAAACGTTGAAGAGCTCGTCGATATCTGACTTCCAAAAGCTCATTCGATAGAGAATTTTCAGCTCTACGAATTTAGATAGAAAACCCATGATAAAATGTCATATAAGATAAAGACGCCTCTCCAAAGTCTAGAGGCCACAGCTACTCTGAAATTGAATATTTCAAAATTCTACTTGAACAGAATTCTAAAGCAATATTTTCTTTATTTATGGTAAAATTTTTATAAATATTGCTTTATTGTGCGCGAATCTGCGAACGCGAATGTGCGGACATCTCGGCATGTCTCTCCGAGCTCTCGAATTTTAAATCTCTTACAACTCGCCAAAATGGCGTTTTCAGACTCCCGGACCCATTCCAATCGTTTCGCCGTGTTAAAAAGTACCTATAAAGAACTTTTGAGCAAAATCTAATTTTGCCGGGTCCCCTGCCATTTTGATACTCTCGCAAATCGCGTCATATATGCATACGTATATATATCTGCATTAATACCTATTTACCTATATGTAAGCTGTACAAAATTATCTATTTAAGTGACTGTTCAATAAAAATACCTTCACAATGCCCAGCTTTCTCCACTGACGATGAGAAGAAAAGAGGTTCGATTTATTTGTCACTTCAGTCCATTCCACATGACACTGCTTCACAAGAAGAAGAAAAGGAGACAGACGAAGAGATCAGAGCCAACCGAGCTGTGTTTACAAAAGGCAGACGCTTTATGTTCTTCGAAGAGACAGCCACATCATATGCCCATTAATTATATCGATTTTGGTGTCAGGAAACTTGTAGATAAAACTCTTCTCATTGTCAGTTAAGCTTAAAATCAACATAAGGATAGATTTTATTAGTCAGAAAGCTATAATCATCATGCATGCAATATAGTAAACTTTATATATTTTTTTTTTACAAATTTTACAATAAAAATACTTCAATTCCCCACCTACTGCTACATTAGAAAATTGAAAATGTTAAAACAACTTGGCGACTGCGCCCTTATATGACATCCAGATCGAAGGAATTATTGCTCCAACTGGAGTAATAAGATGTCCCTTTAATCAGATCATCCAAGAGGCCGGCTGCATTGAAGACGCTGCATAGCCAATGACCCGGGGAGTTCCCTCCGTCCCTCTCTGTCCCTCCCTCCTTCTCTCTCTCTCTCTTTTCTGTCAGTCTCTTTCTCAATCTCTATCTCTATCTCGATCTTTCTCTGTCTCTATCTCGCTCTTTCTCTCTCTCACTGTCAATCTCTATCTCGCTCTCTACCTCTATTCCGTTGTGGTGACGCTGAACATCACTCTAATATAATCCCCCTACTAGACATCCCCCCAACCTTTCTTCCTGCCCCATCCACATGCTAATTCGTGCGCACATTTCATCGATTAGATATGAGGATTGTCGTCTTGCGTCCCAAAAACTGTGCAGTTATGGAAAGGGAAAGTCAGCGAGGACCGAATCCGTCCAAAGTCTCCGACGCAGACGCGGGCCGGTTGAAAGAGAATGCATGGCGCCCTTTTTCATAATAATGCTCTCTCTCTCTCTCACCATCTCTCTCATCCTCTCTTTGTCTCTCGTTCTCTCTCTCCCTTCTATTTCTTCTTCAGTTGAGAAGGTCATCTTGCTCCCTCCACTCTCCTCGCCACTCCTCTCAAACACTCTCCCCCTCTCAGTCCATCTTCTTTACCTCCTCCTTGGACACGATGACACCAGCCAATCCTTGCTACTTCACTGTAGTCAAGCTTCATTTTATGCAGCTTCACAATTATATTATAAAAATAAAGCTTTAAACTTTTTCTTTGTAAAAGTAACTGAAAGTCGACTAAGCGACTTCGCTTACATACACAGAAAAGTATTAGACCAATTGTATGCATTCCTTAAGCTTTCTTTCCTATATTTAGATATTATTTTCTGTCTATCTCTATTTCTTGCACTTCGCTGACGTATGTATGTAAGTGGCTACTGAACAATGTGGCCGAGCGAGCTTTTCTTCTTTGCCAGTCGTTCTCTTCAATTTTATACGTAGTACATATATTCCTCAAATATTTTCACTCCGATTTGCCTTCTATTTGCTCATGATGACAACATTAACAAATTGCTTCTGATTTTGTGCACTCGTAGCCAGGCGAAGAAGCGAACACCTCCGTAATTGATGAGTCCTCCCTTCTCACACATGGAAGACAGCTGTCATCAGTTGATAATACACAATGTGCTGTGCGAGTTGAGCCAAGAAGCAATCGAGACGGGAAGAGAAGAAGAAAGAAAGTACATGCAAAAAGAGAGAGAGAGAGAGAAGAGAGAGAAAGAGAAAGAGAGAGAAGAGAGCGAGATAGAAGAGAGAGATAGAAGAAAGAGAGAGAGAGACAAAGGAAAGAGAGAGGAAGATTATGAGCGAGAAAGAAGGGCAAACCAGGAATTTCAAGGTCATTGCTTACCTCGCCCGTCTTATGCTCATCTTCCTCCTCCCTTCACTAGCTTCCATTTCATGCCCCTGTTCGAGTGACAAGCGGCTCCAAATTATTCTTGTTATTCTTACACTCGTTAAATTTCCTCTTTTTGCGAGAAGGTAAGTCATTCATAATCTTAAAATCGTCAGTCATGAAATTGTAAAATAAAAATAAATAACTTTTATTTTGCAACTTCATGTTCAATAGCTTTCCATCTTTTTGTTAAAAAGCTTTAAAATATAAATAAAAAAATTACTTTATATCTAGAATCTTAAATTTCTTATACACTTGCTTTTTACAGCCTTAGGCAAATGTAAGCGATTGCGCCACTGCGCTTTTTTAAATTGTAGTGTTATTCCAAATGCATATTGTCAATTTGAGTTGCTAGCCGCTTCGCTCTGCGGTAGGTCTTTGGGTAGATTTTTTTCTGTCAGCTGTGATGGCAGTGTATGTCCACTTGGGAACAGATGCCCTTGGGGCTGGAAGAAGCCAGAGGAAGGGAGGGGGGGGGGGGTTCGTAGTGTTCCATCTCTGCTCCCTTCTTTTCCCGAGTCCGCTTCCGGTTTCCCTGCTATATACGTTTAGTATGTATCATTTTAATTACTGTCTTATTTTCGCTTTCATTTGAATCTTTTAACGGTTCGGTATGTCGCTCTTTAACCTATCTTATTTTCATCTACTTCTCAACTATCAAGTGGTGCCCCAATAACTGTACGATTTGCCGAGAATGGAGGGCGAATTGCGAATAGAAGGCAGGGCAACTTGTGTGTAAGAGAAGGACCAACACGGAAGGCAGTGTCGTCACTCTTTTTTTTCTGCTTTCACTCTCTGTTCCTCTCTCATTCTCTCTCTCTCTCTCTCTTTCTCTCTCTCTGTTCCACCCTCTCTCTCTCTTACTCTCTCGCTTTCCCTAGCTCTCTCTCCATCCTTTGTTCCATACATATCTCCTGCTCTCACCTTCTATTTTGTCTTTACCTCGCCCGCTCCCTCTCACCTTTCCCTCTACGCATACAGAGACATTCATACGTATGTCTGTGTGTACTTTTTGTTAAGAGGGAGCAGCCGTGTCCACACACTCTCTCTCGTTGCTCTTTTAACGAAGATGCCAAATAAACCCGCTTATTGATCTTAAGATCTGCTTTCACACCAAGCAGTAAGTTAATTCAGCAAAAGTCGACAATGAGGAAAATGCTGCACAAAGCGTGACTACACTCAGAAAGGAAGAGACGAAGCTCAACTCAACATTTGAACATCTACTCTTTAATCAATTGAATAGTTAGTTTATTTTTTTATAATATAAACTATTATATTGAATATACTACAGTTATTTAATGTTTGCTTGTTTATGTACATATAAACGCGATTTTCGAGCAAATCACAAGGGCTGGGTACCCTACTAAAATTTAATACCGTGGATTTTACTCCACCGTTGCTTTCAGGTATTTTCTAATATTTAGAGTAGATTGGAGAAGGCTTGGTCGTAAGGAAAAAAATTTTCTTCAGTTTTATAAAAAGGTTTTTCCGGGCCCGTAATGGGGACTTGTTACTTCGGCGTGCTTTTCTCGCCACATTGCACTTTTAATGTCTAAGTTATACCATTAAATTAATCTTGTAAACAAGATATCAAGTAATCATACTGTTTAGTCAAAATTTATCAATTATGATCTACCGATGTTTTAGTCCTCGTAGAGTTCGATGAGATATTATGTTTGCATATACAATATGCACATAAAATTTCTACCCTTATGTTCTGTAGAGCCTGATCGTGACTGAAAAGATCTTCCTAATGCACTACTTAAAGGAGGTTTAAACCCGGTAACTCCGAACACGAAATGGCCGATCCGATAGTACGATAGATTTGAGCAACGTGATCCTGGAAATTTGCCAAGATCCTTGCTTCGAAACCTTTTATCCCAAAGCAAGACAATTTTAAATTGACGGTCTGCGTCCGGTAGTGAATCATGTATGTGTCGGCATATCTTTCACGGCCGATGGAACCATATTTCACCCCTCACTGGTCCAATTTGCTCCGACAAGCGTTTTAGGCCGAAATTTAGTTGGCGACAACTATTAAATTTAAAGTTCTTTTCAACACACTAATATTCCCCTAGGTTCAGGCAACGCTTTTCAGATGGAAAATACTCCTTTAACTTTTAGTTTAGAACATTGGCTCTTTGCTGATGCATTCGCAAGCTCAATCCGGACACATTCACAGAATCATCCTAATAGCAAAAATTTTGAGTTTTCGCCTCCATTAATACCTCACTTGCCCCTATTTCATGATAGAAAATTTATCAGTTTGCTTAAAATAGCAAATTCATTTCCAGGACCCTCTCCAATTGATTCTCCATATCAAAACGTATCTAAAATCAATGTTTGCGCAAAATCCGGAATGTTGACTTTTAACAAATAGTTAGGGTCTTTTGACTGATTGTGATTTTCTCGCAAATCGCATCGTATGTATATACATATATGTATGTATATAGTGATTTATTTAAAAAAAATTTCTACTAGTAGGCACAGTGCACAGTTGCATGCAAAATCACTAATGCATCATCCTATGAGAAAAGTGATGCTTTATTTGTGCCGTGATTCCTTGGTTACCACGATTAGAGCATTCTGTTCTCATTTGCCGTCAAGTCGAGAGAGAGAGAGAGAGAAGACCCTTTCAAATTTGTCTTTGCTGATCAATAGATTTTATGGGCGCACTCCGATGTGAACAGGAGGCATCTTCTCCTTCTTATCGCCTTGGCCTATTCGTTCACTCTCTGATCGGCTGGCAGCACCAGCAGCGCTACCCTACTTTCATTCACCAATTCACGAAACAAGGCTCAACGAAATGGTGTACCCATCTCTCTCTCTCTCTCTCTCTCTCTCTCTCTTTCTCTCTTTCTCTCTATCTCGCGCACACTCTCCATCTCTCTATTCGTCTCTACACTCTCACGCATCCCAGCCAGCACTATCTTATCCAGTAATATGTACATATATTTAGGCTTCTGCTGAGAGCATGCAGCAGAAAGGATCATAAATATACATACATAAAATACTTGTTTCGCACGCCCCACTCAGATTGCCCAGTTGGAAGGAAACTTTGGAGACTTTTGAGCTCGAAGAAATAACTTTTGCTAAACACGTAGCCGAACCCGATTGGGCAGCTTGATTTATCAAGTGCATTTGTTAGAGCTTTTCAATTCTAAACTATGAACGACCATAAAATGAAATGCACACAACGTTTTCACTTTTATGCTAGTGGCACTGAAAAGTAACAAAAATGTCATACTTCTCTATACATTTGTATTCTCAAATGACCCTTATGGAACATTTTAGTAATTTGGACCCTGTTTTGACTGTTGTTTACTCTTCGCCTGCACGAGAGAAATAGCGATGGAGAAGGAAGAGCGTCTGAAAAAAAAGGTAGAAAAGCAAAGAAACTAGAGTGGGAGAGAAAGACAGCGGCGAGGGTAGTAGAAGATTGTGTCAGAGAACAGGTCTTGCGATGAACGAGAGAAGTGGAGAGAAAGAGGGAGAGTGAGTGAGAGAGAGAGAGAGAGAGTGAGATATATATAGAGAGAGAAGTGAGGAGAGTTTAGCCAGTGTGAATAAGCATGTGAATGATTAAGGATGTGAGAGATAAAGTGAGGGGAAGGAAAGGATAAAGAGAAAGCTACTGCAGTCATTTTTAATCTATGAACTCAAAACTCTATCGAGTTTATTTCCTTCTTGTCTTTCTCTAGCAGCCTTTAGCGTTCTCATGTTCAAATGTTCACTTCTTCCATTCCTGAGAAATACCACTGCAGAATCTAAATTATTTGAGTTGTAGTCGAAATGAGAATGTTATTTTTTCCAAGAATATTGCTTTTTTTTCTTTCTATGAAAGCATAGCAAATACAGAGTGAGACTCGCTAGTCTCAGTCTATGTTAGACTCTGTTACCTTTCGGAGTTCCGAAAACAAACAAAGAGGAATGAAGATATTGAGAGACGGAGAATGATGTGGGCGAATTTGCCGGCAGCAAAAGGAAGCATCAACTTTGACTTTGTTGCTTTTCATCTCATTGTGCATTTCAGACTTCTTTTAATAAATTTTCAAAGAATTTTCTATATTAACGTCATCTTAAATAATTCTTCGATTTATTATTTATAATGTATAAAAAATCAATAAGGGCTTTTTTGACTTTATGATAAGCATTTCTTGAATAAGGAATAATATATTAGGAAAACTTAAATTTTTTTATCTTCACAATTCCATCAGCTTTCCTATTCGTTGTCTGTGTCTTAAACTCGATGAGCCGCACTGTTCAGTGATGCTCTCTGTCCGTTGTAAAGTTCGAAGAAACAGAGATCGTTCTAGATCGCAGCTTGCGTCTCGTTCTGTTACTTTTATTGCGCGTTAAGTGGGCGTAGATCGAGAGGAACGAAGGGATGCTGGTAATAATGTGGAAGGGATGAGAGGCGGATAAGCCATAAAAGAGGAGAGGAGGAGAGGAAAGGTAACAACCGTTGAGGGAAAACCTTTGGGTGCATGCAAAGTGCAAGAGGAAGCGTGAGGACAAGTCGGATTTCCATCAGCGAAAAAAATGCATGTTCACAAGTCGAATTGCTAACTTGCATTTCAAAACTGAATGACAGAAAGGAATATTCTCTCATAATAATAACTCGCCAAAGTGAACTGTGCGGTCTCACTATACCAGTGTGACCGTCAAGTCTGCTTGTACTTTAATGTAATCGGCCAAGAAAAAATTATCATAATCTCTTTTTATACTTGCTGCTTGGCGACAATTTGTGTCGAATTTGTGACGGTGGCTGAAATTTAGCAGTGTCCGATCTGGTGAGAGCAGCGAAATACAACCTTATGTTATGGTAAAGCTAATGTAGGATAAGCGTAGGGACATGACTTGATTTGCTCTAGAACAGATAGGTTGCATCTGATTCTGGACTTCGACTATGCTGTCCTTTTGAAAACAGCTGTTCATCCGGTTTGTCAGCTTTTACCAACCAAAAAAACGTTCTCTCCTTCTCTCACGATCTCTCGATATCTGCCTCTCTTTCCACCTCTCATTCTTTCTCTCTCTCTCCATCTCTCACCCTTCCTCTTTTTCTCTCTCTTTCTCTCATTCTTCTCATTATCACCATGACGAATCTCAACATCTCTGCTTAGCCTGTTCGCCCATCTTATATCAGCTTTATCCTATGATTTTATTTCGCTGCTCTCACCAGATCGGCTCGTTGATTAAACTTCAGCCAATGTCACAAGTTTGACACTAATCTTCGCCAACCAGGAAGTATAAAAAGAGATTAAGATAATTTTTTGCCAATTACATATAAGTACAAAATAGTTATTTTGCTATTATTATCTTCTTATTATACAAATCTGTGAACATTATAAAAGTCGTACCAAAATGAGAAAGTATTTTTTAATGCTCACATTAACATGTCTGATATAAACTCTAGATTACGGTGCGATTTCTGCCTTATTCTTCTCCCGTCTCCGCCATTAACCCATAAGTCGATGAGTGCGGATAGCAAGCCGGCGAGGTTTTGCCAGATGCTGCTTGGCGGGCTTTCTCCGTTCACTCACTCTTAGTCACTTACTATCTCTCTCTTACTCTTTCGCTCTCCTACTCTCTCGCTCTCTTTCTCTCTTTCTTTCTCTCTCTCTCTCCGCTCTATGTCTCGCTCCCGTTCCCTTTCTTTCCTCTGGTGCTTCATTTGACTTCCCTCTTACTATGTAGCTTGCTGGAAGGTCTGCATCAGCATGCGTCGTTCCTTCTGGCTTCTGCCACTATTCATTCGCGAGGCTATCTTCTTCCTCACTCTCCTTCTCTCTCGCTCTCTCTCTCTCTCTCTCTCTTCTACTTCGTACTCTCTCTCCTTCTCTCCTTCTCGCTCACTCTCTCTCTATCTATCGCTTCCCCCTCTCTCTATCTTTCTCTCCCTATCTCTCTCTCTATCTCTGTCTTCAAATTGGTCTGCCGTCCTCCTCATCCCCTATTCGTATCTGCATTTATGCGCTACGTTCAGTCCTTGTAACATCCTCTGCTTCTCGTCCTCCACTGTCTAGCATCTCGGAAACCTTGTTTCGCTTCTAAAGGAACATTTTCCACTGAACCCGCTGAGCTGTGCTTAGTTTACGAACTTGTGCAGAGATTGATATAATGGCTATTCAGTATTTTTTGCTTCTTTTCTAGCGTCTGATTGCTAAATCGCATTTGTTTCTCCTCCATAACTAAAAAAAACCAAAAGCTTATCAGAACTGCAAGAGGAGAGTCATATGGGAATCTAACCGGCATGGTGAATGAAGCCCCAGGCAGCGCGCCCTCCATCATTAGCACATAGGGCTTTGTAAAGGAAAGCGAAAGATAAAGAGAGTGAGAGAGAGAAAAGTGGAGAGAAAGAGAGAATGGAAAGAAAGAAAGAAAAAAGAACACACATGCTGTCTGCCATTCGTGGAGGAAAAGCAGTATTCAGGCAACAGAAGGGAGGAAAAGACACAGAAGGATCTACGGTGAAATGGAAGTAGAAGATGAGGATGAAGAAGAGGAAGAGAAAGAAAGAACGATGAAGTGCGAGGCATAATAGGAGGAACGGAGGTTGCGAGAACGAGTGAGACGGAGAGAGAGAGAAAGAAAGAGAGACTGCGAAAAAGTGAGACAGAGAAAGAGAGAAAAGTATTCGAGCTCTTTGTAGCAGAAGATGGCAAGAAATGGAGGCGGCATACAGAGTCAAGGCTGTTTTGTGCCACCCGAGCTACGACTTTCCTCCTATTCCCCGGACTCTTATTTTACTGAGATTAAAGATACTTGAGTGATTTATCTGAACGGAGAAAATATTCATAAAGTTGCTCGTTCTATTATTATTTTTTTATCGTTTAATAATTTTAAGAGATTGTTTCCGGCCATTACTCTATACACATATGTACATAACTTGTTTAGAGAGATGCACTTTTGTTAGACCGACTGTAACCATATTTAAATCACTAAAATGTCAATTTCCTCATTCTGTAATGCTGTCAATCTAAACTGGTGATGTTTTTTTTTCTCGTTTTCTTTCAAACGTGCTCTCCGTGCGTCTGATGGATTATAACTGGAGTGAGACAGGCGGGAAGCGTTATGATGTAGGAGGCGACTCACGAGTTCGTGTCAACTTTTTCCGTGTGGGTAAAAAAAGCGAGCGCCATCCTCTGCTTGCACGTGAGATTTCATACAGATCACTGTCAGATCTCGCGAATTCTCCAGGACTCTTCTCTCTCTCTCACTCTCTCTCTCTCACTCTTTCTCTTCCTCTCTTTTTCTCTCTTTCTCTCTCTCTCTCTCATCAGCCAAGCTCTGCCAAATCGCTCTCGTATTTGTTTAGCCGATTGCTTGGAATGAGTCTGCATAATGTAGAAGGTGAATGAGAGTACCCACGAGTGTAGGGTAAGGGAGATGGAGATGTAGAGAACTCCCCGGAGTTGGGACGAAGAGAGAGAGAGAGAGAAGGGGGGTGAGCAAAGCGGACTCTCCCTCAAACTATCTCACTTCCTCTGCTCTCTCTCCCTATCTCTCTCATAACCTGTCTCTATCTCTCTGCGTCTCTCGCTCTCTCTCTCTCTCCTCAACTACCTCACACAACCTCGCGGCTCTGAGGGCGCCGCCACTCTCTCCTCCACACTTGCACCGTCCGCGCTAGTCGTCCATCCATCCTCCCCAACAATACGGCCCCCTTCCATCGATTGACCGATCGGAGAGGCCGCGCGCCTCTAAGCTTCGCTAGACGAGGAGGTTAGATAGGCTGGAGAAAGAAAGAGCAAGAGAAAGTAACGAAACATTCACAGTCAGAGTATCTCCACATAGGCCATCTGCGTCATTTAAAAAACTTCATCATATCATCTGTTCATTTTGACACATTCTCTCTCTTCCTCTTTTATTGATAGCTCCGCCTCTTTCTCCGTGTTATTCCACTCTCACTTTTTCTTAATATCTCTCTCAGTATTTCTCTCTCTCTCGCTCTTTTTCTCTTCTCCTTTCTCTCACTCTCTGACTTCCTCTCCCTTTTCTTCATCGAACAACATCATTCAAAACGATGCTCGTATTTCTGCCCTTATTTTTTTTTGAACTGACACGCCTTCCTTCCAAAAATGTATCATTCTTAGTCCTCGTCGACACACTAATTCTCTCACTATTTTGCCATTCTGTGTAGAGTGAGTAATTTTTTTTGCGCAAGGATTTCCATGTTGCAATAGTAAGGAGAGTTGAGTGGCAGATGGGAAATTGAAACTATGAGACACCGGTTAGGTTGAGAGAAATGTACAGGTTATACAAAGGTGGCGGTTAATATAGAAGAAAGTAGCCAAAAAATAGGGTTTATATAGACGACGACAAAGTAGGAAGATAGTGAGAGAGAGCGAGAGAAGTAAATAAGAAAAAGAGAAAAGGACCGGTGCCAATGGACTCGTTGTTAGAACTAGAGAGAGAGAGCAACAACAGTACTCGTCGTAGGTCGCTTGTCTCATGTGTTTTGGCGATACAGCAATCGACTCTGCTAATGCATGTGCCTCTGGCAGATTAACTAAGAATTGAGAGAGAGAGAGATAGGGAGAGATATAAAGAAAGAGAGGGAGAGAGTGAGAGAGTGAGAGAGGGAAGGGAAGAGAGCAAGATGGAAAGATGATGTATGATGAGAGAGTGAGAGACATAGAAAGGCTTCGGCGACCTATGAAAAGGCTTCTTACTTCCTTCCGCCCTCTTCATCTCCTCTGTATCTTCCGTGTGTGTGCAAACATTAATAACGAGATTACTCATAGCTTTTTCTTCTTCCTTTTCGTATTCTTCACCACTCTGGCTGCCCCGTCAATTTGGTATGAGGCCAAGCCATCCGAAGCTTGATTATTCACATCACTCGGACAGCGTGGTGGCCGTTCGAAAGGACATGAGAATAGAGAGACACAGAGAGAGAGAGAGAGAGAGCATGCGCCACGATTCGTGCTCTCTCTTTCTCTGCTGCTCTCTCTACCCCTTCACTCTCTCTCCATGTCCACCTCTTCATCTCTCTCCTTCTCTCTCTCTCTCCTTACCCTCTTCTCATTGTTCGAGCTGCTTAGGATGGCGCTGGCCGTCCCGGCCGAAACCAGCTCTATCTGCTCCTGCAATCTACCCACTCTCCTTTCTTCTTGCGCACTCTCCTCTCTCGCCAAGCTCTCTCGCTCGTCGATTTCCTGCCTTTGAGCAACAACTTTGGTGTATCGACCACTAGTGTGATGAGAACAATCAGCCAAGAGAGTGTAGGCGAGAGAGAGAGAGAGGAAGACAGAGAAACAGATGCAGAGAGAGAGGGGAGAAATAGAGAAAGAAGGTGGAAACTCCAAGCTCACTTCGCAGCTCTTCATTTCTTCGATTCTTTCCTCCCTTCTTCTACAGTCATACGCACATGCATCGTTTAGGCGCGAGAAATTGTGGTCTTACTTAATAATAAAAAATAATTATTATGATGATATCTTTTCCGAAACATTTTATTCTTGCATTATTTGTTCTTCATGAATTGCAACATTAACGCTCTATTTCCGGCTTTGATCGCTCTACTCGTCAACTTGTCGAGAGAAAGGAAAAAAAACACGAAAGAAAGGAGAACAAAACTCACCATGTCAGAATGATACGTCGTTGCCTTAGTGATAAATCCGTGTCCGATTGAAGGCATCCTTTACTTCAGACACATACTATCAGCCATATGTAATATATATATCACATGCTTTTGGCATCTTCTTCATTGCAAAGAGCAATCTCTTTCCTTCCTTCCAGACAACACTCGGTTCTCTCTTATTGGGTGAGTGGGCACAGGGAATTCTCAGAAAGTGAGGAGAGAGGAGCACTTACAATCATTTATATTCCAACTCTCTTACGGTAATGAGAAAATGGCTCGGGCGATATTTACAAAGTTTCCTTTGAACATGCTTGCAAGTTGCGCTTCATCTTTCTATACCTCTCTCTCTCTATCTCTCTCTTTCCTCGCTCTATCGCTCTGCCTGCATGACAGTATCGGTGTAGCGAGATCATTTTGACAGGAGACCGTTGGTTGTTGCAGGTGTGAGCTGTGCGAGAGTGCAGCTAGGCTGCCTGTGCACAGACGATAGTGCATACTCTGCTCTCGTCTCTCGCCCATCCACACTCTCTCGTCTCCGCCCTTTCTGCCTCTCTGTCTCTCACACGCTCTCTCGGTGCTCGTTGTCACTTCTCGCGCGAAAGAGTGAAGAAGAGTGCGAGATCGAGAGAAAGAGAGCGAGAGTGTGAGAGAGAGAGGATCACGAGGTGGCAGACAGAAGAGAGAGAGAGAGAGAGAGTGAGAGAGAGAGAGTGTGTGTGACCGACCCGCGCGGCCAAGCCAGGCCGACTCTCGACGAGGAGGAAAGACAGTCTTGTCACGGTCAGTCTCTGCTATTCCACACATCCATTACTGCCATACTTATTCTAGTATTCTTACTCCACAATCATCTGTTTTACATTTTATGTACATACATACATGCGTCATTGCACTCACTCCTTGAGCATTCTCTCTCTCTCTCTCTCTCTCTCTATTCCTCTCCCTCTCACTCTCATTCTCTCTCACGCTCTCTCACTTTTTATGTCTCTCAAACTCTCACTCTCTCTCTCTCTCGTTCTCTCTATCTCGCGCTCTCTCTCTCTATCTCGCCCTCTCTCTCTATCTCGCCCTCTCTCTCTCTTCATCCCCCTCACTCGGGTCTCCTCTTGCTGCCTCCATTTGCATGCGTGCTGGCTGACTTATTTACACTTGCATGTTTTGGCATCGTTCTCTCGTGTTCGATTTGATGCTGCCTGATTGCATTAGAGATTGCAGCACCAGCACAGTTTGAGGATGAACGAGTGTCAGATTAGCAGAAAAGGGTGGAGTCCGTCAAAAAGGAAGCATCAAAAGAATGAACAAGACGAGTGACAAAGAAGGAGCAGAGTACGAGGTCGCCTCCCTCACTAGCACGTGGGGCAATCTCAGCACTCTCTCTCTCTTTCTCTCTCTCTCTCTCTCTCTCTCTCTCTCTCTCTCTTTCTCTTTATCTCTTTCTCTCTCTCTTTCGCTCTGTCTCTTTCTCTCTCTCTTTTCCCCTCTCTCTATCTCTCTCTCTCTTACTCTCTCTCTCTTACTCTCTTACTTTCTCTCTCTTACTCTCTCTCTTTCTTTCTATCTGTCTCTGTCTTTCTCTCTGTCTACATCTTTCTCTCTGTCTCTATCTCTATTTTTCCCTCTCTCTTTTTTTCTACCCTCTCTCTCATACTCTCTCTCATACTATCTCTCTCTCTTTCTCTCAGCTCTCTCTCTCTCTCCCTTGCCTTCCTTCATTGCTTTTTCCTTCCTAATCAGCAACATATATCAGACAGCATCCCGACTGAGCAAGTAAGCACTCACTATTCCTTATTCTTCTCTTTCTTTTTATCCAACTATTCTCCCTTTTCCTCCAACTAATAATCTCTCTCTCTCTCTCTCTCTCTCTCTCTCCCTTTTCAACTACCTTCTTCATTTTATCCCTTTTCCACCTCCTTCCTGGCCATCTTTAGGCTTTATTTCTATTTCTATTTCCATTATTTCATCTCCAGTAATCGGGAACAAAATGTAAGAACTCGCAGAGAGCAAGCAAAAGCGCTTGTGCTCTTTCTTCTTCTTCTTCGTATTGCTCTGCTCTCTTGCATACTGCACATTCCCACTGGAATGCATTCATATCCTCCGGCTTTCTTCTCTGCGATTGCTGCCTGCCGCCTCCTCCACATGTATTGTACTTTCATTTTCCTCACTCTTTCTCTCCCTTTCTCTCTATCCGTTCCTCTATCCATCTTCAATCTTCTGCCTCTCTTCTCCCATCACAAGACTTGTCAATTTAGTGGGTAGATATAAAATCCGTGCCTTTCTCATGGAAGCAAAGCGGATGTAGAAGGGAATGTTATTCACGATGTTTTGGAGACGTTTGAGAGTGACAGGGACTTGACAGAGAGAGAGAGAGAGAGACAGAGAGAGACATAGAGAGGGAGAGTGGCAGAGAGAGAAAGATAAACAAATAAGAGTGGCGATGTGGCTGCTCTTGCAGATGTCTTCCAGTGGCGGCTTCCCTCAGGCCAACAGCGGCCAGCCCATCTTCGGCTATCCCGCCACTTCGGGCGCTTTCGCTGGCGGCGACATTCCACTTTTTCAGGTCGCCCTTCTCTCTCTCTCTGCTCTCTCTGCTCTGCTCTCTCTCCTTCTCTAGCTTCCTAATCCTCCTACCCATGGCCTCCTACTCACCTAATCTATAACCATATCTGTCTATCTCTCTCTCTCCGGTACTCTCTCCATCTACTTTCTTCTCTACTCTCCCCAATTCTCTCCTCTACTTCATCGTCGCTCTCAATCTCCTGCTCTTTCTTGTGAGGGCCACTGCTCTCGATAGGCCAAAGCTTCTTACTCTATTAGCTGGCCATAGTATATCTATGTCTGCCTCCACTATACCAATGTCTTCTTCCTCTTCTTCTTCTTCTTCCCGGTCTTTTCCTCTCGAGAAAGAGCCTTTCTCCATGATTTCGTTTTCTTCACTTCACAATCATTTTCTTCGCGAGGAATAGCGCGTGCGAGTGCATGGGAAACGAGAGCGAGAGTTGACTTCTTCTCTAAAGGGGCGAATATTTTGATATGAGAAGATTAAAGAGAGGTAAGAGTGAGGAGATATGAGCGTGCTGCCGAGAGGAGGAAACCATTGGCTCCCTCGCCGCAGAATACAACACAACCTATTCATTTTCGTAACATGTTCATTGTTGCGTGAAGAGTGGAGAAGTGGAGAGAAAGAGTGTCTCCTTGCTCGCGTCTACCTCATATTGCAATTCAACTCTGCCTCAATCTTCTTCTTCTTCTTCTTCTTTCATAGCTTTCTTGCTTCCCCTTCAGCCTTTCTCTTTCCTCTATCTCTCGTTCACACTTCCCAGCATGACCCAATGGCACTCACTGGCTATCTTGTGCACACTGCGCTCGATTCGTCGTCACTCTGCCCACCAACTTCCGATCGTGAGTGGTGGATGCCTTGCAGGATCTCTCAGGCAACGCCTTTTCTCCAAACTACTCGAGTGACAACGCCGGGGGCATCTCCTTCGACTCGCAGCAGCAAGGAGGGCAGCAGCCACAGCCCGGCCCCTCTTCTGTGCCACCGACCTCGTCGTCGCCCTCGAAGAAGCAACAACAACAACAACAGCCTCCCGGTGGCTCCACTCAGTTCCGGGTCGCGACACCAATGGACTACCAGAGGATGCCATCTTATCCCCCGCAATCAATGCAGCAGTCACCACATGGCAATATGCAAGGTCAGAGTTATTAATAAGATTATCTTTTTAAGTATTGATTTGATTACTGATATGTATGTCTGACGAGAGGAAAAATTGCTAATGATTGAAAGTAATTAGTTGTTGTTGATTAGCCATGCAAATGGACGGCAACAATGCGCAAAGAGGCGGAAGTGGCGCCTCAGGAATGATGCAACGACAATTTTCAACGCCGAACATTGGCACCGACGGCGCTAGGACTCCGGCGAACGGCGCAGAGCCGCCTGGAGGAGGCCCGGGTGGCCGGTCCAAGTCATCGCAGAATCTCATGGCCGCATCGCAAAAGGACCAGAAGCAGCTCCAGCAACAACAATTGCAGCAACAGCAGCAACAACAACAATTACAACAGCAACGACAGGTTCTAATTTCCTTTATTTTTTTTTCTTATTAAGGTTGTCTTTGTAAAATCATGTATTTAATTGATGTTTTTTTTTAAATTAAATATTGTATGATGTTTGCCGTTGCAGCAGCAAGAACAGCAGCAGCAGCAGACCGGCTTCATGTCCCCTTCATACGCTGGAAACGGCGGTGGGATGATGAACGGCTCGGGACCGAGTCCGCTGATGCAGCAGCAGCAGATGCATGCCATGTCGCCATATGGACAGCCGCCTCATCTCCAGTCGCCAGGCCTCGGTGGCCAGCCGTCGCAGCAGCAGCAGATGCAAGTGCCTGTGCCCACGTCGACTCCGCAGCCGCCGCACCTTCAACACGTCATGCACTCCCCGTACGCCTCTCATCACCACTCGCCTCACCACCCGCCCGCATCGGTGACGCCCGGTGGCTCGGCCGGCTCGGGCACGCCGCAGCCACCCCAGCAGCAGCAGCAGCCGCCGTCGGCCATGCAGATGGCGCAGATGGCTCAGATGCAGCAGATGATGAGTGGAGGTCGGCCACCGGCGCCCATGCGGTCCGTGTCGATGGGGACCGGCATGGGAATGGCAGGGGCCGGCGGCCGCGGAGGACAAGGAATGATGCTTTCGCTCCAGCAGCAGGCTCAGATGATGCAGCTTCATCAACAGCAGCAACAACAACAACAGCAACAACAACAACAAGCTCACCTCGCTCAACAACGCTTCACCGCCGCCGGCATTCCCGTCCCACAAAACTTCACGCAAGCACTCACCACCGAGATGCCGCCCGCGGCTCTGCCCATCAACATCCCTCTCGCAAAGCATCCCTACTACGAGCAGGAGAGAAAAGCGCTCAAGGTGGCCTACCCGGCAGGCACAAAGGTAAGAAATAACCCCCATTATTATCCCCTTTTTTGTTGTAATGAATGGAAAAGAAATGTAAAGTGAATTTTTTTCCCAATTTTTGATCCAGGTCGACCCGCCTCCGCAGCCGATCGAACCCGCAACCTTTGGCTTCTATCCGCACAATCCGTTGTACAAGCCCGAGTTTGACCGCCGATTAGCTCAGAGGATGGAAGATGTCAGTTGTCTTCCGTCAAACGACAAATCAATTAACATATCAATTCTTATCATTTAGTATGGACATACATATGATGTTTGGATTTAGAAAAAAAAAGTTTAATTATTGTCTTCAAATAACGACATTGACATTAATATGTAGATACATTAGTTGTTCATTGCTGATAGCCTGTCATAGTTTATATAATTCTTTTAAGATTGGCATGATGGTCGCTTGTTCAACTGCTGCCGGCACGTCGACGAAGACACCAGCGAAGAAGTCGAGGGCAGCCGGTGGAGGATCACAAGCAAAAAAGGTTCGAGGAATGCGGGTATAGAGAACGAGAAAGCGAGAGAGAGAGAGAGAGAAAGAGAGAGAGAGATAGAGAGAGAGGGAGAGAAAAGAGAGACCTGAGCCCACTCACTCCTTCCTCAGTCTCATTCACTCGGAGAGGTGTCAGTGGTAGTAGAAATGGATTGGCAATCCAGCAGCTGCAGCAGCAGCAACGGGGGCAGCAGAGATCGAACCGGTTTCTCACGGTCACTAGAAAAGAGGAGGCCTTCACACTTGGATGCCTTTGAACTTTCGTGCACCAGATATGAATATATGATGTAGATGAAGGGAGATGGGGGATTCAATGGAGATGCTTGCAGTCGCGGCGGACGAGCGCGGAAGAGGACGCTAGCCGCTTCGCCCATCCGGGCGCTGCGGGACCACTTCCCGCCGGATACGGTAGCATGCCTCCGCAGCCACAACAGGTCTCAATCCATTCAGCCACACATCCAAATCCCCCTCCTGACCTGCCTTCTTCTTCTATTCTTTGACGTCACGGGCGCAAACGAGAAAACTGAACTAGATTGGGCGAGAGACATTGCGGCACTTTATGTGTAGTGGAAAGGGACACAGAAGGAAAAAAAGAAGTGACATAGTGAGCCATTTGCAGAGAGGGACCAAGAATGATCAAACAATGGAAGGTGACAAATTTCAACACCCCTTTCGTTCATCTTTAGCTCTCACTTCTAATCATAAGAATATGGTATAATAATGTATGCACATGCGAAAAAAAAGTGTAATTTAAATTAAATTTTTCTTTCTAAGTGAAAATGGTACGGCTTAAATAAAGTAACCGAAAGTGTTAATTTTTTATTGAAATTGTTTTAAAGAAATTTTAATCTTACAAATTGAACTCCCATAATTTTTTCTCAGATGACCAACTCGCCAGCCTTTGGAATGTCGCCCGTCTTCGACGGCCAAGGCAACGGCGCCTTTCCTGGAGGGCAGATGCCAGGGATGATGCATCCACAGCATGCGCATCTCATGCAGAGGCAGATGGTACCTATTTTTATCTCATCACCTAAACCATATTTATTGTCCCATACAATTAGAGAAGTAAGACTCGTTGTGCTTTTTTAAATCTCTCTTTTTCCAGTCACTATTTGTTGTCTTCATAGAAAAGACTTGTTATCTGATTGCAGTCAGCGCCCGCAGCCTTCCAGGGTGGCCCGATGCTTGCCATGATGCCGAGCACGTCGCACGCGCCGCCGAACTTCCAGCAGATGCAGCAGCAGCAGCAGCAGCACATGCGGCAACAACAACAAAGTTCGCTTTTTGAACTGTACAAGTTCAAAAAGCAAAGTTCGAAAAATTGTTGCTTCATTCACATATATGTTTTAGTGTCGATGGCCGCCATGCAACAGCAACAAATGTACGAGGCGAACGGGCAAGTACCTCCGGGCATGCGAATGAACGGCGGACCCATCCTGCACGATCTAGTGGGTTTCCCTTTGTACTTAATTATTTAATTAATTAATCAATTAATTGATTAATTAATCTACGATCCCCCTTACTATTTTTGGTACAGTAGGCGATTTAGAATGGCGCCGGGACTCCACCGATGTACCACCAGTTCCGACAGGCTTACCCGGGCGGAGTGCCTGCGAGTGGCGCAGCACCCGGCGGTGGCCCTCCTCAGATGCAGCAGGCGCCTGGAGGCGCTGGCGCCAGCGGCCAACAGCCCTTCTGTGCAGGTTGTCAGCGTGAGCAGCCACCTCCTCCTTCCGCCAGCACGGAGCACGCAGCCACGACGGTCCGATGATTCATAGCTATCTCTCTCTCTCTCGTGTACTGGGCCGGGGATTGTGCAGGAAAGGGAGGGACTCACTCATCCCTTTGCATAGCCAAATATGAGCCAGGCCAGTTAAAAATGGATTCCGAGAAGCAGCCATCAGCCGGGGAAGCTTAGAAGAAACATATATCAAATTACCACACTTTTCATTCATATTTATCCGCCAGTTTCAATTAAGTAAAAAAAAGCAATGGAGAATATACATGTAGTTTGACAAAGTAAAATAAATAAGCAAATAAATTATTTGTGTTACTTTTTTTTATAAAAGCAAAGCACGAGCAAATGCTTTGCCCCCATTAGCACCAAAGAATCGGACGACCGTTGTGGTACGCAGCTCTCTTGCGCAGAAGTCATGGCAAGTAAGGACGGTTCATCCTTACTCTGCTCTCGACTTCTTGCCTGCTCTCTCTCGCTCTCTCTCCACCTCTCTTTCTCTATTTCTCTCTCGTTTTCCGCCTCACCCTCACCGAATCACATGCACTCTCTTCACAGCTAACTCTTCCTTTTCACCACTCCCATGCTCCTCCATCTCTTAGCAAGAAGTCATTTTAAATCGGCCTCTCTCCGGTTGGTGGTGGTATCTCTCATACAGCTGGCCTGTCTCATATCTCACATCAGACCTATATTCCATTTATCCCCATTCTCACCGAATCGGGAGGCAACTCTTACGCTTCGAGTCACGACTGCGCACTGTATACTTTTTTTTTATTTCTAAGACAGCCTCTCAGTAACTCTCGAGCATGAAGTAAAAGCGGCCTGCTCCGGGAACATTTTTTTTTCGATTTCGCCAAACAAACAAAATCAGTTCACATATACTATTCGACGAGCACTTTCCAATGAACAATTATTAGGCCCGTATGTTGTTTTCCCTTTGAGATATACTACCGTAATCATAAAAATTTCATCGTTTTGTAATAGAGTGGTAATTTGAGTCGCCAAAATATTTGCTCTGCTGATTCCCGATCAAAAGCAATTTTGTGCAAAACGAACATCTTGAAAACGAAACATCTAGATAACGACCATCGAGAAAACGAATACTAACCATAAGTTTGGGAGAGGATATCGGATGTTTCTTTCAAAATAATCACCTAAATGTTTTTTTTTTTTAAATATACTTATTTTGTGGTGAATTTAAGTATATTCCCTCCTAAGAACGGTATATTGTTTTGTCATAATAAAAAAAACTTGAAAGCTGTTACCGTGGGTGAATTTTTGGAGTTTCGGTATGGTATCTCGAGGGAAAACAGCATACGACTCTAATATAAGGCTTATTGGAAAGAGCTCGTAGAGTTTTCTGTGCAACATGATATTTTTAGGCGAAATCGAAAAAAATTTCCCCTATGACTTAAGAAAAGAAAGACGGCAACATTTTCGAGAGAAATTGATGTATGTATACAGTGCGGAGTAGACGCTCTTGGTGTGGATGTTCTAACAAACGGAATGGTCAAGTTCATATAGAAATCTCTTTAGCCGAACAATCAAGTGGCGGAGCGCAACAGCCAGCTGATCTTCATTCAATGTATTGGAACTAGCCAATCGTGTCGGCAATTTTATCATCAAGTTAGCCATTCCTTACTGATAAAGCTATTACGAGTAAGAATATAATGAGTAATATTTTATCTATGCGTATTTTTAAGTGAGAAAAATCATTTGCAGGTATGTTCGGGTCTGTCTCCAGGTGCTTTCGCCAAACTTCTAAACAGTGCTCCGACGGCAGGATGGATGTGCCAGCGTTGCGAGCGAGGAGAAAGGAATGGAGGAACAGTCAATGCAGCTGGTCAACTCAAAGAGGAAGACGGACCGGAGGATGCCATGGAGATGTCGGCGATGTTGTCGCCAGCCAGAAGACCCGCTCCGCCGACACCGGCGGGAACGGGCATGCCCGGTGAGAGGATGTTGCCTCCGCTCAACGCGCCCTCCCCCCTCGGCTCCTCGGCTCCTCCTCCTTCTGCTGCCTCCTTTGCCGCCGCTTCTCCAACCTACCAGTCGATGGCCGCACCAGTCTATTCAACCCACCAAGTCGTCGGCCCGCCTCCCAATCCCATGTCTCCCCACCAACATCCTGGCAGCTACAACCCCTACTTCCGTCCTCACCCTCACCAGCCACCCTTCCCTGACTACTTTCCACCCGGCCCTCCACATATGTACTCTATGCCATACCCATATCCTCAAGCCATGTTTCAGCCCCAACCTCCTCCTCCTCCTCCTCCTCAGCCTAACCAAAATGCCCAGTAATAATTGACTAATGTTGACTGTGTTGCCTAGCATCTCGGATGCATCATGAATATTTGCTATCAAACAGCCCGTGTGAACGTCCTCCAATCAATTGTGTCATGATGATTCTTATCTTCTTCTTGTTATCTCCATTAGCCAACATCCTCTTGATTGTTCCGTGTGTTATCTCCGCTCTCCCGGCATGCCTTTCTAGCTTCTCTCCTCACATCGCCTAAGAATAGAGGAGTCTACAGTATTCCATGGCGAAAAGTTCAGTGTTTTGTCTGTGTGTTACAATACTTTGAATTTGAACTATTATGTTGTTTTCTTTTCTTTCGCAACTTCATTTCTGGAAGAGATTGTCTTCTTCTTCTCTTTGTTGCACTCAATCAAATCTTATCTCATCTCTCGCATATCTCACTTCTCCACATGCTACATAAGAGTGCGCATCTATTGATGGTCTTGCTATTATTAGTACATTATTTATGTGAACCGGCTAATAGTTTTATTACATATATTTAGTAGAGAAAAAGCAATCAAAAGGATCGCTGCTGCGATATTGTTAATATTTCTTTCTCAGTTTCACTCACTTTGGTTTTTTTCTTCTTAATTTTTTGCATTTTGTTGTTGTAATTAATCACAAGTACACCTCTAATCCGATATCACTCTTCCATGAAATACATCGGCATATGCTTCAAAGATTATGTCAACGATTTCTTAGTTTGTTTTTTTTCATTAGGAGAAAAGATTGACAGTAAATACTTTCACTGATTACAAATGTGTCTACAAGGAAACATCAAATTTATTTGAATTACTGCAGTAAAAGTACATTAAAATTACAATTTCAGTAAAATTGATAATATTTGATAATTTTGTTTTTCTAGGATTCTCAAACGATATGTATATGAAAGATGTTTTCGTTGATGACTAGAACATTCACAAGTATCAGGGATCGCAAGATCTGTTCCACTTGGCCCTTCTTATGGTCCGCCTCTTTCTCTCTGTCTGTTAAAAAGCAGTGAACACAGGAGCAGTTCAACAAGAGTATTTATGAGCCATCGGATACATGACACAGTGGTAGAAGATAGAGACACACAACCGAACAGATTCACATTGATCAGGAAGAGTGCCAGCCAAAGGGGCGTGAAGAATGTGTAGACGGAAAGGGGTGGAGCCATGTGACCAAACAAGCACAAGATCATTTGGCGTCTAATGATATTTACTTATTCCTTTTGCATGTAAGAGTTGACATTTTGTCGATGAGCAAAAGGACTAATGAAAGGTCAATATTATTCTTAATATATTTTTTGGTCTTGAGTTCTACGTCCAGCTGATGTCTGCCTCTTATGTACGCTGAATTTGAAGATTAGAATATTCAGCATCTTCATCGTCTTAATTACAACCCTTGTTTTTTAAAGGATTTTATCAGATTCATTCAAGGCTTTAATGAATGGTCGAGGGAGATTGCGGACCATATTCAAAGGTTTGCAAATTTTATCTGGAGGAGTTTCTAAGTGCACTTAAACCCATGAAAGAAATCTTCTCACTTTCCCTTCAAGCCTTGGCCGCATTCGGTTGTCTTTGCCTTCATTCTCCTCCTTTCCTTTCTCCTTCTTCCCAACTCCATTCTCCTCGCATGGCGCTTCGTCTGCTAAAGGAGCTTAAGAAGGAAGCTTCCGATGGAATCGTTGGTTTTTCTTCCCACTAATTATTACGAGTGAAATACAAATGGGTATTACAGAAGCAGATCACAAAGCTGTTATTTAAGAAATTTCTCATCTGAAAATCGTTATGGAGCTTAATAATACTTTAAAGTAGCCAGATAATTTCATTTCCAATCTCAGGAGATGATGCGCGAGTTACATAACTTACACAAAGCGAATCTGACGGTGTTCGATCAGGCCCTCGGAGACGTCTTCAAGCAGCGACCAAAGGGTCGCGCCAAGGCGAATTTGACGACTGCCAAGGTGGCATTACATATAAATAAAACAGAAAATAATATTCAATGTTCATTGTTATTAAAATATATTTGACGCAGCCTCTCTTCATGTCTTGAAAACGATTTATTGAAGAAAAAAGATTGTAGCAATTGCGAGCATTTCGTGTGCTTCCTTTGTCTAGCTGTCAAAATTTCTTACATTTAGGAGTGCGCGGAGAAGGTGGCCATACTGTTCGGAGAGCGCGATGGCAAAGGAAATCGTCTCTTCTGGGCGATCGCGAAGCGGGCCGAGATACTCATAGGACTGCTTGGGAACAATGTATTAAATAACTAGGCCACGCCCATCTGTTTTAATTGCTCAGGACACGCCCACTTTTTTTAAAAGGGGGCCTGAACAGTGTTTGAGCAATGATCAGTTATGAAAAAATGAGTTGTAAAAGAGAAAAAAGTCAGAAAGCAAAGGTAGAATAAATTGCTTCTTGATTTATCAAGCATTTTATTGTCAGCCGCCTCACTCCTCTCCCGATTCCGCTTCTCTTTGCGAAATGAAAGCAGACGACAGTCAGTTTGAAAAGATCAGCAAGGATGCCTCCGACGGGAAGGTCAATCCTTTTTTATAACAATATAAATTATGAGATGTGTGCAAGGTAAACAATTTGCATAGATCAGCTAAAGCCTATAAATGATTTTACCCACTTAATTTGTCTTAAAATCTAGAGATTAAAAAATTTCTTTTATCAATTAAGAGTAATAGACAATTTTACTTTTCGAAATCTAGATGTGTAACTTTGTTAACTGCATAAGTTCTCTTAAAATATAATAATAATACAATTATTTAGGACTATTTTGTGACGACTGGCTTGGCGTTGACCAGCCTTCTGGCAGAGATGAAGGAAGCACTCGACGCTGCCGACAACGCGCTGCCCAAGAGCCGAGCGAAAAGAAGGCTGCCCGCTGTCATGGTTACCGTATTCGGTGTACTGTAGAAGAGTATTGCAGTTGCACTGTAGCTTAGGTTTTGTCTCTGATGTGCTATAGAGCCCGATTTAAGGATCCCAGATTGTTTGCTGCCAAATTTGTATCATGTACAAGATAAAAATCGGAAAATTTTATATTACAGATTTAAATAACCATCATTGGATAGTCGGATTTCTTGATTACTCCTTATGAAAAGATAAAATAAAAATTAGTTGTACAGGAAGCCTATGAAGTACTATTTTACGATGCTCATGACATCAAAGAATTCAACCGTTTCGAGATTCTGGACAACCGAGCGGTGCATATTAGGCAACTTTCTGTGAGCTCCTTTATTTTGCTGAAAACTAACTTTGTGGATAAGATTCTTTGATTCAAGATCATGTATTTTTTTCAGAATGAGGAAGCGAAGAATATGGAGCCCGGCGACTCGCCTAAATTTGTTGGCTATCGGGATCTTTTCGTTGGCGTCGAAAAGGCTAGAGCATTTTATTGTTCTATTCTCACATTGCATTCTTTATATCTATGAATTTATGATAATAATAGCTGAAAGGAAATACTTTTGAAGTGCCAACTGAACTTTTTGAATATTACCATATGGGTATTATGGCAATTCACATAGTATTGTTACAGCTTACTAGAACGGCGAAACTGGAAAAAATGGCGGCGACAACCGCCAGGACCAACCGCAATAGGCAAGACAAGCAGACCAGACGACCCGAGGATAAAGAGTCCACGAAGAAAGGGAAGGGAATCGACGAGAAGCTCTGCGTCACAGACCACGTACAGGCGTGTTGCCACTGCGATATTTGGAACTAATAATGCAGCATTAATTCTTCCCCCATCCACGAGAACTTCCAGAGGCGTTGTTAACCTTGTAAACTTTGTCAAATGCCTTTTTTGGCGTTGTAGTAACACTTGGCTTTCTGGTTTCAGGGTGCGAATGAGAAGAAGTCGTCGGATGCTCCACCCACTTGCCACTTCATCCCCGCCAAAGACATCATTTTCCAGCTGCTTCCTTGCGACTTGGTCAGCGAATTTTATTGTTTGGAATAATTGTTTCAACGGTTGAAACTTTTTATCGTAAAACAGGCCGCGCAGAATGCCGATCTGCGCGCTAAGTTGGCGAACCTTCTCTTCAAAGTCATCGACTGGACGGCTGCAAACGGGGCCTTCTACGACCTTGTAATGTTCACCGAGAGACTTCCGCCAGAAAATCAGGTTCTCTTGCTATTGCTGCTTGTTTTATGGAGTGTCATCTAAGAGATTTTGAACAAACAACCGATTAATTTTCCGAATATATATATTTTTTATTTAAACATGAATATGGTTTAGAGAAAACTCGCCGAATGTTTCAAGACGGCCATCGACATGAGGAACAAGGTTATCTCAGCAACGGCAGAAGTTGAGGAAGAGAAGAGAATGAGTGAAGAAGATGAGATGAGCCTGTTCTGCCACGAGATTGCCGCGTGCGTTTTCGCTGCCTAGAAATCTATAATTGTCATGAATAAATTATCTTTATAAGTAAATTCAAATACATGCAAACCTCTAATACGTCGTCGTCCTACTTTAAGGAATTGTTATAGGTAAAACAATAAAAAAGACTGCTTCGAACAATAACACAAAAATGTCAATAATATTTTTTTCATGCCATCTTGTACTTGTTTCCGCGAAGAGGAAATGAGATTCGGACAATATATATTTTTTTATCGCAATTAGCATACTGAACTCTCATACAAGAACCTGCCTATTTATTCAATAAAACATCTAAATGTTTATATATTTAATCTTGAAAATTCGCATGCGCTGTGGAAATATATGTATATTTAATTTGGAAAATTCTGAAACTCTTGAACGAAATGATGTTTTCACATACCCACACCGAAACCAATATTGCGTTAGTTGCGCACTGATACCAATATGTATGTACAGTGATGTGCACCAACAATGGCAGAAATGGGCGCGGCGTGACCAGAGGTGCTAACGGGCCCAAAAATTTTCCCGGCCCGTCGGGCCCAAGGACTCAGCCAGCCCGGCCCGATCCATTTCCGGGCCCTAGAATTTTAGGCCCGGCCCGGCCCGGCCCGGCCCGTGGGCCCGTTTGAGCCCGATTTTCAAAAATTCGAAAAAAAATTGAAAGTTGTAGCTATTTGTCTATGCATATAACACTTCATTCTTTTAATCGTTAGCACGTCGTTAGATTGTTTATTTCATACTGAAAATAAAACGTTGAAACGCAATGCCTCTTTAAGAGAGCGAATAACAGAAAATAAAGCATTCAACGGAAATGTTACTTTAAGAGAGCGTATAACAGAAAATAAAGCATTCAACGGAAATGTTATTAACGGGAATTCAAAGCCGCTTCGAACTTCATAAGAGAACGGATGATGAGGGACTTGAAAACAGACTCAGCACTGAGTGACTCACGCTTGTCGGGGACAAGATTTCGCAAGTCCGAGAATGAGCGTTCTGCAGTTGCTGTAGAAGCAGGAATGGAATAGATCTGTTGTACTACTCGGGACAGAACGGGGAAGTCAGGTGCACGCTCCTTCCATGCGATAAGAGGGTTGTCATGTGGGTTTCCAGAAGGATCAAGGAAATTGAAGGTGGCATTCAGATAAGAATCAACCTCAGTAGCCACGTTGCCGCCAGAATCATCGAGGTCGTCATAGTCCGTTCTCGGGAGCTTGGGAGCCTTCGGTTGTGACGCACCATCGTTCCCTCCTTCCACCTCACAGACCAACTCCTTCAGCATCATGATGACCTCACGGCGTTCGGCTTCATCAGCGAGTCGACGCAATTGTCGCCTCTTTGGATGCAGGAATGTGGCCATCTTATGGAACATGGAGATGACACCGTCGTCTTCTTTCCGCAACATGCATTTGTATGCACTTCGGGCCAAAGAGGTCTGCATCGAGGAATCAGAAGTCATGACAATTTGACTGAGACTTTCCTTCAGTTCATTCCATCTGGGCCAGACCTCGTAGATCACTGCCGTATCTCTCTAAATAATGTTCAGAATTTGAAAATGTGGTACGGTAATTTGGAAATATGTTTTCCGTACCTGGAAAAACTGTACAAATTCCTCGAACTGAAGGAGAATGTTGTAGACATCATCGAAATCTGAGCTGTGGTCGTAGAGGTAGCGTAGGCCTTGTTTGACGTTCTGGAAAAAAAATGAAGGTTGCTACATGCCATTTCTATATATTCTCAGTGTACCTCAGGTAACTTTCCGCGATCCTTGTACTTGTAGAGCTCGTCTGCACACTCACGAAATGCCTTAGCAGAGCGGAGCTTGGAGAGCCATCTTGTCTCGACTTCAAGAGGAAGCTGCCTTCGGAGTGACTGGCCGACTTCACTGCCCCGGATTCCATTGACCACCAGCTTCAATTCACTGAGGAGCCGCCTGCCTCGCTGTACCAGACTCTTATCTTCATCCGTGAGGTCGTTCTCGAAGAGAAGACCTCTTCGATCCTTGTATGGACTGAAGGTCCGCTTGCAGAGATTGTTGGCCACATGGCAGATGCAGTTAACATCTGAATAAAAGGAAAGAAGAAAATGATAGTAAAAAGATGCATATTCCTCACTTTTTTTATTGTTTAAACGAAGCGCTTTCGTAATGTTGGAGCCTTCATCGGATGCACTGAAGATCTGACGAAGAATCGCGTCTGTCATTTGGCACGCCGCGTGACGCCGCGTGCCAATCAGACCGCATTGAATAAATGGATGAATACGCAACCAAATGTAATGATCCGGATATGTACAGAATCCGCATTTTCTGGCACATCGAGCACACAGACTTTTAAAATGTAATTTTACAACTTTTTTCATTAAAGTTATTAAGAAAATAGTTACCGTATTTTGAGTATCGTGAAGCTCACTAGGCACACGAGAAAAGTGACATGCACACAACATGAACGTTGTGAAACTTCTGTTGTCAGGCAAAGATGCTAATTTTTAGCGGGTTCTTTACTTTATGAGCATTCTTTGTTTGTTTCCGTTCGCAAATTAACTTTAGATGACAAACTATGGCTTATTCTGCATCCATTTATCCTTGTTAGCGCTACTTCTTCTAAAATTAGCGGCTAATCAGTCCATTAAAGATTGTGCCTTGATATGATTAGAATAGTTTTGACAGTAGATGCTTGCTCTTGATTGAAGTGGAGTATATCTTGCAGAATGTCCGAATTAGCGGCCGATTCTCGACCGATCTTACGACTTGGTTGATCGAATGACCATGGCAAGATGGCGCCAGGCTTGATTTCTTCCGCATGGTCAGCGTTCTTCTTCAACTTTTATTCTATTCTGCGATTCGATAAGTGTGTTGATGGTGACCATTTTAGGCTATCCATTTGCTCCTTGGTTGTTTCTTTCGCCTCATTATTCATTCAAGACATTTTCGTTCATTGGAATAGTTAATGAAGTAGGTTTGAGCTGGTAATAGAGATAGAGAGAGAGAGAGAGAGAGAGAGCGGAGAGAGAGGGAGAGAGAGAGGGAGAGAGAGATACAGCGATATAGAGAGAGTGAGGGAAAGAGGAGCAGAGAATAGAGATTAGAGTGTTATTGCTGAAGAGCATGGACGAGATTGCAAAAGTGTGAGAGATAGAGAGAAAGAGTGGGAGGGAGAGAGAACAACAGGGAAACAGGTGAGAAGACAGCATAGGATATGTACCTGCTGTTGCTCTGTCAGCCCATATGCACCGAGCTTAGAGTGTACAAGCTGCGGGCTGTACATGCAGCTAATCCCAAAATGACAGGCGGAGAAGGCAGCTGAAGCGTGAGAGCAGAGAGAGAGAGAAGCTGTCGCAGACCTCGCAACACTTCCTTACCCTTTCAAGACGCCGATCTCTGGGGGTGAAGAGCCATGCTGTCGACATAACAGGTGCCATGCTACTAGGGAGTTCGCAAATCTCAGTTGCAACATTCGCGGACGAAGCTGATTCGGATACGAGGGATTGAGCTGCATTTATATATATATATATATATATATATATATATATATATATATATGTACATATATTTATTTACATATTTACGGATACCCAACGTATATATGACCAAGTGTTGTGGAAAGCAATGAAGAAATATAAGCAGCTGCAGTCATCATATCAATGCGTCTCAGAGGGGTTTTGCCTATTGCCCAAAACCTGTCCATCTATGTACATATATATGATTGAAATGGACACTCGAAATTCTCAAAGTATAATTGAATTCAACTTGCAAACAAATTTTCAATTTTGTCATTTAATGGTGTAATTTAGGTATTTCAATGGTGTTATTTTGAAGTATTTTGATGATATTGCACTTCCTTTGATATACAGTGATGTGCATCAACAATGGCAGAAATGGGCGCGGCGTGACGCCGCGTGCCAATCAGACCGCATTGAATAAATGGATGAATACGCAACCAAATGTAATGATCCGGATATGTACAGAATCCGCATTTTCTGGCACATCGAGCACACAGACTTTTAAAATGTAATTTTACAACTTTTTTCATTAAAGTTATTAAGAAAATAGTTACCGTATTTTGAGTATCGTGAAGCTCACTAGGCACACGAGAAAAGTGACATGCACACAACATGAACGTTGTGAAACTTCTGTTGTCAGGCAAAGATGCTAATTTTTAGCGGGTTCTTTACTTTATGAGCATTCTTTGTTTGTTTCCGTTCGCAAATTAACTTTAGATGACAAACTATGGCTTATTCTGCATCCATTTATCCTTGTTAGCGCTACTTCTTCTAAAATTAGCGGCTAATCAGTCCATTAAAGATTGTGCCTTGATATGATTAGAATAGTTTTGACAGTAGATGCTTGCTCTTGATTGAAGTGGAGTATATCTTGCAGAATGTCCGAATTAGCGGCCGATTCTCGACCGATCTTACGACTTGGTTGATCGAATGACCATGGCAAGATGGCGCCAGGCTTGATTTCTTCCGCATGGTCAGCGTTCTTCTTCAACTTTTATTCTATTCTGCGATTCGATAAGTGTGTTGATGGTGACCATTTTAGGCTATCCATTTGCTCCTTGGTTGTTTCTTTCGCCTCATTATTCATTCAAGACATTTTCGTTCATTGGAATAGTTAATGAAGTAGGTTTGAGCTGGTTACCTGGAGAAAGTCATGCCCAACAACAACTCTTTTTCTGTTTTATTTGGAATTGAATATCGTTATTTCATTGGGGTGAAGAATTCCAGTGCCTGCCTGGATTTTCGCATATCGCGAAGCATGGAGAAGCGGATCCTGGCCTGCCCCACCGCTTCATCAATCAATACGGTGACCGCCTTCTCGAGTTCTTTGCTGAACAGGTTCAAGATTTTCGAATCATTGGTAGTAGTATATCCGGCTGATAATTTAATTCCTTCCTTGCTTTCACTATTCCTTACTAGTCTGACCAAAATTCCTACTTTATTCTTGAATTTTAGTTTAAAACACACGCCAAAGACTTTTGCCATATTACAATTACAGTTTTTGCTGATGTGCAGGTCTGCCGGCTTTATGTGTATGGTGCCTCAGAAGCAGTGCTTCTAAATATAATTTAGTGAAATAGGAATTCTCGTGATACGCTGCTTGTTTGTAGTCATTTCCTTAGCTTTTGTTGTTGGTGGTCGATCTATAATGACTAATCAGGGTATTTCACAGGCTTGAGCCACGGTTAAGCCGACGGGAATCCGCACTGCGAGCAAGGTGAAGTCGTGAACTGCGATGGAACGACAAGTTCTTCAAGAAGGCTCATCTCGGCATGCGCTAAAGGCCAATCCCTTTAGAGGCGCGTCGCACGCCAAGGGAATCGCTCTCGAGAAGGTGTACGTGCATTCGCCTTGTTTTTTTAATGATTTTTTTCCTTAAGACAAGCTTTTGTTGATGGTTATTTTTGCCCTTTAAGCAATGATCTCTGCTATAATTCAATCGCTTTAAGAATTGTTTATAAAGATAATATTGCATTGTAAAGAAAAATCTAAGTAGATATCACTGATTTTTTTTTCTTCTTCAGCGGAGTCGAGGCTAATGGTATGCCGCCAATGCCATCCGTAAGTGCGTTCTGTACAGCTCATCAATGGTTCGTATATATTTTTTTATTCCATATCGTTTTTTAAGAGCTTGCCTGCTTGGTCTTATATGAAATGGTATACTACTTATTCCTTAATATTCTGACCATTGTTCGTTAGCTTTATTCTAGTATTTTAGTTTTCTTAAGACTTAGTTTTCTTGCCATATTCCAATAACATTTTTTGCTGATGTGAAGGTCGATAGGCATTTCCTTTGCTTTTCTTATTGCTTTTGTGTTTGGTAGTCGATCTTTGATGACCAATCAGGGTATTTCGCAGGCTTGAACCATGGGAAGCCGGTGAGAATCCGCACCGCGCGCAAGCTGAATATCCATGGTATGGAGCAGCGATGGAACGACAATGGCAACAAGAAGGCGCATCTCGGCACGCGCTGGAAGGCCAACCCCTTCAGAGGCGCATCGCACGCCAAGGGAATCGACCTCGAGAAGGTGTACGTGCTTTCCGGCGTTCTTTCTTTCTTTTCGTTTTATTTTTGAAACTGAACTTTTAATGCTGTTATTTTTGCACTGTTACCTATGGTATTCCAATTAGATTGGAATACTTGCATAATTCAGTTGGTTTTTATGGTGTTTTTATAAAGAATATATTGCATTGTCAACAAAAATCAAATGAAATATCGTGGATTTTTTTCACTTTTTCTTCAGCGGAGTCGAGAGTCTAAGAGCAACCGAACTCGGCCATCCACAACTGCGTCCGTGTCCAGCTGATCAAGAACGGCAAGAAGATCACCGCTTTCGTCCCAACTAAGGTTGCCTCAACTACATCGAGGTGCGGAAGAAATTCTATCAAAAGCTTGTTGAATGGGCTCGCCTTCCTTTCTTTTTGTCCTTATTCAGAAATTTCTAGAACGCAGTTATAACATTCTCATCTTGCGAGGAACCGTTTTGATTCCTATCTTATTTGTGCGGCAATGGTATTTAGTGGGAAGAATCGTGTGGAGTTTCTCCGTGTTTTTAAATCCTTATTTTTTCTGCTCCGGTTCTGCTAATACAATTTTTGGCTGGTAAGCTAATTAAAGAGTAGACCTTTGTAAAGAATAGACGTTGTTCTTTATGTTGACCTTTGGTGATATAATATTAGGAAAAGCTGTCCACAGGCTCGAGCGTTTTTTCCTAAGCTGTAAAAAGCCGCATATTTTGCTCTTAAATCACCAATAACCATTATTGAGCACTGTGCATTTTATTCTTCATTTCAAATGAATTTTAGTAAGAAGCCACACTTCCTTGGCACTCCCGATCTTAGTATTTTAATTTTACGTTCTTTCCCATAACCCGCACATCTTTTAACTTGCATGCGTGCAGAGGGCCGACCAATAATGTGTGGCCGTTCTCCTAGCATACGGGTGTATTCCTATCTTTTTGAGCTGGCAAGAATTTGTGATATGAACAAGAGACAAGTTCTGTTTGTGCTGCAGTAACAAATGATTATGATGGAGTCTGTAGGGCTATACAGTATCTATCGGTTTGCGAGATTCTGAGTATACTGTGACTTTCTTCTTGAGCTATATTTTTTGCTTTAATCGAAAAATCGAAGGAAACAACATTTTTTGCTTTAAACAAAGCATTTTTCTACCACTAAACAATTTTCTTCTTTTTAGGAGAACGACGAGTTGCTCGTGGCTGGATTCGGTCGCAAGGGCCACGCTGTCGGAGATATTCCCGGCGTTCACTTCAAGATCTTCAAGGTCGCCAACACGTCCCTCATCGCCCTCTTCAAGGGCAAGAAGGAGAGACCGCGTATTTTGAGCTCCCGACCTCCCGACTGCCCTCATCTCTCAATCTAGCACCGTTTTTGTTATACCATTGTTATGAAGTAACATTTATAAATGTTGTTGCATCTAGTTGTAAGAATTCCTTGAGGGTTTAATATGTCTGAAGATGAGGGGACAGTGGTTTGCTGGAGCTGGGTTGTAAAGCTTGAGGAGAATAGGTCGGAGAATGGATGTGAATCTACAGTGCGAAGATACCGGCACGGCATGTTGAACCGAGAATGGCATCGGGCCTTCGCTTGCTCTCGAACAGTTATGAAAGTGCTGGTAGATCTGCTGTAATTTGTGAAAGCCTGATATCGTACAGTGCATCAATTAGTTGACAGGAAGCAGGGTACAGGTGTTTATAGTGAGAGAGATAGTGAGAAGATGAGGGTGAGAGAATGAAGAAGGAGCAGTGGAAGGGAATGGGGGGGGGGGGATTGCAGAGAAGGAAGAGACCGAGACAGTACAACATTATATTGACTGCTAGTAATCAATTTATTAGTCTCTCTCGCTCTCTCTTTCTTTCACGATGACTTCTGTTTGCCTCTCTCTCTCTCTCTCTCTTCTCTCTCTCTCTCTCTCTCTTTCTCTCTCTCTCTTTCTCTCTCTCTCTTTCTCTCTCTCTCTTCTCTCTCTCTCTCTTTCTCTCTCTCTCTTTCTCTCTCTCTCTTTCTCTCTCTCTCTCTTTCTCTCTCTCTCTTGCATATTATCTTCAAATCTGAGAAGTAGAAACGGAGAAGAAAAGAGTAAGACAGGGAAGGGGATTGTAAGAGGGGACAGATCGATGTGAACGACTTGATAATTTGAGCCGAAGACAATGCGTGGCCGAACGGCGATTATTATTGCCGCAAAAGCCAACGCTGACAGGCGGATCCGAACCCTCGCCCTTTGCATCACACGGTGAGATTATAACCACTCAACCACATACGACATATAAGGAAAACCGAAAGGCGGCTATAGCACATAAGACAGCAAACATTGATGCTATCAGGCAAAGAAGTATCACCGCCTAGGCGGCCACCTGAAGCATTAGCTCAGCAGCTTTCACTCCGAGTCTTCCCAAGTTGAACATCTTTCACTTCTTGTCTTCCTAGTCGAACATTCTCCAGATTGCGCAAAGATTCATGAGAAAAGAAATGAGCAGGAGAGATGGTAAGAGGCTTGACCTAGTGAACGCACTTTGCCCCTTTTGGTCACAGACGCGTAAACTGCATTTGTGGGTACGTTTAACATTCACAGCTTTATCTTCCAAACGTTTTATTCGCAGTTGTTTAGTTAATAGATGGCGTCGGCGGAGAGGGACCCATTCAGTCTTTCGGACAGCGATGACGGCAACCACCCGACTTCCGCACCCCCTACTGCGACATCAGCGCGACAGAGAAGAGTTATAATGTCCTCAGAAGACGAAGCCGGGTCCTCTGCGCCAACCCGAGAGCCACGAACCACCAAGGTACTAAGATTTATCATTGCTGTGAGTTACATTCTCGCAAGTTTTTTCCGGTTGTTCAAGGTATTCCGTCTCCATTTCTTGTGCTTACTTTAAGGCACCCAGGAAGAGAAGGAGGCGAGAGGACAACGAAGATCTTGTCGTTCTCGGAGCCCGAAGGCTCGCACAACAACATCCGCCACGTCCTGAACTACAAGATGCTGTCCCTCGCCACGAACACGTTCGTTATCATTTCATACATGATATTATGTGTATGGGAAGGAATTTTGGGTGTGGTATATCATTTACGCTCTAGGAGGCGACTCTTATGGTATGCCGCGAGTTGCTGGAGTTGACAAGGCAGCAACGCAACGCGCTCAACATCTTCAAAAGAGAGGTGGGGACATTCGTGATATATTTCTTATATATTCTCTTATTTCATTTTGACAAATCTACGACTTGCAGCAAGCGGTTACCAAGGACGCAGCTTCATCTGCTGCAGCTGCAGCAGCAGCTGCAGCAGAAAAGATCGATCTGCTACTGGAAAGGGTTCCTCCCAGTTAGTTTCAACTAATACTTAAAACTATTAAACAGTACTTTAACTAAGTTCGCATTCTTTTCTATTAAATCTTCCAGATTTTAATTAACTGATTGTATTGGGAGTGGGAAGAGAATTCAGCTGCTGTTTACAGGATTTACATACTCGATGGTGTCCCTCTCCCGGGTCGAAGAGCTCGACGGAGACGTCTCGGATGCGGTGCTGGGAACAAGGATCGAAGAAGAACTCTTCTGCAACTTCCCCGCCCAGCGACTCTTCCCTCTCAAGGAGCGCGCTGCCAGGGACAAGGTCGAGTGGATGAGAAGGGTAATCGTCATCTATTTCTTCATAGTGCTTGTTATATTTAAACAAAACCATTCCAGCTTATCGATGAAAGAAGGCCGATTGCGTCTCGGTCGGATCGGGCGAGCAGGTGGAGCCGAGTATGTAGCCGCGTCGACCAAGCAGTGAAGAGGAAGCTGGAGAGAGGAGAGCGACTAGCAGAGAAGGTATACATTGTACATCCATACATTTTTCCCATTGCTTTACATCTACTGCATGACGTTAAGTAAAGTCATTCTTATCAGAGAGCGCAGCAACGTGAGCGACGGGCCCACCAATCCAACTCGTGCAGATCTTCCCAGGCACACCAGCGAAGTGCTCTCCGTCATCCGCATACTCAGGTAGAACTGCTTATGCCAAATGATAATCATGTTTACTAACAAATCTTTATTCAAAAAAGTATTCTTTATTCAAAAAGCGTTATTCAGATTTTTATACGAAAAAACAATTTTATTCTAAGTATTTATTCAAATATGAAATCTTTCTTTAAAAAATTAGTTTTGCAGTACAGCGACAACGGGCCAAGCGGCTGGGAGGACGCGGAGTGGTTGTCTTGGACGGGCGATGAAGTGGATCGAGAAGCCAGCACCCGCTCCGCCAGTGACGACTCAGATAACCTAGAAAATAGTTATTTTGGAAATTAATCTATTCAATTTGCTGTAATATGAGCGCTATTAGTACTGTAGAATTCTGTGAATATATATATATATATATATATATATATATATATATATATATATATATCTATAGGAAGCTATGTAAATTAAAATTTTTACGGGTGGAAAATCCAAACTTGTCGTGAATCTTTTATGTTTTTAGCATTCCACTTATGAAATTTTAACCAATCGCTTGTAAAATGAATTGAATTTTTTGACCACATCATGTATAATGAATAGAATTTTTAAAGAAAACAACTGTGAATGAATGCTATTCCACATCCCCGCTTGTGCCATACTGTATTTTTTTTGGAAGCCGCTGAGTTTTACTGTGAAAGGATATTATGAATAAAACATCTGTAAAACTTATATCCTGGTCATTAACAGTTGGTACCATCCTAAGAAAAGAGGTATAACACAGAAAATAAACTTAAAATTCTGCATAAGTGTAACAAAGGCAGATGGATCAGCATGTTTTCTGGCGAATGCGGGTAGTGAGGTTTCGCGAACGCGGGCTGTCGTACACGGCTATCTCGAGAGAGATCGAGCGTCAAGGTTTCAAGGCAAAATACCAAGAGATCATCAGAAAGGTTACTGTACATAGGCTTAAAAATATCTGCAGAGAATATTATTAAAATAAAATTGAATTTAAAATGAAAAATAAAGTAGTTTTAGAATGTAAACATTTGAAATTAAGGCCTTCGTGCCGTTCAACAATGAAGTCTACAATGGTCTGGGAATACTTGTTCAAGACAGAGCTCCAAGTCATGTGTCTGCGGCAACAAGGGATTTTTTTGCCAAGAAGATATCAAGGTACTCTTAAACGTGCTATCTGTTAAATGTGGACAAAGTTGTGAGATTACGTAACCTAAAATAATACTCAAAGATTGCCTTGTCTACAGTGGCTTGAAGCGTACCCGCCTGAGAGTCCCGACTTAAACCCGGTGGAGTACGTGTGGAGCGAAATGAAAGAGTTCATCTACGGAAAGATGAAGCCGAAGACGAGAGATGAGCTCATCACGTGCATTCAACAGACTGAGCTCACCCTCACGAAGTGCCGCAACTACGTTCAACACGCAGAAAAGAACTTGGCAGAAGTTGTTGAGCGGAATGGCGGGCCGGTTGTGGAATAGTGGCCACTCTTTTGCAACTCGATCTTCACTCCCATTCCCCTTCTTAGAACTCTCTCAGTCCTTTCTATTTTTTCCTGTCGTTCTCTCTCTCTCTATGTCACGCTCTCTCTCTCTCTCTCTCGCTCTCTCTCTCTCTCGTTCTCTCTTTCTCTCCTTTCGGTAGTACTTTTCAATCCTCTCAAACTCTTGTAAAACTCACGATTTTTCGTTCAATCCTGCCTGTACATCGCGTATGATATCCCCTTAAGTCGTGTCATTATTCATTTTTTATAGCATTTCTCTCACCCCTCACTCTTTGAAGTTCTCCAATTCAACTATTTAACTATCACAATACCGTGGCTATAATCTGAAATTCCATTTATCTGTTGAATAAAAATTAATGCGCTTTAACAAATACACCCCTATAAAAAGAAGAAACGGGAAAAAATATTCGGAACTACGATTACATCACAGAGAGATAACAGAGAACTAACTAGCCAGTAAAAAAAAACTCACTAGCCATTGGTTAAATCGAAATAAAATATTCTCATCCATTACAAAATTCGAACCTATAAATACACATTGCAAGTATCCCATTTAACATCTGAAATAAATTTTTATAAAAACACTATACACACCTTACACTCGGGTATCAGAAAAGGAGGCTCTTCTCTTAGCACATCAGACTTCCAGCAGCATTCTTGCGTAGACTCGAGCGATCCTGATAAAAGACAAGGGGCTTCTTGATCTCTAAGTTATTAGACAAAATTTAAGAAAAAAGTTCCACGAATTTTGTGAAGACATGAACGTTTGGTTTGAATGATACTGTAGTAAAGGACATATTCTTACTGTAGATGATTCGGCATGGGTAATCCGAGAATTGCAGAACATTTAACCCTTGATGTTCAGCGGGAACTTTTAAAAACTTTTAAAAATTTTACTTTTAAAAATGTAAACCAAAAGCAGAATAAAGCTAAGAATTATGGTCGGACTAGTAAGGAACATTACAACTGCGAAACATTCGATAATCTTGTTCCCGCACCTCGATGAAGTTGAAGCAACCGTCGTTGGGTACAAAAGCGGTGACCTCCTTGCCATTCTGGATCAGCTGGACACGGACCGAGTTCGGCTGCTTAGGCTGAAGAAGAAAAAAATCCGTGATATCTCCATCAATTTTTGTTGAAAATGGCATACAGTCTATTTAAAAATTTAAAGCGGTTGTACTATACAAGCCTCGACTCCGCTGAAAAAAAAGGAAAAAAATATTCCACGATATTTCCTTTGATTTTTTGTTGACAAAGCAATATATTCTTTATAAAAACACAATAAAAGCCGACTGAATTATGCAAGTGTTCCAATCTAGTTGGACTACCATTGATAAAAGTGCAAAAAGTACAGCATTAAAAGCTCATTCAAAAAAAATAAAAAAAACGGAAAGAGAGAAAGAACGCCGAAAAACACGTACACCTTCTCGAGGACGATTCCCTTGGCGTGCGAAGGGATTACCCTTCCAGCGCGTGCCGAGATGCGCCTGCTTGTAGCCCTTGTCGTTCCATTGCTGCTCCGGACCATGGATCTTCAGCTTGCGCGCGGTGCGGATTCTCACCAGCTTCCCATGGTTCAAGCCTGCGAAATACCCTGATTAGTCATCAAAGATCGACTACCAACCACAAAATCAATAAGAAAAGCAAAGGAAATGCCTATACACAATCCGCGCATCACTAACATTAGGGCCTTTGGCATGTGTTTTAAACTAAAACTGATATCTTCTCCTCAAGAAATACATCGTACATCTCGAAAGCTAACCCAAGTAATAAAAAAACAAAATAGGCGATTGTTAGGCATGACTTTTGCGAGGAAAGCTAACCACAAACCCGCTGTATTAACTATTCGGATGCATGTTTTATGATAGCTGTTCAGAAAACAAATAAATACGAAGCAATTAGGCTATAATCTTCAGCATCAACACATATCAGGTCTTGAAAGAGAACAAATGCTTAAAAAAGCTGACCATGCCTGACCTAAGCAAGCCCGCGCCCTCTTCCGATGGCCTGGCGGTCAATCTCAGTAAAATCGGTCGAAAATCGTACGCACCTTCTGTATTCTGCAAGATACCGCCTCTTCAATCAACAAGAAGAATCAAGGCCAACACGTATGCGAAATATATTAAGGTACACTGTAACATGGACCGATATCTCGGTTGTTTTTGAACAAGAAGTGTCAACGACGACATAGGAATGCAGAATAAGCTATACTTCGCCATCCAAAGTTGATATGCACCGTGAAACACTCAAAGTATGCTCAACTAGTAAGGAAGGCGGCGAAAATACGAAACTTTGTCGTGCAAACCTAAATGCAGAATGTGTCCAATTTCATGTGTGCTTTTCTGTCGTGTGCCTAGTGAGCTTCACGATACTCAAAATACGGTAATTATTTTCTTAATAACTTTAATGAAAAAAGTTGTAAAATTACATTTTAAAAGTCTATGTGCTCGATGTGCCAGAAAATGCGGATTCTGTACATATCCGGATCATTACATTTGGTTGCGTATTCATCCATTTATTCAATGCGGTCTGATTGGCACGCGGCGTCACGCCGCGCCCATTTCTGCCATTGTTGATGCACATCACTGTATATCAAAGGAAGTGCAATATCATCAAAATACTTCAAAATAACACCATTGAAATACCTAAATTACACCATTAAATGACAAAATTGAAAATTTGTTTGCAAGTTGAATTCAATTATACTTTGAGAATTTCGAGTGTCCATTTCAATCATATATATGTACATAGATGGACAGGTTTTGGGCAATAGGCAAAACCCCTCTGAGACGCATTGATATGATGACTGCAGCTGCTTATATTTCTTCATTGCTTTCCACAACACTTGGTCATATATACGTTGGGTATCCGTAAATATGTAAATAAATATATGTACATATATATATATATATATATATATATATATATATATATAAATGCAGCTCAATCCCTCGTATCCGAATCAGCTTCGTCCGCGAATGTTGCAACTGAGATTTGCGAACTCCCTAGTAGCATGGCACCTGTTATGTCGACAGCATGGCTCTTCACCCCCAGAGATCGGCGTCTTGAAAGGGTAAGGAAGTGTTGCGAGGTCTGCGACAGCTTCTCTCTCTCTCTGTTCTCACGCTTCAGCTGCCTTCTCCGCCTGTCATTTTGGGATTAGCTGCATGTACAGCCCGCAGCTTGTACACTCTAAGCTCGGTGCATATGGGCTGACAGAGCAACAGCAGGTACATATCCTATGCTGTCTTCTCACCTGTTTCCCTGTTGTTCTCTCTCCCTCCCACTCTTTCTCTCTATCTCTCACACTTTTGCAATCTCGTCCATGCTCTTCAGCAATAACACTCTAATCTCTATTCTCTGCTCCTCTTTCCCTCACTCTCTCTATATCGCTGTATCTCTCTCTCCCTCTCTCTCTCCCTCTCTCTCCGCTCTCTCTCTCTCTCTCTCTCTCTATCTCTATTTTGGTGCACTTCCCAAACACAGGGTGTACCTATTGCTGCTTATTGTATAGCAGAGGATGATGCTCAGTGACCGTACAACTCGGGATGCACAAATGACTCTAGGAACAAGCGAATCGGGGAGTCGAGGTGAGAGTAGGAAAGAGAAGGAAGAATATTCATAGAAAGAGAGCGAGAGCACAGAAGAAGTCTATGATCCAGGACAACACTGCATGTGCATGTAGTCCAGAGAGGCTCCGTCAGCCACTGTCACCACCTCATCAGCCATGCTCTCCTCATTGTCCTGCCATTCTCAGTGATCAGACCAGACAATGTGATCAGTCTCATCGTCTTCCTTATTTTGTGTCTAATCTCAATTTGATTCTCTCTTTCGGGCTTCAGTCACTAAAGCGCAGCCATGCACAAGAAAGTGGCTTCTCACTCATTGTCAGCAGAGGGCTACTAGCCAACTGGCTAATAAAAATGTTAAAGAAAATATCTGAAGAAATGGGCTGATAGACTGTTCTGACTGTAGCTATGTACATGTTTATGCTAATTTTTCTATAAATCTATTTATGCATCGAGATGTTTTTCATACGAAACGTCACAGTAAACGGTTGTCATATCATTTAATTTGATGTATAAACATATATGTAAGTATATCTACATATGCTGGAGCCCTGAGATGCTTGAAAAGATTCCGAGTCAGGGAATCGCGAAAGAAGGGCAGGGGAGTGCGCATCGGCTGTCTCGTCTTCCATCGGCTTTTTTGCTTCTTCTTCTTCTTCCTTCTTCATCTCGCCCTCGTTCATGCCTAATCGCGCATTGCTCAACCCGCAGATTGCTGCTCCTCCTCTGCTGACAGATCAGGCGGGAGGAATGCTGAAGAAGTAGACGAGAGAGAGAGAGGGAGAGAGAGCGAGAAAAGAGAGGAGGGAGAGAATGAGAGAGAGCATATGAGAGAGAGAGAAATAGAGAGGGAGAGAGAGAAGAGAGGATGGAGATAACAAGAGAGGACAGAGAGAAAAGAAGAGTTAAGCAGAGAGCTCCGCATGGTCTTCCTAGAACATCCGAGGGCTTTTATCCATTTGATTTCTCCTATAACTTCTTATAGTATCTCTCCAATGACTGAATGATGTGTGGCTATAAGAAGCCTGTAGCTGGATGTGGTGGTGCTGACTCTCTTAGAGAGAGAGAGAAGAGTGCAGGTTGTCATTCTCGTCCAGTCCTCGTTGGCAAGACGGCTGCCTGCGTCGGCTTGCTCTGCTTCACTGAGCACGGCAGCATTCATTCGGGCAAGAACACGGGCCAGCCAGGCAGCACTCCAGCTTCAACCTCTCTCTCGGTCTCTGTTCCTCTTTCTCTCTTTCTCTCTCTCTCTCTCTACTTCCATCCCCTCGCAGAGCGGAAGCCTTGTTCACCTTTTGAACCAGCAGAATAGCGAAGGAAGAGAATGAAGAAGCTTCTTGTAGAAGAAGAAGAACAAGAACGCGCACTGAAGCTCTATTCTTACTTTTGATCCTTCTGGAAGGTTCGATCTGCTATAGTTATATACAAGAGAAAGCAGCGCGACATCTACTAATTATTCCAATAAATTACGCTTGTTTTGAGATATATACAGATGGGCGAACACTTTTGTCCTCATCATTGAAAAGTGCAGTTCTCGCGATGTTATATGCCTCATTGGATTCATAGCAAGAAGAATAAGTCCAGTATACTCGCAAGAGTTAGAGACAGACAAGGCTGTGAAGAGAATGAACTGAATATGGAGAAATGATGAAGAGGAGCTAGCATTATGATTCTGCTTGACTCGAATCTCTCTCTGTTTCTCTCACTCTCTCTCTCTCTTTTCTTTCTCTCTTTCTCTCTCTCGCTCTAGTAGTCCTCCTTCTTTTCTGTTTCGCTCTCACTCTCTTCAAGTTTAGTGCCAGCAAATTGACATGGCAAGTGGGGAGGGGGGGGGGGGTGAGCGGTAGAGTGAAGACAAATTGCATCGTGCTCTAGCTCGACAAGTCACTTCGCTCACTCCCCCCCCCCTTTGCTCTCACTCAACAAAATTGTCCTAGACTACCGTATGCCTCTGAAGTCGTGGGCCAAGAGCCCCCTCCCCCTCCAGCCTGCACTGCTCTGATTCTTGCTAGCCCGCAGAATGGGCTGACAGAATGGCCTAACAGGGCAAGAAGTACTAATTAGGTCGGAAAACAAGGGTTTGCACAGAATTAGGATGCAGGCTTGTGCTTCTGCTTGCCTTTGTCTCCGGTATACTGTAGTTTCGGAACACGGATTCTTGGAAGGAGTGAGCATGCATAACAATACGACGAGGAGAATTGCAAATAATCGGGCTGTGAGCAGTTTGAATAACCAACAATACTAAAATATATCGACTTTTTATCTGAAGTAAAAGGTCTATGAGAAGAATGAAATTTGAAATTGGACACGGGAAGATGAATGTAATGTCGCGCTATAAACAGAGTCCTTCTGAAGAAGTATGCACATACAAATAGCGACAATTTGAGCCATACCATTACCATTGCTACTGTGGTTTATATTAGAATGACGAGAGACTGTATCCTAAAGACGCTTAAAAAGAACATATTGCAAATGACGAGTCCATGGATCCAATTTTAGAAGAAAGAGTTGATTTATAAATAGCGGACGGGATGAAGAAGTGGCTCTGAGGCGAGCTGAGCAACAGGCCACCCGACGCACGTCTGCACTCCTTGACTGGCTGCCATCCACTGCTGCAGCCGACTGACTCTTCCCTTCATTCCGCTTCATCTCTCATCTTTATACTCTCTCACAATCTCTCTCTCATCTTCCCTCTCTCTCTCAATCTCTCTTATCGTCCCTCTCTCTCTCATCTTCCTCCTCCTCTCTCTCTCACAATCTCTCGCTCTCCCTCCTCCGACTTATCACGCTCCTGTTCATCTGCTGCCTGCATCGATGACTCTGTTGTCCTCGCCACTCTCCGCCCGGCTAATCGAATCATCACTTCAGCTTATCCATCCGATGCCAAAAGATTCGATGCATTCCGTCGGGGGCTTGGGCGTTATCCCTCGGGGAGGGGGGGGGGGGGGGGGGGGGTCGAGGAAGGATGGAAGGTGGTTTAGGGCGTGCCGCAGCGTCGCGATTGGGCGCGCGAGTGGTAGGGGGGTGAGTGCTCCGCCCCTCTGGGCCTCAGCCTTGGAGAAGACCTCTTGGGCGACGTCTCCACGAAGTCCTCTCCGCCCCTCTTCATAGAGAGAAGAGAGAGAGAGAGAGAGAGGGAGAGAAGAGAGAACATTTCACGCTTCCGCCATCGGGCGTGCCCTCTCGAGTGAATCGGCCTGTGTGAGCAGCGACTGCTCAAGCGGCGGCAGCGGCCTTCTCTTCCAGCCATCCGAAGGCACACGCCCATACGCACACAAGAACACTACAGCAAACTCTCCGGCGACGAGGTCAGTCCAGGCCTTGTCTTCTTCTTCTTCCCAGTCCTTTCTCTGCCATGACATCTTCATGGGAGGACGACGCCGGAGTCGGTTAGCCTTGCTTGAAAAAGTTATGTTCTTCAAACAAAAGATTCCTCCTCTCTGAATAGTATACAAAAGTGGTGGTGACCAATATTTTCATTCCACTTTCCTGGAATTGAAGATATGTATGTACATATACTTGTGGCGTTAACAAAGCTTGTATATTTATGATGACAGATTCTGACGAGAGTATCTTCCTATGGTATGTAAGTCAGCTATCAATGTAAACAATGGCATTCATAACATATTTTTTCTCTCTCGATATTGACGCTATTGGTGCCCTGTCAATAGCGTCATTGATTAAAATAGTGAAGAAAAGGTGTTAATCAGCTTGCCATTTTACGTTTCTCTTATTGTTAGAACTAGCTACAAAATATAATTAGGGATGTAAAGGTTTACATATGTGTTTTTTGAATGCGGCAAATTCATATTTGTACAAAAGTGAGCTCCAGAAAGTTTGAACAATTTTTCTCCTCATGTTACAAAGTTACACTCCCGAAGAATATGGCTGAGCCAAATTTTGTCCACTGTAGGTGTTGCACACGCTCTCTAAACATAAGCAGAAAAGAGCTAAATATTTGTTTGAGGCGGGTATTCAAAATGGCATTGTTATACTACTGTAGAATCATTTAACTACTAATCGATCACTATCTATTGGGACTAGATGTTTAAATAAATGGAACATGTAAAAAGTAGACTTGCTTGCTTACTCTTGTGAAGCTAAAGTTATAGCATAAAATTATAGCATAAATTTAAAGTAAGTAAAGATCTTCAAATGAAGGAAATGATTTAGAATTTAAGAATCAAAATAATAATATTCAAATTTTTAGTCATCCTGAGCCTGCACAATTATTTTTCTCTCTATATTGTGATTTCTGATGGGAATGATTTCTCCGTGAGCTTGCATCTAAGTATACTTATGCTATACAAATATAATTCACAAAGTCGAAAATTAATAGGAATGCAACCTCAATTTGTATCAGAACAAAGTTGTTTTATAAATTTTATTCTGACTAAAAATTCCAATATTTCCATTTTGTATTCTCTAAAATTCAAGTTCAGTAGTACTCTTTGAACCCTACCTAAATAATGACGAAATTCTATCACTATCAGTATATTTGGATTCCGTCTTTATGATTTGGCCAGAAATATGTGAAGTTGCATTGCTCTGGCGGCGGTTGGAAATATGTAGTTCAAATAGACATTTGAGTGGGAGGACACAGAGGTGATGATGAGATGGAAGGGGGGGGGGGGGGGAAGGTGCCTCCGCAACTTGTTGCTGCTAAAACCGCGCCATGAAGAGGGCGGCCCTCCTCTTTCTACGCCGATTCCATGCTCGTTCCACTATACGTTTGATGTTCTTTGTCATGGCACAGCCAGGCTGCTGGCCAAGGAGGATTCCCCTCTCCCCTTTCTTTCCCATTCTAGACATTTCCTAGCCATTTTCTCTCGGTGATTCTCAAACGAGATAAAACAGTCAGCTCATACTTACATGGCGCAGCTTCTCGTCATCCCATTCTCTCTCTCTTTTATCCACGGACTTCCATGAGGCTCATTCAGGCGCGGCCAATCAAGCTTAGAGTAATTATAGTTATGGCTCTCATAGTCCTGTCTTCCAAAATATACGTCAAATCTCGGATGCGACCAGTTGAAGGGGAAATGGTTCAAGTATGTATATCATTTTAGAAGTCGACATGCATAATTGCTGAAGGAAGCCATACGGCAAGTTGTCACAATGGAAATGCTTTTAATCATTCTCGCCCTCCTACTGTGAAGGTCAGAAACGCGACTAATTCGTCTCCTTAATATCCGGCGCCTTCGTTTCTCGGCTTGAAAGTTCTCTGAAATTATTAGGCTGGAATTGGCGCACATTTCACATGTCAAATTGCAACAGTCGCCAGCCTTTTTGGATTTCCTTTTCCCCTGGCTCACCTTTCTTTCTCTCTCTCTACTCTCTATCTATTTCTCTCCCTCTCTCTCTCACCTCCTCTCTCTCTCCCACGCTCTCGGATGTGCATATCAATTTTCTCATTAGTAGTGTGCATAGACAGTGCGCGGTTCTCCTCCTGTAAGTAACCACCGGCCGGCGGCCTCCTCTGCTCTTCCATCTTCTCCGCCTTTCAACTCTCTTGTGAATGACCTACCAGCCGCTGGGATGCCTCCGTACAGAATACCCTCCTCCTCGTTCGTATTCCATTTCAAAGGCTCTCACACCTCTCTCCTCTCTCTTTCTCTGTCTGCGTCTCTTCTTCCATCTCGCACTCTCTTTCTTGTCTGGCAGTCTCTATTCACTCATCCTGCAATAACAAAGAAGAGAGCGTTAATTATCCACCTTTGCATCAATAGGAAACGAGTGAGAGAGAGAGAGAAAGAGAGAAGATGAGTGAAGGGCTGATCATCGTTTGTATGTACGTATCCATTAGCCATCCTTTGCGATCCGGCTACAGTAATCTTATTTATTTATCGAGGGAAGCTTCGCGCCGTATTGAACTTGTAACCGTGCATAATAATATTTTTGAAGCAAAATAAAATGTGGTGCCACTCTTCAAAACATGAGGCATACCGTGCCTGAGAGAGAGCTTGCTTTAATGGCAAACCGAAAACAAGATTCAGGCAGATTTGTGTACATCCATATGTATGTATGTATGTATGTACATAGCATGATGCAAGAGTGTTTTATCAATATGAATGTACATGAATGCCTATATTTGCTTACCTTCAATGCATACTCATGGCTTCATACGACAAAGAGGAAGGTATCAAATGATAACATAAGAGGAGTAAAATACATCTCGTCACATGATCCTTATTGCCTTAATTGGGAAAATAGGATTAACTAATAGAATGGCTTTGTTTTTATAGCCACGACGACCTCAAGTCGGAGCGGGAAGGAGATTGAGAGGAAGTGCACTCACGGGAAGACGCCATTGAATAAGCTGCGGGTCAGCTAGTTTTTTTTTAAATATATTCTTCATCTTTTTCCATCTTATCTAGTGTCATATTATTTTTCTGCTTCTTCTTCTGAATGCTTTGTTTTGAGTCGAGAAGAGACAGATCACCATCCAGCCAGAGCTTCATTGTAAGGAGTGGAAAGGAGAGAAAGGCGATGATCGCGGCCAGCATTGTTGCCGGCCGTGTTGCGTAGCATTCCTTGCCCGCCGACAGAAGCAACTAATCACGGGGTGGCGATAGAGAGAGAGAGAGAGAGAGAGTGAGTGAGAAGCAGAGTGAGAGAGTAAGGCAGAGAGCAAGAGAGAGAGAGAGGCAAAGAGAAAGAGAGAGAGAGAGAGAGGGAGAGAGAGAGTGAGTGAGAAGCAGAGTGAGAGAGTAAGGCAGAGAGCAAGAAAGAGAGAGGCAAAGAGAAAGAGAGAGAGAGAGAGGGAGAGAGAGAGAGTTAGAGAAACTACCAAGTCGGGAGTAGATCTGCTCACATCTACACCCTGTCCTTTGCTTTGTTCCCTGCCACATTCTGCAGCTTTCACTCCTCCGACTACAGGAGCGGCTAATGCCAAAATTGGCACCGGAAGATGTTGCGACGGCCAGATCGGCGCTGCTTTGTCCATTCATTGAACATATGGCAGTCTCTGACTTGGCATGATGAGAGAGTAGAAAGTCAGGAGAAGAAGGAGAAAGAGAGAGAGAGAGAGAGAGGAAGGATGATATAGCGAGAGAAAGATGGAGAGAGAGAGAGAAAGAGAGAGAGGAAGGATGTTATACCGAGAGAGATACATTTAAAGAAGTGGATATAGGAGGGAGAGAAAGAAGGATGTGAGAGTGAAGAGCAATGGGAAGACGGGAGGAGAACATGAAAGTAGAGCCAGGCAATTCATATTCTATCATGTTTTCTGATAGTCTTCATATAAAATGTAAACTGATAGTAAGAATAAGCGCGGAGTGATGAATGGGCGTGGCATCGCCTGTTTTTCACTTTTCTCCGCATTATCATGCGTTATTTGTTGCGGCTTGTGCATAATATACATAGACCCCAAGCATTAAAAAATTAATATTTCATCTTTAGTAGCGTCGCTTGCGTCACTTTTTTCCAATAGCCAATTTAAATGCCTTCTTGCGCATAAATGCACGTTCGTACTCATATGTATGTATTAACCATTATGAATCATTTACATACATATCAGCGTGTGCCTTCGAACTTCCTTTTTACTCTCAGCTTCTTCTGTTCTTTTTCATCCCCTCTCTCTACATGCAGCGTAGAACTGTCATTTTGTTAGAGGATGTAATGAAGGGATTCGCCGAGTGGTAATTCCAATTTATTCGTATTCAAGCGATTGAGCGGTGCGAAGTGAACAGATGGAAAGGTTGGGGGTTGGGTTGGGAAGGGAGAGGGAAAGAAGGGAAAGGGGAGGGACGGAGAGAGAGAGAGAGGATAGAGAGAGAAGGAGAGAGAGAGAGAGGATAGAGAGAGATGGAGAGAGCGAAGGAGAGAGAGAGAGTGAGAGAGAGAGAGAGAGCGCGGATGACAGTGATCGCCTTCTCAATCTCTCTACTCTTCTTATTCCTTTCCGCCCTTTTCTCCAATTCTCTCTCCCGCCCTTTCTCCCTCTGCTTCTTTCTTTCTCTCACTCATTCTCTTTCTCTCCCTTCTTCTTTCTTTTCCTCTTCTCTCTCCTGCTCTCTTGAATGCTCACCGCTCTCAATCTCAAACTCGAATGTAGCTTCTCGGCTAGAGAATCATGCAGACGCCGTTCTCCGTTCCCCGCTATTGAGAATACGAGGTTTACGAACACCTCAACTTCATCGGTCGTGCTTACTTAACTTTTCTGTATCCTTCGATCCTATAAATTTTCTCCCTCCCGTTGCCTAGAAAGTGCGAATTACGCATAGTGAATCCGAGTGAAAGCCTTGTTTTGTGTGTGGGTACTCATTTGGTTGTGTGCTAGCCGGGTGGGTGGTCGGGAGACTGGTGGCAGGCGGAGCTTGACCCCACTGGTCGACTCCGTTCCCTGTTCCGTTTCTCTCTCCCTCCTCCACCCGGCTATCTTCCGCTTGTTAACACTCTTCTTCTTCTGTGCTCCTTGCTGTGTCCAGCTCAATTATTCTCCGTCGTCTAGCAAAACAAAGTTGTCTGCGTTGACTACTCGCCTTGTGCGTTCCCGCTCTTGTCCTGTGTCTTACTGTCGAAACTACTGCAGATCTTTTGGTTCTGAGAAAGAAAGCTGGTTTTGCACTACCTACTATAAAGACAAAGTAGCAGAATAGTGCCCTTTGGCTTCTCAGCATACCCCCTCGGCCGTGTGTCTTCTACTCTCTGACCTAGACCTCGTGTGCCTAATCGCAGCGGAAAGAACGAATCTCTTATCTCTCACTTTCTATCTCTGCTGCATCCGATGCTAGTGAGAACAGAGTGCAGAAGAAGCGAGAGAGCGTGTGCGAGATCGAGAGACGCAGACACTTCTCGGAGACTGTAGTCACTCAGCGACTGCCAGTTATCCACCTTATCTCCTCTCTAACTTTCTCTCTCTCTATCCCTCTCTCACTCTTTTTCTCTCTATCCCTCTCTCACTGTTCCTGTACTTCAATATCTCTCTTCCTTCCGTTGCGGCAAATGCGGTGGTCTCTAGCTTCTTCACCGTCTCTTCTCCTCTCCCTCCTCTTCCCTCTCTTCTCCTCGCATTCCCAGAGCCTTATTGTCTCTCTGTTTTCATCTCGGCTCTGGCAATCTTATTCTGTTCAATATTGGAGACAGGTAGTAGTTGCACACACGTTGTCGCTTGCACAATTATCGCGTCATCAACTCGTGCGAGTACTTGAGTGATCCCTTCCGAGTCCAATGACAGCTCTCTCCAGGTCTCTCTCTCTCCCCTCTCTCTCACTCTCTCTCTGTTTCTCTCTCTCTGTCTCTCTCTCTCTCACTCTCTCACCTACCTATCTACTCATACTTTCTTATCATTTCTACAACATCGCGCATCTTAGGGTGAACCATTTGTTGCCTAATACTGCATGCAGAACATCTCTCTAGTCACCCCAAACATATCCGTTGACCATATTCTACGATCTTGACGTTTTTGAAAGATGAAGCTGCCTTTTCATAAATGAAAACATGCCCTTTTGTTTCCAAAGTTCTGTCTTTGAACTCGTGTCATGCCACTCCAAAAAAACATGCGATGTAATGAAAAATAGTAATATTCTGTGCATTATTCGCGAAGTAGTAAAAATAAATAAGGTAGGACGCGTGGCTTTTACTCTCCGAGACTCGATCCATCACGAAACGTCGGCTCCTCAGTGCGCTTTTTGCTGCTGCTGCTTAGTAATCCAAGTGCTTTTGCCGCACACCAGAAAGAAGCACCCATAATCCACCCCCGTCATCCATCGCAACAATAGCAAAGAGAAGCACCCCGAGAGAGAGAGAGAGAGAGAGAGAGAGAGAGAGATAGAGAGAGAGAGCGAAGAGAGCAGAGAGAGAGAGAACGAGAAGAGAGAGAGAGAGAGAGAGAGAGAGAGAGAGAGAAATAGGACAGAGAAGAAGGAAGTCTCACTGTTTTCCGTTTTGTGGTGCGCAATCGATGGATTGAAGAAAGAGGTGAAAATACAACGGGCACTCGCTCTCATGCGCCGCAGCAGCAAGTTCCTACCACGACGACGACCTGTTACGACTTGTCGGGCTGGCAACTCTTTCCCTGCTTTGGAGGGTGGCATTGCAACAAAGAGAGAGAGAGAGAGATAGAGAGAGAGAGAAAGACAGAGAGGGAGAGACAGAGAGAGAGAATCTCATGAATTCGGAGGGCTAGCCACAGGCACATCATACCGACCTGTCATCACCAGGCAGCATAATGAGATGCAGAAAGAGAGAGAGAGAGAGAGAGAGAGAGAAAGAAAGAGAGAGAGAGAAAGAGAGAGAGAGTTAGAAAGAAAGAGGGAGAGATAGAAATAAAGAGAACGAGAAAGAGAGTAAGAAAGAGAGAGATAGAGAGCACACGCCCCCAATCAATCACGACACGAGAAAGAAGCAGCACACTGAAATAGAGTCGTGCTTTGTCGAATATGAAATACAAGCGAAATCAGTCAGTGTTCATGGCGATGTGCGATCGAAACAATAAGTAGGAATGTACGAGAGAGCATGTGATGGAGAGAGAGTACGGGGAGAGAGAGAGAGGAAGGGTGGGTGGGGGTGGCTAGCTACGGTTAGAGTCGCGCGCTCATTGGTCAGAGTGGCGAGTGAGAGGGGGGGGGGGAGAGAGAGAGAGAGACCACGGCTGCTTTGATCTCTCGAATGGTGCGGATAGTGACGTCGTCGTTCAGGAGGCACTCACAATGAAGAAGAGCCACACTCACCAAGCGTGTATGTGTGTGTGCCGTTCTGGCTTCTGAGTAGGCATGAGCCCTCCCTCTCTATCTTTCTATCTCTCTCTCTCTCATCCTCTCTACTGCACTCCCAGCTACTCGCTCACTCACTCACTCTTTCTTTTACGTCGCAAGGACTTGTATGAAGGGAAGAGAGAGAGAGAGAGATAGAGAGATAAATAGAGAGAGAGAGAGTCTGCCTGAGGGGAGAGCAATGCTGCTGCTTGGCCGCCCATGCGTTGATAATGTTCGCTTGAGCGCGCCTTCGACCGAAGCTTTGGCCTGAAAGGGCGCGAGAGAGTGAGAGAGTGCTTGAGAGTGAGAGAGGCAGAGAAAGAGAGAATACGGAAAAAGCGAACGCACGCCAAGAACAGTGAAGCTTAAGCGATGAGCGCCCTATCGGAAAAAGAGAAGGGGAGAGCTGAATGAAGTGTCGCGAGGCAGAAGCTCCCGCATCGAACGAGACGATGAGAGAGAGAGAGAGCCATGAAGAGTCGACCGCGCAGCGTAGGCCCGAGTGGAGCGACTGACTGGCCCTCTCCCTCTCTCCCTCCGGCTCGCTCCCTCCCTGGCCTGCCCCCGACTCCCCCGTCGTCGGCACGCCTGATTAGGTCTTTCACTTCAGTAGCGAATCATTTGATTTCACGCGTGAAGTGAGAGCAGGAGGAGGAGGAGAAGGAGGAGGAGGCAGAGTGTGCGAGGCACGAGAGAGAAGAGGCAAGCAGAGCCTTTAGTCAGAGAAGACTCCGAGACAGCCATTCACGAGGGCAGAGCGATCCATGATAGCAGCCACCAGCTACAATCGATGGCGCCAGGAGTCTAGCTTCCCTTGACCAGATCAGCTTCTCCGACTTCTTTCCGGCGCATTCTTCGATCCGCCGCAGAGATGCTATTGCCGGTATCGTCCCGCTCTCTCAATCCCATCAATATAGCCTACAACAACTCCCATATCTTCCATGCTTATCTCTAATGCTCTCTCACTCGCGCACCCTCTCGCATGGCTAAGACATGAACGAAACAACAAAATCATTCAGCAAGCATCTCACTTACCATTAGCGTTGGAGTCAGCCACACCGAACGGTCTAATTAATTAGTTCTTCGTTGATGCTTCTGAGAAGATGTCTCCTCTTTCTTCATTCATTTTTTCATCGTGTTCGATGTAAACTGACGTTGATAGATGGTGACACTCCACTGGTTGCAGGGACCTTTGAGAAGGTGGCCCGCAGTGTGGCTGCGATTCGGTGTCCCGGTGCATGGCCATTCTCACCAGAGAAGACATGCCAGCCTCCGGTTAGTCACAAGTAATATTATATAAACATACTATATTCCGGTTAGTCACAAGTATTATACATACATACTATATTTATTCCCCATAAATATAAACCATTTTTGTTGTCATATCATCATTGCCTTTTTGCGGGTTCACTCGCACGCGTTTGCCAATGTCTATTGTTTAAACTGTTTCTGCTGTCTACCTTCATCTACATTTATATAATATATAATACAGAGTTATTTTCCGTTTTACGCATTCGAAAAGACCATTTATAGCCCCGTGTCTACTAACAGCGATTTAGAAGTCTAATAAATCAGCGAAATCGAAAAGTTACAACATCAATGGCTAAATATATCGTTGCCGCCTTAAACTTGTATTAACTGATTACAACTTTTGTCAAATATTTTCAACATTTAAGCGTAAATAGAGTGTGCTTCGTTCAGTTGAATTTGAGTTGGCCAATAACAGCATAACTCGTTGCGCATCCCTGGTGAGTTTATGCAATTGCTTTCTCAGTGGTGGTTCTAATACCGTATGGTATGCACTCTGGTAGCTCTCGCATTCTTGTTCTCTCATTATCCCTCGCCCTTCGCAACATCTCGTAACTTTTCACTCTCTCTTCTCTAAACACTGTAGTTTGTCTCTCATTCTTCCTTCTATTTTCATAACGTAGTAGTTGGAGAGAGTATACAGAGAGGGAGAGAAAGAGAGAGAGAGAGAAAGAAAAGACTGGGAAAGAGAAAGAGTGAGTGAGAAAGAGAAAGCATCCGCATTGACTTGCGCGGGCCTCGGCCCACATTCATGTGTTGCACTCGCTGATTGCTGAGTTGTGAGAGAGAAAGAGAGAAAGAGAGAAAGTGACAGAGAGTGAGAGAGAATGTAAGAAAGAGACAGAGCAAGAGAGGAAGTGAAGATTCTCTTGGTCATCTTTTCTCTATCATCCCTCGACTCTCTTTTTCTTTCTCTCTCTCTCTCTCTTTCTACTTATATTAATGTCTGCTCTTCTCTCGAATTCGAAAGGCAACCGCTTCGAGACTCCATCAGGAGTGGTGGCCTCGAACTCACTTCTCTACTACATTATATTCACAATGCAATTTTAAGTGGCACGGATGGGATTCGCAACAATTTGGATGGCGCTTCCTAGACATTGACACACTTTCGGAGCGAGGCTGCTCACTTAGTGGCTGGCAGGAGCTCTCTCTCTCTCTCTCTCTCTCTCTCTCTTTCTCTCTCTTTCTCACTCCCTCTCCCTCTCTCTCTCTTTTCACTCTGTCGCTCTCTCTTTCTCTTTCTCTCTCTCTCTCTCATTCTTTGACTGGTCATCTCCGTGTCAAATCTAGAAAGGGCGATCCTCGTGCATTCGCGATCGGAAATCTGGCCATATACCGTACTCCTCCTCCTCTCAGGGGTGCAATCGTTGTGGCGCGGATGTCATTGATCTGATTAAAACAATCGCGTGGCTGAGAGGGCGATGACACTACGATAGACCCAACTGGCTCTGCTGTGCCAGGGAGTTCTTTCTTCGTACTGATTGGACTATATAAGTGAAGTTGTGATCTTCATTCAGCAACTATGTAGTATGTACTAATCCACCTAAACCATTGTAGAAACTGCCCCTCTTTTATGTAAAATTATCAGACATCCCGAGAATATATAGTAATTGCCTGCTCTGACGGTGAGATCTCGTTAATTCTCTCGCTCAATTCTCTGCGTCGGCGCGGTTAAGACTAAAGTCCTAATAGGTCGATCCGCGGCGTACCTTCGAGGCGAGCAAAGAGAGAAGGCAAGAGAGAGAAGAAGAGAGAGAGAAAGAGAGAGAGAATGAGAGAGTGAAAGAAACGGATAAAGCATGGAGTTGAGAGAAGATGATTGGCTACTCTCATCTCATAGAGAAGGTGAAGGATATCGCTCTCAATGGGGGGTCGGGCAGTCTCTTGCTTAAAAGGGATTGTATTTATCCGGAGAGACAGCTTCAACAGTGAGAAAGAGAGAGAGGGGGTGTCCGGCTATTATGTCTCTGCTACTGCCGTCCTGCCACATCCTCTTTTGGCAATCTGTCTCTTTCACTCTCTCTCTCTCACTCTCCTTTTCGCTCACCACACTTCTCACTTTAATCTTCCGCTTCGGCCTCGTTGAAACAATTGGCGCCTTGGCCAATTGGCTTAGGCCATGTGCCGCTATCGTTTCGATCTTCCAATAAGAAGAAGAAGAAGCCGGTCAGGCTCTTGCTCTTGATTGAGAAATGGTGAGAGCAAGCTTAAGCTACATACTTCCCACTCTCTCTCTCTCTCTCTCTCTCTCTCTCTCTCTCTCTCTTTCTCTCTCTTCTCTCTCTCTCTCGCTCTCTTCTCACTCTCTCTCTTCTCTTTCTCTCTTCTCTCTCTCTTTCTTCTCTCTCTCTCTCTCTTTCTCTTCTTTTCATCCTCGACACCCCTTAACAATTACGGAGAGCCACAGACTCTTCAGGTGCCCTCGAGGCGTGAAAATACATGGCTCGTAAATCATGATTAGGGCTGGCGCGCAGTCACGAATCGGGATATGAGCTGGCGACTGACTGGCGCCACAAAAGAATTTCATAGTAGAAGAGAAGGAGGAGGGAAGAGACATATCCGGTAGGCGATGCCAAGCATAGAGGAGGAGAAGAAGAATAAGATGACATTTGCATCTGAGTACACAACCTAATTGCTTGCTGCTACCGCGCAGGCAGACCAGCACACACTTTGTTCGCTTTGTCTGCTATCAGAGACCTCGTTATTCTCTCCTTCTTCTTCGTCTTCACTTCGTGTCGATATGTCTCTCGGGAAGGCGTCGAAAGGAGGGAAGGGAGACCTTGCCGAAGCGATCGTCTTTCTCTCATGCCTCTGTCTATCTCTATTTCTCCCTGTCGCTCTCCCTCTGTGTCTCTCTCATCTCTCTATCTGTATCTCTCTTTCTTCTCTAATCCCTCTTTCCCTCTCTATTCTCTTATTTCTTTCCTTACGCACTTTGTCATCATCGAATGTTAACCCTTCAAAAACACGTCATAAAAGTGAACGGCCATTGTAGCCTGATCACCTTCTCACCGCGATTCGATGCATGAGGCGGCCTGAGTTCAGATGAAGAGAGAGTCAGAGAAAGAGAGAGAGAGAGAGAGGGAGAGAGGGAGCAGTGGATAAGAGAGGGAGCAAGGGTGAGAGAAAGAAGAGTGATTGGCGTAGAGAAAATGAGAGAGAAAATAAGATTTAGAGAAGAGCTACCCGTTTCTGTGAAGGTTGCCGAGGGAAGTAAAGGCCGCGCGTTTTCTCAGCCATCAATGTCAGTGGAAAGATGGACAAATTGACAGCCGCGACTATCGATCAATTAATCACTTCTGATAAGCGTGTCTTGACAGGATTGGGGACGAGTTAATTATGACTAAACAAACCAGCATAAGCTAGCAGCCAATTGAACAAAGAGGTCTGAGAAGACTCAATTGCGTTGGCCATTGAGAAAGAAAGAAAACTTGGCTGAGAGCCAACAGTTATCCTTCTGGGATCGACTTAATCTTCTTCAGTAGATTAGTGCAGGAAGGCTTGCGTCACCCCACAGATGACGGCGAGATCACTCTCTATCTTCTTGTCATTCTTGCCTTCTGTCTGTGTCTTCTCTCTCTCACTCTCTCTCTCTCTATCGCTCCCTCTTTCCGCTGCACTCTCTCGGTCACCTCTCTCTCTCTCTCTCTCTCTCTCTCTCTCTCTCTCCTCTCTCTCTTCCACGATTTGAGGGCTCCTTCCCACCGTCGATGGCTTCCCGCTGCTTTCAAGAGTCCGCTCTATTTTCCTTTGGCTCTGCTTGCAAGATAAAAGCAGCCTTATTGATGGCATTCCAATAACATTCATGTTAGAAATGATTATGTTGGTCGAAAAAAAAACAATTTTTACTATTAAAATGAAAATGCTGAACGAGAGTTATCGAAGGCATATAACGAGTAAAAAGTAAAAGGCGCTATGATTTACAAAAAAAGCCACAAATGTGGCAAAAGACATGCTGTTAAAATGAAGGCAAAAATATCAAAATTCTCTGAGCATAAAAAGAAGGACGAAGAGAGAGAGAGAGAGAGAGGGAAGATGTTGAATATTGCAGCGTCTGGGTCGGAGTCTGGACACACGGGCGTCAACCAGCTCGGCGGCGTCTTCGTGAACGGCCGTCCACTCCCCGACTCCACGCGACAGAAGATCGTCGACCTCGCGCACTCGGGCGCGCGTCCCTGCGACATCTCGCGCATTCTACAAGTTTCCAACGGGTTCGTGGGCCTCATTTGTACTTTTGAAGAACATTTATGGCATTTCCTAACAATTTGGTTTGCATATTGCCGGGCTTTAAATGACTCTTTCAAATACAAGTAATAAATTAATCTTTTTTTAAAATTACTTAATGAAAAACAATTTTACAGGTGTGTCTCGAAGATTCTGTGCAGATACTACGAGTCGGGCACGATTCGGCCACGTGCCATCGGCGGCAGCAAACCACGCGTCGCCACCAACCACGTCGTCGAGAAGATCGAGGCGTACAAGCGGGAGCAGCCGAGCATCTTCGCGTGGGAGATCAGGGACAAGCTCCTGGCTGACCACGTCTGCTCCGCTGACACAATACCTTCCGTTAGCTTTTTATTATTATTATTTTAATTTTTATCCTTAAGGTATGCATATTTCGAAATTGCAGGCAATTAGCATTAAAAAAAGGACTATAATTATGAGAGTAACAACCAGAAATGACAGATTTGTATAGGTTCTGTCCACATAAAATAACAAGGCGCCTAATGCAAATTACGTTGTTTTTGCATTTTAGACTGAATCATATGATATGGCATGTCGAATTTCCTGCATTGACCTAGACTAACGGATGCAATATTTACAAAAGCTAGTGTGCCCTTTGTGCCAACAAATAAGGAATTAAATTATTTATGGCTGTACATACATTTGTTTCTCTCTGGTTTTGCCGACGAGAAATTTTATGCAGACAAGTGGCACATTGCGATCGATGTATTTATGCCAATGTTGGTGTCTCATTACCGTAGTTTAGTAATATGTATGTACATAGTCTTTTCAGTACTCATGCAGAAAACCGGCCAAGACCAAGGGTTCGTAGTAACTTTTGTAACAACAATGATCTTCGTTGGGGTGTTGCTGGCTAGACTTTCGCTAGTATACAAATTCGAGACTGTTGTTTTTCTCCAAAATACGATTGTAATCGTAGCCGTATGTTATTGAAGGTAAGTTTCTTCCGGGAATTGCGACTCTCATATGCTTGACAACTTCTGTTTTATCTTCTTTGCTAGAAGTAGGCTACTGTGCTTACTTCATTCTGTTTTTTTTTCTAGAAAATATCGGCCTAAGGTATGAATATAGCACGAGCTTATTGGCCAGTTTTTTTTTGAGATTATATATTCATATATATATATATATATATATATATATATATATATATTTATCCAAGTATTAAAATGAAAGTAGAATTTATGTTGATGATGTGGTTCTATGACAAAAGTTAAAGGAACTCTCTTCTACTGCCCGTGAAGTGATTTGGCAGATAAAGTATATGTCAGGAAAGGTTGTTTCATATTTTAACTTAAGATTACTTCAGCTGTACTTTAGGTATCGTCGATCAACCGAGTACTTAGGAATCTGACGGCACGAAAAGAGCAGGCGGCTATGCAAACGGACTTCTACGACAGAATAAGGTGGCCACGAAACAAGCTCTCTCTATCTCTCTCACTCTCCATCTATCTCTCTCTCTCTATTTGTCTCTCTCGCACCCTCTTTGCTTATATCTCTCTCTCTCTCTCTTGCCCTTTCCATCTCTCTCCCTCTCTCTCTCTCCCTCTCTATCTCTCTCTCTCTCTCTCTCTCTCTCTCTCTCTCTCTCTCTCTATTTCTACGCCTCTCTTCTTTTGAATCTCTCGTTCTCCTCTTTCCGTATTTCACTCCTCCTCTCCTCGTTTTCTTACTTTTTAATTCTCCTCACAACTATGCAGATTATCACAATCTGCTCCATCCAACGAATTTCTTCTACCATCTTAAATGCTACTAAATTTGCCTTAGCACATAAGCGGATTTAGTGCTTTAAGTTAAAAGAAATACGCCTAAAAATGTCATTTTTGATGGCAATCCAGCTCTTGAAATCTCTCACCATCAGTATCTGGTTCTGCAAGTACATATTGTAAAAATTAATTAATTGCTTTTTCAAAAATGCATGTTATTGGATTGTTTTATAAAAAGAAGAAGAAGAACTATTGGTAATCACTCTAGGTTATCGCTACAGGTTATCACCGTAGGTAATCACTATTGGTAATGACTATAGGTACACAACGGGTTCGTGGCCGTACAACCAGTGGGCGATGCCGATGCCGTCGGCCGTCTCGCTCACCACCTTCCCCGCCGCGGCCGCTCTCCAGCACGCCACTGTTCTCGAGACGACGAAGAAGGACGTCATTGGTCAGTTGGCAGAATCTATTCGAAGACAGTTTCAGAGTCAGAAGAGTTTGTGAAAGTAGAAGAGAGGAGATGTATGTATATTGTGGCAAGTCGTTCCACCAGTACCATCACAAATTTGCACGTCGTTCAGTTAAAATGTTCAGTTAGAAAGTTCAGTTAGACGAGAAAACGTTATTGGAGGCGTACTGGTTAGTTACTTCTCACTGACATTACTTTAAACAGAATATTGCTAGAATTAAAAAATCGGACAAGTCATCTCAATTTTAGATTTTTTTATAAATACATGAAGAAACATCATTAATTATAGCTATTACAATATACATATGTATGTATAATGCAGCAATTGTGACAGTATAGAAAATTGTTAGTTGTTTTCAAACAACTATTCCCCATCCTATTGAAATTAGTGTTAGTATTATCTACTAATCACAAAGGCAAATTACTTTATTAAGAGTTTGAAAAATAGAGGAAATAATACCTTGTAGAAAATGACTACGGACTGCAAGGAGATTGTCCTCAGAGTTCAAAAATCGCTCGTGTTTGGTTACGACGTGGCATTGTATTCGGATGACGTGAGCAAAAGCAAGAAAAGTGAGTTGGGGTTTGGGGAGGGAGGAAGCAGTGCAGCAACAGCCGATGATTGTAGCCACACACACGGCCACTACGTGTTTCATCCCTCCTCCTGCAGATGACATGTACAATCTCTGCACAGTTAATTCGTTTCGTGCTTCCGTTTCCGACTTCACTTCACCCCCCAATGACTTTTGCCCTCCCTCCTCCCACATTAGCTGACGACGATGTAGTTCTTACTCATTCTGAAGTGAAGTTGTAGTGCAAGAGATCAAATCCGCCATGGCAACCAAAGAATCTTTCATCGACTCCAGAAGCCAAACCACTCACTCGTCACAAAAGACAGCTACGAATTTAAATCTGCACCAATGTATCTTAGGCACAGTTCCTGGTCCCTCCTAGATGAGATGCCCCACTCTATTTGTCACCAGCTGCTGCTGCTGCCAACGCTGACTGGCCTTTCTCACTCACTTACTCCTCGCACTCACTCACTTTTTTTACGGACTCTTACCGATTACGGCAAAGGCCAGGGACGCTATTGCACAATGGAACTCGGATATCTGCAGACATCGCGCAGAGGAAGTGAAGATAAGACAAAGAGGGACAGAGCTGACAGAGAGAGAGACTGAGATAAAAAAGTGACCAGTAGTAGAGAGATAGAAAGATATAGAGCGAGAGAGTGAGGGCAAGAGAGCGAGAGAGAGAGAGACTTCTGATGTAGGGATAAATATGGAGAGTAGTATGAGCAAATGGAGATGGATGAAGGATGAGGAGTGAGAGAGTGGAAGGGAACGTGTTGATGGCCGTACGGAGATAAGGAGCGACCGACCGAATGGATCCCACGGCACGGGGAGGAGATCTTACACGAAGAACACGAAACATACTCTTGTTTTTTGCTATTATGTGATGGCAATTCAGAAAGCGGAGAATAAGGACCATATCAACGCTGCTGCGTGCGTTGTCCAATGTATTTTTTAGCAAAATATTTATTGTTAAAAAATAAGGCATTTCAATATATTTTGTTATACTTGCGCGATTGTGTGCTACCCATTTGACTTTATTGGACTACTCTGCAAAGTCCGCTGACACCTTTACTTCATTCCCCTGCTGAGTTTTGATGACATATCCGACCGCCCACCAATCCGGGGCCATTGACTGATTCGATCCCTCTCTGTACCCTCTCTCGTTCTCGTTCTCTCTCTCTCTCTCTCTCTCTCTCTTTTGAGACACCCACTGTCAACTTCTCTCTCTCTCTCTCTCTCTCTCTCTCTCTCTCTTCCTCTTTCTCTTTCAGACACCCACCTTCAACTTCTCTCTCTCTCTCTCTCTCTCTCTCTCTCTCTCTCTCTCGCTATCCACATTTTTTTTTCGAAAATGCTGCATCGATTACTCTTTTATCATTACTGGTTTAATTCGTAGATATCTTTACATATTTATGTATGTATATCACTAACCTACGCTGGATACTTTCACAGAACCCCCCTCCATGAGCAATAAGATAAGAATGGAGAAAGAGAAAATGGAAGAATTTTTGTTGAGTTTTCAAGATAGGCGACTGACATGCGCGCTCTCTTTCTCTGCTTGTCTCTTTCTCTGCATCTCTCTTTCTCTGCTTCTCTCTTTCTCTGCTTCTCTCTTCTTTCCGTGCCTCGCTGTCCTCATTCTCTTCTCTTCTCTTTTCTATTCTTCCTCCTCTTCCTCGGCCACATATGCTAAACCGGTCGCGGCCGCCGCATACAGTACACGCGAGGCGGCTGCTCACGTTCTCCTTTTTCTCTCTCTCTCTCTCTCTCTCTCTCTCTCTCTTCTCCCTCTTTCTTTCTCATTCTCACTTCCCTTCTCCACCCACACACTCTCTGCTCTCTCTCTCTCTCTCACTAAATGTCTCCTTTCTTCCTAATCGCTCCTTCTTATCTCCAAAGTCCTCTCTCACTTTCTTCCTGTCATAACCTCGAAATGTGTTATGAGTTCGTTCTTCCTCTCCCACCCACTCCCTTATGCTTCTCATCATCCCAATGCCTGTAGCGAGCGAAAAAGGGCGGACTTGTCCACTCAAGGCGAAGGCTTCTCCCTAAAAAGCATGCCAAAAGTGCAGGAAGGCTGCCTCTGACCTCACGTAATAATCAGAATAACACGAGACTTTGGCTTCCTCGTGAATGGCAACGTGGGTGAGCTGCTTCTGTTAGAGAAGAATGACGCATTTCATAACCAGCGTCATTCCTGAGCTTGGAGCTACACAGGAATCGACGAGAGAGGACGAAAGTGTGGGCACGAAAGCCGCCGATGAAAGAAGTTTCTAGCGAGTAGGCAAAACGGAGCGAGCGACTTGTTGCCTTCTTGCATGCATGTTTGGCCTTCTAAAATGTAGTCTCCAGTTTTGGCGAGAGGCGCTGATCTGTCAAGGCAGCCAGCCACTCTTATTTCTTCTATCTCCAACCTTATACACCATCTTCTCCCTTTTGTCTTATAGAAACATCCCCATCGCGCATTTTGCTCCTTTTTACATATCCTCATCTCTCTCTCTCTCTCTCTCTCTCTCTCTCTCTCTTTCTCTCTCTCTCTCTCTCTCTTTCTCTCTTTCTCTCTCTCTCTCTCTTTCTCTCGTACTCTCTCATTCTTCCAGTCGCAACGCCGACTTCCTCCTCTATAGCGGGTCCATCACCAATCGCGCTCCTCCGCTCTCTCTACTGTAAATGCCTAATGAAGCGCGAAGTCGAAGTGGAGTGGAAGGAAGAAGAAGAAGATGATGAAGAAACGAAAGAACTCCTCATCGTCGAGAGGACAGGAAAGCGAAAGTGGAAAGATGAAAGCTGCGAGAGAGAGAGAGAGAGAGAGAGAGGAAACGAGAAAAGATCACTGGAAAGTGAGAGAGCGGAGAGAAAGGAGCGGAGTTTTCTGAGAGAGATGAAGCAATGAGTTAGTGGAAAGGCAGCGAGCGCAAGATCGACAGAAGAGATTTCCATGGCACCGTCCACTCGCGTGACTTGCACCGAGGAAGCGGCGCGCCACTTCTTGCCTTCTTCGAATATGACACGGAATAATACAGAACGAACTAGAATAGCAATGCAGCGTGGGCGGAAGTGGTAAGCTGTTAAGGAAAGAGAGAGAGAGAGAGACAGAGAGAGAGAGAGGGAAAAATTAAAGGAAGTTGTTTGATCAGCATTGTTGGTGGCATGAAATTGGTCTTGCTGGCACACACGAGAAGCGAGTGTACTTGTGTGCTGCTTGCCAGAGCGGCGTGCGCGCGTTCCGCACCACAAACGCGCGATATTGTAATCGAGGCTGACAGCTCATAGTTCGACTGGCTCCCCTCTACAGGAAGGGAGAGAGTAAAGGAGAGAGAGAGAAGGAGAGAGAGCGAGAAGGAGAGAGAAAGAGAGAGAGAGAGAGAGAGAGAGAGAGAGAGAGCCTCCAGAAGCATATACCTGGCAGCAGCAGTTGGTTTGGCTCCATATGCCAATCACGTTTTCACGCGCTAGATTCAAACAAAAGCTGAGAAATGACCAAAGAATGAGCCACTCACTTGAAAAGCATGTAGTAATACTGATGGTGGACAGGAGCGTAGTGAGAAGATATGACCTGAGGCGAGCGCGGAAAAGAAAGCAACCGTCGCGATTGTCTTGTGAGGAAGCAGAATGAGATGGGGAAGGAGAAGAAGGAGAGGCTGAGGCTGTGACTGAAGGAGTCGCGGGTGGTGCCCCGGGCCGCCGCGAGCCGAGGAGTATAATCAAATTTCGCTCGCAAAGACAACATGTGATCACTGCAATTAGCCTCCGCTGCCGATATTCACTAATTCAAATCAAGACAGAGGAAGAGAGAGAGAATCATTCTCTGTCTGTCTGTCTGTCTCCGTCTTTGTGTCTCCTCGCTTCATACATTCTCACTCTGTTTCCATCTCGGCTGTGGGGAGATCTGATGCTTGGCAAAATTGATTGCCGAATGTTGCAATTTCCCAAGTTTAATTGATTTGTCTCATTTTAAGCATACCTATATGAATTTCTCGTTCTAAACTGCTGCATTTCTGAGAAATATAGCAATGCCAAGTGCACAACACTATTTGAGATGGCGGAGCACATCTCCTCCTGAGAGAATACTCCGGGGCAAGCTGCTGCTTGCTAGCTGGGGTGCTGTCTCCATAAATTGTCGATTAGAGAGGACGTTGCATAACCAACGGGCTCTCCTTGCTCTTCCCTTTTCATTCAAACACCAAGCTTAGCAAGCGAACATGATTCTCTTCTCCCATGGAGAGGACATCTCTGGTCACTCGTGACTTCTTGTTCCGCTGACAATGACAATGAGCTCCTCTTTCTCTCCTTGTCGCTGTCTTCGCTCTAATATCTCCCCCGCTCTGATACTGTAGCCGTGAATGATGGTGATAACAAGTATGTGTGTGTGTCGTTCATCAGACTACTGTTTATGAAAGAAAATGTACCATGATTGATTGATTCGGTCTCGTCAAGGTTCTCAGCGAAACACAGACAGAAAAGGAGAGAGAGCGAAAGAGAGAGAGAGAGAGAGAGAGAGAGAGAAAGAGAGAAAGAGAGTGAATACGGTAGAGTGGGAGTAGCCGCCATCCTCCGTTGCCATATCTCTCGGGTGGACCACAAGAGTGAGCCTCCGGGTGGGCGGAGCTACGCGGCCGAGCCTCATCGCAGTGCTCGAGGCCCTTTACGCAGTACGTATGCTAAGAGAGAGAGAGAGAGAGAGAGAGAGAGAGAGAGAGAAAGACAGAGAGAGAGAGAGCGAGGGAGAGACAGACAGAGAGAGAAAAAGAGAGCGAGACAGACAGACAGAGAGATTGAGAAAGAGAGTTCTAACGGGGGAAAGAACAAGAGTAGGGAATGTAGAGGAAATGGAAGGTGGAAGTGGTGAATGGATGTGAGTGAGAGGAGAGATGGGGTTGCTCTCTCTCTCTCTCCTCTCTCTCCTCTCTCTCCTCCCCTGCCTCGTTGCCTCCTCTTCCCCGTTATTCCCCCCTATGCAGCAGCAACAGCAGACCCATCCGAGTGTGCAGCCGAGTCCTCTTCCATTCAGCTGCTGCTGAATCTCAGAATCCCCGGTCAGGACAGCGCCCCGTCGGCCGTCCCGATCGGAGACTGCGACCGCGTTCGGTATCGGTGCAAATCGCCCCCTCCTCTGACTCTCCTCCCACTCTTCCTCTCCCCCCTCTCAGGAGGGAGTCGCCTCCGATCAACGGGCTGTCAAGCGAGATTCGACTTGACAAGGCGCGGCCATATCATCACTCGCTCCCTTTCAATTCCTCCCTTTCTCTCTTTTCCCTCTCTCTCTCTCTCTCTCACTTCCCTCTCTCTCTCTCTCTCTTCCCTCCCTCTCTCTTCCCTTTCTCCGAGACAGTACCGCCGAGGCCGTATCCTTCTCAACTCACGGCACAAGAAAACACAACAACGTCGTCACCGTTCGAACTCGTCGCGGCCTTTGAGGCCCCGGAAAGGGAAGAGAAGGGAGCAGCGGAGGAGGAGAGTGGTGGCTGCTGGCGGATGATGGAGGCGATCGAAGAGCATTGTTGGCCGGGCGTAAGCACGGCCTCGGCTGCTGCCAGTCTGCAGATGGCGCAGCCGACGGCGATCTCCTCGATGGCCGGCCCGACCCTCTTGCCGCTCTCCGTCGCCACCGCCTCGTCCACTCTCCGTAAGCAGTGAAATATCCATTCGCTCATAAAAAAAACGCATGGTATACAATAAATAAAAACAAAAAAAATCTTTTGTTTTTGTTGATAGCCAAATATATTTCCCTATAAAAATCCGTTGGGCATGCCGAATTCGTGATTCGATGTGTGAAATGGCGGAATGAGAAACAAAGGGATAAAAAGGGAGTTGTTTAGGATGTCAGGAGAAAGTCAATAGAGAGAACGAGAGTAAGAGAGACGGGGGAAGAGAGAGAGATAGAAAGAGAGAGAAAGAGAGAAAGAGAGAGAATGTGAATAGAGGCTGCAGCTCGATGTCACCAGCAAGGTCTGCCTCTCCGCTTGCCCCGACCGCTGACACTGATTTGGCTAGGCAGCATCCCGTGCTCAATGACTGAAGCGACTTACAATTCATTTCCTTTCTCTCTTTCCTCCAGTCTCTCTAGTTCTCTAACACTCTGTCGCTCTCTCGATTTCTTTGCGGTTTTTTTTGTCTCACATTCTCTTCCGTCTTTTGTCACTTCATGCGTTTGCAGTAACTTTTTAGAAACTATGATACAAGTCTCTCGCATGCTGCCTGTCTCTTCATCTCTCATTTGCTTTCTTTATCTCTTTATCTCTTATCCTCGCACCTTCTTCTCTGATGCCCAACAAGCCTATCACATAATCTTTCCTCACTTGTCACTCATCGTCCATCTCGCCGTCGTTCCTTCACTGTTCTGATCCGATGTGACAGGACTACAAGTACAACCATGTTTCAGCCACTCGCTTACCTCTCTCTCTCTCTCTCTCTCTCTCTCTCTCTCGTTCTCATATACATACGACCATCTGATTTCGAAACATTTATTTTCAAGTCGAATTCCATCATTCTCGAGTAAAGCCGCGCCCCTCCTTCATGCAGGACGTGCAACATTTACATACAATTTATTTATTTTTGAGAAGAAACTGTTATTTAACATCGATTTATTATTCCTTCTGACATTGATAACACAATCATTTCGCATGTAATGACAATGCTCGAATCATATTATGATGACTAGCGAAGACAGCAACAACTTCAGGCCGGTAGAAAGGAAAGGTGATAGAGAGAGAGACTGGGCCTGGAAAGAGACGCGCCTTGTCTTCGCTGATCAGTTGGGGGTCGGGCCAGTTGCTCTCTTCCCATCACCCTTTCTTTCTCAACTCGCCCCTCATCGCCACACACACTCTCGCTCTCTCCGTCTCTCTTCCTCTTGCAGTATCTCTCTCTCTCTCACTCTGCCTCTCTCTCTCTCTCTCTCTCCCTCTCTGCTCGGCCACCGCCCATTCTCTCCGTCTTCTTCGTCTTCATCTTCTTCTCCTCGCACCGCCCCCGAAAATACCAGCCAGTTAAGCCAGCAGCAGCGAGCGGCCAAGCAAAGCAGCACAGCAGCACGATCACACACGACTCTTCTTTCTCCTCCTATTTCTTCTGCACTCTCTCACTCTCTCACTCTCTCTCGCTCCCTTCTGCCTTCCAGCCACGACGACTCTTGTCTCGGCGGCGCTTCCGTCGTCGGCCGGCCTTGGCGCCGACCCGGCGGCGGGCGGCGGTGGCCCCTCTGGAGCCTCGTCGCCCATCCTAATCAGTCCCTATCCACCCCTTCGCCAGATGAACAACTCGTCGACGCCATCTCTTCCGCCAGAGATGCTTCTCGCAGCAGGCCCTCACCCTTCCCAATATCCCCATGTCCATGCCCATGCCCATCATCACCTTCAGCCACCTCCGCCGTTGGCGCACAAGCCCCCTCCGCCTCCTTCATCGCAACAGCGTCGGCCGCCGCCTTCTCGACGCGTCAAGCACGGTGGGTCTCCGCGTGGCCCTCGGGGAGGGCGCGGCCATGTGCTGCCTCCTCTAATCGAAGGGGCCGATCATTGTCGCCCTCCTCCCCCCACACATGCCTCTCCTCTCTCGCGCAGCTCGCATAATCGAATCAGAGTCTCTTTCGATGTGGCTGGGGCCAGCCAGCCCGCTCTTCCGCACTCGGCACTGTCTCTCCTCCCTCTCCTCTCAGTATACTCATTCCTCAATCCAACTTTGATACTTACCATGCACTCAGCCACCTGAGCGGAAGCGCAGCTTCTGCGCCTTCTCCCATTATCGCGCGGCTTCTCGCTCGTTCATCAACATCCGTTGCCACTTGCTTATCTCACAGTTCATGTTATTCTCGCCCTTTAGTAGCATCCGGAAGCTGCTTGTATCTTCTCTTTCTCTTTCTCTGCTCACTATCTCTCTCTCTCTTCTTCTACCTCTCCCTCTCTCTTTCACTCCCAACATCCGGCTTCCCGACCATCTCTAAGTGCTTCCTTCCGTTTGCTTTGAATCCATGGCCGCATGATGTGCAGAGTGCCATCTCCCTCGAGGTGGTGGCTGTGATCTCATGGCCCATATCCTCCCTTCACTCACCTTTCACTCCCCTCCTACAGTATCCCAAACACGCTTCCAAGACGAGCGCGCGTGGCTCTTATAATTTGGGTGAAACAGATGTTTGGCTGGCTTCCTGGCCAATTCATTCCAGGTCTAAATGTACGCAGAAGCACATGGTCAATTGGAGTGAGCCACGGTGTTGAAACAGTTCTCACTTACTGTATAACATGGGAATAGCAATAGTGTCTCATGTGTTCTACTTGTAGTAGGTGTTTCTGACAATTGTATTCGTTTGCATGAGGGAGAAGAGAAAAGAATGAAAAAAAGTTAAGAAGGACTGTAACAAAGACTGATTCCCAGAAGATGACGTCATTTCATGCATATATTTACATATGCAATTTTTTGCATTGTAGAAGAGGATCAGAAGCCCCCGAATGACCCGGATGAGGACGCTGCCGCAAGGATGCGTCTCAAGCGTAAGCTGCAGCGAAATCGGACGTCGTTCAGTCAAGAGCAGATTGAAGCGCTTGAAAAAGGTACATATACCTGTCCACTCTGAGTTCTTTCTGCACGGCTTGTGCCACCTCGTTAAAGAAATGAAAAAGAAACACTACTTTGTCTGTATGCCTTTCAGAGTTTGAACGGACACACTATCCTGACGTATTCGCACGTGAGAAGCTCGCCGCCAAGATTAACCTGCCCGAGGCGCGGATTCAGGTCAGATTCACAATTTCCGACTGACACCATTACAGTCTCGGTTGTCTCTCTATCTCTTTCTCTTTCTTTCTCTCTCTCTCTCTCTCTCTCTCTCTCTCCGTGCTCCATTCCCATCCACCACTATCTCACCCAGCTGATATCTCCCGAGTAGCCACTTAGTGTCCTTGCCTACCCGAGACTACCTCGGCTGAGCACGCACTTGCGCGAGTCTTCTCTCTCACCCATCCGCCCTTTCCCACCCCTTAATGAGTCTCATATAATAGTAGATCAGTCATTATAACTCCTAGGTCAAATATATGTGACTATAGAGTTCAAAATGTACATTAATCCCTTTTTGAATCTCAATCTGCCCAATTGCTAGATTGCAATTTTCTTTTGCTCCCTCAAAAAACACAGTGTACGAAACGTGAAATTTGTCCCCGCGACAAGGCGGGAGATGTCACAATGTCACAAATGCACTCGACGTAGTAGCTGTCCAATTAGCGCATCACCACTTACCATCACATTTGGGGTAGACATCCACGATTTGCTTTCATTTTTTCTGCAAGAAGGGTTCAATGGCTCCTTTTTTTCAAAAGCAGAAAAAAAAATTTTTTTCTATCACCAAAAGAAATGACATTCATTACTTTCAAAGCAAAAAGCAAGTTTTTTTTTCAAAAGCAGGTAAAAATGATATTTTGTATCATTATAAGAAATGACATTCATTTACTTTCAAAGCAGAAAGCAAGTCATTTGTAGTGTGCTCTGGCATTCATTTAAATTCAGAGGAAGTTTGTGTGTTATGCTCTAGTAGAGCAGAGGTGGAAGTGAATTCTATGACGGTGGTTACATAAAAGCAACATTTTGCTCGGAATGTGGTTGGGGGGGGGGGTTAGAAAGTAAGGATGCACATCGTCTCTTCTCCTGCTTTCACGCGTGTGTTTTAGGAGCGAATAGGCAAAGCCGCGGCGTATTACGGTAGTTGAGAAAATAGGGAGAAGAAAAAGGATATGAAGGCGCAGGAAGAGCGGCGGGCGCGATGGGAGTGAAAAGGGAAGAGGAGGAGATGGAAAGAGGAAGAGGCAGAGGGAGACAGCCAGACAGCCTAGTCAAGGGAGCGAAGAAGATAAATGTCACCATCACCATTACGCTTGTCTTTCTTTCTCTCCTTTCATCTCGCTCTCTCACTTTCTACATACTTTCCTTTTCCCTTCCATGTCAGGCACACGCCAATGAACTCTGTAACAGTGTAACCGAAAATTAACATCATTCCATGTTCCGTTTTACAACATATTTATGTATGTAACACTCGATATATCATTTCATATATTACTGAGAAAATAAATTAATGAAAAAGAAAATGAACACGAAAAAGCTTGGAGGCAACGCTAAAAATAAACTTCGTTGCAGGTGTGGTTCTCGAATCGGCGTGCGAAATGGCGTCGAGAGGAGAAGCTGCGGAACAAGCGACCGGGCGGCATGGACGCGACGCCGTCGAATGGCGGGACGCCTGGCGCAGCGCCGCCTGGCTCCGTCGGCTCGGCTGCCTCGTCGACGCACGCCACGCTGAGCAGTTCGCCGGCCGCCACGCCAGCTGGCGCCGTCCCGCCGCAGCAGCCGCAACGCTTCCCGCCCGCGCATGCGTTCGTGCCGAACGGCGCGCCCATGTACTCTGGCCTCACACAGCAAGCCATGGATCCCTACGGGTCAGTGGCCAAGCAAGCCCGTTCTGGCTCCCTTCTTTCCCCCAAGAGGGCCTCTCTTCTCATGCAGAGTTTAGCTATTATTACAGTTTTGGCTTCGCGCAAGCCGGCATCGGCATGCCGAGCCACCAGGCCTCCGACTTCAGCACGCCCTACCATCACATGTTCAACACCACGGCGGGTCGCTATCCGGACGCGTTCCATGTAAGCGAGGTGGCGCATCTCTTTCTCTCTCTCTCCACTCTCTCGCTCTTCCTGATTCACGACCCTAATTCTTACCCTCGTTATGCCCTTGCAGCCCTACGCCCGTATGGGAGCCTCGTCTCAACCGGCCTCCTCCTTCCCGGCCATGAATGCGGCCGCTTCAGCCGCCAGCGTCGGAGGTAGCCTTCTCTTGTCTCACTTCATTCTTTAGCCCATCAAGGCTCTTTAAAAGTCAGAACCAGTTCGATTTTTGGGACTGGCCAGGCTGCCACCCTTTATGTCCTCCATCCACTCTTTGTCTGGTAGTGATCGCTTATCTGAGGGGAAGGAGTCATCTCTCGTCAAATCCCATCAACTTCATTACTCAATACCTTACCGCATGCGCCTTGCAATGGTAGTAGGCACATGGGCATGAGTGGTTTTTATTTCTTTCTTCGTCTCTCTATCTTCCTCCTTCTCTGTCTGTCTCTTTCTCTGCCTCTGTGTTTATTTCTCCCTGTCTTGTCTCTCTCTCTCCCTCTCTCTTTCTCTCGCCCTCTCTCTCTCTCTATCCTTGCCTTGTTCCCATCGAATCCGCTCGGATTCCCTCGTTATCCTAATCGCTCATCTCACCTGCTGTCTTCCCAACTAAGATATCTCTTTTTTTTCGTAGGGAAAAAATTCAAAGTGCACTTATCGCCATACAGAGAAGGGAAATTCGAATAGCAACGTCGAAGTCCAGAAGAGGAAAAAGTCGGCTCGAAATGACTCCTCAGAGCAGTAGTTTGGGAGGTGCACCGCTTGAGCTGAGCTGAGGTCTATTTTGGAGCGGTCGTGCAAGTCATTGATAAAAAGAGGATATTAAGAGGCATGCTGCGCGGCTGAATGGAGAGGATAAGAAATTCCACATTCACTTCAAGTCTACTTTTCTTCTTTCAACATTATCTGTTCTTGTATGAGAGAGAGTTCGATCGATGGTTTGACAAGAGTTGAGAGATGAGAGGACTACGATGAAGGAGAGAGAGAAAGAGAGAGAGAGAGAGAGAGAGAGAGAGAGAGAGAAAGAGAGTGAGGAAGACAGAGATAGAAAGAGGGTGTTTGGTTGAGTTGCCTCTTCTTGTGTGGCCCGAGTGTCGCTTCCTCCATCGACCGACTTGGCCGAGTGCGAATTAACATGCTGAAATATCGCCACACGCCGCATTCTCCAGCCGTTTGCTTGCCTTTGATGTTAGCCGAAATGCGGGAGGCGGAGGAGGGTGATGACTCGAGCTATCTTGCAGGGTGGTTCCGTGAAGGGAAAAGAGGGCGAATGATAGAGAGAGCGGGAGAGTGAGAAGAAGACGGAGACTGAGGTAGAAGTCATAGAGTGAGGGCGACATGAGGACAGAGAGAGAGAAGCTCTTGGCGCCAGGCTGCGCATGGCCCAAAATGGCGGCCATGAACGCGCCATTCATGTCTGGTGCATGGCGCCGTCGCCGGAGGCTGATTTATGATACCTGGCCTGATCGGGCTTGCCTCTGATTACTTGTTCTCTCTCTCTCTCTCTCTCTCTCTCTCTCTTTCTTTCTCTCTTTCTCTCTTTATCTCTGTCTGTCTCTCGCTTTCTCTCGTCTCTTCAATGACCACTCAAGGGCCGACTTTATGACTCGTGCCACATGCACATTGCAGTAGTTGGGGGGATGCTGCTGCTGCTGCCAGTCTCCTTCCCCTCTCTTCTCCTTCTTATCTCAAGTGGCCTCCTCTTGGGTTCCTGTCCGACCATTCAAGTACAGAGCTACGCACGACACAATAAGTAAAGAACTCCTAACTATGGACCGCCATGCACAATGTCAATGGCAGGCGAGACAGACACACTTTGACAAAACATATGGCCGAAAGTTTTGTGCCACTCTCACTGTTCCAATTCGGCAAGCGAAAAGGGGCCATCGAATGTTTCTAGATTTTACATATATGCAGAGATTTGCTTGGTAGGAAATTGAACGAGATGGCAGATAATAAAGTCATATTATACATACGTATGAATGTACATGTGTACATATGTAGATATCAGCCCTAAAAGAGGCCTGACACCGCTGTTCCTTTCAAGGCCTGAGCAGCAGCATGTCGCTGCCCGTGTCGGCCGTGCTCAACTCGCTCGAGCAGAGCTCTCAGCCGTCGTCGCACGTCCACGAACTCGGCGAGCTGCAGCCATCCGATCACTACTGGCGCCAGTGAAGAGCAGCCTCTCTTTTCTCTCTCTCTCTCCTCTTCCCTCTTCCATCCACGACATTTCTCATCTCGCGGCGCATTTCCACCGCTTGATGAGTCCTCTTCTTCTCCTCTTCTCCAGTCACTTCGGGCTTACCACAGACATTGAGTTGAGTGTGTGTGTGGTACCTCTCTGATATCTTCTGTCATATATGATGTATTTTATCGAACCATATTCCTCCATGTATCACCCAGGGTACTTTTTTGTTTGTTGTTTCTTCATCGTCATCGTGTGTGGTCATGCGTACAAAGAATAATATGACTGTCAAGTTGGCTATTTCATATACTATTTTTGTAATTGGTATTTATTGAGAGATTAGAGATCATGATGTCGCTTGTTTCACGTCGTGCATACTACTTGTAATTGACCTTTTGAGTGGTCATTTCCAATCATGTCTTCTTGCCTCCATACGATTTCTCCAGATATGCTGTACAGACAGAAAGATTCCAGGTGTATATGCTTGAGTCCGTCATTCCATCCCCGTCGTCCTTTGCTCCCTCTCTTCCTGCCTAGACTAGGTCTCCCCTCTTCGCGTCGCCGCTTTTCTTAGCCTGATTCCGAGCTGCTCCCTCCGATCGACTTATAACTCTCCCTCCGACTATACCGGTGTCCGTTGTGATGACACTTGTTATTATTCTTCTTCTTCATCTGTGTTTTCACTCTTCGACTTCCCTTTATCATTCATTACCAGCCACTGACTGACTTTTTGTTGTTTTTATGTTTGAGTCGATCATCTGAGTGGTGTCTCTCTCTCCTTGTTCTCTTTCTTGTTCTACTTCCTCCATTCCATGTTTCTCGTCTCCTCCAAAATTGAGCGTCCGTCATTGTAAATCAAAATTAGAACAGGAAGAAAGAAAATCGTTCAAAAGTCCTTTCTATGCCCTCATCGTCCGTTCGTTTCTCAGTAAAATTCCACAGAATATTTGTCTTGATCGGTTTCGTTCAATGAAAAGTTAGACAAGAGACCAAGTACGAAAAGAAGCCCTCTTTGAAACAAGTTGAAGCCCACCAAAGTCGCCATCGTGGCCACGTCCTCCGCTCTGCGCCAAGCGCCCTCTGCTTCCTCCTTCGTCACCCCATCTCCTTCCGTCTTCCATCCTCTTGTTAATGGTTCCGAAAGCAGTGTGGATCACTCGCTTGGCGCATCTTCTCTCTCTTGCTCTCCTCTTCCTCTCTCTCTCTCTTGACCACATTCTGTATTTCGAACAACCCAGTTGTTTCCGTTATGATCTATCCAATCCGTGCTATTCTCCTTCTCAGTTGCTTGTTTCATTGTGAATAAGCGATAAATGTTGTAGTGATAATTGCGGTGGTCAAGAGGAACACTGGAAAGAAGTAATCATTTTTTTGTTATCGCAATTATATAATTTGCGGACGAATTTGACGCTCAAAGAAAACTTTCGCGTCTTTTTTCTTTCCTTTAGCAATTGAATGAACAAATGAATGCATTTATTGCGGTATCACAAGTATTGAGAGATTGTAACAGTTGCTTGTGGTTTGTATTTTAGCTGCCAGGGAAAAGACGAACTTGGACCCAATCAACGAATAGACAACCGGTGATTGAAAGAATTTTGTACTTTTTGTCAGAATTTTAAAATCCTAAGGAGTAAAAAAAACTCAACGACTGATTATAAACCAAAGTGGTATCTCCGATTTTCACGGCGGTGGGATTCTGGGTTCAGATCTGAGCCCTCGAGGGCTCGTAATATCTGGTTAGAGGAAATAACTCTACAATGTTCTGAAAGATTGAGCCTATGATCCACAACAACACCTAGATCCCGAACAGAGTCACACATCTTTCTGCGGAACCACTTTGGGGGAATATATGGATTTGAATTAACGGTCCAAAAAAAGAGAGGTCATATTGATCACAAATAAATTTTTTTAATATCGTCAGCAGACTACTTAAATACAACACCAGTATGTTCTATCAATGTTGGAGGATGTACGGCCCCTGGAGTATGGGTTCGCTCCCCACGGAAAGCGCCAAATTGGAAACCGTCACTGGTGACTTCCGGCAAACGTTGTACCATTTGATGAAAGACGTACGTACACATATTTGTAACAGAAGTGGTACACAAACACTGCCATTGGTGAACTCCGCCTACACCATCTATGCTAAACGATCGATTAAAAAGTAGCTGATTAATTAGGTAAGATGGAAAATTATAATGCAAAAGTTAATGAAGCAACTTTCGATGAGACAATCTATCAAAGGGTTCAGCATAATTAATGTAGAATACATACATCCGTAGTTCTAAAGTAAGAAAGAGTAAGAATCAAATACTCCATCGCTTCTAACAGTTGCAACTCAATATGGATCTGTTCTGCCCAAAAACCGACTCCGGCCATGCTTGCTCTTGCATTCCTTACCTGGACGAAGACGAATACACGACGTGACAGAAGCGATAGAGAGACTTGGGCAGAGAGAGTGTCTTGAGGAAGCAGAGAAGGGGGAGAAGTGAGAGAGATCATGGAGAGATGAGAGGGCAGAGGGGGCTCGAGACGGAAACGGCAACCCGTCGCACTCGCGACCGATCCATTTTCATGTGCATGATAAACGAGGAGCGAATGATCGAGAACTCCGATACGGTAGCTCTCTCTTTCGATTGCTTTCTCTCTCTCTCACCCTCTCTCTCTTTGTTTCTCTCTATCTCTCTCACTCTCTCTTTATCTCTTCCTCTCTATTCTTTCTCTATTCTTTCTCTTTCTCACTACTCCTGTCTCTCGGATTATTTCTCTTTTTTTTATCATTCACTATCTCACCTTTTCTCCCTCCATATCTATCCTTCTCTTTCATTGTTTCTCCATATCTCTCTCTTTCTCTCTCTCTTTCTCTCTCTCGTTCTTTCTCTCTCTCTGTCTCTCTCTCTCTCTCTGTCTCTCTTTCTCATGTGTTCTATTTGCTTTCTCTTCCTCCGCTTCTTTATTCTATCCGATTTTCATCGCACTCAATCTCCGTTTTCTCACTTGCCCGACAATATACTTGATGTATTGAAGATTTACACTGATTGGAAAGCCATCAGCTTTCAAAAGACGCGTAACTGACAGCCGAGCTAATTTGTTGTGCTTGCACTCTTCAGTTGCGGAGTTCCGCCACGATTGCGACGAAATTTGATTGGCAAGGCACTTCAATCGGACATTATTTAGTGACAAAAGTTGAATACTAGTTTATCTGTTCCAATTTTACCCATATTTCTTTTAATTTACAAGTGTTTTCATTAAGCTTTATCTCGGAGCCAATTACAAATTTTTTCATTAGTCAATCTTTTTTTTCGATTATTTTCCACGGTATAAGAAGGAAAAGACCATTAATGGCGAGCTACACAGCTAATTCGTAAATTGATGCCATGGAGGCCGAGTGTCTGGAGGAGCATGCGAATCATGGTGGTTTAATGGAGAGAACGGAAAGCGAGAGAGAAAGAAAGAAAGAGAGAGAGAGAGAGACAGCAGGACAGGTAGAAGAGGGAGAGAAAGAGAGAGAGAGAAAGAGAGAGAGAGAGTGACGTAGGACGCATGTGTATAAAGGAGAAGAGAGGAATCTAAGAAGGAAGCAGAGAAAGAGAGAGACCGAGGTTTGTAATAAATGCCGCTTGTCCTAGCCAGTGAGGCTCGAATCGTCTCTCTTTCTTTCTCTTCTCCTCCACCTCGGTCTCTTCGCCCCTTTATGAACACTCTTTCCTCTTTCCCGTTCATACGACGTGCTCAGCTTGCGCGCCATTCAGTCCCTTCTTGCACTGAGAAGAGGTCGCAAACCGAGTCGGCCGAAAAAAAAAAAGCGAAGCGAGCGGGTTGAGCACCCACTTTTACAGCCGAATCAAGGCTGAGTGCCACTCATTTTCATTCCATTCCATATCATGTCAAGGCAGCTGCTACAAGTACACACACACGACACTTTATTAGAAGAAAACTTCGAATCAGATTCATTGTCTACCAGAGGTAGACGAAATGTACATGCAATGAAGGCAGCCGTCTGCCGTCTCGAGAGCGAGAGCAAGTGACGGAGAGAGAAGTATTCTGAGAAAAGATATCGCTATGCTTATCAACATATTTCGGTGATAGTTCTTTTGTCTTTTTTTTCTCTTTTTTTTGTAAATGAGGAGTAGCTCTGACAGAAGGGATAGCATTGCCCACGGTGGCAGTACGAGTTGGCGGCGCAGAGGCTCTCGGCGGCGCATGCTCCGATCGAAGCTAGATTTGAGATCATAAGATCAACGTTCAAAGATCAAACATCACTATGTCAGAAAAGGAATAAAATGTTGGTAATTGTTTAGAAGAAAAACATATGCATTTGTGCTTACGCTTTGTGGGCTCGGGCATCTTGGGCGCGATGCCGGAGGGGATGCACTGGCCAAAGTAGCACGAGTTGCCTGCTGCGCACTTGTCCGCAATGCACGGCCCGACCGCCTTATCGAACACTCCGCCCACGCCCGACACTCCTCCTGAATTGGTTACCTGCTTAAAGGCGAGTTAGTTTTTCATTCAGAACCCTTCAAAGGCTCCGAACACTGAATATCTTATACTTAAATTGCTATGACGAATATGACTACGGCTAGAGTTCACACACTCAATGAACGGACCATTTCTGCATATAGGTATTTCTTGTACATATATATGTTGATTATCCTCGAAATACAGATTTTTTAAATCATGAAGGATGACTGAAAACTTGTCTAGGCGGTCGTCTTTTAGGCTATGACCTCTGGCAGAAGGTGAAAGTGAACTAACCTTTCTGGGCGCAGACGGCAGAGATGCAGAGGAGAAGAAGAGCAGAAATGGAAGCCGCCGATGTCATTCTTTCTTCTGTGGAAGTGTCGGGATGAACCGGGGGGTGACAAGTTAGCCCTCGCCGGATCGAGAACAGAAAGTGAGCAGTTGATGGGGGTGAACTCCGAGGCGTCTCACTCTCTCCTCTTATATACGCGCAACCTTTGCTCTTCGTGTCGTTGGTTGGTGAGTTTGTCGTTAAGCGATGATCCGTTTTGGTGCATCGAGCCACCCGAGCCACCTCACTCGACTCTTTCTCGTGAGAGAGAGCATTATCCTCTCCCTCCCTCTATTTACACTTCCGAAATGAATGGCTCTTAACAGAGCGAAGAGAGCCACAACAACAAGTCGTGAGAGAGAGAGATGAAGAGAGACGACCACTCGAGTCGAGGACATCAAGCCGTGCTGATCTCCTTCCGATATGCGGAGGGAGGCCACTTGACCGCGACGAGGAGGAGGGTGGGTAACTTATGCGGGTGAAAAAGTTGCACTTAACTGACCAAGCTACCAGCCGAGATTCGCTAGTAATGAAAAACAGCTCCCAACGGAGAATCCTGAGGAGGTCAACTCGATGACCATCGGTAAAGAAACCTCCATACTTCGACGTTTGTTTGTTTGTTCTTTCAAAAGGTTTTGAGAACGACCACTTTGTCAACACTAAAGCAAACCTTTGAAGAAATATCTTTTATCCTGAGAAGTTGCACTTTAAGAAAGCCTAACTGAAGAAGTACAGGCTATGGTGCCAGAGACGAAAAATATACTACTGAACAATTAACTGACATTTCAACGAGAGATTGGCAAGATGGAGCAATATAGTCAACTTTAACATTTTGCATATAGTAATATCCTCGAGAACTATAGTTGGACTTTAATAATTCGATGCCATCGACACACCGGTACAATAGGTTTCTAAAAACTTAGACCTAATCACGAAATGTAATCTTTGTGATGGGAAACAACGAACTAGTCACTCTTCTGGGATGGTTTGGGAGGTCTTCGTAGGCACAAACGCTCGGCAATAGTGAGTACAGCAGTAATGGCGAGCATGGAAAGGGGCAACCAGTAGTAGAGCGACGACCAGAAACGGTGCGTATCGGCAAAGTTCTTCAGCAAGAATCCTGTCGCCAAAAAGTCGAATCCTCTGCATCGAATCGTCCAGATGTATCTGTGAGAGTGAAAAACACGTTATTTTCCAGGTGTAGTGCTGGAAAAGTTTAGAGTATTTATTATGACTACAATGTGAAGGTGATTTGCTCTTGCACCACGATATTAAAGAAATAGCATCAATTAAGGTTATTAAGTAGCCTCCCGGTCTAGAGAATAAACCTTTTCCCAATATCGATTGATTGAGAAAGAAATGGTAAAATGATAAAAAAAAATAGTCAAACTGACATCTGCTGCACGAGCCAACTCCTCTTGCCATGCTCGTCTCGTGGCAGAAGCCGGAAGAGGATGTCTTCCATGGCCGTGCACATCGGAACCACCATGAAGGACATGAAGTAGCCGGCGTATGTCCCGTGCCAGAGGGCTGACACGAACATGGTCAGGGTCATCCTGAAGAGAAAAGCTCCATTTAATAGCAGGAGATAAGTAAAGTCAACCAACCGAAAGGCGGGAGGCGCGCGAGAGTGGACGTAGAGGGCGAGCCAGCTCTGCACCGACTTGTTCCATGCACGCACTCCAGAGCGGAAACCATCGCTTGCCTCCACCTGAACATAGGGAGTGCTTATACTTTTAGCACCAACAGTGCTGAAATTGGGGAATCTTGAAAGTTAAGCCCCAACGGATTAAGTTGTTGAAAACCTATTGGTATATTTATGATGCGTTTACTACAATATCCTCCCAGCACCATGCAGCACGAACATCAGAATGCCTCAACTGTATCCCCCGCCAGGTAGGCATTTTGAACCAAATGAAAATTTAATGATATTTTCATAATGTTCTCTCCTTAATCTGCTATTTAAAAACTGAAAGAGGCCGATTTCATCCTGTCTGTGCCGAACTAGAGAGCTTCAAAATGGCCATTTTTGGTTCACTATGTCTTTTGGCTCAGTAAAATGCGACCGACGGGATGTTAGCTTGCATTTCAATTCCGTACAACATCCGCCCATGTCTTCAGTAACATCACTCTTCATCGCATCTTCAGAAAATAAGAAAGAAAAACCTCATGGATGTCAATGTTGACAACTGCTGAAGAGTCAGACTCAGCTTCGGCACTCTTCCAGCATTTGCTGGAAGATAAATGAGTCCAACCAAGTGAATGTGAATTTCAACTTGTTAACGTGTGTACGATAAGGAAAATGTTTCCACTTCAACGCACTCAAATTCGGCGAGGTCAGTCGGACCCACGACACTCCTTGGCTTGGACGCTGCGGGATAGATTCCAATGTGAAGTGTCACACAAACACACTCACTAAAAGCATGAGCATTCTTTCGATTATCATTTCTCCCTTTTTTTTAAAATGCTACTCCGCTCATTCTCGACAAACTGAAAGTCTCCAAACCTAATTGCCCACGCAGCGTAGACTCGCATCCGGAAGACCACGAAAACCATGGCAGCATAGAACAGTCGATACAGTATGCTCCACTCCCAAATCGCATCCGACCGTAATCCCTGATAATATGGCATATGTGCGTTCATTTAAACTGTTTTTTTGTGGATTGGAAAAGATGTTTTTTTAAGTCGAAATACCCACATCGAGTGGGAAGAGACTGTTGGTGAAGATGAAGACTGGCGTTGAGACAGCAAGTTGCATCAGACGACTACGGTACTCACGGAAGAGGCCCTTCCCAGTCGCATATCTGCATCCAATTATTGTATTGGAAGCAAAAAAAAATACTGTCAAGGCAGAAAATATCCATCTTATTGAATATCTTGCGAAATAGAAAGGAAGAAATGTTTAGAAGAACATAATCCAAAGAAAGCTACGATTGGTAGCTTGAAATGTGGAACGGAATAGATGTTTAGAATAAAATTCTCAACATTTTTAAAGGAAAGAGAAAAAATAAAATAAAACCAAAGAAAGTTAGAGAAAGGTTGACAGCTTGTAGCTAACCTTGTGTGGAAAGGCTCCGCGTGTACATCGTATGAGTCTTCCAGACATTGAAATGAGTAGTATGGTCCTGGAATGGAAGAAAAATAGATCTCGAAATGCGAATTCGCTTTTCGAGCTTATTGTTAAGCTGGACGTGAAAGTAGCAGCTCACAAATAAAATAATAAGTGGGAACATGAGCGGGTTGTTTCAGGAATGGCAAAGATAACAGACCAGTGAAGAGGCCGCAGAAATGGTAGAAGTAGTTGAGGGAGCTCAGAATACCAGGATCTTCAGCGAGGTATCGCCGCGGCTTCAACTTGCCCGGATTCTCTCTATGGTAGCGTCCATCCGAAACTTCGTAAGCGAGGCCGATTGCCTGAAGAAAGAAATCACAATTTTCTTTATTGTTAATATAGTAAACAAGTAATTGGCGCATCCTTAATGTTCCCTAATATAAACATACAACCTAAGACCGTTCAAGAAAAGATTTCCCAACCCGAAGAGTAAGAATGAGCTGAAGTGCGTTCGCCTGGCTAGCCAACTCGGGAAGGTTGACGAGCTGGTGAAGATGGCGTACGAAGATGAGATAGGAGAACACACTGCTGAAGACTATCAACGGCATCTTCCTGCGAACTTTTTTTTGTGCGATGATTCGGATTTTAAAAAAAATGACATATTTAGCCGTTTAATAATATTGTAATAAACACATGGAAAAACCTCGTGAGCGGTCCACAATGGATGACTGCAATCGTGAAGACAACAACAGGAAGAGAATAGAAGATCTTCCATCTCAAATTACAAAAATAACACAGCAATATGGCATTGCAAAAAAAAAAGGATGAACATAAAAAAAAACGAAATATATTTCGAACTTGAGCACGAGAAGTGCAATGAAGAAGCCAAGAGGGCCACCGAGGAGCCGAAGAGACGCATAGAGGGCAGAGCCGTGGAGAGCGAAGCGTTGAGCAGCGGCGATGAGGAAGGACGACGTGAGCAGCAGCGTATAGATCCAATCGTCGCGGGACAGAAGGGAAGGCCACCCATCCGATCTGAACGGCACATAAGGGCATATAGACCAGGAGCATAACAGCATACCTAATAAGATACTCAAAAAAAACCATCAATTACAAATTACAACTTGAAAAGCTAATAAACTTAGTAGAAACATCACACTTGGATATTTTTTAGGTTAAGGAAGCATCGGTAAAACTAACGGATCGCTCGATGCAGTGCTCATGAAGTTCTTCTCAAGTGCTGACCATGGACGGCGACAGATTCTGAAAGAAACAAGATGCTAATCAGAAATGGAATTTTTCATAATGCGTACAATTTTTTTTAGTGCGTAGCAGATGGTTCCTTTCACTCGAGTCATCAATTGATGAATAGTGGATTGTGTGGATTGTGTAACCGTATAACACAAACGTGTTAGTTGTTTTAACAGTTATCAAATTTGTGAGAGCAAAATTCAATATTTATTTGTCAAACTTTCACGTCGTTCTGTATTTACCTACTGCTAAACTTTCCAATCTCTTGGTTGCAGTGAGCTAAAGCCATCTCGCTAAACCGCCCCATTGCATTATAATCATCCCATCGACAAATAAAGGCGTCCTAACTATTTTTAGGCGCCCCATGCAAAATATAGACGTCCGATGTTGGGCTGGGCATATTGATTTCCAAGTTTCTAAGTACGTTTTGTCCAGTTATTTATTTACCTTAGGATGCCTATGGTAATAAATAAATAATGACGCATACACTAGAATAGTGCCGGAGGAAATGTGGAATGTTTCTTTGCAGGAGGAAGTGTACGCGGGGGCGGCAGACCAAATCATTCGAGGTTGTTTGGACGGCTACAATGGAACAGTGTTCGCATACGGACAGACTGGATCTGGCAAGACCCACACCATGTTCGGCCCTTCCATGGATGGCCGTCTCAATAGGTCCAATGATGGACTGATTCCCCGTGCACTCCAGAAGCTGTTCGCCTGTCTCGAGGATCGCAAGGCTCAGGTGAGATTTTATCATTAAATTATTGAGTCACCCTTTATGGGCAATTAATAGCATTTCCTTTGGCTTGCTGCTCATAACTTACCCTGCTCTCTTCCTGTAGGCACCGACGTCGTTCAACTTCTCTGTGGAAGTCTCCTTCGTGGAGCTCTACAATGAGAACAGCTTCGATCTCCTGAAGGGCGGAAGCGAGAAGCTGCAACTCCGGTAGGAATCCCTCTTTCCCTGCGAGACCCCTTTCTTCTCTTTTCTCCAGACACAACGGAGACGGGTCGGTGTACGTTACGGGCGCCATTAAGGAATCAGTCTCCACTTCGATTGACGCAATGAGAGTGAGTACAGCCTCGTTAAGTTCCTTAGTAAGTTGATTGCTTGAGGTGGTGGAGCGGGGATTAAAGCAGCGCCGTGTAGCAGAGACCGCCATGAACCGCGAATCCTCCCGCTCCCACGCAATTCTCTGTCTTCATGTTCGTTCTTTCTTCTTTTCTTTCGAGGCCGCTATTGATGTATACCTATTTATTTAACAGAAATTTATACAATTAAACACTGCTCGAATGTATGATTAATTGTTTAATTTTTTTTACTTTCTAGGTCTGCACAGATGTCTACGAGAACGGAATGACGAAGCAGCGGTAGTCTAGCCTGCATCTCGTGGACTTGGCAGGGAGTGAGAGATAAGACCACGCCAAGCCGGAAGGGTCACGACTCAAGGAGTCTAATTCAATCAACCAGGCTAGCCTCCTCTCTCTCTCTCTCTCTCTCTCTCTCTCTCTCTTGCTCTCACTCACACTCTCTCTCTCTCTTCCTCTCTCTCTCTGCTCTTGCTCTCTCTGCTCTCTCTCTCCTTCTCCTCTCTCCTCTCTCCTCTCTCTCTCCTCTCTCTCTTTCATCTTTCTTATGATCTGGATCCTCTGCAGTCGCTGTCAGTGCTTGGCCGAGTGATCCGCGAGTTGTCGGGGCCCCAGGGGGAGAATACGCACATTTCGCACCGCGACTCTCTGCTAACTCACATCCTCAAGGATTCCCTCGGTAGCTCGGCCCGAACTGCCGTGATTGTCAACGTCCACCCCGATCTCGAGTATCCTTCTCTCGTAGTATAGACTTGATCTGAACATTTCTTATCTTCATGGCACCTCGCCCAGACGCGTTCGACTCTTCAGTTCGCCCAAAGTGTCTGCCTGATCAAGAACACGCTGGTTGTCAATGAGGACCTGAAAGGAGATAGTGCCCTCGCTTACCAGAATGAAATCAATCGGCTGACTGCCGAACTGGCCAAGATGGAGGCTCATTGTCAGAAGGAACAGGCGAGCCTACTCTATGTTTTTTTTCTTTCTCTCTCTCTCCTCCCTCTCTCCCTCCCCCCCCCCTCTCTCTCTCTCTCTCTCTCTTTCTCTCTGTTTCTCTCTTTCTCTCGCTCTCTCTTTTTCTATGCACAAGCAAGACATCATTGACCTTTCATTGTTTGATCTCTTCCTCACTATCAATTCTCTCCTTGCTTACTTACCATTAGTTTTTCGTTTCTTTAGTGTGAATTCGAGAAGATAGAGGCCGAACTCCGTGAGGAGGAATTGCGAAATGAAGTGAAGGTGACAAAGGAGAAGTTGAACGAAGCGCTGGAGAAGGAGCGCGATAGGGAGCGGAGACGCAGACGACAAGCAATTTACACCGGGCAGGAGAGACGAAGAATCAGCTGAATCAAAGACTGCTCGAGCTAGAGATGGACAACAACTCTCTCACTCAACGCATTCAAGACAAGGTGGTCAGAGAGGAGAGAATGTTTCAGCGTTAGCGAAGTGCCATAACACTCAGTCTTAACTTGTTAAGGAGGATGCTCACCGTCAAATGACCGTTCTTCTGACCCAATCAACTGAGCGAGAGCAAAAGGCTAAGGGCGAGAGAGAACGAGCAGAGCAGAGAGCGGCAGAGGAACACTCCGCCAGACACAAACAGGTAAATCTTCGTTAATTTTTTTTAAATTTTACTATTATTACTGCCGCTGCTAGAGCCAAGTAATAGTGAGATCTGTTTAGCAGCTGCTTACGAAAGGCGAAATGCAGAAGCTGAAGGATGAGAAGAAGCGACTCGAGAGGGCGAAGCTGGACTCTGAGAAGGCAGAGAAGGTTTGCCTTTTTAGTTTGTTTTGTTTAAACTTACTTTATTCATTAAAGGAGGGTAAGGACCGGCTGGCTCAGTTGAATGCTGACAAATTGACGGAGCAGAGAAGGCGAATGGGACTGGAGAAGGAACTCGAGTCGACGAAGGACGAGCTCGTGGAGCTCAGAAGTCGCTTCAGCGACATGCAGGTGAGTCCCTTGAATCAATCGCGAAGAGCCCTCTCACTTCTGCAGTCATTATTTACTCCTATTATTCTTTCTATCTATTTGTGAGCATTTTGGTGCAAAATGAATTATGTTGCACAGAAGGCGAGGAACGAGATGGAATTGCAACTGCGAGCGAAGGAAGCGGAGTTGAGAGCTGAAGTAAAGAGAAGAGTGGAGGCAGAAGTCGCGAGACTCAAAGAGTGGGAGAAGCGACTCGAGGACGCCCTGGCTGCTCATCAGAATTTAATGATGGGATATGCCTATTGCGCTTAATTTTTATAAATTTTAATAATTTGTTATTAATGAGTATCGTTTGTCTGGACGCGTACTTCTCATGTTACGAATATTCCTTTTTTTTCGCACTTCTACTTCCGTCTCTCTCTCTCTATCTTCCTCTCTCATTTTTTTTCTATCTCTCTCTCTCTCTCCCTCTTTCTCTCACTCTCTCTTTCTCTCTCTCTTTTTCTCTCTCTCACTCTTTATCTCTTCTCTTTCACTCTCTTTCTCTCTTTATCTCTGTCGCCAGTGCTCTGTCTCCACATCGCTGTTCGTATTCCTGCTTTTTTTTCTGCAGGACCAGCAAGCGTTGAAGGATGAGAAGGAGAACGATGATCCAGGCGGCCACAACAACAACAAGCAGCAGAAGGTTGGCATTTCATATTATCGCTAGAAAATTCAATCCAATCGTATTGCACGAGATTTCTACTATATTCCCAACAACCGTGAGGCAGTATTCTTTTTGTCAGATAAATCAATCTATTAATTTAATGTTATTTATAAAAAAAGAATAGCTATGAAATGTAAATGCATCAACTGCAAATGTTTCAGAAGCACGGCGACGAGCTGCTTGAGCTGAAGAAGGAGAATGGCAATTTGAAGGAGGAGAACGACGGCTTGAAGAATGAGAACCATGAGCTGAAGGCGGATCCGCTGAGCGTGGCTGACGGGGATGCCCAGCCCGGGAAAAGGCGACGCCCCCCTCCTCATCGATATTCTCCCTCCTAACCATTCATTCCGTTATAATATTTTTTTTTTACATTTACGTTGTACTTTTTCATTGGTGGATCTAAAAGAGTCTTTCATAAAATGAATCCTAATGAACGAAGAATCTTTAATCATTCTTTATGAATAAAGAGCTCAGTAAAAGCAATTGTTGGTGCTCAACTGGCATGAAGAAAAATTTCCGGCTTATACCCCTCTCTCTCTCTCTCTTGCTCTCTCTCTCTCTTGCTCTCTCTCTCTCTCTCTCTCTCTCTCTCTCTTTCCCTCTCTCTCTCTCTGGCTCTCTCTGTCTCTCTCTCGCTCTCTCTGTCTCTGTCTCTCTCTCTCTCTCTCTCTTTCCTATTCATTTTTTTCTTCCCCATTTTCCACTCGCTCTGTCTACGCCTCCATCTCTCCCGACCGTATTCGGCAATGACATGTGTTGACTTGTTTGGAGTGCCAATCACTCCCAGTACTTTTAAATAATATATTTAAAAGAAAACTAGCTAGAAAACACGTGGCAAGAATGAGACCGACACAAGACCAGAAAAGTGTTTTTATTTCTATTTGCTTACATGAGTCAGAGAGAAGATGGAAACAGCGACAACTACAAAAAAAGTGTTCTCGATAAGCGACCGGGGCCTTGAAAATATAATGACATGAACGCAATGCCCTTTATAAGGAATGACTCCTTTCCAAACCCAAGTGTGAGAGAGTGGTTACTCTGCTTTTCATGTGATGGACAAGAAAGCTTCTTACCTTGTCGTTGCATATGGCTCCCTCGCTTTCTCCGCGTTTGTTCTGCTCTCCATCTCACTAGTCCTTCCATCCCTCTACAGTCATCTCAGCGTGATGTCTCATGCTATGCTCGAAGACCTTGCGTATTGCAAGGTTTGTGCCGGTTTCAACCATAAAATCCTGAGCATAACCTTTCTTTTTTGTCTAAATACATTCATATAAATCTTCATATTTGAAGTCTACCGTGAGCGGAGTTCGCTTGAAGTCGTCGTTTCTCACCTCGGCGAGAAACAGAACAGTCAGGCAGGCATACTACGTCGGCGATGCAGCGTGCGAAGGCTGCTGCACTCCGGGTCCACCTGGCAATGCAGGTGTGCCCGGCAAAGAAGGCCGCCCCGGTAGGCCGGGCGCGCCTGGAGCCAGCGGCAATCCTGGACGCCCTAATGGCCGCCCATGCGAACCAATAACACCGCCACCCTGCCAGCCGTGCGACGCCGGAAGGCGCGGTCCTCCTGGTCTCCCAGGGCCTCCAGGATCTCCAGGCGAGCCAGGAGCACCAGGGATGAAGGGAGCCGATGGAAGTCCAGGAGAGAAAGGAGTAAGCGGGCAGCCTGGCACACCTGGATCTGCTGGACAAGCTGGCAAGCCAGGCACACCTGGCAAGACGCCAGAGACATCGCCTCCGATTCCAGGCCCTCCTGGAAAACCAGGCATTCCGGGGCATCCGGGAGAGCCCGGGCGACCTGGTCCGCCTGGATCCCCAGGAAAGTTTGGCACACCTGGAGATCGCGGACCACCGGGAGCGCCTGGAGATCAGGGAGAAGCTGGGCAACCTGGCATGCCCGGTCGAAATGGCAAAGCCGGGTCTCCGGGTGAGAAAGGAATCTGTCCCGTGTACTGTGCGAACGATGGCGGCGCTTTCTTCGAGAATGGTTCTCGTCGCTAGCAAATTTCATTCATTCATTTTCATGTTTCCTCGTTTTCCTATGATAAAGCATTTCTTCACTATTATACTTCATGATGCATTTCTTCGTTTCCATGCTGGAAATCGTCTTGTAAGACCATTTCTAGTCTGAACAATCTCGGCGGCAGGTCAGGGAGCTCGCCACAATGGGGGAAACTACAATCCGTTTAAGGTGACAGGGATGATTGTGAGATGCAGCTGTCAGTAAGGCAGGGAGATATGGAAGGATTGGATGATGATGAGTGAGAGAGAGAAAAAGAGAGAGAGAGAGAGGAAGAGAACTGGAGTATGAGCGATAGAAAGGGAAGAAGAGCGAGAGAGAGAGAGAGAGAGAGAGAGAGAGAGAGAGAGCGAGCGAGAGAGAAGAGAGAGAGAGAAAGAGAGAGAGAGAGGAATGTGGCGATAGTTGGTGGCCGGTTGTGGCCGTCCGGCTGATGACTCTTCTTCCTCTGCCGCTTATCTCAACATGTCCAAATCCTGTTCCGTCTTGGGCAATTCGGATCAAGCGGCGGCGGCCCGGTCACTCGACTCTGCGGTATAGCACAAAGGCATGTAAAGAAGGAGAGAAAAAAGAGAGAGGGGATGGATGATGGCTTTGGCTAATCCGAAGAGGGCGATTTCCAACCCCAGGCCAGAATTGTCATTATGCCAAAGTACAAGGAATGGAAGGAATGGTATACACTTTTATTGCAACGCGTTTGCTTCTTCTTCTTCTGAACATTTAGACGGGGACAATAGCCACACGCGGCAGAGCAAACCACTTCCACCATAACCACCACAGTCATTGGCCATTGTGTGTGCAAGTGGGTCAGCTTGGAGGAGGAAAAGAAAGGAGAGTGGAGATGGAAAGAGGGAGGGAGAGGGAAAGAGATGGAGAGACTGAGAAAGAGAGAGAGAGAGAGAAAGAGAGAGAGAGAGAGAGAGAGAGAGAGAGAGAGAGATTTTCGCCCCGGGCATATCGGCCCTGTTGCCCCTTCTTAACTTTCTAATTTAATCCACTCCAGTCAGTGAGTCACACATGGATGCCATGGGCAGTCCATGCAATCCGATTGAACAATCCGCAATTTCTCAGACCCACACATTTGTCCCCCCCCCTCCCTTTTTGCCCTAGGGCGTTTTAAGCCAAAAGGTCTCGCGACCATCGCCTGGTGGACAAATTCGGGCGTAGTCGCCTGAAGAAGTGGTGAGAAAGGGGAGAGAGTGAAAGGTAACAAGGGAAAGTGAAGTGAAAGGGAGAACCGAAGAGAAAGAGGTTGGGAGGAGAGGGAGTAGAGGAGGAGAGGGAGAGAGAGAGGGAGAGAGAGATTGAGTGAGAGAGAGAGAGAGTGTGAGACAGAGAGAGAACGAAAGATCTGAGATCGCGTCAAGGAGCCGAGTCATAGCGCATGCGTGTGGATTCCAGAGCAATACCGATTCGCCTCTCGCCTATCGTCTCTCCATTTCGCATTCCCTTTCTCACCGGTCCGGGCCTCTTCTTTCTCTCTCTCTCTCTCTCTCTCTCTCTCTCTCTCTCTCTTACTCTACAACTGGGGAAGGGGAGTTTGAAAGTGAGAAGTGAGTAGTGAGAAATGGAAAGAAATAGACAAGGGATGAGAATAGAGAAAACGGGACGAAATTGAACGACTAAGAGAGTGAGAGTGGATAAGAGAGAGGGGCAGAGAACGAGAGAGTGGAGAAGGAGTCTCTCTGACTTGAGCTCCTCTATCCTCTTCACTCTGTGCGGATTGATGCTTGCCTCCTTGTTCAGCTCTCTCATGGTGGTCATCCATTCCCATTCTCTCTCTCTCTCTCTCTCTCTCCCTCTCTCTCTCTATCTCCTTCTCTCTCTTCCTCTTTTTCCCTGTCTCTCTCTCTCTGATCCATTCTCTCAATGCCCGCCCAATCCTTATCCAGACTCGAGAGAAGCCGGCTGTAAGGAGTGCCGTTTGCAGCTGAGAAGGAGGCGGCCAATTCGCCTGTCGCGAGATTCCCTCTGGCACCTTCCTTCTTCTAATCTGCCACTTCATGATGTGGAGAAGGACGGGCATCTCTTTAGCTCTACTACTACTTATTCGAGGTTAAAATTTATATTATGCCTAAATTTTTATTTAAGTTATTACTTATTAATTTTTTTTTACAAATTATATTCCATTCTACTACTGATTTTCACGCGATTTGCTTCTTTTCAACGAAATGACTCTACTTGATCTTGCTTCCCTGACTAAATCGTATAATGTAGGTTATAATGTTACAATGTACGGGCTGCGCACAAAGTGGCTCGTTTCTCTTTTCACTGCTCCCGGCTGGAGCCATCAGAGATGTCTCATTGTTCTTTTCTTGAGCAAGCGCACGCCTCGCTTTCCCTCGAACTCATCTCATCTGCGCAGCCTTCTCTTTTTCTGTCTCTGATGTTCACTCTCTTCTCAAACATTAATGTTTCTTTATCTGTCCATGGGCGCGAATCAAATCACAACAGGAATCAGCCATCACACTTTTTCACTTTCGTCACAACGATCATTTCCTTTTTTTGCTATAGGAGACAATTCCAATTGCTAGACCGTCAGTCGCGCGCCCCAATCTTCTTGACCGACGCGACGTAACTAAAACGACACGATATTTGCAGAACAAACGAGAATCACTATCAGAGATGCAACTAAAATGTTAATTGTGCATATATTTGCATAGATTAATTGATCTTCCTCTTTATGCAAATTGGCGAGCTTGTATGGAAGTCTAGCCTTTCTTCTCGAGGAATTTAGTGGTATGCATGCCTCATGGAACTCTCGCTTGACGAGATCTTTCCCTCGATTAGCACTCATTTCTCGGATCTGATCCGTGTCACCGAGCGTGTGTGGCAAGTTTTTCTTCACTTTTCTTTTCGGGAATGATAGAGATCGAAAATTTGAGAATTTCTCGCACATTTCACAAGAAGATATTTAAATTAGACTGAAGTAAATAGTAAAAAAAAAGCGTATGAAAAAGTGCACGAGATAACGAGAGAAGCGGACGGCAATTACATCGTGCATAATATTTTTTGGCCACCGTCCTAATTACCTAGTAGTAATTATGAAGTATTATGGGTGATTCTTGCGATGTACTACGTCCTCAGAGAGTTCTGGCTGCCTCCCTTCCGATCCTCCGCGAACCTTCTCTGCGCCATCAGTGCAGTTCCAGCAGGCTCCTCAGCCACCGCAGCTGCCGGTGGCTGCGCAGTCTGGCGGCGGCTTCGTGCAGGACGGCCTCGGCGCCGCCCTCCCGCGGCCCGCTGTCGCTGGCGCCGCCAACGAGGCCGTCGCACAGCCCGTCGGCGGCGGCCAGAGCCACCAGCCGAGCGTGCTCCAGTGTTCGTTTTGTCTATACTTTTCTGTTTTGTTTTATATATATATATATATTTTTTTATTTACTTAGCCATTTGTTGTCAAATTTAGCATGTTTACTAAATGTGCCGGAAAGAAGAAGATTCCCATTTCAGACCTTCTCGGTCGACAGATTTCGCTGTCAGAGTTCACGGCTGACGGCTACAACGCCGAGGGAGGAGGACCGGTCAATGCTGGTCAGTCTTCCTTCCACATTTTATAGCCCAGAGGGCGTGTCCCTGGACTGACAAGAGCGAAGTCTGTTGAAAGATCTCCCATTAACTGCGCTTGTCTTCCTTATCCACAAACAAAGCAGACTTGACTTATTCCCACAGAGATTATTGTTAATCGAAAAAGTTTTGGGTAGAAACAGGTTGGGCTTTGTTTTCCTTCTACGCTCTTGGACTGCCGGTCTTGAGAGTAGCCAGCGGGAAACGAAGACACCGCAGCAAAGGGAGAAAAAGCGGGAGAAAGTGCTAGGAGGGAGGGATTTGGAGATAAAGGGAAGTGAAGAGAGAGGGGGAGAGAAAGAGAGGGAGAAAGAGAGAGAGAGAGAGAGAGAGAGAGAGATTGAGAGAGTCAAGCTTGGGAAAGGCCAGCCGGGCGTATCCATAGAGGGACGGCAAGAGTCAGGCGAATATCTCAGCAGGCGCTCTCTTCTACTTTCGCTTTCAATGTGTGTATGTAAAGCAGCTGTGGCGACAGGCCTGCTTGTACGAATTAATGGACTGACGCAGTGAATCTATGAAATTGAACAGAGTGAGTGGAGGAAGGGACGGAGAAAGCGAGAAAGAGAGAGAGGGAGAGAGAAAGGGTGAGAGAGAAGGAGAGAGAGAGAGAGAGAGAGAGAGAGAGAGAGAAACTGCGAGCCGTCTCACTTTCAAGAACATGCTGAGAATGGTAACAAGAGTGCAAAAGAAGCGGCAAAAGTGGTGGGAAGAAGAGTCAAGTAATAATGCCGCGCGCAGGTTCTTCTCTGACATGCCGCGCCGATGGAACGCCGTGCTGCTGGGCGAATGTCCCTCCGCCCGATGATCAACTCGACTGGCAGATCGCCACAGGCACTCCCGACGCCGTCCACTTCGAGAATGTGCCACGGCCAGGTTAATTAATTACCTCACCCAAGAAGAAAATACCATTGGTTCAGCGAATTACCACTGGTCGCAATGTTTTTTTTTTGCTTGTTCTCGTTTTCCTTTCGTAAGTAGCTCACTTCTTTTCATCATAACAAGCACTACTCTGTCTAATTTATGATGACACCTTAATTTTTAGAGTGATCAAAAACATTGCTTCTTTATGTGCTCATTTTTTGTAGTCCCGAATAGCCACTTTGATTTTGACCTTTCCTTTCACTTTCTTCCGTTTTCTTTGTCTCCCATTCTTCCTTCGAGGGCACGTTCTCTACAAAGCGCAGAGCGTGAACAGCGCGGACAGGAAAATGTGATTAATTGAGATGACATTCCTGAGGCGTCCTGTCCATTTCAGCTCAAATCATTTACATAACAAAGGAGGCAGCATTCTCAGCAAACAAAGAATTGCAAGTCCGATTTGGTTTGAACTAATCGCATTCGACCAGCATTTGAACACGTGATCTAAATAGTAAGCAGGCCACAATGAGTATCAGTTGCTACCTTTACCGAAGAAATTGATTCCATTTTCATAGCGTTTACACCCTCATCCCTTTCATTTTGCATAATATATTAGTAAATCTGATATCCTTGACCTTTTCCACATTGAGCCAGGGTGTAATCATTGACTTGTAAAAAGCCGTGGCATGGTCCTTACCGTCTTAGTTATTTACAAGGTAAGGACAAGTGCAGTATGTTGTGGAGTTGTAAATAAGTAGAATACCTGACTTTGGGAAGTGCTCAGCGAAGGAATAGTGCAGATATTTGAACTAAGATAATTCCTACTTTCCCAATTCTTGGCAAAAAGCCAAGACACTTGCTTTCAGAGGGCAGCTACCTCATCGCGTATGCACGCGGTGCAGCGCCTTCCGACGAGGCTCAGCTTGCATCCTGCGCCATCGCCTGCGCCAGCACGCCCATCACCATTCGAGCAAAGTCTCTTTCTTCCTCTCTCTCCCTCTCTCTCACTGACTCTCTCTCTCTCCCTCCTTGTTTCTACTTTCCTCTCTCCCTCCTCTCTCTCTATCTCTCTCTCTATCTCTCTCTCTCTCTCTCTCTCTCTCTCTCTTACTTCCACACATGTCCTTCAGGCACTGGCAGTCGGACAACGTCCTTCTGCAAGTGTGCCAACGAGAGTCCTTCCCGAACTCGGTCAACTTCAACCCGCTCCTGAACTGCCAGGAGTTCCCTCTCGCCGACGGCTTCCGTATCACAGAAGTCGTCCTTCCCAAGGCGTCTCTCATCGATGTCAGTGATAGCAATCGAATATTTATTCGTCTGTTGTAGGAGTGTTTGTTATTTATTTATTTATCGTACATGAAATTAATATTTCGATGTGACAGCACAAAAATGTAGGAAGGAACGATTTCTTAAATCGAATAGCGTAATATATTGGGGAGGAAGGGGGGGGGGGGATAGGGATCGACGCACACGAGACGCAAAAAGCCGGGAGCGCCACTACCCGGCCTCGTCTTTGGTCTTTGCCAGAGACGGTACAAGCTGGAGAGGAACAGCAGGGGGATTGACTCGCGGTTGTCGATGGGGTCTTTAGAATGAAGTAGGGCTTTCATGCGAGAGAAAGAGAATCAAATTCATCTGAGAATTTTTCGATTGATTGACTTGATACACTGATATCTATATTTTCCATAAGCTTGTTCATAGATTGTCTTTGTTGCCTCCAACTTTGTTGGCGAGAATGGCGACATGGCGATCCTGGATGACATTGAAGTCTTCTACGATGGAAGCGGACAAGAGTGTCTTCAGGTTCCTTCTTTTTTACATAGACAAAGAATAGAATGAATGCACAGGGCTCATAATATAATCTCTTTTTTCTCTCCGTACAGAATGGAGCTCGTGCGCCAGAGCAGTTCGCCACGGATCAGAACGTTAGCTTGATCTACTTTATCAAATTGATTCATTTGCATATTATACTGGAAAAATTCTAGAGCAAATATATTTATTTAAAAAAAAAGAAGAAGAGAAACAAAAATGAAGGCCGCCATTGCATCGTCGGTGGAGGAAGCGGCCGAGGCAGCGGCGGCCGCCTCTTTTGTCGGCACAGAAGCGGCGCAAGTCGCGCATCGGCTCACGCTCGAGACCAACTCTGCCGGCAAAACGGCCACTCTTGGTCTGGTGGTTTTTTTCTTCTTCTTCTTATCTTCTTTCATAGTTAAGATATTTAAAAAAATGAATAAAAAGACTTATTTTGGCCATAGCTCTGCTCGTTTTAAAAGAGATCAAAAGATTGTTGAAGATGTCGCGCCACCAGTGAAGCTTCCCACTCCAATCCAGGCCGCCGCACTCCCCGAAGTCGCCGGCGTCAGCCAGAGGGCGAATGCAGGCGGACACCGCGCAGCCGTGCCACTTCCACCCCCGGCGGTGAATCCGTCTGGGAACCATGATCAGGATGAGGCTCACTATTCATTCGATTCTGTTCGGATCTAATTACCACCTTGTCTTGCGATGCATGAATAGCCACGATTTTTTTTTCGCCTTCTTCTCTCCGGCGATCACTTGAATACAAGATATAATAACAGAATTGTTTTGCTAAGAAGCACGTGCGCGCCCTCGGAAAGGCGACGTTCAAGGAACGCGAGGCGAGCAAGAAGCTGAAGGCGGTATCGTCCGCAGAAAAGAGAGGACTCACGAAAGACGCGCCTTCCTCTTCCTCAGAGTCTTCTTCTCTTCCTCCTGAGCCCATCCACTCGGCCAGACCCGTCTGCACTGCTATTTCGTGCAACTTTGACAACGGTTAGTACTTTGAAGGCGTTCAAATGCATACATACATACATAAGTTTTTAACGGAACTTTTTTTTAACATGAAGTCGCATTGAAAAAAGGGTATTTACACATTCACAGTGTTCTATTCCTTTGTCCCACTCTTTGTGTAGATTCCGGTTGCTTTTGTCCTTCCACTTTCTCCTCACTTTTCACTCTTCATTTGCATATCTATTGAGATAGAAAGGAATGACACACATTTGATTGGAAATCTTCACGGGGAGTTGGGAAAGGAGCCAAAAGCGGGTTTATACGGGAGAAAGATCCATTCCAAGAGTTATCAGTCAAACGGTGATAATCAGGAAATTAATTGGTGCGACAAGATGAGAGCGGGGAGGATATCAGTGGCAATATTGACGGCCTTTATTAATTATATTAATTTCTTGCTTCGTCAGGCACAACTTGCTCGTACCAGGACGCGCACCAGACACAATCCATTCGTGGCCTCACAACAAAGTTCCAGATTGTCAACGGGCAATTCATGAACAAAGTCACGGGCATCAAGAGCGGAAAGAGTTAGTGAACGAGATGTCTTGAAATTAAAGAAACAGTATTCCATTCACAGTGTGTTCACTACAGTTAAGCATGGAATTTAATTACATAATTAAGTTCTAAATAACATTTCCTCGTCGTTTAATTTGAGAGGAGAACTACTACGCGGCGACCTTCCTCTTCCCGCGCGAAATGGCCGGATTGGAAACGGCCACCGAGCCCTTTGTCAAGGAGCAACGCATGCGATTCAACTACTACGAAGGAACGCACGGCGTCCAGCTCAAGGCAAGCTCCTTCTTTCATTTCATTCCATTACGTCGACGCGCCATCTAATTATTATTAGGCGTTAAAGCTGAACAGCACTTGGAATTACAGTAACATGTCTATGGTCTTCCAGGGATGCTGTGGACAAGTTGAAGAATGCCCTTTCCAATCGGACAAGTTTGTCAGTGTCTCTGATCGAGTATGGAAGTCAGGCAGCCTGACGTGTCCACTTGGAACTGAGAAGGTTTGCGAGTAGTTTTTTTTTTGTTTGCCAACTCACCCATTATATTTATTTAAAAAAATTAATCACGCCTAATAATATGATTGCTTATTGATAATTGATAATCTATTTATGGCAAAGTAGTGAGAGGATATTTACAGGTGATCTTCCTCTGCGAGAACACGCGTACGAACCAGGGCGCGTGTGCCATTGACAACATTGAGATGATCAGGACGGACGGCGACTTCGAGAAGGCTGCCCCTCTCTGCTGATTGTGAGCATCAGCAGTAGTATCAGCATGACTTCTTGCCACGGTACCGATTTCCACTTACTACTACTACTAAGTATTCAGGAGCCCCTTCTTGCAAGTCATCAACTATAATAATTCTTATCTTTCAAAAACAGAATTAGCAAACATTCTTTTGCATTGTCTTTCGAACATGTATTTTTTTTGCTACCAAGTGTCATCTCTTTTCCAGCAGTGTCTCGAACGTGCACATACATATCATTTTCAGTGCCTTTCCTCTTTCCTCTTCTGTGCATTCCTTTTAGTCGTAGACTTTTTCAATATTTCACCTCGTTCAAGAGAAACACAAACCACAATTGCTCACTGATTGTCAATGTCGACACTGATCTTTTGTTCATCGCGTGTAGTGATAGATTCGACCGATTTTAATATCGCTTCATCAAGAAATCGCTAGGCAACATTATTTTACCGGTCACATATGCTATATTCGTAAGTAATAGGAAACAATGCTATTGCGCAACATATTCCGTTTGGATTTCATTTAATAAAGATACTCTTCATTTCGCACAATTCTCTCTTCTTGGCTTGCTCTACAACATTTCTTTTGTCTTTCTGACTGGTTTTTTTTGTTTAACAAAATCTCTAAATAAAACGGCAGCAAACTCCGAGAAAAGTTCCTTGTGAGAAAGGATATACCAAACCATGAATAAAGGGCCAACTTAGAGGTTTGGGCTGCGGTTTTAGTTGCCAACTGAACGAGAATAGGAATTCGTTGCCTCGTTACTATTTTGAAATTACAGGCAAGAGCGAAGAAGTTGCTGCCTATTCATGCAAGTTAGATAATAAATCAAATGTAGCATGCATGATATGTGGAAGACTAGATGCCATTAATTTCGGGAACGGGGGGCATTAAAATATTACGCGCTTCGTCGGAAGAGAAAGGAGACGACCATGCCGACTTCCGTCCTGGTCAACATTCCGTCCCCGTTCACGTCAAGTGCTCTCCTAAAGAATAAGGCATTAAAATCTACATACATCTCAAAATTGACGAGATCGAAATTGACCAAATCATAAGCTCCTCCGCGTTGAGTGGCCGGCTCACAGCAATGGCGTACTCTGCCTTGCTGCCCCAGCCATCCCGGTTCAGGTCGGACTTCTCGAAGATGTCTCGAGCTTTCAGTCTGACTGAAAATTTGGAGAATCGACGACTGGTTCTTTTTGGAATTTATATATCTAACAATATGAAAACTGTCAAACTGACTCATTTCCTTAACCCGCTCTGTGCCCAACGCGAATTCGTGCTTCTGGATGAAGCCGTCTTGATTAGCATCGAGACCAGAACTAAACATGAGTATTTCAATTTGAGATATGGCAGTCAAGTTATGATATTTCCATCATATTACATTGTCCATTTGAAATCTCATTCGCAATATGGTGAAAGCTTCAAAGCCCAACAACAAATCCCACAAGATCTTGGCAGTTTCGTCGTCCATTCTGCTTTCGCCGAGAGACGCGACGGCGTACTCGGCCGGCGACAGCTTGCCATCCACGTCAAGGTCAACGGTGCGGAAAGCGTCGTCCACGTGGGAATCTCCTGAAAAGGCGCACATCAGAGATGGGCATATCAAACTATGTACTACTGCAACAGATTTTTTTTTTATATATTTTTTTTATTTTTTGAAACCTGTTTAATTTTTGTCATTTCGTTGATAAACCGTCACACGCTCTCAATAAACTGACCTTGAGCGAGAGCAGTCAACGTCACAAGTACAGCAGCGACCAAGCTACACGAGAACCGGCGCATTTTGCGATCTGCACAAGGAAATCAGGTGTCAGTAGCTGAAACTGATGAGCATATCTATGTATACATGTACATACGTTTGAAAAGCAATTGACTTATAATCCATTAGCCTCAAGTACTACCATGTACGGAGGGGAAAAAGGAAGACAAATGTGAATCGACATAGTCTAGATGATAAGAGGAGGAACGTTTCGTTCTGTTCTAAGATGGTGGGCGAGAGTGCCTTATTATACTCGACTCTCGAGGACGAATATTGTAAAGTGGCGGTGGGGCGGAGGGGCATTCACATGGCATAAGCCGGTACTTGAGCCACTCTCGAGTAATCTGAACAAATTGGATGGTGCGCACATGGCCAAGTCAGAGAACACAATACGGCCCTCTCTTCTCTCTCTCTCTCTCTCTCTCTCTCTCTCTATTCTCTTTCTCTCTCTTCTATCTCTCTCTCTCTTCTCTCTCAGTCTCTTCTATCTCTCTCTTCTCTCTCTCTCTCTCTCTTTTCTCTCTCTCTTCTTTCTCTCTCTCTCTCTCTCTCTCTCTCTCTTCTCTCTCTCTCTCTCTTCTCTTCTCTCTCTCTCTCTCTCTTCTCTTCTCTCTCTTCTCTCTCTCTATCTATCTCTCTCTCTCTCTCGCTTTCCGGTTCAGCGGACAAGAACGGCCACGGAAGGAGGTGACATGCACGTTGACTCCTCTGTTCATTCTTCAAAGTTCTCCGAGCCATTTCTTCCCTCGAGTCCGAAGAACGTCTCTCATATCATTTTCCATTTATCTCTTTCAAGACTAGCATTTGGGAAATGATCAAGATTTACTACTTCCTAAAAAAAAAGCACCGGATGAACATAATTTCTCCCTCCTTGATCCTGGTGTTTTTGATCGCATCTCAATTTTACACATGACCGCGCTCTCTAAACTGATTGCCGCCATCCTCTTAACTTTCAAACTTAAACGACGCTAAAAATATGGCGTCTGATGTCTGATTGTGAGTAAGAACTGGTTATAATCGTGCGAGTCTTGTGAATAACATTTGTCGCCGACATCTGTTGTTAAGTGGACCTTTGTTACAGTTTCCGACGCCGAAATGAAAGGACATGAAAGTTCTGAGGAACAATAAAGGCACTTAAAAGCAGTCCATTGAAAGTAGGCAACGAAATACATGTAACCTCAAATTCATTGACAAAACGAGATGCGGAGAGTTGTTTGATTCATTTCCTAAAGAGAACAGACAATCTTTTCAACAAAATTTACCCGTTGTGTCTATCATTTTAAGAAAACATATTAAATACATTAACAAAAAACATTATGACACCCCATTATTCAAATTGAAGTCTCTTATTAATGTTCCGTAGATATATTGCTGGGTCTGGAAACATTTTTAAATGGAGACATTGAGACAGTTAACCTTGAGGCATTGTGAAATCGCGATGCATTTGTAAAGTGCGCAAATGTTGACTTTGTTAAGGGCACTTTTGTTGTATTGCTTTGGGGAATCGAAGAGAGCAACTTTAATGTTGTATTGTGTGCATGGCTATGTGGAGGAGTAGTGGTTGTCGGCCACACAAGGGAGCATTGGAAGGAGCTGACATTGAAGTTGGGCCTTCTTCG